>JAMPIV010018580.1:0-600000 GCA_024509875.1 Oreohelix idahoensis | reverse complement strand
AAACCAGGGCCGGATTAAGCCAAGAAGGGCCTTTAAGGCTTTTTGTTTGGGCCACCCCCCTCCCCATTACCTAATAGGCAATAATTTTACTTTTTTTTTTTCAAACCCGTTAGCATGGTGATGGTATATACTAGTATTATTAATATACTGGTTTGTTAGTTGGTTTGCATTGTTTACCTCTTTTATCAATACTTATTAGTATTATTTTCATTATTAAGGTAAACACAATAAATACATTTTATTGAAAAATCTATTCATTTTTTTTAACTTATGCATGAGACCCCAAGAGCTCCGGGCCCCTAGACTTCAGCCTACTTAGCCTAATGGATAATCTGGCCTTGAGTTTAACCCTACATTGGTTTAATTATGGTAGGCTTTTAAAGTGTCCTGAGCTGCGGTAGCGCAGTGGTTAGTGCACTGGCTCTGTGGTTGATGCAACCTCATTAATTGGGTACCAGAGTAACTCTGGGAAGGTTAAGGCGGTTGGCATGATGCTGACCCAATCACCCCTAGTGTGCTGATGGTCAAGAAAATATGGGCCTAACACCATATTCCCAATAAGACTCAATGGGCGTGTAACGGGACCCTTTTTTTTATAGTGTCCCTGTCCTGTGTAGGTCCCAGGGACCTCTGAAGGACAAAGAAAGAATACGCCTACTGCTCCCTTATGCATGTCATACAAGGCAACTGTTTGTGCATGGAGCCAGCACCTCATTCATCATCATCAGCTGCCATCTCCACAACAAAGGTTGGCTGTAATGGATCTCCAACATCTTCTGTCTCTTGTCTTGGTGGTGCACTCTGATAGACTCTTTCCTGTCCATCTCTTGATGTTATCTTCCTACTTATAGCACTATCTTCCCCTTGTATGTTTGCCTTCAACTCTCCCTTCTATTATGGTCTTCTGCAAGGTGTTATGCCTTTTTATGTGGCCAAAGTATTTTAGCTGCCGAACTTTGATCTCCCTCATTAGTTTTCTTTTCATACCTAGATTTTGTGGGACCTCCTTATTTGTTTTCATCTTTTTCCATGAGATGCGCTCCATTCTTCTATATATCCACATTTCAAGAGCCTCAATTCTGTCTTCTCTTTCCATGAGATGCACCCTCATTCTTCTATATATCCACATTACCTAAAACAGATTGCTGCAGAATCCATCACTGCAAAAGCACATGAATGTTGTCATACAGCAGGCTTCCTGCAAGGGGACAAGCTACAGTGTTGGCTACATGCTGTATAAGGAGCAAAAGGAAGGATGACACCTGATGATGTGAGTCCCTTAATTCACAGACACTTTATGATAGTTGTTAAATGCCAGTACGAATCCATAATTTTCCTTCCTTATCGCCAATTTTTGAATTATGTTTCACGTGACTGTGATTGAGAGTTCTGTACTATGATGATGATTATCCTAGTTATAACCCATAACATTTCTGATTATTCCAACAGGTTAATTTTCTTCATAATTAAAACAAAAAAAGTTGAAGTTAACCTAAAGTCCTTGAATTAACTCAGGCAAAGTTTATTACACTTTACACTTTATATACAGGATTATTGAAAAGTCACTTTCAATTTTTTATTTTGGTTTTTGTGTGTGTGTGTGTGTATTTGTTTTTTTTAATTTTTTAAAATTGTTTGTTTGTTTCTTGGAAAGAGGACATCACACACAAATACATTCACATAGTTTTGGTTTTGATTTACTCTATTTTGACTGAGTGGAACGGGGAAGAAGATACTATACTTAGATTTCAGAAATCTGATTTTCTTGAACTTATTACACTATATGTCCTAATTATAATCCATCAAGAGTTGAACGAGATTCTTTGTTAAAAAAAAAAGATTTTTTAAAAATAGTTATTTCTTCACTCCTATCCAAAGGATTTACATGAAACAAATATCAATATAAAGACAATTAACTGCCATTTTGTTACATAAAATGATAAATCACATTAACATTACAGCTCAGTATCTAGTACAGTGGTATTCAACCTTTTTTTGTTCGCGTACCCTCAGATATAATTTATCTTTAGCTATGTACCCCCAAGGTTATTGGTGCATAATTCCAAGTATTCAATTTACCTATACATAAATAAAATTCTAGGGCATAGGGCAAGCATCTAAAATAATTTACATCCAATATAATAAATAAAGTTACCGTCTCATTGTGGAATACCAGGAAACGAGAGAGCGGACCGACTGGCTAAAGAAGGTGCTGCAGACGAGCAACCGGATGTACCAGTTGCGTACCATCAGAAGAAAAAGATGATCAAATCAATCAGAAAGCCACCAACACCAACACAGGATGACTACCAAGCTATGAACAGATCAGAACAAATTGTCATTCTGCGCCTCAGAACAGGACACAACCGCCTCCGCAGCCACATGTATACAAAATTCAAGATTGGCAATTCAGCCATGTGTACATGTGGACAGGCACCCCAGACTGCGGAGCACGTACTTCAAGATTGCCCCGAATATGATATATTGAGGCAAACCCACTGGCCCAGAGAAACAACACTGGAAGCAAAACTATACGGACCTCTGTATGAACTACAAAAGACTGTGAAGTTTATACAAGAAACAACATTGCAGATATAGACAATATATTTCAAGCGAACGAAAGAAGAAGAAGAAATAAATAAAGTTTAATACGTTTAAAGTTTAATGTACTTAAAATAATGAAAAATAAGAAAACCCTCTGATAGTGCATTGGCAGATTTTTGTTCACGTACTCCTTAGATGTCTTATTGTACCCCAGGTTGAATACCACTGATCTGGTATGTTGATCACATGATTTCATAGTGGGCAGCAATTTTTGCAGCCTCTTGTAACATCAGTTTTTTTGGCTATTTTAGATTTTATTTTGTTGTTTATGGGAATAAAAAAATAAAACTTTTTTTTTATCAAATGGCAATTGTTGCTCCATGTATTGACATTTGTTTCAAGTACATCCAATGTTTCATATACAAATGAGGATACAAAAATTTAAAAATAATGAGTGACTGTTCAGGTACCCTGTAGTAAGAAACAATTCTTCTTCTTTGATCCTTAGCTGCTGACTGTCAAAGCAGTCAGTGGCCATCACGCCTGGTAGCTTCTTGTAGGGCAACAACAGACTGCATCCACTTTGCTCGGTCAGCAGCCATCCTTCATGCAGTGCCCTAGCTCTGGTTCATTCTTTGCATCTCGGCCTCTACAGTACTCCGCAAAGTTGTTTTTGGTTGGCCTATCTTTCGCTTTACTTCAGGGGTCCATAGCAAAGTTGTTCTCTTCTAACAACGTGGCCGACCCAACTGCAGCGTCTGCCAGCTGTAATGGTGTGCATGTCCCTTGGTTGCTCCGAGTAAGTAGTTCTTGATTAGTGATGGTATTCAGCTAAAAGATTCAGAGAATGTTTCTTAGCAAATTGTATGGAAAGAGGGCAATTTTGACATTTCCTTCTCTGTTACTCTCCAGCATTCTGCACCATAGAGAAGCACAGAAAGCACACAGCTCTCATATAATCTTAATTTAGTGTTTGGGCTGTACTGAGAGGACTTCCAGATGTTGTTTAGACTATCAAAGGCTGTTCTCGCTTTATTCATTCTATTGTTGATGTCTTTGCTTGTTCCCCCATCTGGTGTTACTATACATCCTAGGTCTGTAAATGTGTTTGTTCCAGCTTCTGGTTCCTTATTGTTATGGGCTCAGGATTGCCCACATGGCGTGTCTGTCTTCATTAGATTGATGTTCAGACACACCTGCTGTAAGATAAAGAGTAAGAAACCCAGCATGTCATAATTAGACATATCCTTAGTAACAGCAGCTTAAGAAAACAAGTTCACTTAGGCTGAGATGAAAAATTCACTGATGGAGTGACTGAAAATTTGACTGAATTGTTTCTGTATGTGGTTGCAGGTGGAGAATATATACGATAAGATATTTGAAAACCTTGAAGAAGATGACCAGACAAAAGAGGCAGAGCCATCTGAGGTAAGTAATTTAATTTACAGTCAGGAGTGCAGACATTTACTTTGAATCTTGGCGCCAGAAACATGAAGTCCTTATTATGGCTTCTAAAGTTCTAGGCTCTGTGGCAGCCTGGCACAAAAGATGCCAGCACCCCACAATGAAGTGATTGTTAAATTTTGAGTAAATTAACATAAAACAATCATGATGTTCAGCTGTATATAAACAAGCATTGTAAACGTTGTGCAGTGGTCGGCAACTAGGGGAAAATTATCATGGCAGTGATAATTTTGGCTTTCTAGAAGGTAAAGGTCAAATATAACAGTTGACAGTTTAGCCACTAGACTAACTAGCGTTAGAATTAGATTCTGTAGTTTTACCCAGATTAGAATTAGATTCTGTAGTTTTACCCAGATTAGAATTAGATTCTGTAGTTTTACCCAGATTAGAATTAGATTCTAATTCTTATGGAATTAGATTCCATAGTTTTACCCAGTTTGTCTTGTAAAAGAAAACAATCTAGTTTTTTCATTAGTTATTTACTTTTCCCCATCAATATAACAAGTAGTTCCTGTAAGCCAGGGTAACAGCAAAGCACCAAGCTTTTGACATGAGGTAATGGTCAAACTTAGTTGCAGATCACCAGTGTAATGGACTTTTCAGTATGTGTCTTATTATTGTTGAGCTAGGAAGGTCAGTTGAGCATTAGACTAGAGATTAACAGAGGTTATGAATCTTATGCCATGATAATTCATGATGCAAGCTATATTTTATTCTGAGCAAACTACTTATACAACTACACATGCACTGTATTTTCTTCTTCAGAAAAATTATATTTCAGCAAACGAACTATAAAAAATATTTTAAAAATTGGCAACTCTACGACAGTAAGATCCTTGTTTCAGACAACCTGCCTAAGGAAAATTCTTCAAATTTTTTGGCCAAATACCACCACTAACCAAGAACTGCTAATTCTGAGCCATCAAGAAAATACGCATACCATCATAGTGGGTATTCACTGGAATTGGGTTGGCCACATCCTCAAAATAGACCCTGATTACCATCTCCAGAACTGGCATGCTATTGACCCCAAAAGAAGGTGAAGGAGAGGCCGATCAAAAGCATCGTGGTGGAGAACTGTGTAAGCAGAGGTGCAAAGAACGAACTAGATATGGGACACCTAATAAAGGATGGCCGCCCACCAAACAAAGTGGAGACAGCTTGTTGCTGCCCTACAAGATACCACCAGACATGATGGTCAGTGATTGCTTCGTCAGTCAGCGGCCAAGGACCAGTGAAGAAGAAGACTAGGCAGCATAAATAGTGTCTAACAAGCAGTATAAGAAATAAATAGGAAAAAAATGAATTTGGCATGGAAACTTTATTTGGGTTACAAGTAAAAGTATAGGAAAACTATGCGAACATTGAAATATGCAGCAATGAAAATTGTTGTATATTTATAGTTTGCCAAAGAAGATGCTGTGGGGAATTTTAGGCTTCTGAGGATGTAGCCAACCCAATTCCAGCATTTACCCACTGGGATGGTGCACGTTTCTTCTTGGTGGCTCAGAGTTAGCAATTCTTGGTTCGGCCATAAAATTTGAATTTTCCTTAGGCAGGTTGTGTGAAAAGAGGGCAGTTTGGACATTTCCTTTTCTATGAATGCTGCCTAGTGAAGGTTACTTTTCATTGTCTGGAAAGGAAACCTTATTGTCACAGCTTTGTACTGAACCATTTAGATCACATTACCTGCATTCATAAATGGTAGAGTGCAGCATCTACACAAAATTCACAGTACCTTACCAAATTTCTCAAAAGTCTAATCAATTTTTTTTAGTTTTAGTTTAGGAAACATGAAGGTTTAAATAACTGATGTTCAGATAATTTATGTTTTACAGTTTATTCATTTTACATGCTGAGAGCAGTTACAGTTAATTTCTTTCATAGCTTTATTCACATAGAACGTTTAAAAATAACACATTTGGTGAAGTTACAGATAACATAATAATTTTACATAAAAAGAACAATAATTCATTCTACTTTTCACTTCTTATGAAGCCACCACTGCAGTTGTTTCCCTTGCAGAAAGCCTACACCAAACACTCTCATGCTTTTACAGCAGTTGTTTCTGTAGCAATATGTTTTATATGGTGGGATTACCAGCCTCATGCATAACCTCGTATTAGTCACCTTGTATGACATGCCTGACAGAGTAGTAGCCCTATTGTTGCGTGATAAATTCTCGCAACATCGTTTTATTTCAATATCTATTTTATAACGCAAGGGCAACAACTGCTTGAAATTTATAGTCACTTTTCTCGGTAAGCATTTGTCTTCTCGCGTTGGTATCGAATGCAGTTAAGTTTGAGCTGTGGTCATTTTGCGCTGGACTGCGCATGACTTGTCTTGCTTCTTGGTCGATCGGTTTCCGCCCACCACTAGTGGAGTGAGCGATTTGGAATGGCGAAAGAGATGCCTCGTTGAAGAGGGGATCTCCGCTATTTTTTGTTCTGTCAGGGATGTGTAGTCCTCTTAATGGATATTTCGTTTATTCGAGATAATACCTCTAGTGTTTCCCACATGTCGGGAGGCGTGATATTTCTGTGTATTTCCGGAAGGCAAGGTAAATTAACATTTTCATTAACTCTATCGATTTTTGGTCGTGAACGATTTCTGGCTCATAGCCTGTCTTCGAAAGTCGTCGTCACGAGATGTTTTCCTAGCTCACATGTCGCTGTATTGTGCTGCATCGGTTGATGCAGGTCCCAAGGACTATTACTTGCTACTTGGTTACCTGAACTAGGTTTGAAAAACCTTTGTTATCTAGAGGATATTTTTGAGGACATTATTTATACTTCGGCAGACGTGTCTGTCTTGCTGAAGTCAGATTAAGGAGAGTGAACTGATCTCATACATCTGGTTATCTCCTGGCTGTTATAGAAAAGGATGGAGTTTTCCACCTGACTACATTTACAGCACTATGAAATATAACATGCATCTGACTCATCATTGTAATGCTGTCTACCGTCTATTGCTGTATTGAATGTTGCTGTGATAATGACTGTTTGATGTGTCTACATATTCGCGTAACCATTTTGTCACTGTGGCGTCCACAATAAATAATGAAGAAAAACGTCAACGGCTGTTTCAAGAATCATTGACTTTATACGTCGTGAGTTTACTGACGTCCTATGTGGATTGCCCTGTTATTTTTGTATGAACATTGTTTTGACTGAACACATCTGCACACTACACAAAACCAGACATGCGGATACCATCCATCATCATATGGCATCACGCATCACCTATTCTTTTTTTGGTCTCATTAGAGACCCCGGGGAGCTATGCAGATAGAAAAATACCGTATTAGCTTTATTTTTTTTGGTCATTTTAAATATGCTAAACCAAATACACAAAACCATAAGTCAAAGGATTATTGGAAAACATTCTGTTTTTCACAAAATTTGCTGACTGTGTGTTCTAAGACACTTATTGGTAGGCGTCAATTGTATGTAATTGTGGATACGCTGTGGTGGATGGTTTGTCAAGACTATGCTATGTATTTAAAAAACTTCTCACTGAACTTCAATGTATCTCAAAAATGTCACTGGCCAACACATGGCGAATTATCATCATTTTTCATCTGCGAAGAAAGTCACTTCATCAAATCTAGCAGCACACAAAATTCAGTTCACATTGTTGATTCTTAGATTGTCAAATGTTTAACATTACATTCCCGACATTACTTCTGTCACAGTCATGTTTAATTTACATAGTTATAAAAAATTGTAAACTGCAACACTGATGATGTGTGTCTGCATTCTCTAGGCTATTGTGACAAAGCTGTATCCTCATCAGAAGCAGGCCTTGAGTTGGATGATTGGGAAGGAGAATAAGAAAATACTTCCCCCATTTTGGAAGCAGAAAAATGGATATTATATTAATACAATCACAAATGAGAGACGAGAGAAGGTGGATGGAGTACACGGAGGTATGTTGTAATCTTAATGGCTGTGTTGTTTATGCAGCCTTCATAGATCCTGTCTTCTAGATGAGATGAAAAGTATGTTTTGTTGGCTATTCAGATATCAGGGTTGGGTTTGTTATAGTGTAACCCAGGGCTGTAGTCGGAGTTGTGGAGTCGGTCATTGTTAAAGATAGAATATCAATGAATTTTGTATCATGGCCACACATAGGCTATTACCAGTTATTTTGCGGTAATATGTCTCTCTGTGGTAAATCATATTTTTGCACGGGTTTTAACTTATATTGAACGCTGCATATTTAATACGTCACCAGTTGTTAATGACGTAACGCGTTCTGGACTAATTTATGCTAACGGCTAATATTCTTTGCCTTTCGTTATCTGTGGTCTTCATGGTGAGACGTATTTTATTCAAGCTCCTAATATTGCGGAGGAAGAGCTCTAAGTGGCATGTATTATATTCTTCAAAGGCCGCCACTAATTCATCTAACATGGTTCAGAACTTAGCGAGAAGTTCGTGATATTACTGAAGAAATATTCCAGTATATTTTTCCATTCATGTTGTCTGGCCCACATTACTTGGGTGGAATTCACCTCTAGTACAGCGGCCTGAAATGAATGTTTGAGACGAGACTGTTGAAGGATTTCGACGATTATGTATGTACAATATGCCATGCCAATACCCAAGATGTTGTTATCTCTGATGTGAATTAAATGTACGGATATATTGTGGACCCTCCACCTGACAACTTGAGTTCTTCAACAATTGATGTACTGCGTAATCATACCCATATACATTCGTGTTATTCGTACGATGCATGTACTTTTTTATGATCATCATTCTATGTTCAACTAATACTGCAAGAAGATAACCCCACCTGTTACAGTCATTTTTTAGTGGAGTCGGGGTCAGTAAAAAAAAATGTCAGTGTTTTATGAGACTTAAGGCAGATCCACATTTGATCCATGCAAGGGAGGGGATGCTTAAAAAATTTGAAATAACATTTTAAAGTAGTAGAACTAAAACCACTTTCTTGTTAAAGTACATCCATTTTTACATAATGTAGGAAAATTTCAGTTGCTTCTGATCATAAATAAAGATTTTATTACAATTGGAAATTTGTTGGCATATGGTCATGTATCAATCTACTTCAGTGTCTCATTTCTATGTCTCTGGGTTCCTGTTCTTCATAGCTGTCTGGTTATATGCTTACTGGTTTAAAAAACTTCTCACTGAACTTCAGTGTTTCTAGAAAAAGTCACTGGCCAACACATGGTGAATTATCATCATTGTTCATCTGCGAAGAAAGTCACTTTATCATCAAATCTAGCAGCACACAAAATTTGGTTCACGTTGTTGATTCTTAGATTGTCAAGTATTTAACATTACATACCTGATGATTACTTCTTGGAGTCTTGATATGAACTGGATTCTCAACTGTAGCATTTCTAAGCTCTGTGTGCTTCTCGTTATCTGTTGCCATATCTTCATTCTCTGTCGATATCTGGTTACCACAGATACGTGGCTTCTGAGAGAGCCATGTGTACTGACTGCTGACAACCTACTGCATTGAACTACATCTTACTAGTCAAATTACTAGTGTGCGAGAGAGCATTTCATGGTCTTAGTTAGTTGCTCATCCTTTACAGGACGTGGCAATCAACCCCAGCTTTTATTGGCTGTTTGTGATTTTTCTAGGCAATTTTTTTCATTCAGTAGTTTGCCATTGCTTTCTGAACGGTACGGCGCTTATACCATTGTTAAAAATCCACACAAAGCGATCTGCTACCAAACCGCCGGCAGCAGGTTTCGAACCTGGTATATCTGGATTATGAAACTGCGTTCGTATCCATTAGGCCACAGACGCCGCCATTTCATGGTCTTACATGACCTTATATAGACCATATCTTGCATTTATCAGCAGATTTCCTCAATTTATCACCAGCATCTTCTTCTCACCTGTTTTTCCACAGACACCTGTCTGGCTCTTGTTATCAGCTCTGATAGGGTATAATTAGGATATGTGGTGCTTATAACCTTTGAAATTATATATTTTTTTTTCCATTTGCTTTCTGGCAACATCCTTCCTAATCCTTTATTCTGAATTTTATACCAGTTAATTTAACAATTATAACTGTATTTTTTAATACATGAAATAATGATAATGATATGCTATTTGTGTTCCACGAGGAGCACTGGTCTTCCATACACTATTACCTTATTATTTCTACTTCGTTCTGTCATTACCTTATTCCAGTGAAAATAGCAAAGTTATTCATTTTTAACCTCTTAAACCCGAGACCCTGGATAATTCTGTGTCCATTCATTAATTCTTGACCCATCAGCTTTCTGTGCTAAAATGTTTTCGTACATTTATCTCCCTTTCTTTCCTTATAGAGCATAGATCCACAACTGCAGACGGCTTTCTTGAGGAAGCCTGCGTCAAAGCACATGCTCTTGCAGCAGTAATTTCTGTAACAATTTATTTTACATAATGAGGTTGCCAGTCCCATACACAACCTCATATTAGTCACCTCTTAAGCCATATCTGCTTTTGGAGCATAGGCCGTAACAAAATTTGTACCAAGCCTTCCTTGATAAATTTCGTTTTAAATTAATGTTCATAATTTTCTCACATTTTTTTCATCACCAGGTATTCTTGCTGATGATATGGGACTTGGGAAAACTTTGGTGATGATTTCATTAATACTTACCAATTTTGTGGAGGAAAAACCTTTGGCTTACCCATTGCGTGGTATTGGCAATGTACCCTTTACATTTACAGAACAAAAGGTAACTTGTTTGTTATCTGTGTTTCTGAAATTCTAGATCAAGGGTCAGCAACCAGCCAATCCCAATCTAGCGGTAGATCTCGTTGGATGATGTGGTAGATCTTTAGGTGATTGTGGAAGAAAGGAAAAACTTTTTAAACTAGGAAAATTTTGAACAGACCTCTCCTGCAGATATTTAAAATCTAAGTGACCCCGGAATCAAAGATACTTTTTCTGCATTTTCAATAAAAATGAGATGAGATAGGAAAGTGATCTTTTCTTTGTAAGGTTTATCCCCCCACCTGAAAATTACACACACATGTACTCATACACACATATGGTAGATCATGAGAGGGCTCAGTGTTACTAAAGTAGATCCTAAAAGCTCCTGGGTTGCCAACCCATGGTCAATAGATGAACTAAAGGAGCACTTTACATAGTGTACATTTCTAAATTTCATACATTTAAAATTCTCTTAGCATCTTTTGAAAATTCAATCTTCTTTGCTCTAGATGCAGATAAGAAGGGGCTCTAGGCTTTTTGGTGTTTCAGCCCCCCTTCATCTAATAGGCTTTAATTTTATTTTTTTTTAAAACCCCTTTGCAAATGGATGGTATATACTAGCATTTTTAATAGACTATTTTATGTTTGTTAGCATTGCTGCCCTCTTTTATTAGTAATTTTTAAAAATTAATGTTTATTAGTATTATTTTTATTATTATTAACTCTTAGTATACGAGCGACCTTTCATGACTACCATTACAGATTTTGCAATAAATAATTTATTTATAAAGATAACATAAGTGTTATATATCAAAATGTGAAGAAATGAAACCCCTATATCATGCACGTAACTAAATTGTTCAGTGGTTTTAAACATGCATTCAGCTATAAATTTTCGCTATTGACGGGGATCGATCATCGGCCTCTCTAGAAGGCCGCTCGTATACTAAGAGTTAAGGTAAACACAATAGTTTCTGTGCCTTTATGATTTTCCCAGGGTGCACTATGTCTTTTAGCTATTTTTGTTTTTACTCATACATGCCACACCTTGGATATGAAAAACCAGTACCAAAAAATCCAAAACCCTGTACAAAGACCCGCAAAACCTGTACAAAGACTGAAAAAAAAAATATCAAAAGAGTTAATTTGTGTAAAAATATTTTCAATTGCAGTGGACTGCATTATAAATGAGGCACGGAGACTTTGCCTTTTAAAGCAGGTCTTCACTTATTTTAAAACCCAAACAATAAATGTCTGAGTTTATTTTACACTATAGAAATAATGTGATGGTGACATCATTTAGTCTATTTCTGTGCTTAATTATCACTAACAGACTGGAAAATCCTGTGTTCAATAGGACCTTATAAAAGGACCCTGAGACACAGTAATAAGGGAAATGGGTTAGAAAACCTGTACAGAAATTATGTACAGGGTGTACACATCTGAAAACACAAACACCTTGTACAGATTATGGGTAAACCATAGCATGTGGCATGTATGTTTACTGTCTTTTTAGAACGTTATGAATGCGATTGCAAAGTGCAAACATTTTCTTTTTGTACATAAATCTATAAATCTATGCATTTTAAAATTGTTTTAACGTATGCATGGGCTCCCAAGAGCTCCGGGCCCCTAGGCTCCATCCTACTTAGCCTAATGGATAATCTGACCCTGCCCCTTATAGGTTATCAACTTTACACTTCTGCTGTTCAAGGAGCAGAGGCCTTCAACGTATTTATATCAAGTCCTCCTTTCCTGCTGATGGACTTCCTGTGTTTTCTTTATCCCTTTCATTTCCATCTCCAGTTCTCTTCCCCATATTTTTTTTTTGGTGTCCCACTATTTCTTTTACCCTGGGGATCCCTGAACAAAGACTGCATTGTAGTGCTATCAGCAGATTTCCTCACCAGAATCTTCTTCTCACCTGTTGTTCCACATATACCTTTCTGGCTCTTGTTATCAGTTCTGATAGGGTATAATTAGAATATTTGGTGTTTATAACTGTTGATATTATATATATATATATACAAGTATATTCAACTTTTTCCATTTGCTTACTGGCAACATCCTTCTTAATCATTTATTTTGTATTGCATACCAGGTAATTTAACAATTATAACTGTATTTTTTAATTCATGAAATAATGATACATATTTTGTTACTTACAACAAGAAAATTTTAATTTTTAAAAGATTTACATTAAAAGAGTACGTTTGTTCCGCCTATGCCGGTCCCAAGCCCGGATGAAAAAGGAGGAGGGCGGCCTGCATGGAGGCCGTAAGGAGGCAGCCCCTCCACCATGCAAAGGCACAACAGGCCAATCACCTGTTTGTCTAAAACTATGATTACAAGCAATATAAGAGAGAAAACCGGACTGATTTTAAAGGCGACGAACTGGAACGGACTACGGACTACGACTTATGGAACATGGAACACAAGAAGTATAAATGGGAAAGAAGAGGAGCTGATGGAAGAGATGAGGAAAGCAAAACTAGAAATCCTGGCTATTACCGAAACAAAGAAAAAGGGACAAGGAGTCATGGATCTCGATGGCAACACTCTGCTATACAGTGGTGTACCCACATCTGAAAGAGCTAAAGGGGGCGTGGGTTGCATTGTGGCCAAAAACCAGAAAGATAGTATCAAGGGATGGAACTTTGTCTCGGAGCGCATTATGGTTGTAAAACTAAAAGAAGGAGAAACCATAGTCAACCTGGTCATAGTGTATGGGCCAAATGAGGATGAGAGAGCAGAGGTCAAGGAAGAATTCTTCGAGCTGCTTCAAAGGACAGTGGATGACTGCCTAGATGAAATTATCATGCTCGGAGATTTCAATGCCAGAGTTGGAAATGACCATGCTAGATGGGGTGGAGTTATCGGAAGATATGGAGAAGATACTCTCAATGACAATGGAAAGCGACTCCTCAGATTCTGCAGTGAGCAGAATCTGATCATTACCAACACAAAGTTCCCCCATAAGCGCATACATGCATATACTAGGTGTGAACCAACAAAGAATGAGAAGTCAGTGATCGACTATGCCATTGTTAGGAGGAGCTCATTCAAATATGTCCGGGATGCTAGAGTCTGGAGGGGGCCAGAGATTGGAAGTGATCACTACCTGCTTACAATTAAAAGAACAACTGAAAGAGTTGCTCAGCCTAGGAACTGCCCAGCACCACGCAAGAAACCAAGTAAACGAACGGAAGAAATGAGCATTAAGACCTACAAGCTGAAAGAGCCAGAAATTAAGACCAGATATCAGGGGCTTATTGCTACAGCGGTGAGAAACACAGAAGAACAACCTGATGACTTGGAAACCCTGTGGCTTAAATTCAAGGACATCATAAAGACAGCTGCTGCAGAAGCATGTGGTGAAGTCCGACTTGGGAACAAGAGAAAGAGGACACCTTGGTGGACAGAAGAAGTCAAAGAGAAAATAAGAGAGAAGAAAATGGCATGGAAACAATACTTAGGAGCTAAAAACACAGCAGGACAAATAGAGAAATATAGAGAATATGTGATACTCAGAACAGAAGCAAAGAACAAGGTGCTAGCAGCAAAACAGAAGTCCTGGGAAGAATTTGGAGAAAAGCTAGAAAAGGATGCGCAAGAAAACCAGAAATTGTTCTATAAGACCCTAAAGAACATGAGGAAGGAAAAACAATGCCCTCTTAAATTTATAAAGGACAAGCAAGGCAAATTGCTTACTGCCCCGAAGGAAGTAATGGAAAGATGGAAAGAATATTTCTCAGAACTCCTTGATGGTGAGCAAGGTAGAGCATCAGAAATGATAACCACTAGCACAGAAGAGGATACAAATGGTGATGAAGATGACATAAAGATGGAAGAACTGAAGGCAGCACTGGAGAAAATCAAGATGGGCAAAGCAGCAGGGCATGATGGTATAACACCAGAAATGGTTAAGTACATGGGAGCATCAGGCGACCTATTACTCCTAAGGGTCCTACAGGCAGCATGGTGCAACAAGGCCATACCAAAGGATTGGGAGATTGCCATCATAACACCGATTTTCAAAAAGGGTGACAATCGACAGTGTGGAAACCACAGAGGCATATCCCTTCTCAGTGTCCCTGGTAAAATCTACTCTAGAATCCTAGAGCAGAGACTCCGATGCCTAGCTGAGCCACAATTGGATGAAGCCCAGTGCGGATTCCGAGCAAACCGAAGTACTCAAGACCTAATCTTCACACTCAGGCAGCTGAGTGAAAAGGCCCTTGAGTACAAGAGTGAGATCCATCTTTGTTTCATAGATCTGGAAAAGGCGTTTGACAGGGTCCCCTGGAGCAAACTTTGGGACTGTTTGGCAAGGAAGAACATTCCAGCACCTCTGATTCATGCTATACAGAGCTTCTACAAGTCTTGCAGAAATTATGTGAGGACAGCAAACTATAAGTCAGAAGAGTTCAAGACCACCACTGGTGTAAGACAAGGCGATATCCTGTCACCTTATCTTTTCATACTTCTCATGGACGATGTCATCAAGGCATGTAAGGAGAGAACAAGAAAGTATTCAGTGGGGTACTGGAAGATGAGACAGGTCTGTATTTCAGAGCTAGCATTTGCTGATGATGTTGTCCTGATTGCTAAATCAGAGACACATCTCCAATCCAACCTGCAAGTCTGGAAGGAAGAGCTGGAGAAGAGAGGGATGGTCATAAGCAGCTCTAAAACAAAATCCATGGTGATATCACGAGAAGAAAGAAAACATCAGATTAAGTTGGGAGAACAGGTCCTGGAGCAGGTCGACCACTTTAAATATCTCGGAGCTATTATAGACCGAAAGGGGGGCATCAAAGAAGAGTTGGCCACTCGAAAAGCAGCGGCTGGGAGACTTTATCAGGCCATAAATCGAGGATTCCTCAGCAAGAAAGAGGTTGGTAAGAAAACGAAGATGGCTGTATACCGCTCCACCTATGTCCCAGTCTTGACATATGGATGCGAGTCATGGGCAATGACTACAACCCACAAAAGCCAGATCCAAACCTCAGAAATGAGGTATCTGAGGAAGGTGGTTGAAGTAACAAGAAGAGACATGGTCCGCAACCAGACGATACGTCAAGGCCTAAAATCCCACCCGCTGCAGACCCAAATAGAACAGTCCCAACTAAGATGGTTTGGCCATGTCTGCAGAATGGGAGAAGATCGGCTACCACGACAAGCATGGGAAACAAAGAGCCAGGGATCCAGACCTCCAGGACGACCCAGAGTCCGCTGGGAGGACAACATTAGACAATCTTTGAAGGACCGAGGACTAGAATGGAACCAGGCCAGGAAGAAGACAGCTGATAGAATAGTCTGGCGCTCTCTCTTCCAAACCTCTACACCTCACGGTAGAAGAGGAACGACTAAGTAAGTAAGTAAGTAAGTGAGTACGTTTGTGTGTGTAGGTACCTGCTCAGGACGTATGTGTTTCTATTTAATGTCACAATTTTTATTTAGAACTGAAAATTAAATACATTATTATCTTGAAATTTCATCATTTATTTACTTTTGCTTTGTTTTATTTAAGTTTATCATAATTTCATGTTTTTTATTTTTTTTATTTTTTATAATGCTACCTAAATGTAATGTTATTTCTTTTGTCTGCTTGCATTTAGCTGCGATCCCTATTTTACTATCCATTTTGATACTTTGTTTATAACGGGAGATCCTCATATAATTTTTTAAAGATGTTTTTCCCTGTTTTCTATGTGACTGCATCCTCTGCACGCCATACCCAGTTTATTTTTAATGTCTTTAAAATATTTATTTCAAGCTATGAAGTATTACTGTAAAATTTGTTGGAGATAAACTAAATGCTTGCAGAATTCCATATTGCTGAACATATAGTTCTGAAGTTTTATTATTTATCTGTACGGTCAAATATCTCTCATGTAGGAAATTCTCTAGTTAGCTATATTCTTTACTTCCAACTCCAGTTTTTTCAATTTATACAAGCACCTTCTCTCCAGTATTCATCATAGGCCCTACATTCTATACAGCTTTTTTTTTTTAATCTTTCAGAAACCGAGAAAGAAAGATGGTTGTCAGAGCAAACCAACATGTACCCATCATTCTTCTTCAGCTTTGAAGTCTACAACAGATTCAGTATTGGAGAAAAACATTTCAAGTATGGGTTAGTTTTATGATGATATTGAGAATTAAAAAAGGCTTTTATATTATGTCTTGTAGTGCAGTTCTTCTTTGTCTCTTTTGTTTAGTAAATTTTGTTACCTTTCTCATAATTCACTCATATGCTTTTGCCTAGTAATCACTGGCTTATGCAGGGAACTTGTATGTGTTTGGTAATTCCTTTAGTTTACTCTTATTCTCCATGGGTTGGTATTAGAAAGAAGGTAAAGTTTAAAAAAAATTATTTGTACACATTTTTTAATTTACCAAAAATATACAGAGTTTATTCATTAACCTTTAGCTCCCCAAGGAGCATAGACCTTGAACAAACTTATGACAAGTCTTCCTGTCCTTAGCCATAAACTCAAAGTCTTTCTGTGTTGTCTTCGTCCCTTTCTTTTCTGTTTCCATCACCAGAATCTTCTTGTCATGTCTTGTTCCACTAGCACTGGTATGGTTCTTGTCATCAGTTCCACATTAGTGATGTTGTCACCCTTTTAGGTTGGCTGTTGTTTTTGTTGTTCTCCTTGTTTCAGAGCATACAACAGGATGAACTTCACATTTGAATTGAATTTGAATTCTTTTGATTTCCACATATTTCATAATGCAGTGCAAGCTACTCTTGCCTTCTGGATTCTTATTTTGATATCCATGTCTGTTCCTCCAACTACGTCAATGTTGCTGCCACATCCAATCAACATCTAGCAGGAATGTTTCTCCAGGTACAATCATGTGATCATTTCCTGCATTTATTCTCATAATGTGAGTGCACTTTC
Organism: Oreohelix idahoensis; assembly: GCA_024509875.1. Taxonomy (NCBI): domain Eukaryota; kingdom Metazoa; phylum Mollusca; class Gastropoda; order Stylommatophora; family Oreohelicidae; genus Oreohelix; species Oreohelix idahoensis. The sequence continues at coordinate 582,381 of JAMPIV010018580.1, read as the reverse complement.
TTCACATTGTCCCCAGGTCAGGACCATTTCTGCTGTATTTAATTTCTGTTTCTTTCAGTCTCATATTGCACAGTCCCAGAGTGTCAGTATTATAGTTTCTGCTGCCACTTATGCAGTTTTCTCTTGATTTTTTAATTTTCGAACATTCCAAGCACCCCATGGTAGAAGAGGAACGATTAAGTAAGTAAATACATTCCAAGCACCCAAACTAGAGATTTTCCTAGAAGAAAAAAAGGCTTGTCAACAGTGCACACTCCTTTCAGCTTTCTCTGATAAATCTCCTATTTTTATTACTTGGTCAAATCTGTTGAAGTTTTTTTAATTTTGGCTTTATGTTTATACAGGATGGGTTAATCAGCCCCATGCCAAGCCCTCCTTAGTTGCCTTTTACAGCATACGTACTAGTGTACAGAGTTATTTTTCTTGACCTTTTGGTCCTTGGCAATAATACAGCTAAAGAAAAAAGGTAAAGGATCCCGTTACACGCCCATTGAGGCATATTGGGAATATGGTGTTAGGCCCATATTTTCTTGACCATCGGCACACTAGGGGTGATGTGGTCAGCATCATGCCGTCCGCTTTAACCTTCCCAGAGTTGCTCAAGTACCCACTTTATGAGGCTGAGTCGACCCCGGAGCCATTTGCGGTCTAAAAATTCCCGCCTCAACTGGGGATTGAACCATGGACCACTAATCTAGGAAGCCAGTGAATAATACAGGGTTGATGATTATATTGAAAAAAAGTAACATATTTGAACATTCTAGAGAATTTGAAAACAAAAAAAAAATTGCTAATGGCTTTAACACATTACTTTTATGTATATATTTTAAAATATAATGTTGGTTGATGTAACACAAGGAAGAACACATGGAGAAGAGAAATGGAGACTGAAATGAAAAGGATAATGAGGATATGGAAGGACCTTGCTGAATGCCTGTGCTCCTCAGGGAGCTGAAAAGTAATGAATGTATCATCATTTTTCTTGCACTCCTTGTGGACCATGGGCCACCACCGCAGCTGGTCCGCTTGCATGGAAAATGAATGAATGATATAGGTATCTACTGAATGATATAGGTATCTACTGAATGATATAGGTATCTACTGAAAGTCATTTCTTTCCAACAGCATCTTCCAGTCAAGTCTCTAGTCAGCAAGGCAGTAATGGTGCTGGAAGTTCAGAGAGGTAATTTTTTTTAAAATCGTGTATATAATTGTGTATATAATCATGTTTTGAGACTGTAGAACCATGTATACTGTTTTGGACAAGTCTAATTACTAATTAATTGTTCTTTTCAGTAAGCAGTGAGTTTAAAAAACAGAAACATTAAACTGTTTTCTAATTTTGATACCCTGTCTGAATCATGTATTTAAATTTAATCCTTTTTAGAATCACTTGTTTATTTTAATTATCAAAATATCATGGGAATCATGTGTGATTTTAATTACTTTATCCGATTCTAGAGTTTTAAGTTTTTAAGATTTATTATATGCTGTAACGGCACACTGTTACCATCATCATTTCCTGTTCAAGCTCACAAATTATTAAAGCAGAGTCAAAAACTCAGCATGAAACTGTTTCTTCTGTGCCTCTTTGTATCCTTAGTTTTGTTTTTGCTTTTCTAAATTCAGCCCCAGGGTTCATCTCCACAGGCCTCTACCTTTGACTGTATGCCATTGTGGGGTCCAATCCTTTGCTTGCCTTAGCCATCTGTCTTCTTTAACTGCATAGTACATCACCAAAAAGACATAAAACTGATTAATAATCTATACTACGAATAAACTGTAAAATATCGCAGGAATTCGCTATCTTTTGGTAAAAATTTACCTTTATACAGTGCCCTCCCCTTGTTGTCTTTGACTTGTTCTTTGTATATGTAACGCCTTAGAACTCAATAAGGAGGTCACTCTATAAGTGACTAGTCCAAAGGTAAATTTTACCGATCTTTTAGCTCCATGTGGAACAGGACTTCAACAAATACACATTAAGTCTTCTTGGACTGCGCTATCTATTTAAGGGTTTTCCATGTTTTATTTATCTCCTTCATGTCTGTGTCTAATTTCTTTTTTTTTTTCTGGTCTCCCTCTTTTTCTTGGATCTTGGGGGTTCCAGAACATGTACTGCAGTGTAATGCTATCTGCTGGTTTTTCTCAGTTTGTGTCCTATCCAGTGTCAGCATCTTCTATTAACATATGGCTCCACTGGTATTTGTCTGTCTGGCTCCTTCTATTAGATCCATATTGATGATCTTATCAGATTATGTCAATCCTTATATTCTGCACAACCACCCATTTATGAAAGTGTATAACTTCCTGGTTGTCATTTTTTTCTCTCCATGTATTAGAGCCAAACAAAAGGACTCCTTTGACATTTGAGTTGAAAATTGTTATTTATGTGTTGGACTTGTTTTCTTTTGATTTTTATATATTTCCCAATGCAGTAGAAGTTATTTAATTTAAGTTGTCAACGCTCGCCATGTATTGCAGTAAAATATTTTATAAGTAAATGTGAAAGAGGGCAGTAGCCCTATAAAACTGGGCTTTGGAGCTAGAGCACAGAGCAGCGGAGCAGCGGGTTTTTGTCCAGAGCTGGAGCAGAGCCAGAGCACAGAAAATCTTGGCTGCTTTACTGCTCCAGTTTTTAATTTTCAATCCAAAATGTGATATTGCTTGCTGATTTGAAAAGCAAAATCTATTGCTACTTTTAATTCAGCAAAAGAGTCTGAAGAGAAGGGGTCACAACAAAAGGAATCATCAACAGTTGAATATGTCCTTTCGGAAAGTTAAAATCCTTTAGAAACAGCAGGCTGTTCTCAGATTTCTCTGTCCACTTTGAACGTGTTCGAGCATACATCCCTAAGAGTATGAAGTTTTCATCCATCACAGGGAAATAGAGATAATTCAAACACAAATTCTGCGGAAGATGATGACTTTGGAAAGGATACACAAGAAAGATGCCAGCAGATTTCTGTGATTCATACTTGTAATGAAACATTATTCAAGAGAAATTTTCGGAAGATTTTTATGCAGTGGAATATATTGGTAGGCCGAAAGTTAGTTTGTTTTTGAGGCCATTCACAACTACCCACACTACATTCAGGCTGCTTGTAGAGTTACTTCGAGCATGCCAAAATCTCAAGCTAGTGTAGAGCAACTGTTTTTGGCATAAAGTTCATTTTAGGTGATCTGCTGCAGGACATGGAAGATGATTTGATTGCTGCAGTACATTTCTTACAGAATGAATTATGAAATGTAAGAGTGATTGAATGATTCCAGTTTAAATGGCATTTAAATTGTTTGAAAATTCTTTAATACAAAAGTGGTTTGTTTTTTTTTTTTTTTTTCAAAGTAACAGTAAAATAATAATAATTTGGGTAAGTGTGGAGTTTGAGCATCACTATCAATGCCACAGAGGAACTGGAACAGTCTATTGAAAATTGGATTACTCCAACCTGCTAAAGTACCAAGATGGACACGAATAGTCATTTATACAAGAGAGGGAATACACTGGAAATTTGTTACAGCCAGTTTTCAATGTGGAGATTTCACATATTTTAATCTGATTGTTTGATACGAAAACAAAGGGGAGTGAGACAAGGATTTGTGTTTTCCCATTTCCTATTTAGCATCTGACAGACAAAACTTTCAAAAACAGAACAAATGCCAGGACTAAACAACAGTGGAAGAACAATAAATAACCATATACTGTTTAGTTAGCTGAAAGTGAACCAGAATTGCAAGAACTAGTGAAGCAATGATCAACATAAACTGTGAATATGGATTTAATTATTAACTTTAAGAAAATGATAACTTTAATTGCAAAACAGATGACAAGCTAATTTTAAATATACAAATAAACAGAAAGACACTGTAACATTTGAAAAGTTTCCCATATCTTGGAATTAAATAACTGAGAAGGGCAGATGGGAAATAGGAGTAAAGCCGACAACAGGAAGGGCTAAAATCGCACTCAACAACAGGAAGCAGGTATTAACATCAAATAAAACAAACTGAAAGTTGAGTCATCAAGTGATATACATGCTCTTCATTATTGATTGGTGCAAAACATGAACAATGAACAGACAGTTGGAAGAAAGAATTGAGGCCCTGGAAATGTGGAAATATAGAAGAAAGGGGTACATCCCATGGAAATTGAAGAAAACAAAGAAAAAAATCCTTTAACTCTTTAAGTCCTGATCAACGTTATATCAGTTTTCCAGTTCGACCTATTTGACCCGATCACCGTTATATCGTATTTCGTATCTTTTGCTCCTTTCTAGAGCTGTTTTCAAATTTTAACAACACAAAATGTCATTTCCGACAGGAAGACCTTTCTAGTAAATACCCGTGTGTTTAAGAGAGAACGCGTTTTTGTGGTTTGATATTAATTTAAGATTTTTTAAGCGCATATTTTATAAGATTGAATGGCCACGCCCACTGCTTCTGGTAAACCCCTGAATTAACTTCAGAGCAAGCTAGAAAGTTATTTAAATAAATTCTAGATAGTGAAAATAATTCAGATTGTAGTAATTATTCACAGGATAGCGAAGCAGGAGCATGATTAGATCCTCGAAAACCGAGGATGATAATGGAAGGTCCATACATGCCACACCTCAGAGATGAAAAACCTGTACAAAAAATTAAAAAAACCTGTACAAAGACCCGCAAAACCTGTACAAAGACCCGCAAAACCTGTACAAAGACTGAAAAACGTAACAAAAGAGTTTATTCATGTAAAAGTATATTCAATTAGATGGTTCTGCACCATCATAGTGACATGCGGCCTTTGCCTTTTTAAGCATGTCTTCACTTGCTTTAAAACCTAAACAACAAGAGTTAGAATTTATTTTGCATTGTAGAAATGCTGTGACTGTATCATCATTTAGTCTATTTCTGCAGTCCGTGTGAATCTTTTTCATCATAGAGAAAGACCTCTCACAGTCAGCATTGCTGTGAGGCAATGTCAATAAGCGTTTCACTATGACTGCCAGACTGGGAAATCGTGTACGACCAGTGCTAGTTTTCAGGTTGATTATGTCAAGCCAGTACCTAGAAAAGCTTCTTTTTTGTCCAGCGTCAAATCTTGAAATACATTCATCAGGCAGCAAACAATAATCTTCAAATTCATCCTTTAACACCTCTTGGTCTAAATGTGGTGCAAAAGTGTTGGCCAGCTTACAGATTGCTGTATATTGAACTGTGTCTTTAAAGGCTGGATCAAGAATTTTGATATCCTTAAGGACTTCATTCTCAAATGGAAATTTATCCAATATCTTTTTCACAACAGCAACATAAAAGTTCCTCACATCTCTGAAAAATGAATTTCTCACTTGAGAACTTATATCTAACTCTTCCAGTAATGTCCTGTTGGACAGACCAACAGCAAGTGTATGGTCATCATGCTGTAGATCACGTTCAGCATACTTTAACAATCTTATATCTTTCACCTCTTTTACATATTTCATCTCTACAAATTTGACAATAAATTTTCGTAGCAGACGATCCATTTCATCCATCATACCACCTATTTGGGACTCATCTGTCTGAAACAATTTGTTAAATTCAGTCAACAGAGGTAGCACAAATTGGAGAAAACGTAGAGTCATCTGGGTCAGTGGTGATTTTAGTAACTGATGAATGTTTTTGACACGGCATGGTTTTTCCATATCGTCATGGCTCTCGAAGTATGAAGATAGAGCAGAATATTGATTTAAAATTCTGTCCACTACTTTCTGCAAAGAAAGCCAGCGAGTCTGGCAGTGCTTTAGTATGTCTAGTGCATCCACTCCTGTAAACAGTTGAAACTCTCTGTATGATTTTTTCCGTTTTGAGCTATGCTCAAAATGATAGAAGATATCTATCAAAAGGTCATCAACAGGAATAGTCAGCTGCTTTATACCCTCCTTGGCACAAAGATTTGCAAGGTGGCAAATACACCCTATACTAAACACATCAGGGTTCTTGCTCTTGATTCGCGTTAGTACAGAGTTTGATTTGCCAACCATTACATTGCAGTTGTCACTTGCAAAACCTATACAGTTAATCCATGGGATTTGTAAGTCGCTGAACACAGCATCAATATCACTGAAAATAGCTTCACTGGTTCCACCAGTACCGACCGGCATGCCCAGCAACCTGGTTCTAGGTCCTATGCCATCTTCAAATACCCTCACCATTATAGCTAAACGCTTGTCAGTTTTTCTATCATTTGACTCATCGATCATCAAGGAGAAAGGTGTCTTCCTGCATAATTTGATGACTGGCTCCGTTGCAGATGGAGCCAAGCAGTTTTTAATAATGGCTGTTGTTTTGGTTCGCTTGCATTTGAAACGTTTGGCAATAGCACTGTCCAGAAACATCTCAGCTGATAAGTCTGAAAAATGGTCAGCTATAGAAGCAGCTATGTTGTGTTGAGCAATAAAATTTGCAAATAAAACTTCAGCCCTCGTTATTTTATCATCTTCTTGTTGAGGCTGAGTAAAGAAGGCCTTGATAGAACTTCCGTTCTTCAGCTGATAGTTCCTTTCATGCAGTTTTGTTTTGAAATGCTCCCTCACATCGTGTAAGCCAGATGCCATCACTTTAATATCTCTATTGCATATTCTACAGTATGCATGTGAAGAGCCTAATTTGGATGTCTCAATAATCCCAGGGAATGTAGTTGTCCAGTCAGATTGAAACTTCCCACGACGTTGATCTTCTTCTAACCTCCTTTTTTTAAAGTTAGGCTCAGCCATGCTGTTAGATGGATGCAATATTTCCTGCTAGACAGAAAAAAAAATATTAATGTGAAAAAGTAAATACAAATATTAATAATCAATTTGAAAAATATAATTATTTGTAATTTTAATATTATATAATGAAATAGAATCTTGGAAAAAAATTAATACAATTTATGGTTGAAATGAAGAACAGTTGCTGTGTTTTCTATAGTGCCTTATAAAAGTACAGGCCTAAAGAGACCAGTAATAAGCATTATGGGTTAGGAATCTTAAATTTAAAATCTAATAAATTTTTTGCTAAAGCTAGTAATGAAAATATAAACTAGCGCTGGCGTAATATTAGCCTGTATATTTTCTACCGAACTTCAAAAATTGGAATAGCCGTTAAAGCCCAACTGGTAGTTTTAAATAGACCTTCCCATACAAATTTTAGTGTCAATCAAACATTGATAGTAGGCTAATTAATTATTTAATAATTATAAATCATTGAATGACCGTAATGATGACCACCAAAGGCAAAATAACATTGTTTTTTAAAGAAACGAAATTAAAACTAAGAAGAGAAGTAGGCTAACTCCAAATAAACTTTTCTCTGATCGAGTTAAGATGTAAATTTTCCACGCTATTGTGGTTTTTTTTTCTTTTCAGTTTCATAATTTGGTAATATCGGAATGACGTTCGCCGAATGCTCCGCGTGTATTTTCGTACCATTTAGATTTAGGGTTAACCCTAGCTGTAACCCTAATTATAACTCTAAATGGTACGAAAATACATGCGGAGCATTCGGCGACCGTCATTACGTTATTAGGCTACCCATAATTTGTAGGCTATTGTATTATTTTTCAAATTTACATTTCTTACGCACTTTCTACAAGTTTTAGTGAAATCAAATAATATGTAGTGGTATCAGCCTTTTTTTTTTTACCAGCCGTAAATAATCAATTATGCTAAACCTTAGGGGAAAAGAAAGCATAGGCCTAAGTTATCTGACAGTTAAATCTAACTTCATCTAAACAATGTTATTGTAATATTTTTTTAAAAATGAATTACTTACCAATACTAAACTGGAAATTAATCCTAAACAATAGGCTCGACTCAAAAAAGATTTCAGTGCTGCGTAATCGTTCAAATAATCAGTAACCTCGCGCTAGCTTTAGCGAAAAATTGTGAATGAACACGCCACGCACATCCCGCGGCAATTGAAAAATAGGCAGCTTGATTTTCATTGGTTATTTTTTTTTTTATCCACTTGGCTTAAAATCTCGCCGAATCTCATGACGCAAATTGTGTAGTGGCACAAGATTTATATGTATATTTAATAATTAGGCGAAAAAACCCGTACAGACCCGTGTACGGCCCGTACACATCTGAAAACGCAAACACCCCGTACAGATTATGGGTAAACCTTTAAGTGTGGCATGTATGAAGGTCTGATGTCGATAATGAAGTTATGGAGACAGGAGCACGTAATCAGACTGTAATAAGTTCATATAATATATCATGATAAAGTAATGTTTATACGTAGGCCTAATGTAAATATATTTGTGAGTGACTTTATGTGATTTCCTATGGATTACACATCATCTTGAGAAGAGGAGCAGCTCAGCAAGGTAAGAATACATAATTCCCTCTTTTTTTACAACCATGTGACCTGTTGTTGTAATCTGTGAAATTAACAATTTCCTGAGTGTTTATTGACTAAAAACTGATTGTACTTTGTTAGAATACTTCTGTTTGTGACATTTTGAAACTTTACCCTTGGATATTCTCCTGGGGAACAATTCTAGAAGAATTTGATTGAATACTTTTGCTCTAATTTTTCACCGGCTTGGTTTTTCAGCCTCCATTTTACCTTGGATAACTAATAATTTTTCAATGAATGCTTTTATACTTGTAGCACTAGAGTAAAGTACATCCATTTACCTTCAGTTTCATATACAACAACAAAGTTATTTATGCATATGAACATTTTTTTTAAAAATTATTTCCAAACAACAATAAAAACACACTGGGGTGGCCATTTTTGTTTGGGCCAAACCCACTTTTTTGCTTGGGACTGAAAGAGTTTAAAAAAAAACTAGGAAAAATTGGGTAAATACAATAGTTTGGACATATAATGAAATGTAACACTTTATGTTACAGTCCCAACAAGGCCTATGTGATGTGGTGCTCCTTGAACAACTCCACAGTGAAAGCAGACCTTTCAGACATTACTCTAAATGGGCAGAAAATTGAAATACAAAACAAGCTAATCATCTGTTAGAAAATGACACTGCAATACATGAATCAACAAGGCTAAGACTGCAGAAATTTAACATCGAATATAAGACAAGCAGGGATGAATGTATGAGAGGATGCATCTGGCGTGTATACAACCAGCACACTACAGTAACAGTTAGCATTCATACCCTTCAACATTTGCTGAAGGAGATTAAGCATCTGTTGGTTTGCCCGAAGTGCAAAAAATGATGTTGATTCTGATTAACAATAACAACTTTGTTAAAAAACCATAACAGAAGGAAAGGTGGAAGACAAATGGGTTAGAAGATGAAAGCAATATAAGTGAGAAGGTAACGTCAAGAGATGGACAGGAGGCAGCCTGTCGTAGCATACCACCAATGCAAGAGACGAAAAACATTGAAGGCAAAATACAGCAATCTGTTATGTAAAAAGGATCCAGTTACATGCCCATTGAGGCATATTGGGAATATGGTGTTATGCCCATATTTTCTTGACCATATGGCACGCTCGGGGGTGGTGTATTTAAAGATGACACTTAAGTTGATTTGAGTACATCATAAATCTGCTCCATAGTCTTCACTTGATCTTACAATTGATATTCTTTCTATTTCTGTGTTATTGGATATTTATGTTTGTTACTTTGTCTTTTCAAGTTATTTTTAAATATCATTCCTCATACTATTCAATATTATTCATAAAACTTTGCATTAAGGTCCTTTGACTGTGAATTCAGTTATCTTATCCATATTCTCTAAGCAAATTTTTTTTCTCTGTTGAAAGTGAATAGATAGTTCTTCATCTGTGTTATTGCTTCTTCAGAGCTGTGAAAAGGTTGAACATACAAGATGAACAGGAGATGTACTCTGCAGCAAAATATGGTAATTTATACTGGATTAGAAAATACCAGAACTGTTATTGTTGGCTTAAAAGATATTTTAGCAAGCAAAATAATTTAACATATAAGTCAAATTTTAATCCTTAAATAGCTGCATGACCAGTAGATGCACACAATCCTAACTGTCTTAACCAGCTGAGACTGATATATGGTGTTGAATAATGATGAATTAAATATCACTTTCTGATTAACAGCTGTTTGGTTTGCTAGCAAACTGACTTCATTGACTAATAATCTCTAGTAAGCTGGTCAGAACTTTTATAGCTACACATTCCCAAACTTTTTGCCACAGTACACATTTTTCAAGTTTAAGTATTTTTCATTCCAAGTTTATAGCTGAAACTTATAGAAGCTTCTTAAGCACAATGATTGCAAAACATCTGGGTCAAATCAAGGGGGCAACCTCTGTATTTCAGTAATTTAAAAACATGGAGTTAAAATAAACAACATAATAGACCGGTTCATAAATGTTTATCAGTATGTTACTATTAAAATCTTATAATTGTGCTAAATCATAGTTAGATGTGATCCTGGTTTCGTAGTCATAATTGACATTCAGCTGAGCTTATATATTTTTGGTAGAAGGATCTTTGATGCCAGAATGTCCTTCGTGATATACTAAGTTTTTTAGTTATTCTAAAAGTTTTATACTTAGCGCTCGCTCTCTCTCTCTCTAATATTTGTTCCCCCCCCCCCCCCCTTTGTATTTTCAGTGTGTTATATATATATATATATATATATATATATATATATATATATATATATATATATATATATATATATATATATATATATATATATATATATATATATATATATATATATGTTGTCTTTAATATAATAATTTTTAAAATGTCTGATTAAGGAAAACTGCATCCAGTCATCAAAGTGACAATGTCTCTAAATCTGAATGGTGTTAATAGTTACCTTGATAGGACTACTGACTTTTATTAGTTATACTTCTTAGATGTATCTTGAAAATCACGTTACCCTCTTTTTATTTTTTTGATAAAGAAATATCCCGGTCAACCCTTGATGTGTTATAATTAGGATATATAGTGTGGTTAATTCAAGATAAAAAAAAGCTGATTTCTGATATCCAAATTTGCATCATCGGCCTACTCCACTCAGTTCAAATATCTTCTTCCATCCTTAGCCACCAACCGACAAAGCAGTCAGTGGCCAATACGCCTAGTGGCGTCTTAGGGCAACAACAAATTGATTTCTTTGCCATTGTATCCCATCACGCCTAGTGGCGTCTTTAGGGCAACAACAAATTAATCCACTTGCCGTTGTTTCCGTAATCAAATTGACTAGCAAACAGGTGATCAGCCTGTTGTACAGTTCAAATATAGTAGATCAAAAATGTAAAATTGTGTGAATGTGTGTGTGTGCTCCCTTCTTTCCATAAAAAAAAAAACAAAATTAAAACCAAACAAAACAATACAAAAAACCAACAACAAAACTCTCACAACTGCCACATTGTTAACAAGGGGGAGAAGGGTGGGAAAGCTGATGTGTCAGGGATGACACCCAATCCACCAACCAACTGCTATCATCAACAGTTATTACGAGACACCCTCCAGCATCTCACTGTCCCGTCACACCATTACGGAACCTTATATATTAATTTTTGTTCTTGCTATATACTGTTTTACTATATTGTGCAATTCTCTGTGTCTGTCTACTCTCAACACCTGTTCTACATTATGGGTGAAATACACGCCTGCACATAATCTACCATCTGTTCTATAGTTACGGATGAATGTTACACATTTATTTCTTAGAAAACTTACAGCAAGATATACAGGCATACCTCGGAGTTATTGCGGGTTCGGTTCTAGACCATCACAATAAAGCGAATATAGCAATAAAGCAGGTCACACCCATCTTTTTGGCTTCCCAGTGCATATAAAAGCCTAAAATCATGTTTACACTATGTCTATTAAGTGCGCAATAGTGCTAGATCTAAAATAAAACAATGTACTGTAAAATGAAAAATACTTTATTGCTAAAAAAAATGTTAACCGTTATCATCTGAGCCTTCAGCAAATCGTAATCTTTTTTGCCAAATCTATCGGGAGAAGAAGGCACGTTCTAATAAATAAACATGAATAATTTGAAAAAAAAAAAAAACAATATCTGCGAAGCGCAATAAAGCGAGCTATGCCTGTACATAATAAGAACCATCTAGAAACAGATTGTTTAAGCAAATGCCAGATTAGTATATAGTTTTTCTCCCCACAGCAAGAAAGACATTCTGCAGCACTTAGAGACGTTAGTAGCTTTTTGTGTGAGACATTCTTTAGCACATTCAGTGTTGTTCATTGGCATTAGGGATTCATCAAGTTAAATAAAATCAGAAGAGTTTTTCCGCATCAATATCCTGTCAAGTTTTCAATCTCCTGCTTTCTGCATGACATTTATTGAGAGTTATTGTTAACAACCTTTTCAGTCACTTAGAGAACACTTTGTGTAGTTTAAAAAGAAAATTTTTTTACATGCAGTAATATTAATGTTCCCCTGTGTAGTTCCCGGGGGTGTCTGGGGGTGACAAAGAAAGAATAGAATGACTGAACCATCAAGGTAATTATGATGAGTTTGTGCATGGGGGCTGGCAACCTCATCACGTTAAACTAGTTGCCGCAGAAACCACCACTGCAAGAGCACGTGACTGCTTGGTGCAGGCTTCCTTCAAGGGGACCAGCTGCAATGGTGTCTCCATGCTGCATAAGGAGCACAAAAGAGAATGATGACGGTGATGAATATCAGTGTTATTATACATAATCTCTCTCCCTTTTTTTTCCTTTTAAAGCAAAGTTACCAGAACATGATTGTGTGAACACACCTTGTACAGAAAGATACATCATCGACCCTGATTCTGTAATCGACATTTCAGACTGTGACAGTGTTATCACGATCTATGATTGTAAGTTTCCTTTTTTTTGATGTGCAGTGTGATTGGAAAGTCACTTCCCAGTTTTACATTTCTATTTCTTTATCATCGTCACCCGCCATCTCCACATCGAAGGTTGGTTGCTGTGGATCTGCTACATTTATTTCTTTAGACCTATCTAACTACCGTATATACTCGAGTATAAGTTGAGAAATTTATTCATCTTTTGGACCGTAAAAAATGTACACTCTACTTACAGTCGAGTCAAAAAAAAGTGTTGCACCTGTCCTTCCCACCACATCCTGGTATCCTTCAGATATAAACTTGCTGCTTCATTAAATGTTTTTATCAAAATGTCTTAAGTAATATATGTTTGAATTCCTATGAAGTCACAAATTTCAGCTGGAATACGCTTTGTTGATCAGCCTCCTTCGTTTGATCTATCATCAGTACCATTACTTCTTTCACTAGATTCACTTTTGTCAGAGTCTAAATTGGGCTCTTATTCAATATCCACATCTTATTCGGCAGCACCGTTAGCATCCTGATCTAATAACAAGTCACTTCTCAGATCCCAAAGCAAATATTCGACTTCCCAGAAAGTCATGGCTTAAAAAACCATGAGAAATCATAAAATCGATTGACTCTTTTAAAAAATTCTGAAAACAGAAGCTTTACATGTACCAAAAATCTATTGGTAACTCAGGTCTAGCTACAGAAATTTCGTTGCTACTTGGTAACAACCAGCTACAGTATTCAGACTTTCTGGGCGGGTGATTTCAGGCGTTTTAAATGGGAAAGGGTGCTGAAAGTGATAGAATTTGCAGAAAGCCACAGAAATTAAAATGTGATGCAGAAATTCGGAAAAGACGAAAAACTCATTCAACTTATAATCAGGTCATTCATTTTGGAAGCTGTTTAAGTCCTAAAGTTTAGTGGTCGACTTATAGTCGGATCGACCTATACTTGAATATATACAGTAATTTATGTAGGAAAAAAAAACAATTTCCTGCAATTTTATTACATAAAATGCTATGTCACAGTAGTAACATTACAACTCGAAGTAAGATCCGGTTTGTTCAGCATATGATTCATAGCAGGCAGACATTTTTGTTGTCGTCTAACATTATTTTATTGGCTGTTTTAAGATTTTATTTTGTTTTGTTTTGCTTCCGGGAAACTTGTTTGTCAAATTGCAGTTTTTACTCATTGTTTCGACATTTGTTTCATGTATATCTAATAGATAAAAGTGAGGATATGAGCATTTATAAATATGACGTGACTTTTAAATCATCCTGTAGTACATTTGATGTGAGCACCTGTTGACAGAGTGGTTAGAGCGCTGGTCTCTTGTAACAAAGATACCGGGGTTCAATTCACAGTATTGTAACAAGTTGATCCTTTGAAAGGGCAGTAATTCGGAATATGTTTTTGGGCAAAGTAGATTATGAGTTACAATACTTGTATACCTGATTAAGCTGAGGTTTGTTTAACGTTATAATAGAAACATATCCTTTTTATTTTGAGTGACAGAGTACAGGAAAGCGTGCGAACGCTTTTATCTCAAATGCTGAGATGTATTTATTCTGTACTGTTTTTGAGCTGTGTTCAAAAACAGCGGAGTCTCGTTTTGGTTTTTTTGGCGGGACTAGAGTGTGTGATCCCGGAGAGGAGAAGAGGGATTCGGAGCGTTGGACCGGGAGTGGTCAACGCTGTCTGTGTGTGTTTTTCGAGGATGTATGCCTACGTAGTGCTTTGAATAATGTCGACTTAATGTTTTTGCTGTGTGGATAGGCCATATTAAGTATTTGTGAAGCTTTGAGGAAGCTATTATGAGTCGTGAGGACTTTAGGCCATAATTTATGTGAACTGCTGGGTGCAGTATTATAAGTCTAGCGCAGAGATGAGTCGTGAGGACTTTAGGCCATTATTTATGTGAACTGCTGGGTGCAGTATTATAAGTGAGTCGTGAGGACTTTAGGCCATTATTTATGTGAACTGCTGGGTGCAGTATTATAAGTGAGTCATGAGGACTTTAGGCCATAATTTATGTGAACTGCTGGGTGCAGTATTATAGTGCAGTATTATAAGTCTAGCGCAGAGATGAGTCGTGAGGACTTTAGGCCATTATTTATGTGAACTGCTGGGTGCAGTATTATAAGTGAGTCGTGAGGACTTTAGGCCATTATTTATGTGAACTGCTGGGTGCAGTATTATAAGTGAGTCATGAGGACTTTAGGCCATAATTTATGTGAACTGCTGGGTGCAGTATTATAAGTGAGTCATGAGGACTTTAGGCCATAATTTATGTGAACTGCTGGGTGCAGTATTATAGCGCAGTGTTATAGCGCAGAGATGAGTCGTGAGGACTTTAGGCCTTGATATAGATCTGCTGATGAATGTTGAAGAGTATTGTATTGCAATGACTTGTAATGTGACTGTGTGTATATCAATGTAAACGTGATCGTGCTGTGACTTAATAAATCGACATTTAAATTACACCAGATGTTTACGGCCATCCATGACTATTATTTACGTACCTGTGTTGTGAGTGACTGTTCTACCACACACTCACTAATACATACAAAACACAGATACGACGGCACACCTACGCCACCCATACACCGTTAATGTTCATCTTCGGTAACAGTGGTGGACCAGTTCAAATTGGAACGAATGGATATGACATTCGCGTATCAAGAGTTTCTCTAACTTGAGAGAGTATTTAACAGACGGAAGGATAAAATCGTTATCGATACAGTCCACATATCTGTATCATTTGATAGATTTGTTTTCGGGTTCTGACACCCGCAACAGTCGTTTTGAGAGAACTTCATGCGTGACCTGAATCTCATGTGCTTCAACCGTGACCTGGTTTGTATGCCACATGTGTGGCGCATTTGGGAAACGCCTTATTCGTGGTAACAATCAGCTTTATAGCACTGTCGGTGACGTCCTGTGTCGTGCCTGTGGAAAACAACAACGTCTGTAGTCTACATTTGCTATCAGATGTGCAGCGAAATTATCAAGCAGCGAGCCAGCAGTTTATGAGGTGATACAACGTCTGAAGGATAGCGTGTACAAGTCGAGTGTATGTGCAGTTGTACCAGTCATTTTGCAAGTATAGCTCGAGTCAAGAGCGGGTTTGCTGTGTTCCTGTTACGATCATCATGTGCTCCTATGCAGTATTCGAGCACATACCTTATTAAAGCGAGGACCTGAAGGGAAGAGAATCTAGATCCAATACCTTTCGGCGATAGACTGTTTTAGCGTCAGAATTATGTGATATTTAAAGTCTTGGTGGAAGGGAATGGAAAATTGACAGATAAGTGATTTTTGTTTGTTCTGTAAAGTGTGTCATGTCACTCATGTCCTCAGGCCTTCTGAATTCTATGCATTTCTTTTTAATTCTGTTGTTGATGTTGTTTATGTCTATAGTGACATATGAGTAGAATTTAATGCATAAGTAGTTTATGGCTATTAACATGTGGTATTGACTACCATGATATGGATATGACCATATAAAGGTTCTTTGAACAGAAATTGATCTGACAGTAATTAGGAATAGTTGCAATTTATTGTATGGTTATTTAGCTGTCAGGAGTAAAAGGTTTATTGATACATATACAGTGATCTCAATAAGTAAGTCACTATGGATGATGACGAAATGGATCCTGATAATATGTGGCCTTTATTGGAGTATTTATTTCAAGAGGGTAAAAATTTTCATAGATTAAAAGGACCAGAACTGGAAGCACACGTGATGGACGGATTGTTGGTCAGTGCGTCGAGAGCACTAAGAGATTTTGCTGAGAATAGATTTCAGTCCATCCCTCATTTAAGAATGGCTAGGAATTTAGCAAAGTTGCTGCTGCTCGACCTTCGTGTATTTGTGTATAATAATATTCATGTTGAACACGACAATATATTGAAGGGTATACACAATATAATTGCTGACAATCAGGAAAAGAAGCTAGAAGATGAGGAAGTAAGAGTCAACAGACAGGAAGGAAAAAATTGCTTAAAGGGTAAAGCTGAAGTGAATGAACTTAAGGAAAAATTAGCTAAACTTACAAGTGATTTAAATAGATCAAACCTGGAACTTGCTAGAGTACAAGCAAGTTTGGATTCTTCACTATTGAAGGTTAAAGAATTGGAGGTCCAGATAAAAGTTAAGCATGTGGAGGTGGAAAACCTTACACAAGAGATCCAACGAAGAAAAGACATGTATGAAAAATTAAAAGCGGAAACCAATGAGCGAGAAGGATTATACAATGTAATGATACATGATGTATGTTTTGATAAACTTGAAGAGAAGAATACTGTATTTCCAGGGGAAGTCGATGAGTTAGTGAATAATAATAATGGTGAGAATGAAACACAGTCAATAAAGGTAAATAAAGAGCAAGATGGAAAAAAGACATTGGTAGAGTTGACCTCTGAGAAAGAGAAGGTTGCTAAGATTGAGAAATTGCTAGCAGAAGAAGGTTGCAGAGTTTTGGCTCTTAATGAGTTAAATAAGAAACTTAGTCAAGAGATCTCACATAGAGATATTGAAATTTCAGAGGCCAGAAAACGGGTAAATGGCCTGCTTGACATCGTCTTAGATAGAAAAATTTGGTCTTCTGTCTATGTTGACAGTGATAGACAGAAAGTTGCGAAAAGTCAGCCCCATACACTTTTTGCTCATAGAGAGGCCATACATGGTAAACATAGAACTTTTCGTGGGAGATACAACTTCCCTAGTGCTAGTGGTACTAGTGACTCTATTGATAATTCTTGGCGTCAGGCTAATAAAGATTCTTGTGTTTCAGCCAGTTCTATTGATTACGAAAAGAAATGTGAGAAATTGAAAGTTAAGGCTCCTAAAATCAATCACGTGTTTACTGTTGCAGATTCTGATAAACTTGTAACAGGGAATAAACATAGTACTATATTTTCCAAGAATGAAACCCACTATGGGCAGGAAAATAAACATTCTAAGGGTTCAGTTACTTGTCAAACTCAGCACAGCCAGTTTGACGGGATTGGTAAACATATTCCCATAGGTGAAAAGAAGAACATTGATAGTAAGAGATATAATCACAAGATTAGACAGTACCAAGGGAGTTTATCAAGTGGTAATTTTGTTCTCCAAGGAATTGTAAACAATTTAGCGGATTTCAACATTTTGATCCGAAGAATTCTGTAAGTTATAGTAGAAATAACTGTAAGAAAAACTATCAATCTGGTAATGATTTTGCTACTAGAAAGCAAGTCTTGTCTAGTGGACATTTTTGTCAAAGAAGATATGTTAACAACAACAATGCTAACTTGGGTTATAGACATAACATTTGTCATAATAGAGGAATTGACAAGAATATAAAGAGAGATAATAGCTCTTCACATGTTTCTCTACATAACTTGACTCAGCAAAAGTCTAGAGTCATTGTTTGTAAACAAAGCAACTGTAGTAATAAATATTTTCATCATGTAACAAATAATAAGCGCAAGTATGCTAACTTTGCTCAACATGAGCCCAGAGTCAGTTGTAATAGAGATAAGCAAGGTAACAATAACACTGGTGTTTTAAATACTATGTCTGATAATGTTGTTCAGCACGAGAAAGTGTCTCGGTGTTGTGAATGTAACATTTTGTTTCAGCCTACGGCAGTAATGTCTTCTGTGATGTCTAGAGATTATAAAAGAAGAGCTGAGGGCATTGTGAGAGGACCATTGCTTTACAAGGACCAAAGTACAGGGTAATTGTCATTGTGACTTCTACGTTTTTTCTCATTAGATTTCACCATTCATTAAAATAGAAATTTTCATTCATATATTTTGACAGAAGCGACTTTACGATAACAGTCAAGGCTCCTGTGACATATTAACTGTGAGAAAAGGAGGTCAACTTTGGGTCATTGTGTGCGTTCAAGCGTAACTTTTTCAGCGTCTCATTAAACATCGGATGTTTTGCTTGCTCAGGGTCAGGACATATTGACAGGAAAGCGAGAGATTTCCATCTGATTTTTTTTACTTATGTAAACAGTAAATATTTTCTTTTGTATTTGTTAGTATAATAAATGATATGTTCCTGATTTGCAATAACATGTAATTTCGTTTGAAATATTTAATGCATCATTTGATTGCCATGATTTTTTGTTTTTATTGTTAGCTATATTCCATTGTTGAACTTGCAGTGGTTTGTTTTGGTTTGTTGTTTTTGTAGCAGTTTTGTTAGGATAACTTTTTGTACATGTTGAGTTTGCAAGCCCTATGCACAAAACTCATTAGTTGTAATGGTGCAATAATTACTTCTAGATAATTTATGAGCACTTGAATTTTTTCTCATGTGTTTTATGTGATGTATATTTTTTGAAAGAAAAAAAAACTTACATTTGTTAATGTGTGTCTGTTTAGAGATAGATTGTTCATACGTCCTTCATTTTCTTGAAGTCGATTTCTTTGTTAGTTTATTCATTATAGCTTTGAATTGGTTGTAAATGTAATACTATTTTTATGCAACTTAGTGATACGAAACTTTTTTGTATTTTTTTTTGAAAATGTATTTTTTCAAACGTTGTAATATTTTTTCTGCGCCAATGCTAGTCTGTATATTATGGTTAGTAATGTGTAGTGTCATTAGTTCCTTGAAATTGTTTTTTTTAATGTTTGATGCATTTTTCTGTATTTAGCGCGTGACTTTGAGTCAGTGCAAATCTTTTTGATAGCGTTTTATTTTTTGTTTGTGCGATATCTTGTATAATTTATTATTAGTTATGCATAAGTTTTATAATTTGGTTAAATTACTTACTATTCTTTTTGTCATAAGTTTTTTTTCACTTGTGTTGTTAGTATAGATATACTTTGTCATTTTGTGTTATAATTTTTTATCGTAATTGTATTAATTTATACTATATGATGTTTAATTTAGATAGTTATAACGTATTGTTACTACTTTTTCTACATGTGCATCTTTACTTTTTATCTGTTGTTGTTGACTGTTCGTCATCCCTTTACATCTTTTCTGTTGTCTTTTCAGCATGATCTGATATGTTGTTTATACTTCCGTGTTTCATCTTTGTCTCACTTTATGCTTCGTGTATACTTTTTTCTGTTACGCTACTTAGACTTTCATTCTTTGTATTGTTCATGTAATGAGGTAACTTTAGATCAGGGATAGTTATATTTGTTTCACATAGTTTGACATTGTGATATTATTTGTTGTTTTTCATATGATGATTTCATATTTTACTTCTTTACGAATTATACTTCGTTAGTTTGATATTGTCATTTCTAGTACGATTGTTTGTTGCTTGTTTGAGTATTATTGTATATGCTTAACTTAGTTCTGTAATAGATTAATTTTGAGATACTTAGCTTGGTTTTCTAATAGATTAATTTTAGTAATCATACGTTGGATGATTGTTATTTACTTTACATTTACTGCTAATATTTTGTAGATATACTATTTCTGACTTATCATAAGATGAATTTTGTAAAACATATGTTAGAACTCCATTATCTTTTAAATTTTTTCGTTTTGGGAGTTAATTTTCAAAAAAATGATAGAATCATTTTTTTTCTCCTGGGTGTGTGGGAAACTGTAACAAGTTGATCCTTTGAAAGGGCAGTAATTCGGAATATGTTTTTGGGCAAAGTAGATTATGAGTTACAATACTTGTATACCTGATTAAGCTGAGGTTTGTTTAACGTTATAATAGAAACATATCCTTTTTATTTTGAGTGACAGAGTACAGGAAAGCGTGCGAACGCTTTTATCTCAAATGCTGAGATGTATTTATTCTGTACTGTTTTTGAGCTGTGTTCAAAAACAGCGGAGTCTCGTTTTGGTTTTTTTGGCGGGACTAGAGTGTGTGATCCCGGAGAGGAGAAGAGGGATTCGGAGCGTTGGACCGGGAGTGGTCAACGCTGTCTGTGTGTGTTTTTCGAGGATGTATGCCTACGTAGTGCTTTGAATAATGTCGACTTAATGTTTTTGCTGTGTGGATAGGCCATATTAAGTATTTGTGAAGCTTTGAGGAAGCTATTATGAGTCGTGAGGACTTTAGGCCATAATTTATGTGAACTGCTGGGTGCAGTATTATAAGTCTAGCGCAGAGATGAGTCGTGAGGACTTTAGGCCATTATTTATGTGAACTGCTGGGTGCAGTATTATAAGTGAGTCGTGAGGACTTTAGGCCATTATTTATGTGAACTGCTGGGTGCAGTATTATAAGTGAGTCATGAGGACTTTAGGCCATAATTTATGTGAACTGCTGGGTGCAGTATTATAGTGCAGTATTATAAGTCTAGCGCAGAGATGAGTCGTGAGGACTTTAGGCCATTATTTATGTGAACTGCTGGGTGCAGTATTATAAGTGAGTCGTGAGGACTTTAGGCCATTATTTATGTGAACTGCTGGGTGCAGTATTATAAGTGAGTCATGAGGACTTTAGGCCATAATTTATGTGAACTGCTGGGTGCAGTATTATAAGTGAGTCATGAGGACTTTAGGCCATAATTTATGTGAACTGCTGGGTGCAGTATTATAGTGCAGTGTTATAGCGCAGAGATGAGTCGTGAGGACTTTAGGCCTTGATATAGATCTGCTGATGAATGTTGAAGAGTATTGTATTGCAATGACTTGTAATGTGACTGTGTGTATATCAATGTAAACGTGATCGTGCTGTGACTTAATAAATCGACATTTAAATTACACCAGATGTTTACGGCCATCCATGACTATTATTTACGTACCTGTGTTGTGAGTGACTGTTCTACCACACACTCACTAATACATACAAAACACAGATACGACGGCACACCTACGCCACCCATACACCGTTAATATTCATAATCGGTAACAAGTATCAACACGCTCCAGCCTACCCAGCTGTTAATGGGTACCTGACTTTGCTGTTCAGTTAGGGAAGGAAAAGGCAGCGAGGAAGGGAACTGGTCACCCCAACCTCTTGACACTGGACCTAGTATAGTGACGTTTCTAACACTTTACTCCCCTACTGCAGTATATGCTATGTGACTACCTTGACCTTATATTTTATATGGTGTATCATCTGATATACAATATTATTGTGTTATTTCATATGATATTTACATAATACACACTGTTTAAAAATGCATTACCTATCAGCTCCCTGTGGAGCTTAGCCCTTTAACAAATACTCATCAAGCCTTCCTGTTCTGTGCTACCCATTCCAAGTCTTTCCATGACTTCTTGATTCCACTTCACGTCTGTCTCTAATTCCTTTTCCATGTTTTTTTTTGTGTCTTCCTCTATTTCTCTTACCCTGGGGATTTCAGAACAAGGACCACCTTGCAATGCTATCAGCTTGTGTTCTCATTATGTCTCCTATCTTATTCCACCGCCTTTTTATCACATCCAGGTCCGCTGGTGTTTGTCTGGTTCTTTCCATCAGTTCCACCTTAGTGATCTTGTCATGCCATTTCAATCCTTTTATTCTGCATAATCCGCCATTTATGAAAGTGTAACTTTCTGGTCGTCGTAATTTGTTGTTCTCCTTGTCTCTCTGGCTTCCTAGCTCGGTGGTCCATGGTTCGATCCCCAGTTGAGGTGGGATTTTTAGACCACAAACGGCTCCGGGGTCGACCCAGCCTCATAAATTGGGTACCAGAGGAACTCTGGGAAGGTTAAGGTGGCTGGCGTGATGCTGACCACATCACCTCTAGTGTGCCGATGGTCAAGAAAATATGCCTCAATAGGCGTGTAACGGGATCCTTTACACCCCCCCCCCCTTTTTTTTTTTTACCTTGTCTCAACTCAGATGTTGAGGCTGTTCTATTGTATGGCACTGAAACATGAAACATCTTAATACACACTATATATTTTGTTACTGTTACTTGTTTTATATCCAGCCAAATACAAGAATTAATCTTGCACTGATGTATTTGTTGGCTTAACATATGAAGTTAAAAAATATGAAACAACAAAGCAGTAAAAATATTTACACTAAAGACTGTCAGTTGAGAGTTGTGTCTGAATTGTTTAATAGTACACGGCCAAATACCATCACCAACCAAGAACTGCTAACTCTGAGCCATCAAGAAAATACGCATACTATCATAGCTGGCAGATGCTGAAGTTGGGTTGGCCACATCCTCAGAAGAGACCCTGATACTATCACAAGAACATCTATGCTGTAGACCCCTGAAGGAAAGCGAAATAGAGGCTGACCAAAAACAACTTGGCGGAGAAATGTGGAGTCTGAGATGCAAAGAATGAACCAGAACTGGAGCACTGCACAAAGGATGGCCACCGACCAAACAAAGTGGAAACAGTTTGTTGCTGCCCTACAAGATGCCATCAGGTGTGATGGCCACTGACTGCATTGACAGTCAGGATTAGAGAAGAAGACATACAATTAATATAAAGTAAAATTGTTATGTGTGGAGTATTTATGATATTCATTTGAATCTGACCTCTGTATACCCAAGTGTGTGAATAATTTTTGTTTCATTTTGACAAATCCTTATTTTTACGTCAGCTGATGAAGAAGAGTCTAATAACCCCAAATCTTCAAGCAGCAAGGAAGACACAGGTACGATTTTCATTTCTAAGTCTGCTCATTATGAGCTGTTTAAATCATGAATATTAAACAACAGTGTAGCATTTTAAATTTGGCACAAAAGACTGAAAGTTATATCTGGACTGTTTCAAATGACATACAGTTAATATAAAGTAAAAATTATTATTTCTTTATTTCTTATGAGTAATTGCAACCCACCCATTTATGTGTATCATTTGTAATATTATGTGTGATGCTTATTTCTGTTTCCATTATGTCATAGTGTGTGAATAGTTTTTGTTTCATTTTAACAAATTACTGTTTTTAAATCAGCACATCAAGAAGACTTTAGTAACCCCAAGCCTTCATGCAGCAAAGAAGACACAGGTATGGTTTTCATTTCTCAGTCCACTTACGATATGAATCTAATTAAATACATAAATATACAACAACAATAGTGGTAGAAACTTAAACACAAAAGTCTATCAACTGAAAGTTATATCTGGAATGATTTAAATTACATGCAGTTAATATAAAAGCACATATAGAAGAAAGCTGGAAACGTGGAAGTAACTTGAGATGATGGCAAATGACAGGAGGACTTGGCATGTGTTTGTTGACGGCCTATACTCCTCAGGCAGTGGAGGGTTATGAATAAATGAGTGAATATAAAATAAAAATTATTGTTATAGTATGTTTGATATTCTGTTTGCATCTGTTTCCAGTATTCCAGAGTGTGTTAATATTTTTTGTTTCATTTTAACGAATTACTGTTTTTGAATCAGTTGATCAAGAGGAGCTTAGTAACCCCAAGCCTTCATGCAGCAAGGAAGACACAGGTATGGCTTTTATTTCCCAATCCTTAATTTAGATATTTGTAGAATAATTCTGCAACTTTAGCTATCCTAATGTCTGTTTTGTACATACAACTTTCATGATAGATGTTTTCATAGATTGTCCCATCTTTTGATCTACATTTCAAGAATTTGCATAGGTTTGGCTGTAATTCAGCTTTTTCCTCTTTTCTTATTCTTAGATCATCTAAAAACAACCATTCTTTCCAATAACCTGTATCACTTAGTATGCTTTATCATTTAGCTCCTGGGACCTAAGACGCGTCAACAGTGAGGAATGCAGTTAGCGACCCATAGCTTGACTGCTTACGTCAGGGTCAGCGAACCAGAACTGACCAAGACCCTACTCCACCTCCAAGTGGTGGTCCTGGAAACAGGCTGCATCACTGCAGTCTGGCTGAATGAGTAGAGATCGAAGAGGGAAGGCTAACCCAGTCCCAAAAATGCCGTACTGAAGTTGGATGTGTCGGCCGAAAGGCGCAAATATTGCAGCTTCGCTGTAAACAGACACAACGCAACCAACGTCCTTTTCAGGACGAACGAAGAAGAAGATTTAGCTCCTGAGTATTTCATGCTCGTATATTGAGAAGCAAACACCCGTGTGTTACCGGGGCCCGAAAGGGGAGCAAAGAATAGTAACACTGTCCCCTGCCAAGCATGTCGTAGAAAGCGACTAAGGAGGGTTGGGCATGGGGCCGGTTACCCCATCCTGTAAAAAATTTAAACCACAAAAAACTTCAACAAATATGGACAAGTCAAATAAAGAAAATAAAACACAGCCATCCAAGACAGGGGAAGGTCCTCTCGTGGGGAGGCGTATGATGCAACACAGAGAAAGCCGAAAGGAGTCTGTGTTGCTGACTAACCTTCTTTCTTCTAGGAGAACTTCCAGATTTGGCACCTGGAATGTTCGGACATTAAACGAACAAGGGAAAGTGGCGCAAGTAGCAGCAGAAATGAGGGAATACAAAATCGAGGTTCTGGGAATGTGTGAAACAAAGTGGAAGGGGGTAGACAGGAAGAAACTCATCACAGGTGAATTGGTGCTGTCCTCAGGACATGAAGACGAAAGTTCACACCACAGTGAAGGGGTAGCTCTTATGTTATCTAAAGAAGCACAGAAAGCACTCATTGAATGGGAAGCTGTTGGACCCAGAATAATAACAGCTACTTTCAAAACAGCTAAAAAGAAAATTCATGTAAATGTCATCCAATGTTATGCACCAACTAATGACAAAGAAGAGTCTGTGAAAGAAGCATTTTATACTAAACTACAGGAAATTATGGATAAAGTAAAAAGAAGAGACATCACAATTTTGATGGGTGACATGAATGCAAAGATAGGTACAGTCAACACCGGATTTGAAGAAGTCATGGGAAAACATGGGCTAGGAGTAATGAATGAAAATGGAGAACTATTCGCAAACTTCTGTGCTTCAAATCAACTGGCTATAGGAGGAAGCATGTTTCCACATAAGAGAATACACAAGGCAACATGGATATCACCAGACCATAGAACAGAAAATCAGATTGATCATATATGCATAAACAAGAAGTTTAGATCATCATTGCAGGATGTAAAGGTATATAGAGGAGCAGATGTGGCATCAGATCACCATCTTCTGATAGCCAAAGTAAAAATGAAACTCAAGAGATATGCAACAATGCAAAATTATAGACAACAGTTTAATGTAGGACAGCTAAGAAATCAAGAAACAAGAGACAAATTTGCGGTCACAGTATCCAACAAATTCCAAGTGCTCCAACAGCTGGAAGATGTAGAGAATACAGAAGACTATTGGCAGCAGGTCAAAACTGTATGGAAGGAGACATGTGAAGAAATACTGGGGAAAAGGGAAAGACAACAAAAAGCATGGATAACAACAGAAACCATCAATAAGATAAAAGACAGAAAAAACAAGAAAGCAGAGTTAAACACAAGCAAAACCAGAAGTTCCAAAGCCAAGGCTCAAGAAGTGTACACAGAAGCAAACAAAGAAGTAAAAAGAAGTATCAAAAGAGACAAGAGGAAGTATATTGAGGAGTTGGCAAGAGAGGCAGAAGATGCTGCAGCCAAAGGAAATATGAGAGAACTGTATAGCAGCACAAAGAAGCTAACAGGGAAATACAAGCAAACAAGTTGCCTCATAAAAGACAAGAATGGGAAACTGCTCAGCAATATACAAGAGCAAATGAAGAGGTGGACAGAATATTTTGGGGACCTTCTCAATAGACCAGCTCCACAAAACCCGCCGGACATCCAGCCAGCAGAAGAAGAGCTACAAATTAACGGTGAAAGACCAACGAAGGAAGAAATAAAGAAAGCCATAAAGCTTCTAAGAGATGGAAAAGCGTCTGGACCTGATGGCATTCCAGCAGAGGCCATCAAAGCAGATATCGACACGGCTACAGAGATGTTATATAAATTACTTGGTAAAGTCTGGGAAAAGGAAGAGATACCAGCAGAATGGAAGGAAGGATATCTGGTTAAGTTGCCTAAGAAGGGAAATTTACAAGAGTGCACAAATTATAGAGGAATAATGTTACTATCAGTGCCAGGAAAAGTATTAAACAGGATTATCCTTGAGAGATTAAAAGAGTCCATAGACAAGAAACTGAGAGATGAACAAGCAGGTTTTCGACAAAACAGATCATGTACAGACCAGATAGCCACTTTGAGAATAATAGTTGAACAAAGTCTGGAATGGAATTCACCACTATACATCGGATTTGTGGACTACGAAAAGGCATTTGACAGTGTAGACAGAGAATCACTTTGGAAATTGATGAGGCATTATGGAGTTCCCCTGAAGATCATTAATTTAATAAAGAAAACATATGAAGACATGACATGCAGAGTTCTTCACGAAGGACAGCTTACAGAACCGTTTGGGATAAGAACAGGAGTGCGACAGGGATGCCTCTTGTCTCCATTTCTTTTCTTGCTGGCAATAGATTGGGTTATGAGATCATCGACAACACACAACAGAAATGGAATCCAGTGGACTCTGACTAAGCAGTTGGATGATCTGGATTTTGCTGATGACTTGGCTCTTCTGTCCCATAGCCGTAATCAGATGCAGGACAAATTGAAAACACTCGATGAGAGGTCACAGCAATTGGGTCTGAAAATACACAGGGAAAAGACAAAAATAATGTGAATAAATGCAGGTAATGATAACAGGGTTGAACTTGAAGAAACACCAATACAAGATGTAGAATCATACACATATCTTGGCAGTAATATAGACAAAGTTGGAGGGACAGACAGCGATATCAAAATAAGAATACAAAAGGCAAGAGGAGCTTTCATTGCATTGGGAAATATATGGAGATCAAGAGAAATAGGATCCAACACGAAAATAAGAATCTTCAACTCAAATGTGAAGTCAGTCCTATTGTATGGCTCAGAGACATGGAGAACAACAAAGACAACAACCAAAAAGCTACAGACTTTCATAAATGGGTGCTTGCGTAGAATAGAGGGATTAAAATGGTATGACAAGGTTACCAACGTGGAACTGATGACAAGAACTAGACAAGTGCCAGTGGAACAAGAAATGAGAAGAAGACGATGGCGATGGATAGGACACACACTGAGGAAACCTGTTGATAGCATTACAAGGCAGTCCTTGTTCTGGAACCCCCAGGGCAAGAGAGGCAGAGGAAGACCAAGAAGTACATGGAGAAGAGAGTTGGAAACAGAGGTGAAAATGATGAGGAGAACATGGAAAGAACTTGAGATGATGGCACGTGACAGGAGGACTTGGCATGTGTTTGTTGAAGGCCTATGCTCCTTTGGGAGTGGAGGGTTATGAAAAAAAATATTGAGAAGCAAAGAATAGGATTACTGCATCCTACCAGGCATGTACTAAAAGATGACTACGGAAGACTATGTCCCATGTAGTTCCTGAGGGTCTCTGAGGAGACAAAAAATACTGCTCCTTTAGGCGTGTCATTAAAGGTAACTAATATGAGGTTGTGCATGGACAGGCAACCTCATCATGTAAACAAATTGCTACAGAAACAACCACTACAAGCATGTGCTTTGGTGTAGGCTTCCTCAAATCCTCTGCAGTGGCGGCTCCATTCTGCGTAACAAAGCGAAATAGGAAATGATGATGATGAATGAAGACTGCATGAGCCTAGCAAAAACAAACTGCAGCAGAAAACACCATTGCAAGAGTTGATGAAGTACTTTGGGGCAGGCCTCCTGCAAGGAAGCCAACTGTAGCTGTGGCTCATGCTTCTTAAGGAACAAAAAATAAGAACAAGAAGATCTGTTGTCTTTCACTTGTCTTGTCAAATGTAGTTTCCATTGTTATGCAAGGATGTAATCTTGCTAGCCTTTGCTAATTTTCTGGGGCATTTGATTTTGCTTACACTATCAAAAATCATTTCTAACCATTCTAACAATTTCACAAGAAAGGTTATATGCAGTTCTTAAATTGAAAAATTATATTTAAAAAATTAATTAAACAAGAACAACTAATTAACCACTCATCTTGTCACAGAAGGAGTAAGATTTGTTTGGCATTATAATTTTAGTAGATCTGTAATGTCATTTAGGAAGATTTGGTTCCTGTGCTGCGCTTCCCAGAATACTAATGTAACTTCTTCTTCTTCTTCTTGCGATCGCATCTTTGATGTTTACACCGTCAGACGAGTTCTCCTGATGAATTCGACTTGTTTGAAGTTCCTCTTTAGCTCCATATAGCTTTGAGTTTAGTGTTGAGTCATTGGGCCAGTATATCTTTCTTAACTGGTCATACAGAGGACAGTCCTGTAGAAGATGCTCAGCAGTTTGTTCGTTTAATCCACATGTGCACAGTGGTGAAGCAGACAATCGTAGCTTGTGCATGTGTTTATTCAGTTTGTTATGCCCTGTCCTGAGGCGAAAAATAGTTATCTGTCCCTGCCGGTCGAGAGTGTGATAGTCGTCTTTGGGTTGGTTCTGTTCTCTTCTGATAGTCTGGATAGCTCTCTTTTTCTCAAAGTATGTGACTTCATTATCTTCTTGTTCACATTCTCCTCCCTTTTTTGCAAGTTTATCTGCCTTTTTATTTCCGGGTACACCACAATGAGATGGTACCCACTGAAGTATGGTTCTCTTTTTGGCAGCTACCTTGTTTAGTTCATTTCTCAGATGCGGGAGTTTACCACCCTTGAGAGCTTGCAGGACAGACAGTGCATCTGTGAGGATGACTACCTGGTGGCAGTCAGAGTTGGTGTTATAAATCATATTTGCAGCTTGCTCTAGAGCTTGAACCTCAGCTGTATAGTTGGAACAGAATTTACCAGTGGGAATGTGCCTAGTCTCATAGTGGTTGTCAGGATATGAGATAAAGATACCGGCACCTCCATTCCTAACAGCATTAGTTGCTGATCCATCTGTATAGGCATGTATCCATGATTGATCGGGATAGCTTTCTTGGATCATACTCAATGTAGCAGTTCGTTTTTGCAGATCATTATACTCACATCCACTTGTGAGACCACTGACTGATGTATTAATTTGAAGGGCATTGCTGGCCTGGTACAGGGTATAGGGTGGGCTTCAGTGGTGTTGTCTTCATGGATAGGTCTTCTTGATGCTGTCTTTTAAGTCTTTTTCCCCGATGCACAAAGCTGCTACGCTTTAGACGTCCCAATGCCAGATCATCTAGTCTTGCCTTCATTGGGAGCATTGGCATACTGTTGTACTTTTCCATCTGGATCATGGTTTTTGTGTCTCTTCTATGGGACAATGTCTGTAATCCAGCAACCTTCTGCATCTCTGTTATTGGGGTAGTTTTCATGGCTCCTGTAATGAGCCTGAGAGCTTGATTTTGCACCTTGTCCAAAGACTGCAGATGTGAGTTAGCAGCTGATGACCATGCTGCTGAGCTAAACTCTAAGTGTGGTCTTATTACTCCATTATAAATCTTCTTTAGATTTCGTTCATTTGCTCCCCAGTTGGTACCTGCTAATTTTCTGAGTATGCCTAGTCGTCTTCGGGCCTTTCCTTCTGCATTTTCAATATGCTTATTCCATGTAAGCCTTTGGTCAAATGTCACCCCAAGATAGGTGGGGTAGCTTTCTTCCTTGATCACGGTTGTCCCTAGGTGTATGTTAGCTGATTTGTCCTTGGGGGCGAGGGAGAACAGTGTTGTGGAGGTTTTGTCTGTGTTTATTGTGATAAGCCATTTCTCTGCCCATGACACTAGCATGTCTGCTGCCCGCTGCATTCTATAATTTGCTGTGGTGACATTTTCATCAGCGCACCAGAGTACTAGGTCATCTGCATATAAGGCAGCTTTCACTCCTGCAGGGAGATCTTTCACCAGGTCATTGATGTAAACAAGGAAGAGTGTTGGGGAAATTACTCCTCCTTGAGGTACCCCCTGATGGAGCAACACTTTTCTGCTCTGCAGACCGTCAAGAGTGACTCTAGTTCTCCTGTTATGCAAGTATGACTGGATCCATTTCATCATGTTGCCTTGGATTCCACTTCTCCTAAGTTTTGCAATGAGGCCATCTTTCCACACCTTGTCAAAGGCCTGCTTGAAGTCGACCCAGATCGTTAGGACCTTTTTCTTCTCCTGGAAGGCATCTTCTATTGCTTGAGACAAGTAAGTAACTTGGTCTTCTATACTGTAGCATTCTCTAAATCCAGCTTGTTCCGGCACCAGGATCTGCTCAGACTCTAAATACCATTTCAATCTGTGGTTGACTATTCGCTCCATAGTCTTCCCAACACAGCTTGTGAGACTGATTGGCCGGTAACTTGCAGCCTCGGTCTTACATTTCCCTTTCTTTAGTATGGGTATTGTGATGGCTTCTCTCCATACTTGGGGTACCGTTCCTTTCAACCAGCTGTGGTTGAATATCTCAAGCAGTTTTGTCTTTGCTGCTGAGCTCAGATTTACTAGCATTTCGTTGCTGATTTTGTCTGGGCCGGGTGACTTTTGAAACTTAAGCTTGGAAATAGCCTTCTGTAGTTCTCCTAGTGTGATGGGTTCCCTCATTGGGGCAGGAGTATCTGTCTGTCCCATGGTTGCCAGTATTTCTTTTCTTATCTCTCTCTGATGGTCTATGTTAATGGGTAAGTTGCTTTCTGAACTGTATCTTCTAGCAAACAAGTCTGCAGCTTGTTTTCCTCTGAAAAGTTTGCCACCTTCATCCAATGTGATAGTCTGCCTAGGTGAGGAACGCTCTTCATTTAGAGACTTGACTAATCTCCAAAGTTTCCTGCCGTCTTTCTCAAGGTTCAGCGATGCCGTTTTAGTTCTCCAGCTTTTCCGTTTTTCTTCTAGCTTTGTTCTCTGAAACTCTGCTACAGCCTTTTTCCATTTGTTGTGAGTTTCAAGTGAAGGCTGAGACTCTGCGTCCTTTCTAGCCCTGTCCATAGCTTCCTGACGTTCTTGGAGTGTGCTGGACCAGTATGGTATGTAGTTACGCCGGCATCCTTTGGGAATGGTTTCTTTTGCAGCTTGTAGTATGCATCTGTTGAAGTCTTTTACCACTTCATTAATGTCTCTGTTCTGTACCTTGAGGGTAGACAGCAGCGTGTTCACCTGATGCCTGAATAAACCCCAGTTGGCTTTTTTGTAGTTCCATCTTGTAATGGCTGGGCCTGTACTGAGAGTTGCACTCTGGACAGTAAGAAAGATTGGGCGATGGTCGCTTCCCCCTAGTTGGTCTCCTACTTCTCTACTAATAGATCCAGCTATATCTGGTGTGGAGAAGGCAAGATCTGGTGTTGAAGTTGTGTGCCATCCTCTGGAGTAGAAGGTAGGAGTATCTGTGGCATTATTGACTAGGATTAGGGAGTGATCATCTTGCCAAGTTTCAACCTCTTCACCTCTGTGATCCAGATGGTTATAGCCCCAGCTCTGGGAGTGGCTATTAAAGTCTCCAACTGCTATAAAGTTGGTGGCTGGTACCTGTATAGAGCTGAGACTCAGGGGTTTGTTGTTCGGACAGTAATAGTTCAGGAGTTCTATTTCCATCTTGTCTACCTTTATCTGCAACAGCTGATATTCTGCTCCATCCATGAAGGTTTTCCTTTCGTGTGCAGGAATGTTATTCCTTACAAGAGTAAGTACTCCTCCTTTTCGTCTATCTTGTCTGTCGGATCTGAAGCATTGATATCCCCTTATTTTAAAGGTTTGATCTGCTTTCAAGTGAGTCTCTTGGATACAGCAAACACTGACTTGCTTCTCATACAAGATGTTTTCCAGCTCTGTCTTTTTGCTGTATCCAGCCTGCTTGCTGTTCACTCCCTCTGCATTCCAGTGCATCATGACAAGTGGCACTCTGGGTTTCTCTTTTTCTGTTTTGTTTTGGTCAGTAGTTCTCCGCCGTCTGCTGACTCCACAAGACGGTCTAGAGGGTCCTCCAGTAGCTGAGGGTGGGCTCTGTCGAGGCTCAGAGCCCGGCACTGCACCTGCCTGGTGGAGCTCCACAGGGCGAGCACCAGTACGAGATTTATTTGACGGTGTACTCTCCATAAAAAAAAAGCGAGTTGCGTGATACTGTGGTTTCCGGTGCGCCTTCTGGCCCAGTATCTACGACTTTAGCACCTGTTCAACGGGAGAGTGGGCTCATCCCTAATCTGTTTATGTTCCCAGTAGTAGACTATTCGCAAGCAGCCTGGGGGTGTCACTGCTCTGCGCGGACCTTGTTTACCGAGGCGGCGTCCGAGCTCGTATGGTGAAAATATGGTTGCGTTATCTTCAAAATAGACCTGTCTTTCCCGTGGCTTTTCTGCCATCCTGCAACTTTGAGTTAGGGAGTTCTGAGCTCCAGTCTCTTTCCCAGGCATTTTATCCTGGCCTGGCACGCATACAGAGGACCCCACTTCTGGTTCTAAGTTAGCAGTTGGGGATAGGTGGGGTAGCACACTGTGCATTCCCCGTCATCCAGGGGGCTCTCCAACGATGCAGAGCTTGCACAATGCTGTGCTCTGGTTCTGGGCTCTCCCAAGGAATCCTCACGTCCTGCACAGAGCCACTTCCAGATACCCACCACCTGCCAACCCTCCATTGTAGAAATCTTCTGCATGCGGCCATCCAGTCAAGAGCCAGTATTAAGTCTGGTGCCCAAGTGATCCCCCCAAGCTCAGTGTGCAATGCTGGGTTCTCATCATGCTGCAACACAGGGGGATTGTGATGCTCAGCCATCTCTCTCAACTCTGCACTGATAAGTGACATCGGGGACTTAACTGTGCCTCAGTACTGGGAGGCCCCGTTTCCGGGTACACCACACACAGCCAATTGAGGCAACGGTCGTCATGGGCATGTCTTCAGTGGGGAAGTTGTGGAGTCTTCCTGTCCATGTTCTTGCACATCCTAACACTGCCCGCAAGACATCGGAGGTTTGGAGAGTGACCTTCTCTGCTTTTTTGAGCCGGGGTGGGCTCCCCGGGCAAGTCTCGATGGGGATCGGGATGTGTCCACGCGCCAGTGGGCCCAGCATCGGCCGCATCTGACGGAGGACTTGCTCCACCAGGTCTGAGTCAGTAAATTCCAACTTTGTCATCCCCATGGCATTGTGATGCTGGGGTGCCTGTGGATTTCCTACCACCCCGGGTAGGAGCCAGAAGTGTACTGTGCCAGCTCTGGGGGAGATAAAGGGGGTGTTTCTGCATCTCCTTGTGATACGTAGCCAAGGTAGGGCTCACAGTGCTCTTTCCCCGCCACCAAATTGCCTGCTGGTTACGCCGAGTTGTCCGAGGCTCTAGGCATGTGACCAAGAGTTGAAGACAATAGGATCGTCACGTCCTGAGTCTCTGTGCCTGTACGATGGGTTCCTATCTTCAGGGAGCAGTCCACACTCGTTCCCACTCCCAAGACCTGTTCAGTATCCATCTGGCTCCTTCCCACCCACAGAGGGCGTGTACGGTGTAGTGCACCGGTTTTATTATCGAGGTTTGCTTCTCTAGATCCGTTGTGTTTAGCCTGAGGATTCGCACCCTCAGTTACTAGGACTACCTCGAGGAGGGTGTGGCTCTTCACCACGCACAGCGATCTTGGGGTATGAGAGGTTTTGCTAGGCCAAGAGACTAACACCGCAATGGTCGCTCCTTTCATGAACAAGAATTCACTAGGCCTAGGGTGAAGCAAGGGGGGAAACCCACAACACCAACACATCATACCCCCTGTCTGTAAAAGACTTTGCCCCACTAATGTAACAAATCAAAGTATACTCTAGCCCACATTATAAAGATATTGGTTTGGTTTGGTTCTAAGGACCATCTTCATTGCACAAGGACAACTCCATCAGTGCTCCAATCTCCTCCCTTAGATCACACAAGGAGAATCTCAGCACAGTCCACGAACTCCATAACACCAACAAGGATCCCAGTGTGTATACAGGAATCACACATTCTATAAATATATTTGTGGTGGGTGGGTTTCCAATTTTTTTAAAATTTTGCTAGGGCAATGGCCATATGGCTTACTCTTTACAATTTTAAACTGCTGAGGTATTTTTAACATGTGCAACTTGCACATGGGAGCTCCTATTTTTTGCCCTTTTCCGAGAAGGCTAGGCATCTGATCTCACTACCCAGGAGATCAGAGGGAAGTATGACATCATTAGAAACCACTGATTCTGTGCAAAATTTCCATAAATTATATTCCCTGTGCTGAGAGCGAACTCGTACCTTTAGAGTTAGAGACAGACACTTTACCTTCAGCCACTGTGATCCCCCCAAAAGGTAAATGTAGTTCTACAGCAGATACTGCTATAGGGGAGTGAAGTGTTAGAGATTTCACTATACTAAGTCTCAGCTTTATAAGCTGGGGTGATCAGTTCCCTTACAGGTGGGGTGATTGGTTCCCTTCTTCCTCACTGCCTTTGCCTTTCCTAAATCAAGTGCAAAGTTGAGTACTGAATTACAGTTTGGTTGACTGGAAAGTGGTGCTGCCAGGTTTCAGATCTTGGTTACTTTACCTTTAGAAACAAATGTTGTAACCACTATGCGACTCAACACTCAGCCCATATTATACCCAGTGATAATTAGGACTAGACTGTTTTATACCATGGGTGTAATCTGGGCTAAGGCATTTTAAATCCCAGGGAAAATTTTGGATGGGCCAGAATACGTTCTACTAGTTGAAAATATACTCTTTCCCACCTCCTCCAACATTAACAACATTTCAAAGTCTAGTGGTGTTGATGAAAAATTACAATCTATAATGTAGAGAATTCAACGTTGACCTACATACTTGTTTCATTGATTACACCAAAGCTTTCGATTGTGTACAACATCAGCAGTTATGGGCTATTATGAAAAATATGGGATTTCCAAACCACCTTATACAACTCATCGCACTGCTGTACCAAGAACAACAGGCAGCCGTAAGAATAGAGGGGGAAACATCAGAATGGTTTGAAGTACAGAAAGGAGTAAGACAAGGCTGTACCCTTTCCCCCTACCTGTTTAACATTTATGCCGAGAATATCATGAGAAACGTAAGAGATGACCAAGAACACACAGAGTTTGACTCATTTAACATCGGCGGGTACCAGATCCCGGAAATCAGATATGCTGACGACACAGTCCTCCTATCGACCAACCCAGAAGGACTTGAACAATTAATTCTGTCCACCAAAAAACACAGCGAGGCCCAGAATCTATACCTAAACACCAAGAAGACCAAAGTATTGACAACAGACAAAGTAAAGACCAAACCAGAAATTGAAATTGATAACGAAGAACTGGAAAGTGTTAATGAATTCGAATACTTAGGATCAATCATCAACAGCTCTAGCGACTGTGCAGTAGAAATTAAAAGAAGACTTGCAATTGCTTCACATAAACTAATACAGATGAAAAACCTATGGCAAGGCACAAGCAAAGAAACAAAGTTACAACTGATCAGAGCATGTATATTCCCAGTAGCAACATACGGCTGCGAGACTTGGACACTCAATAAAACAGTTGCAAAAAAGATTACATCATTCAAAATGAAATGCTACAGAAGGATGTTGAGAATACCCTGGACAGAAAAAAAGACCAACAGAGAAGTACTGCACTCACTAAACGTACAGGAACATTGGCTCCTAAATACCATCGCAATAAGGAAGCTGAAATTTTTCAGTCATACAAAAAGACATAATAGTCTGGAAAAAACAGTGATGGAAGGCATGGTCCCTGGAAAAAGGGGAAGGGGTCGACCTAGACGACGGTGGACCCAGGACATCACAGAGAGTCTGAACTTGTCTTTGGCTGATGCAGGTCGACTTGCCCAGAATCGTGATACATTCAGAGCAGCTGTAATGGAGACAATGTTCTGGAAAGAATACGTCACATGATGATGAATGTAGCATAAGCTCAGCGATAGATAGCTCATGAGCTGTGGGAATCTACTTTAGAAACACTGAGCTCTGTTAGAGATCTACTTTGATAAAATCATGTCCAATTTCAGAATATTCGGCATAAGTGCAGCACATGTATAATGGTTATCTCTGCCAGACAATCTTCAGTGAATGCAGCTTTATAAATAAATAAAACTTAAACAACCTAAATAAGCCAAATGGTTGGCATTTTGGTCTGTATTAAAATACAGTCACACTGAAATAATGACTTGTAATAGCGAAAGAGTTAATAACAGTTAAGAATTAGCTTCTAATTCTGTTTTTAAATTTTAGATGCGTTAGTTATGTATTAGCATTTCTTCTCCTTCAACAGTCATTACTAACCTTAACATAGATTTTACTGTATTTGTTTCATGTGATTGATGAAGACCTACTAGAAACCTTTGTGCCTTCATGGCTAAATAAAAGAAATGGTGAGTTAAAAGTTTCTTTAAAAATTAATAACATTTAACTCGGTCTGAAACATGATTATTTGTCTTGTTTCTTGTTACTGTTGTTATTGTTTTAACAGAATCGAAATCATTGCACTCCGAGCAAACTCATAGGTGCTCAGTCTCCCTCAGTATATGTCGAAGAATGTGAATGCTAACTGTTCCTGTAGCTTGCTGGTTGTATACACGATGGATGCATCCTCTCATACGTCCATCTCTGCTATCCTTACGTTTGATGACTAATTCCAACAGTCTTAACCTTGATGATTCATCTATTGCAGTGTCATTCTCTAACAGGCAATCATTAATAGTTCTCAGTATCCCTACCTTATCCATATCCAGTGTCCCCACTGTGGGTGCTCGTGATGCTAGTCTATCAGCTCTCTCATTACCACGCACCCCTGCATGACCAGGACAGTAGATCCACACCAGCTCCTGCAGATTCAAAGCATCTATGAATGTTTTTCATTCATGCCGTAACCTACCATTTTGAATCTTTCAAAGCATGGACTGAGAGTCTGACACAATGATTGCCTTTGTTAAGGAAGTTTCAGTTAGCCACCTCAAGGCTGCAGTTATTAAGCAAATAATTCTTTTTACTGGTAAATGTGAAATACGTTTTATAACTATGTGAAAGCATTCTTTCAGTTTTTGTGCCTGATTTCCTTACTGTATTTCATATCATTCACTTCAATCATAACAGATTGAGATACCATCTATTCAACAAATTAAAGATAGGAACTACTTAGGTGACTGTGGCACCGATAAAATGACTGCCAAACATCTGCTTCAAAGGTGCCCAACATATGAGGAACAGAGAAAATGCTTATGGCCATCACCAGCATCTGAAAGAAATTAAGCAAATAATTCAACTAAGCTATCACAGGAGAAAAAAGCCCTCCATCAAGGAGGATAATGGCATGATCCCAGAGGATTCTGAAGAGTTCACATTGCTGACTGACATTATTTCACTAGAGAGAA
Organism: Oreohelix idahoensis; assembly: GCA_024509875.1. NCBI lineage: Eukaryota > Metazoa > Mollusca > Gastropoda > Stylommatophora > Oreohelicidae > Oreohelix > Oreohelix idahoensis. The sequence continues at coordinate 544,472 of JAMPIV010018580.1, read as the reverse complement.
CAGATCAGGCACCTGGAATGTTCAAACTCTAAATAAGCTAAGGAGAATTGCTTAGGTGCCAGCAGAAATGTGAAGCTATTATACTGACATTCTGGATCTTTGCAAAACAATATGGAAGGGAATAGAAAAAAAAAAGAACCTGAACACAGGAGAAATAGTGCTATCCTCAGAACATGAGGAAGAACGTGCACACTGTAGAGAAAGTTTGGTTCCAATATTATCAAAGGGAGCACAGAAGACACTTAAAGAATTGGAAGCAGACTAATATCAACATCCTTTAAAACTGTTTGCATCAGCTGCAGTTACAAATGGAAAACAAAGAAGAGTGCAAAAAGGGGCATAATGATGATGATGGTAGTGATGACAGTGGTAGTCATTACATTCTTGATGGCAGATGTAACTGCAAAGATGGGAACAGACAACAAAGATTTTATAGAGATCATGGTAAAACATGGACTTGTTATAAAAGAAGGATTGTAAAGGTGTGGGCTCTGATGGCATTCCAGAAGGGACCATCAAAGCAGACATTGGCACCTCTACAGAGATATTATGCAAATTATTTGGTAAAGCCTGGGAGAAAGAAGAAATACCATTAGTGGAAATAAGGACATCTAGTCAGTCTCCTAAAGAAAGGAAGTTTGCAAGAGTGTTCACATTACAGAGGAATAGTGTTACTATCAGTGCCATGGAAAGTATTGTTAGTGCAATTGTTCTAAGTACTAAAACAATAAAATGTCTAATTGTCCTGATTCTTCTTCTTCTTTGGTTCTTTGCTGCCGACTGCCAAAGCAGTTAGTGGCCATCGCGCCTGGTGGCGGCAGCAACAAACTGCTTCCACTTTGCTTGGTCGGCGGCCATCCATCACGCAGTGCCCCAGCACTGGTTCATTCTGTGCATCTGGGCCTCCACAGTACTCCACCAAGTTGTTTTTGGTCGACCTCTCTTTCGCTTTCTTTCAAGGGTCCATAGCATAGCTGTTCTTGTGATTGCATCAGGGTCTCTTCTGAAGATGTGGCCAACCCAACTCCAGCGTCTGACAGACATGTCCTCGTGGTTGCTCCGAGTAAGCAGTTCAGGATTGGTGATAAAGTTGTCCTGATTGACTAATATCAAATCCTGTACTTTATTGTCAGAACAAAATATGATTAATAGGTTACTGCGTCACAGGTTATACTATACATAGATTTTAATTAAGTTTGAAATAATTAGGTTTTATTTGCTCTATTGTTATTGCATTATGTTATTCAGTTGCAGATTGCCTTCTATTATTATTATCTTTTTCCGTTTATGTTTTGTCTTTAGTCACATCTTTTGAAACAATCAATCAATACCCTTTAGCTCCCTGAGGAGCATAGGCCTTAAAAAACACATGCCGTCTTCCTGTCCAGTGCCAACCGCTCAAGTTCTTTCCATGTTTTCCTCATCATTTTCACCTCTGTATCCAGTTCTCTTCTCCGTGTGTTTTTTGTCTACCTCTGCCTCTCTTTCCCTGTGGATTCCAGAACAAGGACTGCCTTGTAATGCTATCAACAGGCTTCCTCAGTGTGTGTCCTATCCATCGCCAGCGTCTTCTTCTCAACTCTTGTTCCACTGGCACTTGTCTGGTTCTTGTCATCAATTCCACGTTTGTGACTTTGTCATACCATTTCAGTCCTTCTATTCTACGTAAGCACCCATTTATAAAAGTCTGTAGCTTTTTAGTTGTTGTGTTTGTTGCTCTCCATGTCTCAGAGCCATACAATAGGACGGACTTGACATTTGAGTTGAAGATTCTTATTTTCATGTTGGACTTGATTTCTCTTGTTTTCCATGTGTTTCCCCAATGCATTGAAAGCTCCTCTTGCTTTTTGCATCTTTTGAAACAATCTCTATTAATTTTGAAACAAGATAAATAATTAAAGACATTTCACTTTTAGTCTCAGATTTGACATTTTCTTCACCAAAGTCAAGCCTGAGCAAGGCCGGTGTAAACAGCCTCAAGTTTATCCATAGTTCAGATTATCATCATTTTTTTATTTGCTCCCAATGGAGCATGAGCCACCACTGTAGCTGACCCTCTTGCAAGAAGCAGGCACAGAAGCATTCATGTGCTGTTGTGGCTGGGGTTTTTGTAGCACTTTGTTTTACATAATGAGGATGCCAGCTCCATGTGCAGCTTCATATTAGTCACCTTGTACGACATGCCATATTAGTCACCTTGTACGACATGCCATATTAGTCACCTTGTACGACATGCCATATTAGTCACCTTGTACGACATGCCATATTAGTCTCCTGGTACGACATGCCATATTAGTCTCCTGGTACGACATGCCATATTAGTCTCCTTGTACGACGTGCCATATTAGTCTCCTGGTACGACATGCCATATTAGTCTCCTGGTACGACATGCCATATTAGTCTCCTGGTACGACATGCCATATTAGTCTCCTGGTACGACATGCCATATTAGTCTCCTGGTACGACATGCCATATTAGTCTCCTGGTACGACATGCCATATTAGTCTCCTGGTACGACATGCCATATTAGTCTCCTGGTACGACATGCCATATTAGTCTCCTGGTACGACATGCCATATTAGTCTCCTGGTACGACATGCCATATTAGTCACCTTGTACGACATGCCATATTAGTCACCTTGTACGACATGCCATATTAGTCACCTTGTACGACATGCCATATTAGTCACCTTGTACGACATGCCATATTAGTCACCTTGTACGACGTGCCATATTAGTCACCTTGTACGACGTGCCATATTAGTCACCTTGTACGACGTGCCATATTAGTCACCTTGTACGACGTGCCATATTAGTCACCTTGTACGACGTGCCATATTAGTCACCTTGTACGACGTGCCATATTAGTCACCTTGTACGACGTGCCATATTAGTCACCTTGTACGACGTGCCATATTAGTCACCTTGTACGACGTGCCATATTAGTCACCTTGTACGACGTGCCATATTAGTCACCTTGTACGACGTGCCATATTAGTCACCTTGTACGACGTGCCATATTAGTCACCTTGTACGACGTGCCATATTAGTCTCCTGGTACGACATGCCATATTAGTCTCCTTGTACGACATGCCATATTAGTCTCCTGGTACGACATGCCATATTAGTCTCCTGGTACGACATGCCATATTAGTCTCCTTGTACGACGTGCCATATTAGTCACCTTGTACGACGTGCCATATTAGTCACCTTGTACGACGTGCCATATTAGTCACCTTGTACGACGTGCCATATTAGTCACCTTGTACGACGTGCCATATTAGTCACCTTGTACGACGTGCCATATTAGTCACCTTGTACGACGTGCCATATTAGTCACCTTGTACGACGTGCCATATTAGTCACCTTGTACGACGTGCCATATTAGTCACCTTGTACGACGTGCCATATTAGTCACCTTGTACGACGTGCCATATTAGTCACCTTGTACGACGTGCCATATTAGTCACCTTGTACGACGTGCCATATTAGTCACCTTGTATGACGTGCCATATTAGTCACCTTGTACGACGTGCCATATTAGTCACCTTGTACGACGTGCCATATTAGTCACCTTGTACGACGTGCCATATTAGTCACCTTGTACGACGTGCCATATTAGTCACCTTGTACGACATGCCATATTAGTCACCTTGTACGACATGCCATATTAGTCACCTTGTACGACATGCCTGAGGTAACAGTCGTTCTATTCTTTCTTTGTCTCCTCATAGACCACCCGCCCCCCCACCCCGTCCCCCCCCCCCCCCCCCCCCCTCGGAACTACATGAGGCAGTTTAGATTATAATAATAATAATAATAAATTCTTTAAGCACCAAACACGGCGCATAAGGCAGAAACCAGTGCTCTCCAGGTCGTTCGTTGTGACGCCACTCCTCTTAGCTCTTGCACATTATTTAGGCCCAACGTTCTTCCTTCTCTTATTATTGTTCTTCTGAGTGTTTCTTTTGGTCTTCCTTTTTTCCGCTTACCCTCAGGAACCCAAGTGAGCGCCTGTAGTGGTATTCTGTTGTTTTGCATTCGTAGGACATGACCGATATATGACCATCGTCTTTTCCTTATATAGTCGGAGACATATTTCTGCCTAGAGTCTTCTCTTATTTGTCGATTAGTCTTGAATTCTTTCCAACTGATGTTCATGAGTTTTCTAAGACATTTGTTCTTGAATGTATTCAGCTTGTTCTCCAATGATTTTGTTATTTTCCAACTCTCACAGCCGTATGTTAACACTGAGATAACATTTGAATTAAACAGACGAAGCTTGGTATGTATATTCAATGATCGTAATTTCCAAATGTTAGATAATCTATTGAAGGCGCTAGCTGCCAAAGCAATTCTAGTATGAATTTCTCTTGTTGTGTCACCATCCTGAGTCATTTTACTGCCTAAATAATTGAAACTTTCAACTTTCTGTAGTTTTTCCCCGTTCAAGATGATATCAAAGGTCTCGTTAGAAAAGTTCATAGCTTTAGTTTTAGAGGCATTTATTTGGAGACCTATTTTAACCGAAAGATGACACAAATTATTTACTGCTTCTTGGGATTGTCTGGGTGTTGAACTTAAGAATGCTAAATCATCTGCGAAATCCAGGTCCCCCAGGAATTTTCCATTTGTCCATTTTATACCTAATTGTTCATTGTGGGTATAGTTTCTCATAACCCAATCAATAGCTATTCCAAAAAGTAGTGGTGACATAATACAGCCTTGTTTCACCCCTGTTTCTACTGTAAACCATTCTGTATTCCCTTTATTTGTTCTAACACAACATCTTGCATTCTCATATAGCGCTTTGATTATATTCACATATTTTGTTGGAAAACCATAGATTGTAAGTATCTTCCACAATGATGGGCGGTGTAGACTATCAAAGGCTTTTTGAAAATCGACGAAGGTGATAATAAGTGGCGATTGCATTTCCACTGATTCTTCTATAATTGTTCTTAGCGTGAATATTTGATCAATACATGATCGTTTCGGCCTGAAACCCGCTTGTTCTTCTCTGATCTTTTCGTCAGCATGCAATTTAAGTCTTTCTAACATCATGCAACATAATAATTTTCCAGGTACTGATAATAGAGATATACCACGCCAGTTATTACAGTCTGATAGATCACCTTTCTTCGGTAACTTTACAATAATACTGTCTTTCCATTGTTGTGGTGGTTGTTCTTCTCTCCATACTTCATTTATAATATCTAAAATTCTCAAGAGGTTGTTGTCATTAACTGCTTTAATCATTTCCCCTGAAATTTCGTCAACTCCAGCAGCTTTAAAATTTTTAAATCTTTTAACGACTTGTTTGATCTCGTCCAGCGTGAATTCATCGCAAGTTATTGGCAAGGTGGTTGTGGGTGTTTCATTATTAAAATCAGGTGTTACTGTTGGTGGTGGTCTGTTTAGCACCTCCATGAAGTGCTCAGCCCATCTCTTCATTTGTTCTTTTTCTGTTGGTATTGAATTCCCTAATTTACCTTTAACAGGTGTTTCCATAGCAGTAGGCTGGTGACATAGTTGTTTTGTAATTTGATAAAGGCACCTACTATTACCAGTTCTTACAGCATTTTCAGCTTCTACGGCCAGTTCATTGATGAAATGTCTTTTATCTCTTCAAGTTTTTGTCTTCACTTCTTTATTTAACAAGTTATAAGTTAGTTTGCAAGATTCAACTGCATTATGTGTACTTGCCGCTAGTAGTTTAAGTTTTGCTGTTTTCCTTTCTTGTATTTTATCCCAAGTATCTTCTCTCATCCATTTTTTCTTTTTATGTACTAGGTATCCGGTGGTCGCTACAGCTGCTTCTGTCATTGCTGTTCTCAGTTGTTCCCATTTAGTATCGATTGTCTTGGTGGTGATATCGTTGTCAATTTTGCCTAAATCGGTCGGTTGGATCGGAGGGTTGATCAGTGAGTTAACAATTCACTATCGTAAAACAAGCTATTGTTACCGAAACAGAACCAGGCTCGACCAATTGGGTATAAAATGGACAAATGGAAAATTCCTGGGGGACCTGGATTTCGCAGATGATGTAGCATTCTTAAGTTCAACACCAAGACAATCCCAAGAAGCAATAAATAATTTGTGTCATCTCTCGGTTAAAATTGGTCTCCAAATAAATGCCTCTAAAACTAAAGCTATGAACTTTTCTAACGAGACCTTTGATATCATCTTGAACGGGGAAAAACTACAGAAAGTTGAAAGTTTCAATTATTTAGGCAGTAAAATGACTCAGGATGGTGACACAACAAGAGAAATCCATACTAGAATTGCTTTGGCAGCTAGCGCCTTCAATAGATTATCTAACATTTGGAAATTACGATCATTGAATATACATACCAAGCTTCGTCTGTTTAATTCAAATGTTATCTCAGTGTTAACATACGGCTGTGAGAGTTGGAAAATAACAAAATCATTGGAGAACAAGCTGAATACATTCGAGAACAAATGTCTTAGAAAACTCATGAACATCAGTTGGAAAGAATTCAAGACTAATCGACAAATAAGAGAAGACTCTAGGCAGAAATATGTCTCCGACTATATAAGGAAAAGACGATGGTCATATATCGGTCATGTCCTACGAATGCAAAACAACAGAATACCACTACAGGCGCTCACTTGGGTTCCTGAGGGTAAGCGGAAAAAAGGAAGACCAAAAGAAACACTCAGAAGAACAATAATAAGAGAAGGAAGCACGTTGGGCCTAAATAATGTGCAAGAGCTAAGAGGAGTGGCGTCACAACGAACAACCTGGAGAGCACTGGTTTCTGCCTTATGCGCCGTGTTTGGCGCTTAAAGAATTTATTATTATTATTATTATCGAAATAGTTGTTCATTTTGACATTATATTCCTCCTTTATATCATTTGATTGCAGTCTGTGTACATCTATTCTTCTATATATATCTACCCTTCCAAGATGGAGGTGAAATTCTTTTCTCACCTTAGACGCCGAAAGAAAAACACCAGGAATGTGTATATATCGATGGATAGTACCATGTTATGTTAAATTATAGAATAACAGATACATCAGAGTATCTAGTGGTGTAGATATTTTCCTATAACTGACCTCGAAACCCTCGAATCGGTCGGTTGGATAGGAGGGTTGATCAGAGAGTTAACAAGTCACTATCGTAAAACAAGCGATTGTTACCGAAACAGAACCAGGCTCGACAGTAAACATGACTCATTCTAATATCTTGGGGGCTAAGGAGATTTTCAAAATTGGATACTGGAATGTAAGAACTATGTATCAAGATGGAAAATTGGAAGAAGTAATTAAAGAAATGGATAATTATAAGTTGGACATATTGGGTGTCAGCGAGTGTAGATGGACGGGGAAGGGCATAAAATATATTTCAGAAGAAAAAAAGCAAATTATATACTCTGGTAGTAATGATAATCGTCACACAGAGGGAGTAGCCATCTTAATGACACAGAAAGCAGCAGCATCGCTTATCAGCTGGGTACCTATTAATGAGAGGCTAATATTAGCTAGATTTCAGACAAGATTTTTCAAGCTCTCAATTGTACAATGTTATGCACCAACTAACGACGCTCTTGATACCACAAAAGATGACTTCTATGAAGCACTTCTAAGTACCATCAACACAATACCCAAGCATGACATAATAGCAGTCATGGGCGATTTTAACGCCAAAGTAGGTGACAACAACGATGGAGTACAAAGATATCTCGGTACTCATGGCATAGGCTGTATGAATCAAAATGGCGAAAGACTTCTAGAACTTTGTGAAATATCAAACCTCGTTGTGGCAGACACCATCTTTCCACATAAGAATATCCACAAGATAACATGGAATTCACCTGATGGCAGAACTAAGAACCAGATAGATCACTTCTGCATAAGCGCAAAATTTCGCTCATCAGTTCAAGACGTCAGAGCATACAGAGGTGCAGAGATCGGAAGCGATCATAACCTCTGCATAGCTAAACTGAGAATTAAACTGAAGAAGTTATACCAACCGAATAAAAATAGAAGTTTAGATTATACCTGGGGGTAATTTGAGCTGGGCTGGTTTATACTGTCAGCTTTATAAGAGAGATAAATGTGGTTATATTTGAGAGTGAAGGACAAAGAAGGCGGTAGCCCAACTATATAACCTTGGCTAGGACACTTTAAACTTGGTGGAACATTTGGGCTTGGTTAGAGTAACCCCACTAGTAAAAATCCTCTTTCTCCCCCCACCCACCTCCCATAACACAAATGTTTGAATTTGAAATTTGGTGATCAGACAAATATGGCCACAAGTATATACTTACCCATGTATATATATGTATGTTTATGTGTTCATTCCTTCTTATTCCATATGGAACATACGGCTGCAACTGTTGCCTGCCTCTGATTTCTCTTTTGGGCCATGATTTTCTGCTTTGCCCCTGAGACTTAGCAACTTGGGCCTCCTCTTTCACCATTCTTCTCCAAGTTCTCCATGGTCTCTGTACACTTCTCTTCCCCTATGGATTCTAGCAAAGGACATATCTGGTTGGTTGTTTCCTGATGGCATGTCCTATCCATTACTAGTTTCTTTCTTTAACCTGTAGCTGTTTGGTTACTGTCTGTTTCTGTTCCACAGCTCTGTGTTTACTGTTATAATAATAATAATAATAGCCCCTTCAGTCATAACTGACTATGGGAATGCGCCCCTGAGGTGACAGCCCTCAGCTGCTTATTTTCCTGGTGCTCCTTTCGACGTTTTCTCCCCTCCTCTGCTTGTTGTGTGAGCCTCTCTTCGCCCAATCTGAGGTGGCGCCGTAAATAGCATCGCCACTTAGTGCGATCGGCAGCTTCATCCTCCCATGTTGCTGGATCTATGTCCAGTGCCCTCATATCTCTCTTGCACACATCTTTGAACCTCAGCTGTGGTCGCCCAACTGTTCTCTTGCCATCTGCTAATTGTCCGTAGAAGATATCTTTTGGGATGCGACCATCTTCCATGCGGCGAACATGGCCAAGCCAGCGAAGTCTGCGCTGTCTAAGCAGTGTATACATACTTTGAAGGCCAGCACGTGACAACACCTCGACATTTGTCACTTTATCTTTCCACGAAATGCCGAGGATGCGGCGTAGACACCGTAAATGGAAGGTATTGAGCCTTCTTTCTTGCTTAGCATAGGTCGTCCAGGTCTCGCTGCCATATAGGAGTGTGCTGGTGACGCAGGCATTATATACCGCAGCTTTGGTCTTCATTGTGAGTTTAGAGTTTCCCCAAACACGCGACGTGAGGCGGGCAAAGGTAGCTGCAGCTTTGCCAATGCGGCTGTCGATTTCTGTATCCAGTTTACTGTTACTTCTGGCCATTTGATGTAGAGGGTGTGATGGAGACTTCTGTTGTTTGGACATGGTAGCCTTGGTGACAAACCATATTTGTGATCCGTAAAGTAGAAATAATGTTACATTTGTATGTATTACATGTGTTTGTGTATTTTCTAAGCAATGTCTTATCTGATGGATTAAAATTGTCTGTCATAACTATATTTTGAACAGTTTATCATCGAGAGGTCTTTCAAGGTTATGATTCTATAACTGGCAGATGTAGAACAAGTGGTCCACGTGGGACTTTGATCATCTGTCCTACCAGTGTGCTCCACAACTGGCAAGTAAGTTCTGAATTAAAACTTACATGTAGGTACATTTAAAAGTATTAATAAAACAACAAGAAAGAAGTTAAAGAATTTCATAAATGTGTGCATGCGTAGAATAGAAAGATTGAAATTGTACATCAAGGCCATCAATGTGGAACTGATGACAAGAATCAGACAAGTACCAGTAGAACTAGAGATGAGAAGAAGACGCTGGCGAATGATAGGACACAAATTGAGGAAACTTGCTGATAGCATTACAAGGCAGTCATTTTTCAGGAATCACCAGGAGAAGAAAAACAGATGATACCAAAAAACACGAAGAAGAGAACTGGAGACAGGAATGATGAGAAAGATATGGAAAGGCCTTGACCTGATTGGACACAACAGTAGGACTTAGTATGCATTTGTTAAAGTTCTGTGCTCCAATGGGAGCTTGAGTAATTGGTGAATGAAATGTATTTATGCGCATCTCATTCCAGACATGAATTATTCTTTACTATCTAAAACTGTATGGCTACCAGCTTGTTCCAGGTTATTCTGACCTTCTGCTGAGACATCTGTTGGTGAAGGTCTGGTGTATGCAAATGATATACTTAGTTTTTCTGTTGGTGAAGGTCTGATGTTTGCAAGTGATATTCTTAGTTTTTATGTTAGTGAAGGTCTGGTGTATGCAAGTGAGATTCTTAGTTTTTCCGTTGGTGAAGGTCTGATGTTTGTGAGTGATATTCTTAGTTTCTCTATTAGTAAAGGTCTGAAGTTTCCAAGTGATATTAGGTTTTTCTGTTGGTAAAGGTCTAAAGTTTCCAAGTGATATTCTTAGCTTTTCTGACAATCATCATCACCTTTCAGCTTCCATAGGCCTTCAGCATATGCCAGGTCTTCCTGTTTTGTGCCATCAGCTTAAGGTCTTTTCCTGTCTTCCTTCTCCTGTTTATGTCTGTCTCCAGGTCTCTTCTTCATATTTTCTTTGGTCTCCCTCAGCCTCTCTTACCAAGGAAGTTCAAGAACCAGGACTGCCTTGTAATGCTATCAACAGGTTTCCTCAGTGTATATCCTGTCCATCACAAGTGTCTTCTCATCTCTTGTTCCACTGGTGTTTGTCTGATTGTATCCATCACAAGTGTCTTCTCATCTCTTGTTCCACTGGTGTTTGTCTAATTGTATCCATCACAAGTGTCTTCTCATCTCTTATTCCACTGGTGTTTGTCTAATTGTATCCATTACAAGTGTCTTCTCATCTCTTGTTCCACTGGTGTTTGTCTAATTGTATTCATCACAAGTGTCTTCTCATCTCTTGTTCCACTGGTGTTTGTCTAAGTGTATCCATTACAAGTGTCTTCTCATCTCTTGTTCCACTGGTGTTTGTCTAATTGTATCCATCACAAGTGTCTTCTCATCTCTTGTTCCACTGGTGTTTGTCTAATTGTATCCATCACAAGTGTCTTCTCATCTCTTGTTCCACTGGTGTTTGTCTAATTGTTTCCATCAGTTTCACCTTGATGATCCTTGTGTCATTCCTTCTATTCTGTGCATGCACCCATTTATGAAAGTCTTTATCTTGTCATTTTTGTTGTTCTGCATGTTTCGGAGTATACACTACGAATGCATGACATTTGAGTTGCAGATTCTTATTTTTGTAGTTGAGCTTTTATTCATTTGACAAGGATTCATAGCCACCCCATGCCCAACCTTCCTTTGTTGCCTTCTGTGACATGCCTGTTATAGTACAGTGGTCCTATTCTATCTCCCTTACAGGACCCAGTAACACAAGATGGCTGATAAGTGGTGGTTACTATATACAGTGTATTTAATTTGTAAGTTATGAACCACCTCATTAACTTGAAGAAATATGACAACAGTTGGCACTTTATTCTCCCGCTGCCGCCTGTTATATGTTTTTGTTCATCTTCATAAGAAGATCATGATCAGTTTCATATTTTAATAGCAGAGAAAAACATAAGAAACAAGAATTGCTGATGAATTGGAAATACACTGAGGAAACCTACTTTTAGCCTAAATTGTCTGGCTCTGGCACATCAACCACAGGAAAAGAGAAAGAGGGCACAGCCAAGGTAGATAAGGGAAAAAGAGAATATAACAGAAAAGTAGGATAGAGGATATGCCTGAAGAGATGTCGAGAGAGAGCAGCAAGATGAAATAAATGGAGCATGCAGTTACTGGCTTACACAGCCCACATAGCCATTAATATATTTGTAAAAATCTGTATAATAATATTTCTATATTCTTATGAGCATCCGATTGACAGGTTGGTTAGAGCGCTGGTCTCTCACCATGATATCAACAGGCTTCAGTTTACCCAGCTGTAGTCTCTAACACTTCACTTCCCAACGGCAGTATCTGCTAAGGGACTTCATTATGTTCTTGAGTTTTTAAAATAAATGTTATTACTTCCCATTTTGATCCTTATAGAGCATGGGGCTATCTCTGCAGCTGGTCCCTTTACAGGAAGTTTGCACCAAAGCATTCATGTGCTCTTGTAGTGGTGTTTTTTGCAGCAATTTCTTTTGCATTATGGGATTGCTAGCCACATGCGCAATCCTCTTTTCACACAACCTGCTTAAGGAAAATTCCTTGCCAAATACCATCTCCAACCAGGAACTGCTTATACGGTGCAGTCAAAAAGTCATCATTGCAGGCAGACGTTGGATCTGGATTAGCCATGTCCTCAGACGGGACCCTTATACCATCACCAGAACTGCTATGCTATGGACCCCAGAAGGACGGCGAAAGAGAGGCAGACCAAAGACAACCTGGCAGAGAACTGTGGAGGCTGAAATGCAAAACATGAACCAGAGTTGGGGCACAGCATGAAGGATGGCCACTGACCGAGCAAAATGGGGACAGTTTGTTGCTGCTCTACAAGATGCCACTAGGTGTGATGGCCACTGACTGTTTTGTCAGTCAGGGGTTAAGGATCCAAGAAGAAGAAGAAGCAGAGATGTGCAATCGCATGTTAGTCATCTCTTATGACATGCCTTAGGAAATGGTAGTCCTATTCTATCTTTTCTCCTCTGAGACCCCCAGAAACAACACAGGACAAAGTAATAATGTTTCCTTACTATTAACAGGATCAGTTTCAGCAGCATGTTGACAAAACAGTTCATCTCAAGATCTACGTACACTATGGCAAAAATCGCAGCCTAGATGTGAAGTTTATCAAGGAGCAGGATGTCGTTATAACGACGTACCACACTATGATAGCAGATTACAAGGTTCGGAAAATTTAAATACTATACAGTATCAATGAATTTCAAACAGTTTCTGGATAATTTTGCATAGCATCAGTTTTACAGAATCGCAAGAAAAGAAAAAAAATTGGCTAAAATTATATTTTGGATAATTTTAATTTTCACTCCATGATTTCCTATTTCACGCAGTTTTAAAAAATCAGTTAATAAATCAGTTATTATCCTTCAGCTCCCCAAGGAACATAGGCCTTCAACAAACACATGACAGGCCCTCTTGTTACGTGCCATCCACTCAAGGTGTTTCCATGTCTTCCTTACCACTTTCTTTCCCGCGAAGATCAACATAGTGCAACGCAAACCGCCATGAGATGACAGACACAAATATGACTCAACGAGATAGTGCTCGACCCAAGGAGTCCCGCCAGGTGGGAAGAGTGCCGGACTCCCTGCCTCGAAGGGGTCCACCCAAAGCTACTGGTGAACGGAGTAGCATATGGCAACAACCCACTTCTGTCAACGAAAAACTGTTTGGAGATGTTGGGAGCCTTGTGTTGACTACTGCCTTTATTAGAGTCATAAATGTGGAAGTCTGAAGGCGAACGAGGAAGAAGAAGAAGAAGTTCTCTTCTCAGTTTGTTTTATCGTCTGCCTCTGCTTCTCTTATCCTGGGAATTCCAGAACAAGGACTGCCTAGTTAAGCTATCAGCAAGTTTCTTCCATGTGTATCCAGTCCGTCGCCAATGTCTTGTTCCACTGGCACTTATTTGAATCTTACCATCAGTTCCACATTAAGTTTAAACTTCTCCGTTTATCTTCCAAGTTCAAGTTAATATTATCACTGGTCAACTCCGCCAGAGGTGGTAATTCTTGGATGATACTACTATCCTTTTAATATCCCAGGTTCGTTCAGTTCCTTCTTTGATGTTATTGTAGTGACTTCTCATATAGTGGTAGTGTGTACAATAATGGCATAAGTTCAGCAACATGTAAGGACCAAATCAAATTCATGCTGATCCATTAAAACTTTTAATAACACAATACTGTTAACAAGCATGACAAGGTAATTCAAATAATGGAGCTCGCATATAGTCATAAATTGGATCCTTGGACATTACGGGTACTTCTTACGTGAGCTCTATATCTTGTAGACTTTCATATTTCTCTTTAACATATTATCTCCTTTAGACATTCTTGTCTTCCAAATCTGCCACTATATACTTGAGGTACTTATGCTTCTCAGTAGCATTCAGTTTCCTTTAATATATTTATGGAAAGTTCTTGCCGAACTGGTTAATCATGCCTCTATAAACGTTCCTAGAGACAAGAATCAGTCTTATGCATAATATATACTCACAGTCAAATACTTACTAGAGAGAGAGCATAATTGTGGTTCTCATGTGGAAATAAACACTCACTGTTTCTTAGAAGTAATATCTATCTCTTGATAGATCAACCTTTACTTAGAGCCTTGGTAGATCAACCTTTACTTAGAGTTGCTCCTCCATAACATTCAGTTTCCTTTAAATATTTATAGCCTTCCGTTTCCTTTAAATATTCATAGTGTTCTCTTGGCCAACTGGCTAATCATGCCTCTACAAACGTTCCTGGAAACAAGAATCTGCCTTATTCATAATATCTACTCACAGTCAAATACTTACAAGAGAGCATAATCGCTGATCTCCTATAGAAATAAACACTAACTGTACACCACAGAATCAATATCTATCTTTTTGATAGATTAACACTTGCTTGAAGTAGCTGGACATATGTATATACTCATGAGAGCCAGTCTGTACAACCACAGACATACAACCTGTCCGCATAGCTGCTCAAATCTCCTAAGCACTAATGACCTCTGGTCATCTCAGCGTGGTGTGTTCCCTTGCCACTGTCTGATTCGTTAACCTAATACTTTTGGATTAAATTCATTGGTCAAGCTTCGCTGTTCTCAAACATTCTATTTACGTCTCTAGATGATCACCCACTTTTAGTAAACGTGAGCTGTTACCTTGAACTGTTGTCAGTAGCAATTATTATTTTCATTCATTATTTTTTTCCTTTGTGAGCTGTCCTAACTGTTTATCTCATTCTAACAATAGCACAAATAATGCTAGCATAGGTCTCTCGGCGACATGTAGTCAGACTATTTCAATCCTTCTATTCTGTGCAAGCACCCATTTATGAAAATCAGTTTTTTAAAAAGTTTACATATTAATCTTCTTCTTCTTCTTCTTCCATCCTTAGCCACCAACCGACAAAGCAGTCAGTGGCCAGTACGCCTAGTGGCGTCTTAGGGCAACAACAAATTGATTTCTTTGCCATTGTAGTCCGTCATGCCTAGTGGCATCTTTAGGGCAACAGCAAATTAATCCATTTGCCGTTGTTTCCGTAATCAAATTGACTAGCAAACAGGTGATCAGCCCGTTGTATTACATATTAATGTAACTATGTTAATGCCACCTACGGGGACTGTTTCTTACATTGGTAATTAAACATTTGAAAATTTAAACAAAGAATATTGTTATCCTTTTTGTCTTAAAAACCAATAAAAGCAGGTACCATAAACATTTTACAGTCAGTAGCATTTGTTAATGTTATTTTGTAAATTTGATAGTGTTTCAGACCAAATAAAGCATGATATAAATGGCTATTCAGCTTTCAACAGTAAAGCATAAAGCTGCATATATTGTCAGAAATGGGTGGATGAATAAATGTCCCCTTTCTGGCTCCTTTAAGAGCATGGAGCTGCCACTGCAGTTGGCCCCATTCTTTTGAAGCCTACACCAAAGCACATCATGTATTTTTGCAGTGTTGTACTCTGTAACAGTTTGTATTATCTTATGAAGTTGCTTGCCCCAAGTACATCACCTTATTTGTCTTGCTTAGTATTTCTGATGGGAAAAATGGTCCTATTCTTCGATTGTTTGAATGTATAAACTACTGATAATTTTCTTTTAATATAAGAGACTTCGTGGTTTCTTCATAATTTTAAATAAGTATCGTTTGCTACAAATTAGGCAATTGTCTTGTGTTGCTTATGGTAGTGAAAGTGTTACCCAAAAATATTTGCCATAGCCTGTTTTGTTTATCTAGGGTGAGGTAAACAAAAATAGTTAATGTTTCTTGCTAGGACAAAGAAAATGCCTACGATATGGCCACGACACCTTTGCCACAGACAAATGAACAAAAACAGAAGAGAAAGAAAGTAAGAACTAAGTTAAATATATAAAATACAAAAAATGATTTGACCCGTAAATTAAAATATCTTATGTCACTGTCATGGAATCCAGTATGGACAAAATGGCCACTTGAATAGATCCAGGTAGGAGCTGGTACACGTGAATACAATTAAAAACTAGAAATGAAACTTTTAAAAAAATAGAAAAAAGGGAAGGAGGGAATGAAGTTTTTTTTTTTTAAAACTGAGCTGTTAGGGTGAGAGAGACAAGCAGCTAAAAAACAAAATGGTAATTGAGATAAATAAATATGTAATGCATACATACAGAAGGTTACCTCATACAAATGATTGCTAGGTGGTAAAACCACCAGGCTTAGAGCATCCCATAAGGTAGTTTAGGCATTGTTTATCTATAAAACTGGCAACCCATTTAGATTTACTCTGATCCAGTAACAATTTAGTGAAGTACTTATAAAATATAAGTACTGAAGTAAACATTGAGTTTTGTGTTCATTTGTTGGCTGTGTGCTTTCAGAAACTAGACAAAGGACCAATATACAATACTGAATGGTTGAGAATTGTGCTAGATGAAGGTCATGAAATAAGAAATCCAAAAACTGGTACTGCTAAGATAATTTTTCAACTGACAGCACATAGAAGATGGGTCTTGACTGGTAAGTATTGAATTTTTTTTTTGCTTAAAACAAAAAACTGCTAACTCGGTGCCACCAAGAAGACATACGCACCATCAAAGCAAGTAGATGCCGGAATTTGGTTGGCAGCATCCTCAGAAGAGACCCTGACACCATCACCAGAACTGCCATGCTATGGACTCCAGAAGGAAAGCAAAAGCAAGGCTGGCCAAAAGCTCCACCTGGTGGAGAACTGTGCAGGCAGAAATGCAAAGGATGAACCAGAGCTGGGACACCAAACTAAAGGATGGCTGCCAACCGAGCAAAGTGGAGACAATTGGTTGCTGCCCTACAGGACGCCACCAGACATGATGGTCACTGATTGCTTTGTCAGCCAGCAGCCAAGGACTAGAGAAGAAGAAGAAAGCTTTGCATGCAAACCCTGGAGGTGCACAAATGGGACATGCTAGAAATTTTAGAAGGTGAACCATCAGAAACAGAGTATAAACTTCTTCGAAAAAGTTGCAAATATTGGAATGGATTCTATTCTAAAGAAATAACATCACTTAGTCTACAGCTGTATGAAAAAGCACTGGAAATTTCTCATAAAAGGACTCCTAATGACCAGTTTCCCTTTTTTCTGGGCTCACTACATACACTAAACATATATAAATACAATGAAATATTTCTGGTCATGTAAAAAGATATGTTGTCAAATCTGGCATATTTTTTTAGCTTAAAGATGATGGTGCAAGGTTACTTAAGATGCTGTAAAGAGGTGCGATGCATCTTTAGATGCTGTAAAGGGGTACAAGGCTTCTTTACAAGCTGTGAAGTGGTGTAAGGCTTTTTAGGTGCTGTAAAGGGGTGCTGGACTTGTGCAAGGATAAGAATCACTGGCTTAAAGGAATATTTTTTTAACCACTATCCAGTTTATATTTTAATTTTTTGGATCCAAACTAAAAGTGCCAGTGGAAAAAGAAACAAGAAGAGGATGCTGGTGATAGATTTGACAGTTACAGAAACCTGTTGATAGCATTAGCAGACAGTCCTTGTCCTGGAAGCCCCAGGGTAAGAGACAGAGGAAGACCTAATAGCACATGGAGAAGAGCACTGCAGACAGGAATGAAAGATATGAGGAAGACATGGAAAAACCTTGAGTTGATGACACAGGACAAGGAGGGCTTGCTATAAGTTTGTTGGAGGCCAATGCTCCTTGGGGAGCTGAGGGGAGATAATGATGATAATATGTGATCACTTTCTGTTTTAAAACATCAGCTGTGGAAAAGAAAACTGATGTCTTTTATGTACTTTTCATCATTACCTATTGTTGCGTACTTTTTGTGTACCTTAACTGTAGCAAAAGTGGACATGAGTCTGGCTGCAGTTAAGTTGGTACGCACCAGTGTATGTATTAAGAAGATAATTGTATATTTAATTTATCGCGCACGATAGCGCACAATTTTGGGGAAATACATTTCTTGCGCACTTGTTGCAAAACAAGGAGAATGACGTAGGAGCTTAACCAAGCTAGCTGGCTTCGATATCAGACCTGTGGTCTGTGGATCTTTTGAAAACCTGTGTGGTGGGTAAAAATATTTCTTACTCGACCCGGCCTTCTGGATAGAAGTCATTGCCGGTGGTCGACTACGTAAGTGTTTCTTCAATGAAGTAAAGCGAAGCTTTAATTATAATTTTTTGACATTTCTGCAAGCTATGTTAGTATCTAGTCAAGACAGTCAACCAGGCTGTACCGAAATGGATTAATGATTGTAGAAATCATTGAAAGCCAGCCGAGATATATTTCTATTTAAATGAATGGTAATTCCAAAGATATAACTACCGAGATAATTTATTATACAGCTGTCATTCGAGTAACGGCAGATGGGAAAGGTCAATCAGAGGACTAAACCAAAAAAATATATTTATTTGCACAAGGATACCTGTAGGATAAATGTTCTGAGGTTCCAGATTATTCTAATGATGAAATTATATGAAAAGGATGAAAGCTTGATAATGAATTTTGAAATATGGGACATAATCATAAACGATAACCTTGCAAAGGTCAATGGTGAGAGGGGTAACCCCAGGTTCACAACTGCTTGAACGTCCTTGTACATTATAGCAGAACTATGCATGCTGTATCTATCATATTGTCAATCGAACTGTCAAACGTCCATAATGAATGTCTTGTCCCGTCCAAAGTCGTCGTTGAATAAACATTGTATGAATTTTGAATCCGGGAGTTGCAGTATACTTCAGTTGGCACAAGCCTTGATTTGATGTGCCACTGTTCTTGTTACGTTTTGACCTGATCGCCCCTGTTCAAATTATATTCGCGTAACCAGTTAAGCACGATCTAGATAGAAGTCATGCCATACACCTTCACAACTACAAATAAATAAAAGGGCGTCTACAAATGGTTTCTACACCTATTCTCACATAGTTGTTAATAGCAGCTGAAAACGTATTACCTGTCCATAACAAAATTATAAGATAATTCGTTCGTTATGAAAATCAGATACAAAATATAACAAACTTCAAACACCCGGCTTTTTTCAGATGCTTCTTCTTTTTTTGGTGTTCGTATTTTTTTCATTTGATTTTTACATTCATATTAATATTCCCCTACATTACTATCTGCACTGTCACTACCAACTTCTGGACTTACCATTTTGGGATTTAGAATCTCTCGGGACCCCAAGATGCAGCAATAGTGAATGCAGTCAGCGACCCATAGCTTGACTGCTTGCATCAGGATCAGCGAACCAGAGCTGATCAAGACCGTACTCCACCTCCACGTGGTGGTCCTGGAAACAGTCTGCAGCAGTGCAGTCTGGCTGAGCGAGTACGGATCGAAATGGGAAGGCAAACTCGGTCCCTAAAAAATGCCGTGCAGAAGTCGGATGTGTCGACCGAAAGGTGCAGATATCACAGCTACGGCGTAAACAGACACAACGCAACCACCGTCCTTTTCAGGGCGAACGAGGAAGAAGAAGAAGAAGAATCACTCTATATTACTTCATAGTTTTATTTTATTTTTGGATTTCTTGTTTTTACATTTTTGTTTGATTCCTTTCATTTATATTTTTAAATATCTGCTTTTGTACTTTCACTTGCTTATTAAGTGCTACTGTTTCCCTCTTGTTACCTCCTTTTTCTTTTTCATCTTTCTGTGTTGTGCATCTAATCTTTCTTTTTTTTAATCTATTTTTTTTCAATATTTTTGCTATATCCTTTTGTCATTTTTGCTTAACCTATCTAGATTGTTTGTCTGTCTCCTGTTTGTAACTATGGTTGGTGAAGAGTAAATCTCTAAATGTCCCATGTTTTGAGTGTAGCGTTCAATTGTAAAACTGACTCGGCCAATTTTTATTTGTTTTATTTTGCATTATCTTCTAGTTTTACAGCTGCCCTCTTTATTATTTGTTACTGAGTCATTTTTCTGCATCATTTCAGGTACACCAATTCAAAACACACTGGAAGATTTATGGTCCATTATAAACTTCCTGAAGGTGGAGCCACTGACTGATAAACGATGCTGGAACAGAACAATTGCTTATCCTGTGGCTGCCAAAAAGGCCTCTGCCATGAAGTGAGCTTGTTTATTAAAACTTTGTCCCAAATTTTAGAATAATATATGTCATACATTCACATCATCTGGGAGCATCATAATTATCCCCCCTTGAACATTTTTTGAGCCTTTATACAGTTCAGTGAGAACAAATATTAAGACAGTAGCTTATTAAAGCAGCCTATTAGAAACAGCCTAACGATGCGCTATTAACTAAACAATACTTTAAACCTTACTAAAAATACATATATTCATGCAAGATAAAAGTATGAACTAGCATGGTGAAAAGTTTAATTCTGATGAAAACTGAAACAAATGATTTTACAAAAATTTTATGTATACTAACACACAGAAATATGCATAATTAAGAATTACTTAAAACAAATACAAATTTAACCATGCAAGGTTTTAGCAGCAAGAAAGGAGAATATTTAAAAAAATGGTATTGAAGTGAATTTTTTTAAAAATATTTTAAAAATCCATTGTCACTAAGTACAGGAAAGGTTTTTAAATGGTGACCTTCAAAGTAGGTGTTTTCACTAATAGTCACATCTGTCTTTCCTTCTTTCTCTGCACATTTACACTCCTCTTGCTATTTATATTATTGTTAAGATATGTAATGAAAGCATGATGATGATGATGGTTCCATACTATGAGTATTTTTAAGTGTTCTTTTAATTTTAGTTCTTTGTCTGAAAAATGTATAACACCCCTCATACATTATTTCCTATAAATAAACCTGTGATAGAGGTGATAATAAAAGCAAGAGGGGCTTTCATTGCATTGGGAAACATATGGAGAACAAGAGAAATCAAGTCCAACACAAAAATAAGAATCTTCAACTCAAATGTGAAGTCAGTTCTATTGTATGGTTCTGAGACATGAAGAACAACAAAAACAACAACCAAAAAGCTACAGACTTTTATAAACGGGTGCTTGCGTAGAATAGAAGGACTGAAATGGTATGACAAAGTCACAAATGTGGAATTGATGACAAGAACCAGACAAGTGCCAGTGGAACAAGAGTTGAGAAGAAGACGCTAGCGATGGATAGGACACACATTGAGGAAACCTGTTGATAGCATTACAAGGCAGTCCTTGTTCTAGAATCCACAGGGAAAGAGAGGCCGAGGTAGACCAAAAAACACATGGAGAAGAGAACTGGAAAAAGAGGTGAAAATGATGAGGAAAACATGGAAAGAGCTTGAGCGGATGGCACAGGACAGGAGGACTTGGCATGTGTTTGTTGAAGGCCTATGCTCCTTGGGGAGCTAAAGGGTATTGATTGATTGATTATGGGACATTAAAATAAACACACTTCTTAGATCTTGAACAGGCCTTTTGTTGTGGTTTTAAAACAGATTCTGTAGCTTGTTTCTTCTCAAAGATTATGGCATCAATTCGTTTTGGAACTTTGCATTATAATGCTTTTAATGTTGAAGGAGTAATACAACTTTCAATGTTGAAGGAGTGTTTCATAATGAGATATTTATCGTTTAAGCAAATGAAAATTTTTTGTGTAGGAAAACCAATCACTGATTTTTTTGCACTGTGCAGTCACTTTTACGCAATATTCATTCTATGTTTAGACATACCACAAATAACAGTTTTAATATTGCTACAAATAGCAATGCCACAAATGTATTGCTAGGGTATTAAAATACAGTTCAGTATTAATTTAGTGTTTCGTTTCTCTTTTAAAGACCTGTTTTTCACCTCATGAAAAATCTGGCCTTACGTCGCACAAAGACACAGCAGCTGAATGGAAAATCTGTCTTGGACCTGCCAGCTAGGAATGTTGTTCTGAAGAAACTCACACTAAGCCCAGAGCAGAGAGAGGCATATGACCGCCTTGAAGGAGAGGGCAAGATCTTGATTAGACAGTTAGTGCCAATGTTAAAACTTTAAGCCAGTGCATATTTATGCTGTTCCAGTACTTTAGTGATTTAATTACACATTTTCACCATATTATCTGTAGGCACTTGTTTCACTGTATTTACAGTATCTTTTTTTGTCTGTGCCTGTATCATCATGATCACTTTGATTCAGAAGTATTGTAGCTTTTTAAGACAAGAGATGGTGATGAAGCATCCCTACCACACTCCAGTTCCTATCTTCATGGAGAGTTCTACATTTCATGTCTTTATATGATTTTGTTTTTGTTTTGCAGTCCACAAATCTGGTGTGAAGTTTTGAGTTCAGATCAAAGCTGTATGTAACTACGACCGTGTGGTTATTTGGTCTGAACGAGATCTGTTTTGTCAAAAATCTGCTTGTTATTCTCTCAGTTGTCTGTCTATAAAAGAAAGTCCCATAGTAGATAATGCATCAGGGGAGTGAAGTATTAAAGACTTTACAGTACTAGGTCAAACACTTTTTTTATGACGTGGGGGCGACCAGTTCCCCTCCCCGCTGCCTTTTCTTTCCCAAACTCAAGAACAGAGGCAGGTACCCATTTACAGCTAGCTAGACTGAAGCGTGTTGCTGCCAGGCTTCGATCCCACATCTGGTAATTTTGCCGCCCAAAAGCCAGCACTCTAATCGCTTAGCCAATCGGAAACTATCATCATCATTCCTTTCCGTTCCCTGTGGAACATAGGGCAGAAACAGTTGCTCTCCATCGATTTCTATTCTGGGCTGTCTTTTTCAGCTGTGCCCAAGTCATTCCAATTTCCTTAGCCTTCTCTTCCACTGATCTTCTCCAAGTTCTCCTTGGCCTCCCCACTCTTCTTTTCTCTTGTGGGTTCCAGTCAAGGGCACCACTGGTTATGCTTGATTGTTCTCTTCTGAGTGTATGTCTCTTCTGAGTGTATGTCCTATCCATCCCCACCTTCTTACCTTAATTTCCATTTGTATTGGCTGTTGCCCGCATCTTTTCCTTAGCTCTATATTTGTTATTACATCTGGCCATCTTATGTGGAGGATCCGTCGGAGACACCTATTTACAAATATCTGTAGTTTGGAGGTGATAATCTTTGAGACATGCCATGTCTCTGAGCCATACAGCAAGACTGACTTTACATTTGAGTCAAAGAATCGGAAACTATGGCATCTTTTAATGTTTCAAGGAAAATCTGGCAATTTAACAACATTGTGAATGTGCTTTTGTGATTATCCTAATTGATGCCTATGAATCTAAAATTTCTGACTACAGGAACAGTACAGCACGTGTGGGGATTCTGCCATGTTTTTGTTTTTTTGTTTTTTTTACAGTTAGGAATGTTCATTTGCTCTATATCCAATACATGACGAGGAAGGATAACCCTATAAGTGAACAGTGGCAATTAAAAATACTGTCCAAATTATAAACACAATTTATCCTAATTGTAACTTACTGGGGTTAAGCAATCATTTGTTTGTTTAATCGATAAAAGATCATCCTGTTTAATATTTTTCCTGGCACTGATAGTAAAATTATTACTCTGTAATTTTTACATGCTGCAAATCTGTTTGGCAACTTTGCCAGATATACTTCCTTCCAGTTTACTGGTATTTCTTCTACAAGAAGTTACCAAGTAATTTATATTATATCTCTTTAGAGATGTCAATGTCTTTATAGCTTTCTTTATTTCTTCCAGATTTTTGTTTCATAATTAGCTTGAAACTCCTCTGCTGAAGTGCAGTTATGGTCAGCAGGTTTTCTATCGCTTAACAGTTTTATGGTTTTATTTCTTACAAATTTTTGTTTCATAATTAGCTTGAAACTCCTCTGCTGACTGGGAATCTTGTGGCATATACTGCACATCATCATCATCTCCATCTTTTTCCTTTGCACTCCTTACATAATATAGAGCCAACACTGCTGCTGGTCAATGCAAGAGAAAATGAAAATTCTCGATGAGAGGTTGCAACAAGTGAAAAGACAAAGATTATGAGAATAAATGCAAGAAATGATAACAAGGTTGAACTTGAAGAAACACCACTAAAGGATGTAGCATCGTACACATATCTTGGCAGTAATATAGACAAAGTTGGAGGGACAGACAATGATATCAAAATAAGAATAAAAAAGCAAGAGGAGCTTTCATTGCATTGGGAAACATATGGAGAACAAGAGAAATCAAGTCGAACATGGAAATAAGAATCTTCAACTGAAATGTCAAGTCAGTCCTATTGTATGGCTCTGAGACATGGAGAGCAACAAAAACAACAACCTAAAAGCTACAGACTTTTATAAACGGGTGCTTGCGTAGAAGTCATAGACTGGGTGATGCGCCAGACAACAGAGGGCAGTCCAAGAGGAATAAGATGGACAACATTTTCTACATTGGAAGATCTGGAATATGCAGATGACATTGCACTACTAGCACATTCACATCAACACATCCAGGAAAAACGGATAGACTTAATAAGTTTAGCCAGCAGGTGGGCTTGAATATCAATTTAAAGAAGTCTGAGGTCATGACGCTCAATGTGAGCAACCCTGAGCCCATATCAGTAAGGAATCAGCAATTGGTACAGACAGATACCTTCACATACCTAGGAAGCATAGTACCACCAGACGGCGGGGCAGGCAAAGACACCAACATCAGAATGAATAAGGCAAGAACAGCCTTCTTTAGCCTAAACAACATCTGGAAGTCCTCCCAATACAGCACAAGCACAAAATCAAGATTATATCAGAGCTGTGTGCTTTCTGTGCTTCTCTATGGTGCGGAATGCTGGAGAGTTACAGAGAAGGAAATGTCGAAATTGTCCTCTTTTCACACAACATGCCTAAGAAAAATTCACCGAATCTTTTGGCCAAATACCATCACTAACCAAGATCTGCTTACTCGTAGCAAGCAAGAGGACATGCACACCATCATAGCTGGCAGACGCAGGAGCTGGGTTGGTCATGTCCTCAGAAGAGACCCCGATGCCATCACAAGAACAGCTATGCTTTGGACCCCTGAAGGAAAACGAAAGAGAGGCCGACCAAAAACAACCTGGCGGAGGACTGTGGAGGCTGAGATGCAAAGAATGAACCAGAGTTGGGGCACTGTACGAAGGATGGCCACCGACCGAGCAAAGTGGAATCAATTTGTTGTTGCCCTACAAGACGCCACTAGGCGTGATGGCCACTGACTGCTTTGACGGTCGGCGGCTAAGGATCAAAGAAGAAGAAGAAGCTTGCGTAGAATAGAAGGACTGAAATGGTATGACAAAGTCACAAATATGGAATTGATGACAAGAACCAGGCAATTGCCAGTGGAACAAGAGTTGAGAAGAAGACGCTGTCGATGGATAGAACACACATTGAGGAAACCTGTTGATAGCATTACAAGGCAGTCCTTGTTCTGGAATCCACAGGAAAAGATAGGCAGAGGTAGACCAAAAAACACATGGAGAAGAGAACTGGATACAGAGGTGAAAATGATGAGGAAAACATGGAAAGAACTTGAGCGGATGTCACAGGACAGGAGGACTTGGCATGTGTTTGTTGAAGGCCTATACTCCTCGGGGAGCTAAAGGGTATTGATTGACTGCTGCTGGTCCTCTTGCAGGAAGCCTGCAGCAAGCATTCACATACTGTTGTAGTGATGGTTTCAGTGGCAATTTGCTTGACAAGATTAGGTTGCAGCCTCATGCACAACCTCAAATTAGTCTCTTTAAAACAACAAGCCTGAGGGTGTAGTGGCCCTGTTCTTCATTTGCCTGTTCAGGGGGCCCCCTCCAGAGAACTACACGGGGCATGCTCAATTCATACAGTATTAAAATACATGAGGGTTTTATTGGTAGTTCCATTTTTATTTGCTTGCTTACATGAGTGCATGATCATCATCATTGTTTCCATATTTTTGGGTTTATTTGCTCTTCATTGAGCATGGAGCACTGCAACTGATCCCCTTGCAAGAAGCCTGCACCAAAACGTCATGTGCTGTAGTAGTGATGGTTTTTGTAGCAATATTTTTAACATGAGAAGGTTGCGAGCCCTATTTATAACATCACATTAGTAATCTCTTACAACATGTCTGAGGTAGCAGAAGTCACATGATACATATGTGTGTTTTTACAGTAATTCTATTTAATCAGAATATTGTTTATCTGTTACAAGCATAATCATATTCATAAAATAACTGTGAAATGTAATAGTATTAAAACAGCAAGGTTGAAAATTGAAAAGTTAATGAACAGTCATATTCTATTGTAAGACTTATTCTGCATTATATTGTCATTATTTCTTCAGATACATTGAGGACAACACAGTGCAGGCTCATCGGTTTGAAATCTATGTCACACAGCTAAGGCTGCGTCAGTTTTGCTGTCACCCCAAGTTGGCTTGCAAGGCTAAGGCGAATAACTCAGGTTTGTGTAAATTAAGTGATGTAAGCTTTGTAGCGAAAATATAACATGCAGTTGTCTTACATATACTATAATGAAAATATAACCAGAATTGGTGTAACATATACTATAATGAAAATATAGCATGCAGCGATGTAACACATACTATAAATGAAAATATACATGAAATGGTGTAACACGTGTACATACATGCCACACCTCAGAGATAAAAAACCTGTACAAAAAATTTAAAAAAACCTGTACAAAGACCCGCAAAACCTGTACAAAGACTGAAAAACGTAACAAAAGAGTTTATTCATGTAAAAGTATATTCAATTAGATGGTTCTGCACCATCATAGTGACATGCGGCCTTTGCCTTTTTAAGCATGTCTTCACTTGCTTTAAAACCTAAACAACAAGAGTTAGAATTTATTTTGCATTGTAGAAATGCTGTGACTGTATCATCATTTAGTCTATTTCTGCAGTCCGTGTGAATCTTTTTCATCATAGAGAAAGACCTCTCACAGTCAGCATTGCTGTGAGGCAATGTCAATAAGCGTTTCACTATGACTGCCAGACTGGGAAATCGTGTACGACCAGTGCTAGTTTTCAGGTTGATTATGTCAAGCCAGTACCTAGAAAAGCTTCTTTTTTGTCCAGCGTCAAATCTTGAAATACATTCATCAGGCAGCAAACAATAATCTTCAAATTCATCCTTTAACACCTCTTGGTCTAAATGTGGTGCAAAAGTGTTGGCCAGCTTACAGATTGCTGTATATTGAACTGTGTCTTTAAAGGCTGGATCAAGAATTTTGATATCCTTAAGGACTTCATTCTCAAATGGAAATTTATCCAATATCTTTTTCACAACAGCAACATAAAAGTTCCTCACATCTCTGAAAAATGAATTTCTCACTTGAGAACTTATATCTAACTCTTCCAGTAATGTCCTGTTGGACAGACCAACAGCAAGTGTATGGTCATCATGCTGTAGATCACGTTCAGCATACTTTAACAATCTTATATCTTTCACCTCTTTTACATATTTCATCTCTACAAATTTGACAATAAATTTTCGTAGCAGACGATCCATTTCATCCATCATACCACCTATTTGGGACTCATCTGTCTGAAACAATTTGTTAAATTCAGTCAACAGAGGTAGCACAAATTGGAGAAAATGTAGAGTCATCTGGGTCAGTGGTGATTTTAGTAACTGATGAATGTTTTTGACACGGCATGGTTTTTCCATATCGTCATGGCTCTCGAAGTATGAAGATAGAGCAGAATATTGATTTAAAATTCTGTCCACTACTTTCTGCAAAGAAAGCCAGCGAGTCTGGCAGTGCTTTAGTATGTCTAGTGCATCCACTCCTGTAAACAGTTGAAACTCTCTGTATGATTTTTTCCGTTTTGAGCTATGCTCAAAATGATAGAAGATATCTATCAAAAGGTCATCAACAGGAATAGTCAGCTGCTTTATACCCTCCTTGGCACAAAGATTTGCAAGGTGGCAAATACACCCTATACTAAACACATCAGGGTTCTTGCTCTTGATTCGCGTTAGTACAGAGTTTGATTTGCCAACCATTACATTGCAGTTGTCACTTGCAAAACCTATACAGTTAATCCATGGGATTTGTAAGTCGCTGAACACAGCATCAATATCACTGAAAATAGCTTCACTGGTTCCACCAGTACCGACCGGCATGCCCAGCAACCTGGTTCTAGGTCCTATGCCATCTTCAAATACCCTCACCATTATAGCTAAACGCTTGTCAGTTTTTCTATCATTTGACTCATCGATCATCAAGGAGAAAGGTGTCTTCCTGCATAATTTGATGACTGGCTCCGTTGCAGATGGAGCCAAGCAGTTTTTAATAATGGCTGTTGTTTTGGTTCGCTTGCATTTGAAACGTTTGGCAATAGCACTGTCCGGAAACATCTCAGCTGATAAGTCTGAAAAATGGTCAGCTATAGAAGCAGCTATGTTGTGTTGAGCAATAAAATTTGCAAATAAAACTTCAGCCCTCGTTATTTTATCATCTTCTTGTTGAGGCTGAGTAAAGAAGGCCTTGATAGAACTTCCGTTCTTCAGCTGATAGTTCCTTTCATGCAGTTTTGTTTTGAAATGCTCCCTCACATCGTGTAAGCCAGATGCCATCACTTTAATATCTCTATTGCATATTCTACAGTATGCATGTGAAGAGCCTAATTTGGATGTCTCAATAATCCCAGGGAATGTAGTTGTCCAGTCAGATTGAAACTTCCCACGACGTTGATCTTCTTCTAACCTCCTTTTTTTAAAGTTAGGCTCAGCCATGCTGTTAGATGGATGCAATATTTCCTGCTAGACAGAAAAAAAAAAATATTAATGTGAAAAAGTAAATACAAATATTAATAATCAATTTGAAAAATATAATTATTTGTAATTTTAATATTATATAATGAAATAGAATCTTGGAAAAAAATTAATACAATTTATGGTTGAAATGAAGAACAGTTGCTGTGTTTTCTATAGTGCCTTATAAAAGTACAGGCCTAAAGAGACCAGTAATAAGCATTATGGGTTAGGAATCTTAAATTTAAAATCTAATAAATTTTTTGCTAAAGCTAGTAATGAAAATATAAACTAGCGCTGGCGTAATATTAGCCTGTATATTTTCTACCGAACTTCAAAAATTGGAATAGCCGTTAAAGCCCAACTGGTAGTTTTAAATAGACCTTCCCATACAAATTTTAGTGTCAATCAAACATTGATAGTAGGCTAATTAATTATTTAATAATTATAAATCATTGAATGACCGTAATGATGACCACCAAAGGCAAATTAACATTGTTTTTTAAAGAAACGAAATTAAAACTAAGAAGAGAAGTAGGCTAACTCCAAATAAACTTTTCTCTGATCGAGTTAAGATGTAAATTTTCCACGCTATTGTGGTTTTTTTTTCTTTTCAGTTTCATAATTTGGTAATATCGGAATGACGTTCGCCGAATGCTCCGCGTGTATTTTCGTACCATTTAGATTTAGGGTTAACCCTAGCTGTAACCCTAATTATAACTCTAAATGGTACGAAAATACATGCGGAGCATTCGGCGACCGTCATTACGTTATTAGGCTACCCATAATTTGTAGGCTATTGTATTATTTTTCAAATTTACATTTCTTACGCACTTTCTACAAGTTTTAGTGAAATCAAATAATATGTAGTGGTATCAGCCTTTTTTTTTTTACCAGCCGTAAATAATCAATTATGCTAAACCTTAGGGGAAAAGAAAGCATAGGCCTAAGTTATCTGACAGTTAAATCTAACTTCATCTAAACAATGTTATTGTAATATTTTTTTAAAAATGAATTACTTACCAATACTAAACTGGAAATTAATCCTAAACAATAGGCTCGACTCAAAAAAGATTTCAGTGCTGCGTAATCGTTCAAATAATCAGTAACCTTGCGCTAGCTTTAGCGAAAAATTGTGAATGAACACGCCACGCACATCCCGCGGCAATTGAAAAATAGGCAGCTTGATTTTCATTGGTTATTTTTTTTTTTATCCACTTGGCTTAAAATCTCGCCGAATCTCATGACGCAAATTGTGTAGTGGCACAAGATTTATATGTATATTTAATAATTAGGCGAAAAAACCCGTACAGACCCGTGTACGGCCCGTACACATCTGAAAACGCAAACACCCCGTACAGATTATGGGTAAACCTTTAAGTGTGGCATGTATGCGTGTAGTACAAATATGACATGCAGTGGTGTAATATTTGTAGATGAAAATGTTAACTTCGTATTAATATATATATTTTTTTTTTTTTACAAACAAGCAATGATATAACGTAGTGAAGATGTAATATATAATGGTGTGATTTGTGTTGAGAGATTGACTTCGTTTCTAAATTATTATTATTGTTCCTATTTTACATCTCTCCCACCACTACTTTCTTTTTTTCTATCTATTCTCAAATCTTCTATATTCCTCTCTTCTTCTTCATATTCTTCATAGTGGTCTTCTTCTTGAGATTTCAAGTTTGTTGCATACACACATCAAAGAGGCCTGGATGGAAATGAGAATATCAAATGTATTGTTGAAGCAATATGTGCATCTTACAACAACAAAAAGAACTATAGCACGTTTCACTAGCTTTGCCCTCAAACAAATGTAATTATCTGATTAATCGTCTAACGTATTAATGCCATTTTTTGCATACGATGTTATATTGGGTTAGACCCAACAAATATATACTTTATATCTGTGCATCTTGTCCAGTTCCCATAAACGGATGAAATCCTTTGATCTTTGTCGGCATACTAATTATTGTGTATCGAGAAAAGAAATTTTACCACTTCATGCACAGATTCTGTGAATTGATTAGGCATAGGCGTGTCTACTATTACAATAATGTGGCCATCACGTTTGCAATTGAATACGTGTTGAAGATGATTTCTTAAATGATCTGCATGCGAAATACTTGTGACATTGTTTGTCATTGACATTTAATGCGCTACCAAACTGGACCTTCCTTGATGTAATTATTTCAATGGGTATCATCTCTTTGCGGTTCATAAATATCATAATGGAACGTTGCTCCTCTAATGTGCTTGTAAATAACGGTAAGGTCATCTTTAAAGAAATTAAACTTCATCCGAATCATAATCAGATGTCTCTGAGAAATTGAAAATCAATCTCGGCTGAATGAAGGACAAACCATCATTCTTCCAATATTCCTCTTCCTCTTGTAACACATGGTTCTCACTTTTCTTCCAATAATCCCTGGCTATATTGGAGATGGCGGCTTTTATAAGTATTTCAACATCTTTTAATTTGAACGTTCTATTTTCTGTTGCTACCTGTTCCTTAATTTTAGCCCATACTAATTCTATTGGGTTTAAGTGAGAATGGTAAGGAGGTAATCTTAAACATCTGTGACCATGTTCATGGATTGCCTTGTCTATGTGAAATATCTTTGTATGCTGTGTCTTTTTTTACAATTCCAAGTAATTCAGGTTCATGGACATTTCGTTGAATGGAATGTTGTTTATGGTCAGCCAAATCTTTATTACATCTTTAATACTTGGTGAATTAGAAACTTTATCTTCTGGTGCCACAACGTTGTGATATGAGGCATTGTCCATTATCAAACACCACGGTCTATCCAAGGAAGGAAGTACATGATTCACAATCCAATCTTGAAATATCTTGCCATTCATCTCTGCATGGTAATCCCTATTATCTGTGGAATTTGAAACAAATATGAGTTCAGTATTATTTAGAAGCCCATGATGGCTGCTTCCTGGATGTGCAATTATTAGGCGCTGTCCTTTGCTGCTTGGTACTAGTCTCTTAGTTGTTCCATCAGATGATTGCCATTCTCGTTCATTACTGTGGTGCGCATTGATCCAAGTTTCATCTAAATACACAAAATCATATCAATCTCTTCTCATTTCTCTGACCTCGCGTAAATATTTGCTTCTCATTGCAACTATATGAGGCTTCTCACAAATAAGGTTTCTACCACCAACATATTTTCTAAAAGTGAATCCCAAACTCCTAATAGTCCTCCATAGCGTAGATTTGGAAATATCAATGTCATTATTCTTTCTTAACCAAATTTTCAATTTCCTTAAAGTCACTGCCTCATTATTGTGAAACATATTGCAAATTTCTCTGCGGATCAATTCTCTGTCAAAATTATCCACCACTCTTGGCCTAATTTTCGTGTGTAAAACACTGGAATTAGACATTTCAGATGTCGCTATCCAGCGGTGCAATGATCGTTTGCTTATCCCCAAGGCGTGAATAGTCCTCTTTTGTGGGTTTGAAATAGAATGATATAGTTTTCCTCGAGTAGCTTCATTGCAGAAATACTTAAAAATCCTATTTGTGATTTGCTGTAATATCATAAAATGTACTCGCAGACTCATTTTTCCTTCTTAACCACACAATAATTTTTGTAGACACACCTCTGATTGACAATGTGTGCGTTGCACCGGATATAAACTGCTTTATGTTCAAGAAGTGCGATTTCACGCAATTTCACTCAAAAATCATGCCAATTGCTTGATAAATCAAAAATGTGCAAATGAGGTCGTATAATTTACTGTAGACATTTCAATATGTGTGCGTGTGATGTGTGTTGGCAAGTAGGATTTTATATTATATCGCAAAGAAACGAAAATTGAAACCAATGCCCGCATTTTAATGAAAAATTTAATTCATAGGGTCTATACCATTTCAAATTCACACACAAAATTTCACTTATGTGCGTTATATATTCGCTGAGATATAGCATTTTGAAGTTGGGCAAAGCTAGTGAAACGTGCTATAGTGTAGTAAATAATATGACGTAATATAATAATGTATTAACTCTTACTATCCGGCAAGCCCCGTGAAGTGGCGCGAGTTTAGTACCAATTTTACGGCTCATCAGTTCAACTGGCGCGCGACGGTAACGATAGCTAAACTAGCGCGTAAAAACGCGGTTTTAGCTCACGTATAGTAAGAGTTAATGTAATAACCTTTCACTTTATTGTGAATTTAACTGAATGAAATGCCTGGCTGCATTTTTTTTAAATAATGTCTCCTTAAAATATTGCCAGATCATTTTCTTTTTGGCTATTCATATTTGGAATGAGTTGCTGTCTCATTTTGGCCAATAGGTTTCTGTTCCTTATTATATCTGTTCACTTGACTCAAAGATTATGTCTAAGGTTATTACTGAGAAATATTTGCAGTTTTTTCTATTGTTGTAGTATATTTCTTTGTTTCTAATCAGTGCAGAAAAACTGCCTTCATGTTGTTATCAAGTATCTAGTTTGTTACTTGAGGAGGTGTTTTGGCATATACATGCTTTTTTTTAAAAATTAATGGTTATGAAATCTGCAATTTATAGCTGATCAGCTCATTGATGTTACACATTTTTTTTAGTTCAGTGACGGCTGGTGTGACTGATTCTGTAGCATTATGTGACATTTTAGATTTTCTCACCTATCTTTTTTCCCTTACCTTCTCAGCCACCTTGACTACTAACAACCACCTTAATTACAATGAAACTTATGAGGAAGATGGTTCATCACTGAATGATCTATGTGCAGTTTGTCAAATTTGTTTTAATTCTCCAAAGAATGCTGTTGTTGCCTCTAGTGGAAATGTTTACTGCTGGACGTGCATTCAAATAAACTCAGGTATTTAGATGCAGAAATCTCATATTGTATGCAGTGCTTTCGCAAATTCATATATTATGTATGCAACTTGTGAATGCTGATGTTTTAACGGATAACAATAGCAGTAATAGGAACACATAGGAAAATACACAAAAATAAGAATCCTCAAACCAAATGTGAAGTCAGTACTATTATATGGCTCTGAAACATGGAGAACAACAAAGACAACAACCAAAATGCTACAGACTTTCATAAATGGATGCTTGCGTAGAATAGTAGGATTAAAATAAGGTTACCAATGTGGAACTGAGGACAAGAACTAGACAAGTGCCAGTGGAACAAGAGATGAGAAGAAGATGATGGCGATGGATAGGACACACACTGAGGAAACCTGTTGATTGCATTACAAGGCAGTCCTTGTTCTGGAACCCCCAGGGCAAGAGAGGCAGAGGTAGACCAAGAAGCACATGGAGAAGAGATCTAGAAACAGAGGTGAAAATGATGAGGAGAACGTGGAAAGAACTTGAGATGGTGGCACGTGACAGGAGGACTTGGCATGTGTTTGTTGAAGGCCTATGCTGCTTTGGGAGTGGATGGTTATGAAGATGATGATGAATAGCAGTAATATTAATAATAATAATTATTATGTAGTGCCCGTGGAGGTCCTGGGGGTCTCTGAAGAGATAAAGAAAGAATAGAACTACTGCACCCTCAAGCATGTCATACAAGGCATGCAGGAAGCTGGCAACCTCATCATGTAGAACAAATTGTTACAGAAACCACTTGAGGCTGCCTTCCTGTAAGAGGGCCAGTTACAGTGGTGATTCCATGCTCCGTAAGGAACATGAGGATAAAGTATTATCATAAATTTATCTGTGGATTGAAGTCATGTATTTTTTAATAGTCTTAATAGCACTACAAAAAATTATACTAACATAATTAACACATTAACTAATGTGGGCTGCTGTCAGCGTCTTATGAATCTAATCACTGTGGTCTCCAGCAGCATGGGCGTCAATCTTTGTTTAGTAATAAAATGAATTAAAAACGTATTGAAACAATTTCTGATCTGCTTTGAGATTTGAATTTACCACCGTAAACATAATTTTCAAAATATGGGTTGATGTCAAGCTAGAAAAATTAATATTATATTCATATTTTTCAGCGTTTCGGGTTAGTTACCAAACTGTGTAAATTTGTTTACAATGGCAACTAGGGATAGTGCCATAAAAAAACCACTGATACACCTCATTTAACTGCTGAACAGGCTAGAAACTTATTTTAACAGTTGATTGACAGGCCCAGCCATGATATGATAGTGAAAACAGGGTAGATAGTGATTTTGATAGTATTGATATAATATGGTAATGATGATGCAAGCAGTAATGATAGTGAAGAAAAGCCCCATTTACATCCAAAGAATTGTTTGAAGCACATGATCCATCAGCGATAACTCACTGACATACTGTAAATAAGCTATAGAAGTTGTGTTTTTTCAAAGGTATATTTATTCAGATTTATTTTAAAAATTTTGGGGAGTGGCATAGATGCGATTTTTAAGATTTTTTTGGAAGTGGTGTAGATGTGATTACGTAAGTTATTAATAGTATAAATATTAGTCAGTTTGTATGTTCTTGGACTTTTTTCTTCTTATTGGATATACTTCCTGGTACTAACCAAGATAAAGGCGTTAAATGCCTTTGGAAATCAGAATGTAATGGTAAGTTGATAATTTAAAACAATTTGGAAATGCTATTTTTGCCTGTAAATCATTTTTTATTCATAATATCTACCATAACATATAAAAATACTATTCTTTTAGCTTATTATAACAGTACATTCATTTATCTTCAAAATGATATATCATTCACAAAAATCTGTTATAAGAAAACACCAGCTTTTTAATTTGGGAGTTGATGTGTTAAAAGCCTAATTCCCTGTAACTGCTAACCCATGTAGGTCCTAGAGATCTCTGTGGAAACAGATGTTAGCACGTTCTGCTCTCACCAAGCCTGCTGCATGAGGTGACTACAATGAGATTGCATGTAGGACTGCCAACCTCATCATGCAAAAGAAATTGCTGCAGAAATCAAAACTGCAAGAACATGTGAAGTGATTTTCTGCAGGCTTCCTGTCAGAAGTCCAGCTGCAGCAGTGCTCTTATCCTCCTAGATTAGAACAACAAACGGACAGCCATTCATCATTCATTCATTTTCATTCAAATCACTCATAAGAATATTCATTCTAATATACTCATTATCATATCATCATCATCTTGACCTTCAGCTTTCCAAGGAGCATAGGTCTTCAACAAACATACGCCAGGTCCTTCTGTCCCATGCCGTCTGCTCAAGGTCTTTCTATGTCTTCCTTATCCATTTCATTTCTATCTCCAGTTCTCTTCACATGTTTTATAGTCTCCCTCTTCCTCTCTTACCTTGAGGATTCCAGAACAAGGACTGCCTTGTAATGCTATCCACAGGTTTCCTCAGTGTGTGTCCTATCCATCTCCAGTACTTCTCATTTCATCATGGTTGTAGTGAAATTGACAGAGATACAACGGTAAAATGCCTCCAAAGATAACATTTAAGGATAAAAACATAATGCGTAGGCTGCTGATGTACATGATCGCCTAGGCCGCGGGTCATCATCCTCCATAATAATTGACTTGCTAGACAGGAGGGGAACGGCGGATCAAAAAGGAAAAAAATATGACTGGAAAGATTGCGTGAGACTAGAAAGGCTAAGGAGACGCAATTGGGGGGGAAACGGAGAAAAGTCACGTTTCCCAAGTTGACATAAAAAGTAAGCAACTCGACAGAAGGGACCATAGATATGTTACGCCACAGTCATTTATTGGACGCTTTTGCGCGATACCAAGCCCTTGATTTGAATTCAGCGGCTAAACGCAGATGTTCGAAATATTACAAAATTTAAAAAGTACTTTTTTCTTAATATTAATGTTAGGAATATAAAAATTAGCTGGCCGGATGGCCCATTCTGAGCAGTGAACTAATATGGTCTTAATTTTACAGACGGATAGATAATATTGAAGATAATGACAAAAGACAGTGTTGTTCACATCATCGACAGACTGTATTGAATCTAAAAGTGTCGCTATTTGCACAAAAAAACACGACCTCGAGACGCAGGTGTTCAAATCTACGTAGTATGGAAGAGAAGGGATATTTGTGGTGGCTGTGTCTAAAAATAACTTTTAACGACAAAATTTTGGAGGGGAGAGAAAGGTTGGTTCAAAAATCAAGTACATTTTGTAGAAACACAAGTAGAGACGGACAGACTAACAGATAACCATCCATACTTGACTGAAGCATGACTGAAATGACTTTAGGGTAGGAAATTTGAATTTAAAATAAACCTAGGCAGTGATTGGCCACAGACAATCATATCATTAGCGCTCAGACGCGAAAGTGGGGCCATTCTTCAATAGTTGTTCAGTGATAGACACAGATTTTAAAGTGTGGTGATTTCCATATGAAAGAAAGTGTAAGAAGTTTAGGGACGCCATACTATAGCCAGCAGCTCAGCTGAGTTTTGCTAGCAATTCTGTGTTATTTATTCATAATCTGGTAAGATTGAAATTATTTCCTTATATATTTTGAATATTGTTTCATGTTTGAGTGATTTGATACTGCCATATCGAAATCTAGCCTTACAAACAAGTAGGGATTTGCTCTAGACCCCCCGCCCAAGTCAGGGTCTAGGGACCAACAATGTACATAAACTCCAGCAAGGGTTAGGCAAGACAGATCAAGTGTTGAGAATAATGAAACATATTACCTATCCTCTTTTAGGGCAGAAAACTAATAAATATTTTTCAGAATCTATAGTCTGGGAGGATCTATCTGATGTAAAACCACCATGGTAAATGTGCTGTTTGGTCAGAGAGATCTGACCTGTCTGTATGATGTGGTTGTTGTGTCAGTGTTGTGTCCAGACGTGGGTAGAGAATAGATTTTGACACATGGCCCATACTTTGATTGCAGAGCTGTGAGTTTCTGTTGTCAACAAAGCAGTGTCTATTCAGTTGGTGACTTTACTCGAGTGTATCTGTGCAGTACTTGTGACAGAGACCACCATTATTGCCCGCCAGCACGGAGAGGTGGGACCACCTGATTTCAGCACCAGAGCTACAACTACAAGATGAGTGAGCCTCTGGTCTGCTGGACATTCACCAACGCTTTGTAGTTACTAATACCCCATAAAAATTCCCACCATTTTCTGGACACTGTGTAGTCAATATAGACAGGTGTGATGAGGCCACCCCAACAGCACAAACATTAACTATCCTCCCAAGTAGATGACTACTAGAACATTTTAATAAAACTAACTAGTATAGTACATATATATGTACACTATTGCATTTATGATATAATATTCCATGCATTTCTTTCATAATCTCTAAATCCTTTTAAGTTCTGGTCAACCTAAAAAATTGATCCAGAACAAAATAAATGTAATATAATTCTATCAAAAAATTTTACACACGTGAGTTAGTTCAGTGTATTTTAACATTTGTTAATATTATTAGTCTTGTTAAATATCTGTGGGTATATCTATAACCTATTACACCACACTACATATCATAACCCTAGACACTTTACGTAGCCACATTCATTAAAAAAAATTAAGTGTGAGGTCGTAGTGGTAGCAAGAAAGGCCTTCTGACAATTCACAACTACATTTTATCTCAGGAGCCTTCACAGCTGGCCTCATACAATTACATTTAGTAATATCACCATCATACAATACCATCAACACCACTACATAAATTGGGGTCTTGTCCAGGGATAATTAGCCCAACAGTAATATTAGGATCTCCTGGTGGGAGAAATAAAAGTAGGGAAATAAATTGTAAAATTCCCTTTAAAATTAAAAGTGTCCCTGCAGATAAAAGTTGGTGAATCTTCACAGCCAGTAATAATTAATTAGTTAACTGGTTAGTTAGAATTAGTTAGACTATAGTCATAAGAAGTACTTAGTGTATTTACTGGTTAGAGATTTATCTTGTATATTATTATATTGTCTAAAAAGTATGGCGGAGCTGGCAAAATTTAGATCAGCTGCTGTGCTCACCGCGAAGGAGATGGGAATGGATGGTCAAATTTTAATTCAATACGTAACGGCTGAATGTGATAAATATATTGAACGGGAAGAAAGGAGATTAGAAAAAGAGGCTGAAAGAAAATTGGAGTCTGACAGGTTGGTTGAAGAGAAGAAGTTAGAGGCTGATAGAGAAATTAAGAGGCTGCAGATTGAGGCAGAAGAAAAACGACAGCAAAGGGAGGCAGAAGAAAAACGACAGCAAAGGGAGGCAGAAGATAAAAAGGCCGAAAGGGAGGCAGAAGATAAACAGGCCGAAAGGGAGGCAGAAGATAGAAGGTTGCAAAGGGAGCACGAATTACGACTAAGGGAGCTGGAATTACAAGGCCAGGCTCCTGAAAATGGTGCCAGCCCTTTTGCCTCAGATGCTACGCCCAGTCTGGGAGCCTCAAACCCCGCTATGGGGTTTCATTTAGACCATTTTGTTGAAAAAGACGATGACATAGAGGGGTACCTAGGACGTTTTGAGTTATTAGCTACTACATATGGGTTAGAGAGAGAGAGGTGGAGCTTAAAGCTATCACAGGGATTGAGAGGTACTTCTTATGAAGTATTTGCCAAAATGAACAGGGAAGACCAAGACAATTATGACATGTTAAAGCAGGCTTTGTTATTAAGGTACGAGAAGAATGGTGAATTTTATCGTAAGAAATTTAGAAATGCCAAACTGTTGTCTGGGGAGACATACCACCAATTCTCTGCTAGACTAGAAACCTATTTGGAGAAATGGACGGCTCTGGGGAAGACCCAAGATCTTAAAGAAATGATCATGATTGAGCAATTGAGAGAGTCCATGGCTCCAGACATGAGAAAATTTCTCATGGAACAAGGTGCAGAGAAGTTGGGGGAAATTTTAAATGTTGCTGAGAGGTATCAGGCAGCCCAGGCAGAGGTAAGTGGTGCTAAAAAGAAGCACATAGACAATTTTAAAGCTCCACAGCAATTTAATAAATTTGATAATAGAGAGCAGGGAAATAAAGGTAGGACAAACTTTGAGCGGCCAAGAAATGACTATCGCGACAGAAACTCACAGTTCAATGACCAAAAGTTCAATGAAAGAAAACCGTTGAACCAAGGAAAAAGATGGTGTAAATGGTGCAAGAAGGATAACCATAACACCGAATTTTGTAGAAGGAAACCTTCAAACATTGCTGCAATGAAGTCGGGGACGCAAAGATTAAAGGTTAATCCTAATGGACAACAGGAACCTTATCACCCCCCAGTTTGTGAGGATGTTATTTGTAATGGGGTCACCATAAGGTGCCTTTATGATACAGGTTTGGATTATGATTCAGTTGTGAAGTCTAGCCTAGTGGACCCAAGTCAGTATACCACAGAAACAGTGGAAATACAAGGGGCGACTAAGGACATACCACTCATGACACTTCCCATCGCAAGGATAACGGTGAAAACTCGCTATGTGGAAGGAGAAATCAGAGCAGCAGTGATAGATGAACCAATCTACCCTCTGATATTGGGGTGTAGATACGTCTT
Organism: Oreohelix idahoensis; assembly: GCA_024509875.1. NCBI lineage: Eukaryota > Metazoa > Mollusca > Gastropoda > Stylommatophora > Oreohelicidae > Oreohelix > Oreohelix idahoensis. The sequence continues at coordinate 504,209 of JAMPIV010018580.1, read as the reverse complement.
CTTGGGGAATCCCGAGAAACCTGTGATCATGGCGACAGTGCAGACCAGGTCACAGAAGAAGGAGGAAGAAGGTGAACCTATAAATGCTCATCCAGAGGAGATGAGGAAGGCGCAGGCTGAGGATAGGACACTCAAGCCCTGTTTTAAAAAATTGCCCAAATGCCACACACCTCCGAGCAAGGGGGAATATTTCATGAAGAACAAACTCTTATACAGGAAGGCCGGAACTGGAACAAATGGTCACAACCAGCTGGTTCTTCCCACTTCATATAGAGATAAAGTGATGGAACTCGGGCATGCGATTCCCTTCAGTGGTCACATGGGGATCAGCGCCACAGGACAGCGTATAGCTTGTCATTACTTCTGGCCAGGGATAACGGAGGATATAAAAAGATATGTCAAATCCTGCCCAGAATGTCAAAGGGTAGCTCCAAAGCACTGGACTGCTCCTGCAACTCTAGGGGAAATGCCCATAGTGGGAACACCTTTTGAGAGGGTTGCAGTGGATATTGTAGGACCTCTCACTCGGACCAAGAGGAGGAACAGTTACATCCTTACTCTGGTGGACACTTGTTCTATGTGGGGAGAGGCGGTAGCCCTGCCATCAATTGATTCAAAACATGTAGCAGAGGCACTACTTACAATATTTACCCGATTAGGATTCCCGCATCAAATCTTGACGGATAATGGTTCTCAGTTCAAGGGGAAACTAACGGAAGAAGTTTTTAAGCTATTTCAAGCCAGACACTTTCATTGTAGTCCGTACCATCCACAAGGGAACGGCCAGGTAGAGAGGTTCAACGGGACTCTCATTTCTATCCTGAGAAAGCTGGCACACGAAAAACCGGATCTGTGGGATCAATTCCTGCCCGCCGCATTGTTTGCGTACCGGGAGGTACCACATAGTTCAACCGGGATGGCTCCCGCAACTCTGCTATTTGGGAGGCCAATAAAAGGTCCATTAGAAGCTCTATTAAGGACCTGGACAGATGAGAAGGCGGAAGAGACTGTTACCTCATCGTATCAATACGTGAACGAACTGACCACTCGTTTGAAAGCTGGATGGAAACTGGCAAATGATAATTTGAAACAAGCCAGGAAGAAACATGCAGCATATTTTAATAGGAAGGCAAAGGACAGGGAACTGGCAGTCGGAGAGAAGGTGCTGCTTCTACTACCCGGAAGCCAGAATAAATTACAAATTGGTTGGCAAGGTCCATATACGGTTCTAGAGAAGGTGTCTAGAACAAACTATAAAATTGACAAAAAGGGGAAGGAGAAAGTTTATCATGTAAACCTGTTAAAGAAGTATCTGGACAGACCACTCCAGGAAAGCACCCCCTTATTGACCTTGGCTATTGCAACCCAGATGCAAAAAGAACCACTCACCTCACATGAATACCCATTACATCCTTGTGAAACAGCAGCACAGGTAAAAGTCAGTAAGCACCTGACTAAAAACCAGAGGGAGAGAGTTCAACAGGTTCTGGAGGAACATACAGATGTATTAACAGATAAACCAGGCCATACAAATTTGCTACAGTATGACATGAAACTGGTAGACTCAAACCCAATCTGTATGAGAGCCTATTCTATTCCGTTCGCGAAGGAGAAGGCATTGAAGGAAGAAATAGAGTATTTGTTGAAGGAGGGGATTATTTCGCACAGTGAATCATCTTTTAGTTCTAGTGTCGTTTTGTTGAGAAAACCGTCTGGGGAACACAGACTGTGCATAGATTACAGGAAACTGAATGCTGTCACAGAAGGACAAGTGGATCCATTACCAGACACAAAACAGTTATTTGCCAGACTGAACAAGGCAAAATACTTTTCAAAGGTGGATCTTAGTAAAGGCTATTACCAGATCCCAGTGAAGCCTGAAGTGAGACCTTATTTGGCTTTTAGCACTTCGGATGGACATTATGAATTCAATATGCTACCATTCGGACTGAAAAATGCTCCGAGTGTGTTTTCAAGGATGATGCGCAAATTGTTGGATCCCCTGAATAACCCATGTATCACGAATTTCATGGATGATATTCTCGTCGCCACAGAGACATTTGAAGAACACATTGAAGCTCTGGAGATGTTGTTTGATAGACTTCGGGAGGCGAACTTAACTGCTAGGCCAACAAAATGTTGTATTGGATGCAAAGAGTTGGAATTCTTGGGACACACTGTATATCAGGGTAATATGACCCCTGATCCTAAGAACTTGGAAAAACTGCAGAGAGCACCTAGGCCGCAAACAAAAAAGGACGTGCGATCATTTGTGTCGTTATGCGGATTTTATCAGAAATACATCAAGAATTTTAACGCTATTTGTGCTCCTCTGACTGATCTGACTCGCAAGGGACTTCCAGATAAAATTATTTGGACTGCACAATGTGAACTAGCGTTCCAAGAGTTAAAGGAAAAACTCACTAGCAAGCCTATTCTCAAACTGCCTGATTTGACACAGGACTTTGTCTTAAGAACCGATGCAAGTAATGTAGGACTCGGAGGGGCTTTGTTGCAAAGATCATCTTCACCTGATGGGGAACTGAAACCAGTCGCTTATGCAAGCCGCAAATTGAATAAGGCGGAACAAGGATACTCCACAAGCGAAAAAGAATGTTTAGCATTAATCTGGGCAATAAAGAAGTTTCAAATCTATCTGTATGGTAGGACTTTTGTGGTGGAGACGGACCATCAGCCTCTCGTGTTCTTGTCTCAGGCTAAGCATGAAAACGCAAGATTGCTGAGGTGGTCTTTATTGCTTCAACCTTATCAGTTTAGTATCCAATATATCCCAGGCAAATTGAATGTCGGTGCAGATTTCCTCAGTCGGCACCCCTGTGATCAAAATTAGAGTAGTGGCAGACGTGAGGAGTAATTTTACCTATGTGTATCGCTGGTTTTGGAACTTGCCATAGGCATGTTTTCAAGTGGGGAGATGTGTAGTGAAATTGACAGAGATACAACGGTAAAATTCCTACAAAGATAACATGTAAGGATAAAAACATAATGCGTAGGCTGCTGATGTACATGATCGCCTAGACCGCGGGTCATCATCCTCCATAAAAATTGACTTGCTAGACAGGAGGGGAACGGCGGATCAAAAAGGAAAAAAATATGCCTGGAAAGATTGCGTGAGACTAGAAAGGCTAAGGAGACGCAATTGGGGGGGAAACGGAGAAAAGTCACGTTTCCCAAGTTGACATAAAAAGTAAGCAACTCGACAGAAGGGACCATAGATATGTTACGCCACAGTCATTTATTGGACGCTTTTGCGATACCAAGCCCTTGATTTGAATTCAGCGGCTAAACGCAGATGTTTGGAATATTACAAAATTTAAAAAGTACTTTTTTCTTAATATTAATGTTAGGAATATAAAAATTAGCTGGCCGGATGGCCCATTCTGAGCAGTGAACTAATATGTTCTTAATTTTACAGACGGATAGATAATATTGAAGATAATGACAAAAGACAGTGTTGTTCACATCATCGACAGACTGTATTGAATCTAAAAGTGTCGCTATTTGCACAAAAAAACACGACCTCGAGACGCAGGTGTTCAAATCTACTTAGTATGGAAGAGAAGGGATATTTGTGGTGGCTGTGTCTAAAAATAACTTTTAACGACAAAATTTTGGAGGGGAGAGAAAGGTTGGTTCAAAAATCAAGTACATTTTTGTAGAAACACAAGTAGAGACGGACAGACTAACAGATAACCATCCATACTTGACTGAAGCATGACTGAAATGACTTTAGGGTAGGAAATTTGAATTTAAAATAAACCTAGGCAGTGATTGGCCACAGACAATCATATCATTAGCGCTCAGACGCGAAAGTGGGGCCATTCTTCAATAGTTGTTCAGTGATAGACACAGATTTTAAAGTGTGGTGATTTCCATATGAAAGAAAGTGAAAGAAGTTTAGGGACGCCATACTATAGCCAGCAGCTCAGCTGAGTTTTGCTAGCAATTCTGTGTTATTTATTCATAATCTGGTAAGATTGAAATTATTTCCTTATATATTTTGAATATTGTTTCATGTTTGAGTGATTTGATACTGCCATATCGAAATCTAGCCTTACAAACAAGTAGGGATTTGCTCTAGACCCCCCGCCCAAGTCAGGGTCTAGGGACCAACAATATACATAAACTCCAGCAAGGGTTAGGCAAGACAGATCAAGTGTTGAGAATAATGAAACATATTACCTATCCTCTTTTAGGGCAGAAAACTAATAAATATTTTTCAGAATCTATAGTCTGGGAGGATCTATCTGATGTAAAACCACCATGGTAAATGTGCTGTTTGGTCAGAGAGATCTGACCTGTCTGTATGATGTGGTTGTTGTGTCAGTGTTGTGTCCAGACGTGGGTAGAGAATAGATTTTGACACATGGCCCATACTTTGATTGCAGAGCTGTGAGTTTCTGTTGTCAACAAAGCAGTGTCTATTCAGTTGGTGACTTTACTCGAGTGTATCTGTGCAGTACTTGTGACAGAGACCACCATTATTGCCCGCCAGCACGGAGAGGTGGGACCACCTGATTTCAGCACCAGAGCTACAACTACAAGATGAGTGAGCCTCTGGTCTGCTGGACATTCACCAACACTTTGTAGTTACTAATACCCCATAAAAATTCCCACCATTTTCTGGACACTGTGTAGTCAATATAGACAGGTGTGATGAGGCCACCCCAACAGCACAAACATTAACTATCCTCCCAAGTAGATGACTACTAGAACATTTTAATAAAACTAACTAGTATAGTACATATATATGTACACTATTGCATTTATGATATAATATTCCATGCATTTCTTTCATAATCTCTAAATCCTTTTAAGTTCTGGTCAATCTAAAAAATTGATCCAGAACAAAATAAATGTAATATAATTCTATCAAAAAAATTTTACACACGTGAGTTAGTTCAGTGTATTTTAACATTTGTTAATATTGTTAGTCTTCTTAAATATCTGTGGGTATATCTATAATCTATTACACCACACTTCATATCATAACCCTAGACACTTTACGTAGCCACATTCATTAAAAAAAATTAAGTGTGAGGTCGTAGTGGTAGCAAGAAAGGCCTTCTGACAATTCACAACTACATTTTATCTCAGGAGCCTTCACAGCTGGCCTCATACAATTACATTTAGTAATATCACCATCATACAATACCATCAACACCACTACAATGGTCGTATAGTACTGAAATACTTATATAAAAAGAGGTAAAGGATCCCGTTACACGCCCATTGAGGCATATTGGGAATATGATTTTCTTGACCATCGGCACACTAGGGGTGATGTGGTCAGCATCATGCCAGGAAATACTTAAATGGAAATTATAATTTACATTGCATCATGAACAAGAAAGACATGTTCTCCTGTAAGAGTAATTAGGTTTTGGCAATGCCGGAATTTTGTTTATATGATATAAGGGATACTACTTTTAGACCTTCTAAATACCGTCATTTGTTTTTACTGGAGATAATATGGTAACTATTTTTTCTCCAGAATTTGCAAATATAATTTTATAGGGAGAAACTCACTATTCAGCATTTTACTTTACATAAGAACTTTATAATTTTTATCATCAGGGTGCATGAGGAATATCCTTTAAGAGATGGTATCAGCCTATTGTACATTTGTTTAAAATAATTTTACTGGTTTGTTTGATCATACGCTATCTGTCAATATAATCCTACAGTACCAGACCCTCTTCAAGCACATCCTTTAACAGAGCAAGGGGAGATGAGTGTTGCAGAAATGAGAAAACTAATGGAACAGTTGACCCCTGCGAAAAATGAAAATGAAGAATGTATCATATGCACAAATGGCTTACAGGATGCTGTTGTCACTTCCAGAGGGCATGTATACTGCAGAGCTTGCTTTGAAAATAACCCAGGTTTCTCTATTTATTATATAATAGCATCTATATGTTACCTTGGCGATTCCAATTCCCACACACACACACACACACACACACACACACACACACACAAGGAGAAAGTTTAAAAAACATGCTGTGTTAAATATAAGGAAGGGAAACCTGAGACCTGTAAACAGTAAATAAATATTAGACAAACATAAAGGTATGTTTTGAGGCACTCGTAAGAAATAAAGAAGTAGAAAACTAGATAACAGAAAAACAACAGACGTGAGTGGCTTACCCAGAACTCGAACCCAGGACCTTCCGTGCAACAACCCTGCCTAGCTATGCAAGCGAATCACACTATCCTCCCTGCCATCTAGGCATCACCAAAAAACGATGGGTCATTAGTGCGACCCGCAACACATAACACCGGAAATTTACCATGAGCAGTCCAGCCTATTATAGGTTCGAGTTTTTTTTACTGAACTATTACTAGATTTGTACTAGAACTGTCCTTGTGTATGTGGAAGAAGCTTGTATACTAGCTTACATTTTGCTGAACAGTATTTTTTCTAAGAATGTTTAAGTGTAAACACACTGTACACTGGATGTTTCTAGACAGGTCTAAGAAATCTTCAAGTCGTACAAGGCGACTAATATGAAGCTGTTCATGGGGCTTGCAACCTCATCATGTAAAACAAATAGCCTCAGAAACCACAACTGCAGGAGTATGTGATTTTCTGGTACAGACTTCTTTCATGGGGACCAGCTACATTAATGGCTGCATGCTTCATAATGATCGCGAAGGAAATAGATGATGAAAATGAAGACATGGTAAATGTAGTTTCGTAGCAGAAGTTTCCGTACAGGAGTGAAGTGTAAAGAAACTTCACTTTTGGTAGGTTTCTGCTTTTTGATACTGGGTGACCAGTTCCTTTTCCTGCTGCCTTCACCTTCCTTAACTCAAGAGCAGAATCAGGCATTAGTTTTTACAGCAAGGTAGACTGGAATGGAATATGATTTGGTTGACTGATCCCTGTGCCTCGAGCAATCACTCTAAACACTCTGCCACTTAGATGCTCAATTTAATAATTTCAACTCTTAAAAAAGATCAATAATGTTAACAAATGCATAGTCATATAAGATAAAATAATATTTGTGAAAACAGATATAAGTGGTTATTAGATAAGTGAAGTATTTGTAGAAAGCAATGAGCTTCGGAGGAAGAAGCAGAGAACTTTGAGAGATATAGGAGCCAAGGAGATTTGAAACAAACAAAGATGGCGGGCGAAAGAAGCTAAATGTTTAAAATGTATCATCATCATCGTAACCCGTCATGGGTCGTAGGGGTGCCATGGTGGAAGCATCAGCAGACAGGGTCCTCCATTGCTCTCTATCCTCAGCAATACGTACAAGTGTGGAAAAACCGTGTCCTGCCCATTCTTTGATGTTATCAGCCCAGGATTTTCTTTGCCTTCCTCTTCTCCATTTACCTTCGACTGTTCCCTGGAGGATCGTTTTCGAAAGGGAGTCATGACGAGTTACATGCCCAAAACCAGGCAAGCTTTCGACGGTTCACTACTGACAAAAATGGTTCTTGGTGGCCTGCATAGGTGTTTATTTTTTCTCTAACATAGACATTTGTTTTGTGCTCTTTATAGCAAATGCACAAAATTCTTCTATAACATTTATACTCGAAAGCCTGAATCCTTCGCTCCGTATCTGCAGTGAGTGTCCAGCCCTCACACCCATACAAGAGAATAGATAATACAAGTGATTTGTATAATTTGATCTTCACAGGAAAACTGATGTTACTTTTCCAGATCACATTCAGCCTTGTCATGGCAGCTGAGGCCATCTCAAGTCTTGTCTTGATTTCTTTACTTGATCTTCCATCACTACATATAGTGGACCCCAGATATTTAAAGGTGTTAACTTCTTCTAGCGTTTGCCCATTTAACATAATGTTGGTCGGAACATGTTTCTTATGGCTATTCACCAATATCTTGCTTTTTTCTATATTAATTTCCATCCCATACATTCTTGTTACTTTCTCCAGTCTAGAGGAAAAATGTATACAGAGACATAAAGATATCTCCAGCTTGCTTTGTGACTTTTTCTCACGAAGGCTCATACCTATATATTGTTTGACATTGTCATTCTAGTTTGCCACCTTTAGTGCTCTTACCAATTTTTAAAAAACCAGAAACACACTTTTATGCATCTTCATTTATCTTTTATACCACTTGTACCATTTGGCTTTACAGTTATTACACAAGCCTACGAGTCAATAAGCACATCAGAAAGAAAGCAGCTTCTTGGGAAACTGTTGAGTTGGCTTGATTCAGATGAAGAATTCAGTGAATGTCCTATATGCTACACGAAATCTATGGAAATTGGTCCCAGAGAGGCAGTCATCACTTTCTGTGGACACCAGTTTTGCTGGAAGTGCATTCAGAAACTTTGTATGACACAGGTATAATTCATTATTCAATGCCTGCTATATAATTTAAAAAAAAAGAGCATTCTTCAAAACATATTGCTTGTTAATTACACTTTGTTCATATTTAGTCCTGCTCTTTTAGTTGTTTGAAAATCTGCCTAATGACGTTAATAATTGATAAAAGTATGCTCTAATTAATCACTAGACTACTATTTTCACTACCAGTTTAAAACATGTGGTGCACATAAAGTGTTTACTTGATTTAAACAAGCTAATGGCCACTTATATTAAAATTTGTCATTCAAATTTGGAATCCTATCAAGCGGGCACACCATTTGGCCCATGGGTAGATCTATAGGGTAACCTGGCTCATAATTGGCTTGTGGGTTAGAATGAGTTAAGCTGCACGTGAAGCTTAAGCTTTCTGTGACATTTCTCCAGATGTTTCTGTCCTGAACACTGTCTCATGTTTTCTTTGTCATTCTTGCACTTCTGATTTCTGTAGCCATTCTATTTTACTATCGCACCAGCACCAAGAGCATTTGTTCTGACGCTGTTTTGTTTTTTTTTTGGCATATTTGAAAGTTATTACTACAGATGGAAAAGGGCATAACAAAGTGTCCATGTAATGTGTTATTCAAGATTGGACACCCTGTTAAGCTGTACGAGAACTGTTTTTTTCATCTCCTGTAACTGTTAATATAACCATAAACAAAACTTGCCTTTTTTTCTCAGCGTCATTTTTTTGAGGTTAAAGGAGACTTCTTCTATCTTGGGGGTTTCAAAGCAAGGACTGCCATGTGGTGAAATGCTTGTTGATTGGCCTAGTCAATATAGGTCCCACCCACCTGCAGTGTTTATTCTACATCTCTTGTTCCGCAAATACTGACTTTACTCTTTTTTTCACCTCCACATTGGTGATACTGTGACAACATATTTTTTTTTTCTTTTGTTGCAAACACTCCTTTACACATAAATATGAAGCTTAATTTTTTTTTTTCTTAATGTGTCTATTAGGACTAGTTTGACATTTTACTTTAACATTTAAAAAATAAAAATTTTCTGCTGTTCAATTCAAGTCCTTTCTGTCTTAAAACTTTTATTCACTCAGGTCCAGCCACTTTGCCCGATATGCCGCAAAGAACTTGACAAAAATAAGTTGATTAAAGTTCCTCAGAAGTTGACAGAAGGATCGGAAGTCTTCAATCTTGATGATTGGAAGTCTGGTGCTAAGGTGAACTCAACCACTTGAACTTTCACTCAGCTTTGGTCTGTTAAGGGGCAGAGCAACAGTGAAATTCTATTTTCATAAATGCTGGCAAAATTAAACTGCAGAGGCTTAACCTACAACAATAAAAGTTACATGTAACAAAGACTTTTACGGTAATAAGCTATTGGTTGTCATGGTGATGGTGACCATATTGGATTTGAATGGTGCATTTCAATTTGCTAAGGCTTTTTCATTTTTTACAACTGTGAACACTACATTTGAATATACATTTTACCATAATATCTTAAAATGTGTATCAGACCAGATTTATGCTAACTTGTATAGATCTATAGGGTTTTTCCAGGTGGTAAATATAGTAACACATTGTGTCAAATTTTACAACAGTATTTGCAGTGAACCAACATTTTGATAAGATATCAGAAATCTGATATTACAGAAGTTTCCTACTGCAGTGGAAAGTTTGCATGCCTAATGTCAAGTTGATTGCTGAATAAATCAGCAGGTTGTATGAAAATTAGTATTCCAAAACAAGATTCTATATAAAAAATTAGTATTCCAAAACAAGATTCTAAGAAACGAAATGGTTATCTTTATAATAAAAGCATAGTTTTGTCAAGAAATACACTTTCCTAAGCCAAACATTCGAAATCCATTATGAAATCTAATGTTAATATATTTACATTCAAAGTTAGTTGCTTATCCTTTACAGGACGTGGCAATCAACCCAGCTTTTATTGGCTGTTTGTGATTTTTCTAGGCAATTTTTTCATTCAGTAGTTTGCCATTGCTTTCTGAACGGTACGGCACTTATACCATTGTTTAAAATCCACACAAAGCGATCTGCTACCAAACCGCCTGCAGCAGGTTTCGAACCTGGTATATCTGGATTATGAAACTGCGTTCATATCCATTAGGCCACAGACGCCGACATTTACATTCAACAGATCTTAAATTATCAGACGATGGACTAATCCTAATTTTGATATTTTTCTTATTTTGAGATAAAATTCTCAGCCACTCCACACCTTAAAAGGAAACCATTTCTTATTCTATAATTTTATCTACTTAGGAAAGTGGTGGAGTTTTTTTTGTTCTCTACCGATGAGTGTAACCGATAAAATGATTGCTGAACATCTGCATCAATGATTCCCAACTTATGAGCAACAGAGAAAGCACTTATAGCCGTCACCAGCACCCTTCCTGGAAAAACTCTATGGAGATACAAATAGCCTCAAGCTGACTACTGCTTTCTTTGAAAATATTTAAGCAGACGTCTGAGAGTGAGTGTAGGAAGAAGAAGTAGTTGTCTTTTTAAAAATGTAACTCCTTGACTGTGAGCACAAAATTATTCATTACAACAGTGAGGTTATTGAAAAAACCATAAATGTAGTAATTTTAGCAGAAAAAAAATTTATTTGTATCAAAACTGCTCTTTTTCATGTTTAATAATCATTTATGAACAAAAATAATTGAAAACTTCTAGACACTGTGCATCTTTTTGAGAAGCGTTTTAGTATAACTGAAAATACTATCTTCACGGCAGAAATGGTGGCAATAGCAAAAACACTATAAATAAATGCAGATATTCCCCCCAACCACCACCAAAAAAAAAAAAAAACAAAAAAAAAAAAATTTCATCTATATATATATATTGTTTTTGTTTAACTCTATACTGTCTCTTTAACGATGAATTTTTCTTTACATGTTCATTCTCTTTTGTGCATGTTTTAAGTGTAGCTTAAGGGCTTAACTTTATACATCTTTTTTTCATTTTATAATGACATATTTGTTGTAGTTATGTACATTTTGAAATACCCTGTTGTGTTTTTTTAATTTCATAATGTATTTCAAAATTTCCTTTCCCATATTTTAGTTAGATGCCTTGATGACTGCTCTCGCTGAATTGAAGCAGAAGGATCCAAGTATTAAAAGCATTGTAGTTTCTCAGTTCACCTCTTTGTTGGATTTGATAGAAAAAGCATTGAGGTTTGTTATTTATTCTTAAATTAAAAACAAACGTGATTAAAGAGTACCCCATAAAACTAGAACAGGTTGTTTATTATATTGTGTGTTTGATCTGATTCATATTAAAATAGCTCTTTGTTAAATGTTTTTTTGTTTATTCTTTATTTCAGTCTGTTTACACTAATGCAGACTATCCCGTTATTGAAAAAGTTACGAACCACAGCCTGTTGGGTGTGGTCAATCGACCAGTCTCTAAGCTGGAAGTCACATGTCTATTTCATCGCAAACAAGGTCTCACAAAAATTGTTTCAACTCTCAAAAATCAAACATTGTTTATGTCCGCACTCTAGACTTATATTCTATTATGCACATATTCAAAGTCACCTTTCTTATTGCTCAAATATCTGGAGTCGCTGTGGCTTGTCGTTTTTGAAACGCCTAGAATCCCTACATAAAAGGGCGCTACGACTTGTTTGCCTGAATGATAACATTCCCAGTGCTCAGCTATTTTCACAGCTAAATGTTCTTCCTCTTAAAAAATTCTTCTTCTTCCAAGATCTCCTGTTTGTGCATCAAATTTTACATGGCAGAACGCCATCATACTTCCAAATGTTCTTTTGCTATAAATACTGCTCATATTTTATACGTGGCGACCTACTTTTGGACCTTGCAAAACCTCGAATTGACCTCTTCCGAAGTTGTTTTAGTTATGCAGGTGCTTTAGCATGGAATTCCCTACCCAGGTCTGTCAAAACTGATAATTACATCTCATTCAAAAGACGTCTGCATTCACATGTCATGAAATCTTGTACACACATTTAACGACAATTCTGTGTCAGTTATTTCAACGTTTCCACGAGCATTTAACTGTCATTGTAATTTTTTTCTATTTTAAATTGAATTTTTTACATTAAGTAGCTTTATTGCTTGACCCCCCCACCCTCTCTATATATATATATATTTATATATATATGTGCGTGAGCGTGAATGACTATGAGTAAATGTACTTGTGTATGCTCAGTTACTGATTGTGATGATAATATTAATTAATCCTGTCTGAAGTTGTTAATATTTTAATTTTAATTTGTAAAACGCTGAAAATTGTATTGCAGGGCAGAAATGTAAAAAGGCAATTATGCCTATTTCTTTACCCTGATGAAATAAAGATTTCATTCGTTCCTTCTGCAATTTTTTCATCAGTGTCGTTTTTAATGCCAATTTCTTAGATGACTTTTTATTTATTTTTTATTCCTTAGAATATTGAAGGATTCTCTTTAGGCATCATCCATAAAAATGCCTAAAGTAGTTGTGCATTTCTGCGTTTGTTTTGTATGTGTTAGGTCTTCTAACAGAATTGAGTAAATTTTTGATTTATATACAAGGTGTTTATAAAGTTCTTTGTGCAGCTTTAAACTTTAATAACTTTGGATGTACACGTTGTAGAGGCACACTGTAAACGGCATATAAAAGCATAATTTATCAAGTTACAACTGTTGTCTGCTCATCAAAACCACATTCTTTGGATGAACGTACTGTCGGGATCCCAAATGTAATTCAGCAATTGATGGATTGGAAAATGGATTGAATGAGTGTCACAAAATGGCGGTTATGTTGAAGCCTACAAATTTGAACAGTATGGTGTTAAAACTTAATAAAAGATGCAATTGTATGTTATTTACATTGCGCCTCTACCATGTGTACATCTATTGCTATTACGGTCTAAAATTGCACAAGGACTTTATAAACACCATGTACATTTATTTTGTATTTCATATGTTGATGATGTCCATATTTCTTACAGTGGCCTGAATGTTGAAGAATTAAATATGAGCTTGGAAAGAAAGCTAAATTAAATATATTAGCCTTGGCTGAGTTCAAGATGAATCATTATGAGAACCCATCAGAAAATGTAATGGGAGTTCATGTTGTTTTTTTGTTTTTTTTTGCCATTATAGGGAGAAGGGCTTTGTGTTCACACGTCTTGATGGCAAGATGACACAGAATAAACGTTTACATGCAATAAGGACGTTCTCAGACAAAAGTAAGGGTTCCCCAACAGTTTTTCTGCTCTCACTCAAAGCAGGTGGTGTTGGAATTAACTTGACTGCTGCTTCAAGAGTCTTTCTCATGGATCCTGTAAGTGTGAAAGCAGACAATTATAGTCTTATACACTATCATCATTCCTTCTTTTCATTAGCAATACATAGATCTGCTTCTTTGTTAATCAAGTAAACCCTAGGCCTGTGCGTAGTAAATAAATAAACAAAAATAGGTAAATAGCAGGCGCTCGTAAAACGTAATTTGTTATATTCCCCAGTGAGCCTTTTCTTGTGTAACAGTAGTGACTGAAAAGATTGTGGGAAGGGAATGTGAAGGTGTTTATGATTTGTTTACTGTGGTAAACTTTTCATCCTGTTGTAATCATTGGTTTGATTATGAGTGATGTTTGGCAGAGAGAGATCTATTAACTGTTCTCATGTTTTAGGAGTGAGTGAGTTTGGTGGTGGGCAGTTGGGCTGAGAGATGTCGAAGTGAAAGGCTGTGTGTTGGAGAAGAGCAGTGATTGTTGTTACCAACGGCCATTTTTGTGTTATGTGAGCCTGTTGGGAAAGAAATTGGATCCAGTGCTTTAGTGTTGTGAGAGCCGAGAGAATTTTTGAATATGGGTGTGTGTGCAGCTGTGTATATGCACCACCCATAGTGTTTCTGGTGTGTGTAGATAGCCAGATATAGTTGTGTTTGCTGCATATGTACCTTTGATGTCATCATTTTGTTTCTATGAATTGAATTGTGGTACTGCTGTAATCAACTTGTCATTTGATGACCCATACATGTTTATGTGACAGTGTCCTGTGCTGAGTATCTGTTCCCTAGCATTGTATATGAGCCCAGGTGTACGCTGTATGTTAAACTTACAACATGACTGTAACACCTAATGCTGCTGTTTCTTTTCTTTTGTCTGGTGTCTGTTTTCTTTCCATCAAGTGCATGTAATTTACCTATATTTGTTTCTTTACTGCTTTACAGATTTCTATTTTGGGCTGTTTTCATTACCTACGCCCATGAGGTTTTTATTGCTTTGGCTTTCTTCTCTGTGGTTCTTTTGCAGGTTCTGTTGCCATATCTGTTCTTTTCTGACCATGCAGGTAACAGTCAAGGCCGTCTGGTTATGCCGGTTAGGTGTTTCCTGGAAGATTCTCTATCCATCTCTTGTTGTTTCCTGGAAAATGCTCTTTCAAATCTCCTCTCGTTGTTTCCTGGGAGATGCTCTATCCATCTCCACTTGTTGCTTCCCTTTGGAGGTGCTGTATTCATATCCACTTGTTGTTTCTTGGGTGGAGCTCTATCAATCTCCACTTGTTGGTTCCTGGTAGGTGCTCTATGTGTCTCCGCTTGTTGTTTCCTGGGAAATGCTCTAGCTACTTCCACTTGTTGTTTCCTGGTAGGTGCTCTATGTGTCTCCGCTTGTTGTTTCCTGGGAAATGCTCTAGCTACTTCCACTTGTTGTTTCCTGGTATGTGCTCTATATGTCTCCACTTTCTCATTTTAATCTCCAGGAGGGATTACAAGCTAGTAATAACTATTTCTTTTCTTCAATTTGCTCTTGTATCTGGCATGTATCTCATGAAACTGACAGTCTGTCGCATTCTTCCTATCATCAACCTACTCTTTGAAGGAGACTGGGTACGGCTGTGCTGTCAGTCAGTTTCTCTTGTGGAGTTGACATTACAAGAGGTTGTTTACAAGTAAAGAGTATATCTCCTTCAAGATTTATAGAAAGGCTTTTGTTACCTCCATCTAAGGCCAGACTCTATATTAAACATTGATATTCATTGCCCTGTATAGCTCCCAAGGGTTGTTGAGGAAACAAAGAAAGAATAGGACTGAGGCATGCTGTAAAAGGGTGGACAAATAAAGTTGTCCTTGGGGCTGGAAACCTCATCATGTCAAAGAAAATTGCCACAGAAACCACCACTACAAGAGTTTGTGCTTCCTCAAGGAGCCTATCTACAGTGGTGGCTCCATGCTCCAGATGGAGACAAAAAGGAGATGATGGTGATGATTAAGACTCATCATATATGGTACATGACGATGATTGATACTCATCATATATGGTACATGATGATGATTGATACTCATCATATATGGTACATGATGATGATTGATACTTATCATATACGGTACATGATGATGATTGAGTCTCATCATATACAGTACATGACGATGATTGATACTCATCATATACAGTACATGATGATGATTGAGACTCATCATATACAGTACATGACGATGATTGATACTCATCATATACGGTACATGACGATGATTGATACTCATCATACATGGTACGTGATGATGATTGATACTCATCATATACAGTACATGATGATGATGATTGAGACTCATCATATATGGTACATGACGATGATTGATACTCATCATATATGGTACATGACGATGATTGATACTCATCATATATGGTACATGATGATGATTGATACTCATCATATATGGTACATGATGATGATTGATACTCATCATATATGGTACATGATGATGATTGATACTCATCATATATGGTACATGACAATGATTGATACTCATCATACATGGTACATGACAATGATTGATACTCATCATATATGGTACATGATGATGATGATTGAGACTCATCATATATGGTACATGACGATGATTGATACTCATCATATATGGTACATGATGATGATTGATAGTCATCATATATGGTACATGACGATGATTGAGACTCATCATATACGGTACATGATGATTGAGACTCATCATATATGGTACATGACGATGATTGAGACTCATCATATACGGTACATGCCAATGATTGATACTCATCATATATGGTACATGATGATGATTGATACTCATCATATACAGTACATGATGATGATTGATGCTCATCATATACGGTACATGACGATGATTGAGACTCATCATATACAGTACATGATGATGATTGATACTCATCATATATTGTACATGACGATGATTGAGACTCATCATATACGGTACATGACGATGATTGAGATTCATCATATACGGTACATGATGATGATTGAGACTCATCATATACGGTACATGACGATGATTGCAATGATATATACAATACAGGATATTTACCACACGACATGAAGACATCAGTTTTTATAACATTGCCCAAAAAACCAAATGCAACAGAATGTTCAGACTTCAGAACAATCAGCCTGATGAGTCATGCAATTAAGATACTGCTCAAAATCATACAGGAAAGAATAAAAAGTAAAGTAGACAGCGAAATCCAAGAAGAACAGTTTGGTTTTAGACGGAACAGTGGAACAAGAGAGGCAATATTTTGCCTAAGAAGATTAGCAGAAAAATATACAGAGGTCCAAAAAAGTATGTATATGTGCTTCATTGACTATAAGAACGCTTTTGACAGAATCCATCATGAGAAAATAATTGAATGCCTCAAAGACGTAGGTATTGATGGAAAAGATATAAGAATACTCAGTAACCTTTATTGGGAGCAAACTGCCACAGTAAGATCGGGAAGGAATTATTCACCATACATAGACATAAAAAGAGGTGTCAGACAAGGTTGTGTGCTGTCCCCCTGCCTATTTAATTTATACACCGAAAAAATTTTCAAACAGATACAGGAAATACCAGGACTGAACATCAGTGGAAGATCAATAAACAACCTTAGATATGCAGATGATACCGTGTTGTTAGCTGAAAGCGAACAGGAGTTACAAGAACTAGTGAAGCAAGTGAACAGTATAAGTCATGAATATGGACTCGACATTAATATTGAGAAAACTAAAACTATGATAATTAGCAAAACAGACGATAAACCCACATTAAAGATAAGCGTAAATGGGAAAATCCTGGAACAAGTCAAGAGCTACGTATATCTTGGTCATATAATAACAGAAGATGGCAGATGTGAAACAGAAATCAAGAAGAGAATAGGAATGGCCAAAGCTACACTCAACAACATGAAACATATACTGACATCCAAACAGTTATCTCATAAATTAAAACTGAGAATCATAAAGTGTTATATATATTCTGCATTTCTGTATGGTGCAGAAACATGGACGATGAATAAGCATTTGGAAGAAAGAATTGAGGCTCTTGAAATGTGGATATATAGAAGAATGGGGCGTATCTCATGGAAAGAGATGAAAACAAATAAGGAGGTCCTAGAAAATCTAGGTATGAAAAGAGAACTAATGAGAGAGGTCAAAGTTCGGCAGCTAAAATACTTTGGCCACATAAAAAGGCATAACACCTTGCAGAAGACCATAACAGAAGGGAGAGTTGAAGGCAAACGTGCAAGGGGAAGACAGCGCTATAAGTGGGAAGATAACATCAAGAGATGGACGGGAAAGAGTCTATCAGAGTGTACCACCAAGACAAGAGACAGAAGACGTTGGAGATCCATTACAGCCAACCTTCGTTGTGGAGATGGCAACTGATGATGATGATGACGATGATTGAGACTCATCATATACGGTACATGACGATGATTGAGACTCATCATATATGGTACATGATGATGATTGAGACTCATCATATACGGTACATGACAATGATTGAGACTCATCATATACGGTACATGACGATGATTGAGACTCATCATATATGGTACATGACGATGATTGAGACTTATCATATACGGTAAACAGTACATAGAGTAGAGCATCAGTTTTTTTTTATGTGCTCTTCTTTTATGCTCCTTAAGGGGCCATGGGGCCACCACAACAGTTGCTACCTTGTTGGAAGCTTGCTCCAAAGCACTTCATGTACTCTTGCAGTGATGCTTTCGGTGACATTTAATTTTAAATGATGACATTGCCAGCTCCATGCACAATCTCATTAATTGCCTCTTATGACATGCCTGAGAAATCAGTGGCTCTATTTCTTCATCCCCTCAGAGGCCCCTGGACACAAATGGGGTAGAGAGGAGCACGCCATATTGAAAAATGAAACATTTCTGCAATAAGAAAAGAATCTTCAATAATAACAAGAAAACTTGTATTGCTACATGACAGACGCCTTAATTTTAGAGCCGTTGTGAGCAAATACTCATGTCCTTCCTTCATGCCTTAAGGAGCAGGGGTCCTCCACAGCAGTTGGCTCACTTTGAAGGGAAACCTTTTCTAAAACATTTTGTACTTACAGAGGTGGTTTGACTAGCAGGTTATATTACATAATATGTTGCTAGCCCCATGCACTTTCCTTCTTAATCCCCTTCTACAGCATGTTTGATAGAATTATTTGGTCCAAAATATTGGACCTGAGAACCATGCAGGGGGATAGGCAGTATTAAAAAAACAAATTTTTTTACTGGTAATTTGGTTTGGTCTGGTTTGTAAGGACTATCTTCATTGCACACAGACAACACCATCAGTGCTCCGATCTCCTCCCTTAGATCACACAAGGAGGACCTCAGCGCAGTGCACGAACTGATTAGCACCGGCAAGAATCCCAATGTGTGTATATAATATATAGGAATCACACATTCTATAAATATTTTTGTGGTGGGTAGGTTTCCTGATTTTTAAATTTTGCCAGGGCAGCAGCCTGATAAGCCTCCTCTTTACGATTTCCAACTGCCGTGAGATTTTTTAACGTGCACAACTTGCACACGGGACCTCCTATTTTTTCACCCTTATCCGAGAAGACTACACATCCGATCTTACTACCCATGAGACCAGGGGGGGAGTATGATGTAATTAGGACCACTGGTTCTGAAAAAAATATTTCACTAAATTATAATCCCTCAACTGGGATTTTAACCTGGTACCTCTTGAATACGAGGCAGATGCCATACCTCTGAGCCACTCCGACCCCACTGGTAATTCAAACATTGAGAAAATCTGTTGTTGATAATATTACAAGGCAGTCCTTGTTCTGGGATCCCCAAGGTAAGAGAGTTAGAGGGACACCACACACACACACACAAAAACACACACACACACATGGAGAAGAGAACTGGAGATAGACATAACATGGATAAAGAAGACATGGAAAAACTTTGAAATGATGGCACAGCACAGGAAGGCTTGGAATGATGGCACAGCACAGGAAGGCTTTGAATGATGGCACAGCACAGGAAGGCTTGGAATGATGGCACAGCACAGGAAGGCTTGGAATGATGGCACAGCACAGGAAGGCTTGGAATGATGGCACAGCACAGGAAGGCTTGGAATGATGGCACAGCACAGGAAGGCTTGGAATGAATTTGTTGAAGGCCCATGCACCTTAGGGAGCTGAAGGGTAATGAAAAGAATGAAGAACCTGGTATAAATATAGAATATTTTGAGCAAATGGCAGATCACATACATCTTAATTAGACAGCTTCTTTAACAAAATGTTCCCTGAAACCTTTACTCGCATGCCTTTCACTTTATCACACTTAGGCATGGAATCCAGCAGCAGAAGAACAGTGTTTTGACCGGTGCCACAGACTAGGCCAAACAAGAGATGTTGAGATAATAAAGGTAGGTACTTGATAAGTTTACTGTTGTAGTGTTTGTTTTGGGGTTGTGTCTCATGCTTTGTTGTGTATTACATTTTTTACCAAGAAGGGATGTAAGAGCAATAAAGAGGGAAATTAATTGGATGGATGATTGCCTTTTCTTCTTTTTTATTTTAAATTCTCCTAACTCTCTTTTGGGACATAAGGTATTTTTTTTTCTATTTGTACTGGTCTTGTAAAAGCCTGCTACATTCATTCTAGGTCTTTTTTCACTTCTTCTTGTTCTCTCACTCTCAGGTTCTTCTACATGTCTCTCTAGACTATCACTTTTCTCTTTTCCTTTTAAAATCATGTGTGTTTTCATCTATTCACTGCCATCTTCTAATTTAGATGTTAGCTGTGATGTTGATGAGGGCATTCTCTTTGATTCCTGCATTTGTTAGTATTGTTGTTCCCTGTTTTTTTTAAAATGTGTTCTTGTTGAATTTGAGGAGTTCTTCTTATCACCAATCCTCTAATATATTTAAATAGCTGTCATTTTTCGTACTAGTTTTCATTGTCTTTGATTAGTGTAGTATCATTAATTTGCATGAGCGAAGAATAATTATTAAGTGATTAATGCAGAGAACATCATATTTTCCTGTGATTTGGGATGTACAGCATGAATATGTATATTACCTACTGGTAATTTTGTTTCCTAATAGCTTCCCAAAATAAATTAAACAAACTTAATAAGAAAAACAAAGAGTTTTATGAACTATGGCAATATGGCATTCAGGATTTGTTGCTCTGTGTAGACTAACAAATTCATTGCTTGATATGTAGCATGCATAAACCCCTTTAGGGTAGATGACCCTCCAATTCATGGCATTACACCACCCCACCATTTATCAGGCCTGGTCTGTTTTACCATTGTCAAGCTTGCCGAATTAATGCAGCCCTCTAGATTTGCAAGAAAGCCCTGGAACTCCACCCCAAAAAGTAGTAGTAGTAGTAGTGGTATCCCTTTCAGTCATTACTGACTATTGGAACGTGCTCCCCAAAATGATATCTCAGTGGGCATGAGATTGGGCACTTGGATAGAGAGGTCAAGCTGTTGCCCATGCAGCATGCCTCTGTTGGCGAGTCCAGAAGAACGGCGCAGTCGATACAGTCTGGCACCAGAACACGTATATGTGCTACACCTCATGTCCACATGTATGCTACACTTCATGTCCGTAGACAATTTTAGGGTCGAGAGTATCGATATGCTCGAGAACATCACCAGAGCGACACATGCATCTCTACCTCATTACTTGAGCTAGGAGGCCCTGTTTCCGGTAACACCACATACAGCCTAGTGAGGCAGCGTTCGCCAATTGACCTCAAATAAAGACAGGGGAAAAGAGGGAAACCTCAGGGATCGAAACAAACAAACACATAGCATGTATAGGTTAGGAGAATTTGTTTTTAAATTAATGGATTGTATGGCTGAACGTAAAGGTGAAAAGATGAGATGTTGGGTGTGAAGCATACTGATGGGTACATAAATGGGTAGGTTAATGGGGTGGTTTGTGGCCCTGTGTAGTTCCTGAAGGTCTCTGAAGAGACAAAGAAAGAACAGGACTACTGTACCCTCAGGCATGTTGTACAAGGCGACTAATATGAGATTATGCATGGGGACTGACAACCTCATCATATAAAACAACTTGTCACAGAAACCGCTGCATCAAGAGCATATGAATGTTTGTTGCAGGCTTCCTGCAAGGGTACCAAGTGGAGTGGTGGCTCCATTCTCCATAAGGAGCGCTATGAAAAATGGCAGTGAAAAGAATGAAATGATGGATGAATGAAATGGCAGCAGTGTTGCATATCAATTTTTAACTGTTATTATGTAAATAGCCATTAACAGCAAAATTCTTAACTCAATTCTCATTCAGTTTATAATTGAGAACTCTGTGGAAGAAAATATGCTCAAGCTGCAGGACAGGAAGAGAGGGCTCATGACTGAAGCTTTCTCAAAGAAACTCACCAAAGAACAACGTGCAACTAACTATATAAATGATTTGATAGACTTCTTCCAGATTTTTGACTGATCTGCTTTAGGTAACAGTTCACATATTCTTTGAAACATTGAACATTAAATGTGCATTACATCAAAGAGTTTTTGTAATCCCATAGAGGTATGTCTACAGTGTTAAGTCCTTTGTAATAACCAATCACATTTTGCACAAAAAAGCCTTAAAAAATACCAATGGTAATCATTCTCTTATCTTAACAGTTCTGTTCCATTTTGAATCACTGTCAGCCATTCACATTTACTCCTTGATTCTCACTTGTCTTTTCAGTTCATGTAACAATATGTCATTCATTCATTATTACTTCCCATATTCTCAATTCTGTCTTTCATTGTTATATTTCCAAGTGATATACATACCATTACATTGTTGAAAGATGTACACTGATTTACACATTTGCCACGTGCTAAACTTATTCCCTTCTAACTAATGACCTCTTTTTGTTTCTACTGTAAATCAATTAATCAATGTTAATCATGATGTTTTTTACTGCTGGCAATCTCTGTGCCTTGTTTTAAATGTGTGCCTTTTCTCCAACACATATTATTAGGTGTTTTATACTTTTGTTTTTATATAAGAAAATAACTGTACATTTTGAAGTGATCTAAAAATTATAATTGTTTGTTTCAATCATAAACAATCATAAATAGATTTGCAAAGCTTTAAAGTTTTTAATGTGAATTTTAGCATTGCCAGCATAATTATTTTGTACATGTTTATATACACATTAATGTACTTGTTGTTTGCAATATACCTATATGCAGTTTTCAAGTATTTGTGACAGTTTTGATAATATGAAGCTTTTTGTTTTTTAAATTTCATGTTATACTCTGTCTTTCTATTTCAAAACAGAAATTTTGTATGTTTGGGTTGTTTCCAGGTTTCAGTAAAAATAACAAACCATTAGAAAAAAATAAAGACAATGGGCTTTATATAGAACAAGAACTAATAACATGTACTTACTACAGAACTTGCCTTTGATGTATATAATAGATTCACACTTGTTTGAAGAATATAAAGTTGAATACCACATTCTGAAATGTTCAGTTTTCTATGCTGCAAAATACTGATGCAGATTTATGAAGTATGCTTTAGCCATATTCATCTATGCCAAAACTAATTTTAATTTTTAAATGTATTTTCATCCTCCTGTTTAGTTCTTAAAGGCCAAGGGGTTCATTGTTGTTATTATAATCCTTTTGCACACCTGTCTGTCCATTTTGGCCTTGTACCCTTAATTTGTTCCACATAAGTCTTCCTTGCCTGTTAGCTTCCATTCCCAGTAATCTCAGCCTGTTTGATTTTATGATGTTGATCAATTTATATAGATGTGCAAACTTATGATGTTGGTTAATTTATAGGGACTTGTGTACTTGGGATGTTGATTAATTTATAGAAACTTGAATACTTAATGATTATTTTATAGGGACTTGAATACTTATGATATTGATTAATGTATAGTTACTTGTATACTTTTGATGTTAATGATTGTACGTCCAAATCTTCCTAATTCACTGTTGGGCATACTTCTTTTTGTTAAGTTCAGAGGTTTTCTGTGTTTAATTCATTCCCCATCAGGTTTGTAAGGTCAAAAATTTATTTTTTAAAACTTATTTTAACTCTTTCAGTAGGAAACAAAAATGTGGGTCTGGCCCAAGCAAAAATGGCCAACCTAGTGTGTGTTAACAGTGTTCTTAAGTAAATACATTTTTATGATGTTCATGTACAGAAATACTTTTGTTGTTATTTATGAAAATGAAGGTAAATGTATGTAGATTACTGGTGTGAATGGTGTATAAAGGATATCTAAAAAAAAATTAATAGTTATGCAAGGTCAAATGGAGATAGATAGATAGAAGAATATTATGTAATAATGAAGATGAAAAAAAAATTAATAGTTATGCAAGGTCAAATGGAGATAGATAGATAGAAGAATATTATGTAACAATGAAGATGAAAAAAAAATTGCACTTACTGGCTTGCGACACTTGACTTCAAGTAAATATCTGAAAAAAAAAACACTAAAATATCACACACAGAAGTATAATATTATAAAAACAAATGATTTTGTTCAGAAATCCTCAGGAAATCATTATTTTCCCAGAAATACAAAAGCAGGTCGCTGGCCTGTAAAATTAGACAATTGGGAAACATGTCAATGAGAGGTAAAAGAAAAATCCTTTTCACAGTTTTGGTGTCGTTAACAGAATATTGTATTGAAATGATCATCCCTCCTCACTTTCTTTACTTTTGGCAGACAAATGTTCTGAATTTATGGCAGTTTCATTATGTTGTCCTGCCCCCATGACATCGTTGCTGTAATCAGGCATGCCATTATTATCTATACTGTCATATGACTTGATTTCAGAATCCTATCGATAATCTGACTTATTTTCATCGTTAAATCTAACACAATCTGAATTAGTATTATCATCCAGAATTTCTTAAACAAATAAACAAGTAAAAACACATGTACTCTCGTTCAGTGATCACGTTTGAAGGGAAAGGAAGTTCTGTTGTCGGAAAGGACGCTATTTGGTAGTTAAAATAGGAAAACTGCTCTATGACTGCAGCAAAACCTACGAGTCAGTATAATGTTGATTGGGTCAAAATGGTCGATCCCCAGGACCAGTATACTGTTTACCGGGATTTAAAGAGTTAACTTTACATCCTCGCTGCTTGGCGGTGGGAAAAAAATTATATTTTGTCATCTACCTATTCTCCACTCTGATCCTGTTACCTGAGAATTGTTTCAGGATGCCCCTTTGGTGGCATATCGTAGGGATAAGAATATTAGGGATATTTTTGTACAGTTACTTGAGGAATACTAGCCCTTCATTCTTTGGTACTAAACCGTGCCAACGCCAGATACGTAAGTCTTGTCCATTTGAACTCCAAACTCAAACTGTTTCTTTTCCGAAGGGTGATTTTGTTATTAATGAGTCATTTACTGTGAATCCAGAAATCTGATTTTTTTATCATCTGTAAAAGATGTGTTATTACCTATACTGGTGAAACCAGTCGACATTTGGTTTCGTAAGCACTTAAGCACCCCGATGCCATCACAAGAACAGCTATGCTATGGACCCCTGAAGGAAAACGAAAGAGAGGCCGACCAAAAACAACTTGGCGGAGGACTGTGGAGGCTGAGATGCAAAGAATGAACCAGAGTTGGGACACTGTACGAAGGATGGCCACCGACCGAGCAAAGTGGAATCAATTTGTTGTTGCCCTACAAGACGCCACCAGGCGTAATGGCCACTGACTGCTTTGACGGTAGGCGGCTACGGATCAAAGAAGAAGAAGCACTTAAATGACATTTATCTTGACAAACCTATACCTGTGGCTCTTCATTTTAATGGACCTGACCACTCAGGTAATTCTGATATCCAAATAACGGCCATCCGCTCATGCTTTGGTAATGACCAGACTCGCTTTTCCACGGAGAATCGTCTCATTTTTCAGATGGGTTGTCTTTCTTATGGCTTGAATGTCCACTTTCATTTTGCTTAAATTCTGTTGTGATTTTCCACCTTCTATTCCCCCCTTTTTCACAATCTGTCATATTTCATTTCGTATTCTGTTTACATATTTGTGTGCTGCTGTGTCACCTCCTTTGCAAGATTTTACCTAGGCTGTCAGCGTATATTTCCACAGGATATTATTTGACTTTGTTACATCTCCGCGTTTTTGGATTTTTTATTTTTCTGCATCATACATCAAATGGGTGTTTCATTCATTTTTAAATAATTACAGAGTCTATTTCCTTTATTTGTTGACCAGTCTATATTTATCTGTTTCCCCTGTTTGTGACTGTGGCTGACGAAGGGTAAATCCCAAAATGTCCCATGTTTTCTGTACACGTTAATTTGTAAAACTGATTCCATACCATTTTATCTTTTAATTTATAAATTGCTTTCCTTACAAGCTTTACAGCAGCCCCTTATTTATTTGCTTATAAATTTGTTACCACTAAATTCTCCATGAAATGTCTCCTGCAGAGAAAACACCTATACAGAGATGTTTTATATTTACATGCAGCAGTAGAGAACAAATAGATGACATAAAAAAGAAGTGATATATATGTGTGTGTTTGTGCATGTTTACATTGTCCATTATCGTTTTCTCTTTACTTTTCTATATTTCTTGTCCTTGTCTCCTGTTTGTAATGTGACTGATGAAAGGTGAACCTTGCACTGTCCAGTGTTTCAAGTATTATCGTCCTGTCATAAATGTCACTCCATACGATTTTTTCTTTTTCTTAACAAAATATGTGTGTGTGTGTGCGTGCGTGCGTGAGAGAGAGAGAGAGTGAGTGAGTGTGTGTGAGTGAGTGTGATGTAATGTAATGTAGTGTGTGGGTGTGTATTTTGCTTCCATTAGCTATTTTACAGAGCCTCCTTATTTATTTACTTAGAAAAGAGAAACTTTAGTAAATAATTGTGTATTTTTTTGTGAATGAATTTTTTGAGGCGTCAAAGAAAGAATAGGATCACTGTCCCCCCAGGCGTGTGGTAATAGGTGACCAATGAGGTTGTGCAGGAAGCTAGTAGCCCCGTCATCTAACAACAAATGTGCTACAGAAACCACCAATCCAAGAGCTCATGAATGCTTTGGTGCAGGCTTCCTGCAAGGGAACCATCTGAAGTGTTGACTCCAAGCTACATAGGAAGCAATAAGGGAAAAGGTTTCCTGGAAGGGAAGCATCTGAAGTGTTGACTCCAAGCTACATAGGAAGCAATAGGGGAAAAGGTTTCCTGGAAGGGAACAAGCTGCAGAGGTGGGGGATTGTCAGAACCACATATGCTGTGGATTTATAATAACAACAATACTAATAATTATAGAATAAGCTCGCTCCATTAGGAGTACGACCACAACATAATGGCTGACATAAGAAAATCAACACCTTCTACAGGTACTTCCCTTTAATAATGTTACACACATCATAAAGCTTCACACGGCCAACAAACGTATGAAATACATATAACAATGCCAGAGAAACTTGCCTCAATTAATTTATCTAATAGCCTCATACATAACAGTATGACTGCACTGTACAAACACTGTACTGGCTATCGCTCACCATGGCGGCCCAAACATCTATGACAAAGAAATACTCAATTCATGGACAAATTGTAAACTGCGGCCTGAAGATAATATCCACCGGACACTACACTAATCCAGAATTACACATAAATATCCACCAGAACCGAATATGGCAATCTCTCGCTAGTATTCCATACTAGGAACCACACAGCAACTTGCTGGCAAAGGGAACCAAGAATCTACGTCCTGCCTGGACAAAAGGCGAGCTTCTCACTGACGCTTTCGCACCTTGATTTTTCCCGGCTTCGGTCTTGTCACATGACTCCACCGGTTATGTTGGCCAGTGTTGCCAAAACTCAATGTAGCCAGTCTGATTTTCAGTCACTGCGAAATAGCGTCATGACATCCATCCATGCTCCATAAGAAATGGAAAAAAAGAATAATTGTTGTGAATTTATATTGATGTTCATTTCCTTAATTGAACATATATTTTTATTGTACTCGACTCAGCCACATTGGGAATAAATTCTTTTAAGGGGACAAGCTATACAATGAAATGCTATTTTCGTTATTCATGATAGGATTTCAATGAAAATGCACATACTTAACCTACATCAACCATAGATACGCATAATGAAGAGTTTGAAGGTATTGCAACAATGGTTGCCATGGAAACGGCAGCCATATTGGATTCAGTTGTTCTATTTCAATTAGCTGTGCCATTTTTATTTATTAATCGATGAATACCAATTTAAATGTAATGTTTGTTTATCATTATATTTTAAAACTTTTGTCAGATTTGATTTGTGATAATGTATGTAGATTTTGAGATATAGAACTTTAAAGTTTGTATCTAAAAATAGAAAGCATTTTTTTCTTCAAAATTTTACAAATTTATTTACAGGATCAAGTCCCAGCCTTGGGACCCATACACATGAAGTTAATTATTTACAAACTGTTTAATAATTGTACAAAGCTCTGCTAGCAACAACAACAGCAACAAATAGAAGGTTATTATTAATTTCAAGCTGTTAGATCAGAGACCACATAACGGCAATAATTGCTTTGATTGACACATCTGCAGCATCCAAAAGACAGTAATCAGTGGTTTAACTTGACATGGGGGAGGGGAGGGGGCAGTAGGGACTGGCGCCATTGGCAGATGTCCATTATCATCATCAGTCCTTTTCATTCCATGTGGAATCATGGGCTGCAACTGTCACACTCCACCTGTTTCTACTTTGGCAGACTTTCTAAGCTCCATCATGAGATCTCTCTTACCTTGAATTCATCTTCCACCTGTCTTACCTAGGTTCTCTTTGGCCTTCTCACACAAGGTTCTGTTAAATAGCCATTGGTAAAATAGTAACTAAACTTATTTTTTACATTTATTCTACAGCTGCCATTTTCAGCCTACTTCTAATACTCCTAGTGACGTCTCATATTTGAAAATTATCAATCCTGTCTCTCCATGTGGATTGTTTCCTTGCATGTTGCAGGACAGAAGATCAAAATTTTGACAGCTAAAATATTTTGGCCATTTAAAAAGACATAACACCTTGCTGGGGACCATAATGGAAGGTAGAATTAAAGGCAAACGTGAAGAGGAAGACAGCGCTATAAGTGAAAAGATAACATCAAGAGCTGGACAGGAAAGAATCTATTCAGAGTGCACCATCAAGACAAGAGATAAAAGACATTGAAGATCCATTACAGCTGACCTTTGTTGTAGAGATGGCAGCTGATGATGATGATGCTGCTGTGTTTTCAGTCTTGTTCTGTACACTTTACCAATGGGCTGATCACCCGTTTGCCAGTCACTTCGATTATGGAAACAACAGCAAATGGATTGATTTGCCGTTGCCCTAAAGACGCCAATAGGCGTGATGGGAAACAATGGCAAAGAAAACCTATCTGCTGTTGCCCTAAGACGCCACTAGGCGTAATGGCCACTGACTGCTTTGACGGTCGGTGGCTAAGGACGGAAGAAGAAGAATCTGTACACTTTCCATCCTGTTATGTTGCCAAATTATATAACCTTTTTCTTGCCATTTCCTCCATTCCTTGTTAAAATAAAGACTGACCTTTGTTGTAGAGATGGCAGCTGATGATGATGATGCTGCTGTGTTTTCAGTCTTGTTCTGTACACTTTCCATCCTGTTATGTTGTCAAAATGATATAACCTTTTTCTTGCCATTTCCTCCATTCCTTGTTAAAATAAAGACAGATACTTCATCTGCAGCTTCAAAACAGCTTAATTAATTTACTACTTTCAGATTGTTAAATGTGCATCAGATTTGAAGTCATCTTATGGTCTTTTGTCAGTGCATTTTTTTCAGATGAAAAGTCCTATGTCTATTGTCTTCTACTTCTTCCCATAATACAGAAAGTAAACTTCAGTAGCTTAACTCTTAGTATACGAGCTCAAAAACCACGTTTTTACGAGCTAATTTCAGAGAGTACATTTTTAGACATGACTACATTTACAGATTTTGCATTAAAAAATTTATTTATAAAGATAACATAAAGGGTTATATATCAAAATGTGAAGAAATGAAACTCCTATATCACGCACTTAACTAAATTGTTCAGTTGTTTTAAACATGCATTCACCATATACAGTAATGAGTGCAGAAAATTTTTAAACTTTTTAAAATTTAAAATCAAATTGTACTTATCAACATGTGTAATTAATTCTGGTAAACTTCAACTCCTAAAGCTACTTTTATTTTAAACTACATCCATTTTCACATAATGTAGGAAAGTTGCAGTCGTTTCTGAGCACAAATAAAGTTTTTATAACAATTTGAAATTTTGTGGTATATTTAGAAAAGCGCACAAATATTTTAATTCTAAATTTACAGACATGACTACCATTACTGATTTTGCATTAAATACTTTACTTATAATGATAACATCAAGTGTTATATATCAAAATGTATAGAAATGAAACTTCTTTGACATGCACCTAACTGAATGGTTCAGTGGTTTTAAACATGCATGCAACATATAGATTAAGGAATGAAAAAAAACTTTTTAATTTAAAAAAATGAAAAACAATTTGTACTTATCAATATGTGTAATTAAATCTGGTAAACTTACACCCATAAAACTACTTTTATTTTAAACTACATCCATTTGCACATAATGTAGTAAAGTTGCAGTTGTTTCTGAGCACAAAAAAAGTTTTTATAACAATTTGAAATTGTTTGGTAATTTAGACAAAGCGCACAAATATTTTAATCCTATATTAACAGACATGACTACCAGTACTGATTTTGCATTAAATACTTTATTTATAACGATAACATCAAGTGTTATATATCAGAATGTAGAGAAATGAAACTCCTTTGACATGAACCTAATTGAATGGTTCAGTGGCTTTAAACATGCATGCAACATATAGATTAATAAATGAAAAAAAACTTTTTTATGTAAAAACATGAAAAACAATTTGTACTTATCACTATGGTTAATTAATTCTGGTAAACTTCAACCCATAAAACTACTTTTATTTTAAACTGCATCCATTTGCACATAATGTAGGAAAGTTGAAGTTGTTTCTGAGTACAAATAAAGTTTTTATAACAATTTGAAATTTTTTGGTAATTTAGACAAAGCGCACAAATATTTTAATCATATATTTACAGACATGACTACCAGTACTGATTTTGCATTAAATACTTTATTTATAATGATAACATCAAGTGTTATATATCAAAATGTAGAGAAATGAAACTCCTTTGACATGCACCTAACTGATCGGTTCAGTAGATTATATATAGATTAATGAATGAAAAAAACCTTTTTAATGTAAAAAAATGAAAAACAATTTGTACTTATCACTATGTGTAATTAATTCTGGTAAACTTCAATCCATAAAACTACTTTTATTTTAAACTACAGCCATTTTCACATAATGTAGGAAAGTTGCAGTTGTTTTTGAGCACAAATACAGTTTTTATAACAATCTGAACTTTTTTGGTATATTCAGACACAGCGCAAAAATATTTTAGCCTATATTTAGACATGACTACCGTTACTGAATTTGCATTAAATAATTTATTTATTATGATAACATAAAATGTTATGTATTACAATGTGGAGAAAAGAAAGCCTTTTGACATGCACCTAACTGAAATGTTGAATGATTTTAAACATGCAACATGCCTATACAGTACAGAGTGCAGGAAAGTTTAAATATTAAAAAATTTGAAAAAGAGTTGTACTTACCCACAAAAATAATCCAATTTGAAGCCAGAAACTCCTAAAACTACTTCCATTTGAAAGTACACTCACACAATGTAGAAAAGTTTCAGCTGCTCCTCCTTTTTATAAATACTATTTTTATTACAATTGAAAATTTGTTGGCACATTTTGAAGATGCACTCCAAATCTGAAAGTTTACTATATACAATGTAAATTTTCCCTTCATTCTTAAAATTAAACTACTTTGCCTCATGGTATTTGGCAAAGCAGTCATTTGGGTGAAGGTGTGGATGATCTGTGCACCCATCACAATAAAAATATGTTCTCACTCTAACTTGAGGGGTGCTACAAATGACGCACCTGCGCAGAAATGTAGATTTTTTTACAGTGTGTCTGGTTTCACACAGACGGTTCAACAGACTGTTGTGTTGATTTGCATGAGGTACTCTGTGTGGGATATTCTGGATAATATCAGAAGCAATACGACTAAGTTCTGTAATTAACTCATTCTTGAACTGCAGTAGGGTCAGCTTCTTTGAATTATCTGATCTGCTGAGTGCAAACAACACAAATGCATTCTGAGTTGAACCCTTATCAACTTCATTCCATTCAACCTCCTGTTCAGTAATGTTGTTCTGAAGCTCTGCATTAGGCCTACCAGATTCAGTGATTACCGATCTCAGCTGTGATCTAGATCTATCTTCTCTTTCGTTTTTATGGCATTTACCTTTCCTTTTTAGCAATCCCCTACCAGTTCTATAACTAGGTCCAACCAAGGGACACGCCCCCTTGTCCTCATAATCTGCTAATGTTTCGCTAAATTCAGCGTCATCTGAACTATCAGTAGGCTGGCTACTCGAAGATTCATCGCTGTCATTATCAATCCATGATTTAATAAGCTGTGATGCGTGTTCAGCTGATAATCTTTTCGAACGACCATTTGAACACGAAGCCATTCTCAGACAGAAAAATTTTTTTTTTTGGGAGTAATGAAGCGTACTAAATGTAATCAAAATTAATCAATATTTAACACGATTTTCAGTTTTCAAACACGATGTGCTCCGGAAATGGCATTAGAACTCTTTTTGGGAAGAAAAGTATGTAAATAATGTTAAATCTTTGACTATTGACACGGAAACAGTCTAAACTGACTACGGCCGCTCTAGAAGGCCAGCCGTAAAATGGCGAAAGTCCATCGGCCTCCTGAAAAGGCCAGCCGGATACTAAGAGTTAAGCGTTGATCAGTAGAGTCAAAGACATTGTTTATTATAATTATTTTACACTATTGAAAGCAATAGTATTTACTATGTATTAATCCTGTTAATTTATTTTTATTTGTGATATCACTTTTTAAATTACCACAGAAATAATAATAATAATAATAAATTCTTTAAGCGCCAAACACGGCGCATAAGGCAGAAACCAGTGCTCTCCAGGTTGTTCGTTGTGACGCCACTCCTCTTAGCTCTTGCACATTATTTAGGCCCAACGTTCTTCCTTCTCTTATTATTGTTCTTCTGAGTGTTTCTTTTGGTCTTCCTTTTTTCCGCTTACCCTCAGGAACCCAAGTGAGCGCCTGTAGTGGTATTCTGTTGTTTTGCATTCGTAGGACATGACCGATATATGACCATCGTCTTTTCCTTATATAGTCGGAGACATATTTCTGCCTAGAGTCTTCTCTTATTTGTCGATTAGTCTTGAATTCTTTCCAACTGATGTTCATGAGTTTTCTAAGACATTTGTTCTCGAATGTATTCAGCTTGTTCTCCAATGATTTTGTTATTTTCCAACTCTCACAGCCGTATGTTAACACTGAGATAACATTTGAATTAAACAGACGAAGCTTGGTATGTATATTCAATGATCGTAATTTCCAAATGTTAGATAATCTATTGAAGGCGCTAGCTGCCAAAGCAATTCTAGTATGGATTTCTCTTGTTGTGTCACCATCCTGAGTCATTTTACTGCCTAAATAATTGAAACTTTCAACTTTCTGTAGTTTTTCCCCGTTCAAGATGATATCAAAGGTCTCGTTAGAAAAGTTCATAGCTTTAGTTTTAGAGGCATTTATTTGGAGACCAATTTTAACCGAGAGATGACACAAATTATTTATTGCTTCTTGGGATTGTCTTGGTGTTGAACTTAAGAATGCTACATCATCTGCGAAATCCAGGTCCCCCAGGAATTTTCCATTTGTCCATTTTATACCCAATTGTTCATTGTGGGTATAGTTTCTCATAACCCAATCAATAGCTATTCCAAAAAGTAGTGGTGACATAATACAGCCTTGTTTCACCCCTGTTTCTACTGTAAACCATTCTGTATTCCCTTTATTTGTTCTAACACAACATCTTGCATTGTCATATAGCGCTTTGATTATATTCACATATTTTGTTGGAAAACCATAGATTGTAAGTATCTTCCACAATGATGGGCGGTGTAGACTATCAAAGGCTTTTTGAAAATCGACGAAGGTGATAATAAGTGGCGATTGCCTTTCCACTGATTCTTCTATAATTGTTCTTAGTGTGAATATTTGATCAATACATGATCGTTTCGGCCTGAAACCCGCTTGTTCTTCTCTGATCTTTTCGTCAGCATGCAATTTAAGTCTTTCTAACATCATGCAACATAATAATTTTCCAGGTACTGATAATAGAGATATACCACGCCAGTTATTACAGTCTGATAGATCACCTTTCTTCGGTAACTTTACAATAATACTGTCTTTCCATTGTTGTGGTGGTTGTTCTTCTCTCCATACTTCATTTATAATATCTAAAATTCTCAAGAGGTTGTTGTCATTAACTGCTTTAATCATTTCCCCTGAAATTTCGTCAACTCCAGCAGCTTTAAAATTTTTTAATCTTTTAACGGCTTGTTTGATCTCGTCCAGCGTGAATTCATCGCAAGTTATTGGCAAGGTGGTTGTGGATGTACCACAGAAAACATGGAAATTAATCATTTATAATGCATTAAAGAACTATTATTAAAACGTCTTAATTTATCCATAAGCAAGTAAGTTGTGTGACTTCTTGTAAAGTGTTTGATTGTTGTCCTGGTATCGATAAATTTGTGTACCTTTTTCTGAAAAACTATATGTGATTGTTTTGGTATTTGTAATCTCTCTCTTTATTCTACAGTTTTCAGCCAAGAGTAATTATGATTGAAATGTGTGATCAGTCTTTTTGTTTTCATCCATGTATTGTGGCACCAACAAGCAATAATCAGTCACAAATGACAGGAAACATTAAATCATAGATTACCTGGAATGATGGTAAAAATTACGGAGATTGAGAGAAAGAACAATGAAACTGACTTGTCCATCTCCAGTTCTCTTCTTCATGTGTTCTTTGGTCTAACTCTATTACCCTGTGTAATATTTATTTATTTATCTATTGTTTACTGGCTCCTTATTTGCTCTTTCTGCTGCATACCCTGATGATACCACTAATTCTTCTGTGGTGGTTTCATTCCTGTCTGTTCCATTTCAGCTTCTTTGGATCTTTGTTGTCAAACTTATCACGATTTATGGTCATAAAGCATAAACAGAGACATGAAAAGAGGCATGAGACAAGGTTGCATACTGTCCCCGCCTATTTAATATCATCATCATCATCATCAGTTGCCATCTCCACAACGAAGGTTGGCTGTAATGGATCTCCAACGTCTTCTGTCTCTTGTCTTGGTGGTGCACTCTGATAGACTCTTTCCTGTCCATCTCTTGATGTTATCTTCCCACTTATAGCGTTGTCTTCCCCTTTGCTCGTTTGCCTTCAACTCTCCCTTCTGAGATTTGTGTCATTGTATCGTGACATTGATTGGGTATAGACAAGCAAGGATTCGTTTCACCGGATCCCTTCTTTGGAACTGACTTGTAGCCTTCATGATTTTACTTATTTCATAGCTTGCCAACGCATTTGTATTGCACCTTGATCATAACTATGTCTAGCCTTAAGGATTTTATTGAAATTGGAGAGAAGATAGGAAAATCGGGGGATTCTCTGCTTGAGTGGGCAAAGGCCGAACACAAAGAGTATGAGTTACAGAAAAAACAAGATGACAGATGAGAACGCTATGAGGATCGTCAATTACAAAAATTGAAGATTGAAGCAGGTAACTGAAACAGACTCAAGCAGATACAGAGCAGAAAAAAATTGAGGCAGATCTAAGATGGATGGATTTAGAACAAATGAAGATTGAGGCGGACAAGGAAATTGCTATAAAAAAGTTGGAGCTTGATTCTGGCAATCCTGGTTCGACTTCTAGAGAGCCAGCTCGCCCTTATAGCCTACTATTACCGAATTTTCGGGAAGAAGTAGATAGCATTGACTTCTTTTTGGAAGGATTTGAATCAGAGCCTCTTGAAGGAGGAATGGCCTTCACTGTTATCTGCATTGCTTTCCGGCTCTACTTTAAACACCGTATATAGTTTGCCTGTGGCTGACAGAACTAATTATAATACCATAAAGGCAACATTGCTGAGAGAGTTTAAGTTGACAACCGAAGGGTATCGCTCTCGTTTCAGAGATGCGATGCCTAGTGCCGACCAAGATTTCTGCTCTTTTGTCACCAAAATTAAACTTCTCCTTAATAGGTGGACAGAGCTGGAGGGAATAAACAGGGATTTTGATGGACTTTTTGATCTCATGTTGAGGGGCAAGTGTTGTCCTCATGTCGTTCTGACATGGTTGCATTTTATCAAAAACGCAAACCCAGAGACATTATTGCTATGGCAGAGTTGGGGCGGCAGTACGTTACTGCTCACCCTGGTAAGACTATTCACAAGTCCTTTGTCCCTGAGCCTTTTGCTACATGTGTTGGCAAGGGTATTGGGGAACCTTTCCGGCAACATCGGTTCAAGAGTGCGGACATCTTTGCCAGGTGGAGGTTTGATTGGCAATACTCTGATGGGCATGGATTTCATGGGAGCTATGATAGCTTTAAGGGGTACAGATCCCCGAAAAAACAATCGTTCTACCGTCAAGATAGATCTCCGTTTAGATACACGGGAGATAGACGGAAGGGGACATGCTGCTAGAGTCTGTCCAAACTATTTAGAAAAGGCTAATGCTGCATGCATTCTGAAAACCTTTAATAACGAGGATTGCGAGGGATGTAGGCCTTTGTTTGAGCCTGATGGCAGACCACTACTGATTTGTGGTCATACTCTGCCTTGCCTTTCTTCTCTCGATGGGAGCGGAAGCTTAGAGTTACACCAGGGATTGGTTCAGAACAGGTTGGTGTCTGTGTTGAGGGACACAGGATGCACTACGATAAGAGTGCGCCGATCATGTATTGAGAAATCGTGCCATATTGGTAAGACTGTCGGATGCGTGAAATTTGGGGGGAATGTTGAATATTACCCCTAGCCATTATAGAAGTGGATACACCCTTTATTTCTGGTCGGGTGCAGGCGTGTGTTCTTGAGGCGCCAGTGGTCGATTTGATTATAGGGAACGTGCTTGGTGTTCGTGACTGTACCCAGGCCGACATCACAAAATGGCAGGTCGAACGGTCAGTTGTGACCAATGTGGTGGTCACAAGAGCGCACACCAGAGCAGACGACAATTCATTGGCAATACAGCGGGAACTACCGTCTTCGGACGCGGTCCTATGTATTGCCTCCACGGGTCTCGATGTACCAGCGGCGAATTTTGTCCAGCAGTAGCGGGCTGATAGGACATTGCAGAAATGTTATATTTTGGCTCTAAAAGGAGATGTGAAGTGCACGAAGTCGGCACGTTACTGGTTTGAGTTGAAAAATGATGTTCTTACCAGATGCTTGTCTAGCCAATTCGAATTCAAGCGCCAGGTGGTTGTGCCTGTCGCCTTTAGATCAAAGGTGCTGCAGGTGGCACACGATTCACCGTTTGCTGGAAATATGGGGGTTGCAAGAACTTGCCATAGAGTTCTGTTACAATTCTATTGGCTGGCATACAACAAAGAAATTAAAGTATACTGCAGGTTGTCACGAAGTGGATTTAAGTTTAGAGTTATACCCGAGTGTAAGACAAGACCCTGGTAAGAGAAAAGACTGAGATAATAGATTTGAAGTTTAAATGACAGTAAATGTGGTAAGGTGGGCCTATTGACTCGAGGGTGAGAACCGAGATTGACTCTCCCTCGCCACTCGTGACTTCTAGAATTGCTATAAACTCACCCTCCTCTGACTACCTTTAACAATTAAAGGAGATAAGGTTAAACTAATTGACCATAGACACCACTATACAGACAACATTTAGGTATGGTATAGAAATAAGCTGATCCAGTGAACATTTATAAGTTTATTATACAAATCAACCAAATTTCATAACAAAGCAACAAAACAAAACAAATATCGTGCAAGGTTGCACCGACCTGGAAAGCAAAAGAATCAATTTGATTATAAGCCCAAAAACCAACCACTTTCACTCCTTCATACACCCTGCTCGGGACAAAATAAAAATGATAAATGATCGTAACTACTGTCTAATTTGGTGGGGCAATCAACTGTAACCACCACTCTCTATTCCACTACTATTTCTACTGTCTTTTCTACTAACACTGCCTAAAAACTTTCTGCACAGTTTCCAAGCTCTGTCAGCAACATACGCCACTAAATCACACTCTGAACTGCTACCTAGTAGACTTTTGTTATAAATCTAGGGCTCAGAGGCTACCCTCTAAGGATAAAATGAGACTCTATTGGTCCCTGATAGATTTGCTCTCTCTATCTCTACTTCTCCTGCCTTGCTTCTCTCGATGTGTTTTCAGAAACTGGGAATGTTATCCCTTTCTCCTGGTTCTGACTCCTGCACTGATAACTTCTGTCAATAAGGACTAGGTACTGGACTTCAGCTGTCAATGCTTTACGTGGTGGCGAAACTGCTTTTCACCTGCCCGGTTACCCCTCATTGGGTTGTGCCGTCGGTATTATTATGACCGAATATTTTATGAACGACACACCAGGCAACGTGCCTTGGTTCGGTGTGTGTATATGAGCTTAGAGCTCAGGATTTTTTAGAAAATCCGTCACTGAAGACTGCGACGCTGCCAGCGACCTGCTCTTTCTCACTCCTCTCTCTGGGCAAATGAAATTGGAGTCAATACCCACCGCGGTACCAATGCTCTTACGCCTCTGGCGTTTCTTCGACTCTTCTATCCTGAGAAGACTGACTACCTTGGCCAGCTGTCAGGAACAAAATTTATGGCACCCTGATCTACGGGCCGTGACCAAATGCTGTGGACAAAAGAAATGCCACTATGTACAACAAATCCAAATACTCTCATATTATAACTTACGTAGTAGAACATGTAAAGTTGATGCTTCACAGTCACACTCATATCTAGCACAAACATGTAACCACACGAAACAAAGACTGCTCCCTCTCTACCCCCTACTATGCCCAACGATACATAAATATTTACTAACCCCGGGTCACTACCCACGACTTCAACACTGTCTGTCTAGTAAAATCCCAGACGCGCTGACCTAAATCTTGTTATGCACATCTTGCTCCATGTATCAAAACATTTACAACATGTAGGGAAACCTCCCGTACTTGATCATAACTATGTCTAGCCTTAAGGATTTTATTGAAATTGGAGAGAAGATAGGAAAATCGGGGGATTCTCTGCTTGAGTGGGCATGTATCTCCATGTATCAAAACATTTACAACATGTAGGGAAACCTCCCGTACTTAGGCCTACTTTAACTCTGCAAGTGGTCTCAATCGATTTAATAAAATGCACTACAATTAAATGCACACCCATGAGAAAAATTTACACCAATACACATAATTTACATCTCCATATACATACCTATATAGATAGACTATATTCTCTAGGACTGATTAAATCTCATATTCAGAAAAATTAAATACTACTCTCCATAATATTTAATTACACCACCAAGTAAATGCACAATAAAAGAGAGACTTTCACAACAGTGGAAAATAACTAGAAATCAAAAGAAATCAAGTCCAACACACAATAAGAAAGAATCTTCAACTCAAAAAAGTCAACCAGTACAACTATATGCTCTGAAACATGGCGAAAAAAAGTAAAAATTTACAGACTATCAAAAAGTGGTGCTTGCACAGAATAGAAGAATTCAAAAAGGTACAAGATCACCCAATGAAAAATGATGGAAAGAGCTAGACAAATACCAGTGAAACAAGTGGTGAGGATAAAACGCTGTTGGGTAAGACACACTTTGTGGAAACCACCTGATAGCATTAAATGGCAGGCACAACTTGTTCTAGAATCCCCAGGATAAGAGAAAAGTGGGCAAAAAACACGGAGAAAGGAGTTAGAGACAAGAGAAAAGTGGGCAAAAAACATGGAGAAAGGAGTTAGAGACAAGAGAAAAGTGGGCAAAAAACATGGAGAAAGGAGTTAGAGACAAGAGAAAAGAGGGCAAAAAACATGGAGAAAGGAAGAGGAAAGAGGGCAAAAAACATGGAGAAAGGAGTTAGAGACAAGAGAAAAGTGGGCAAAAACATGGAGAAATCCACATGCAACAAAAATGAACACAAACGCATAATAAAAGTCCGTAATAAAGCTAACAGAACAGGAAAAGCCACCATTGCAAGAAACAGCAAACGTCATACAACACAGGTGACAATAATGATGATGGACAGGTAGGTAGAGAAGCAATGAACACTTTGATAATGATTGCTCGAAACAAACAACAGTGAAAAACAATACCAATTGCATACAATAATATTTTTTTAAAACTCTGGGAATATAAAGCACCATGCATACTAAGGTACTGTAATTTAAAGGGTCATTATAATGTCCTTGTGCATCAACTTCTGTTTTATAGGTGATAAAATCAATCTGTAAAAAGGGTCAGAAAGGCAATTTAATCAAATTTTGAATGTAATGGTACAGGCGTTATGTTATGGCTTGGCCATGTCTGTGGCAGGGAGAAGGTCGGCTACTATGACAAATACGGGAAACCAAGAGTCAGTGATACAGATCTCCAGGATGACCCAGAGTAACCTGGGAGGGCAAAATCAGACAATCCTTGAAGGGCCAGGTACTGGTCAGGAATCAGGTCAAAAGGAATACAGCCGATAGGATAGGATAGGATAGTCTGGCTCTCTCTCTGGCTAACTTCTACGCCCTAAGAGTAGAAGAACAATAACTTAGTTAGTAAGATGTATGTAATGAGACGGATTTATTTATTGTAATCAATTTCCTTTTATTTTTTCTTTAAACTCCAGGCTTGATTGAATGGCTTCAACTGAAGAAAAAGTTAATTGTGGGCTGTGGTTAGTCAAGTTAAAGTCTATAACTGCAGTACTCTCACTACATACAAAACTTTACATTACCTTTCTGACCTGTTTTACAGACTGACCTATAGAACAGACATTATGAATATTTGAAACTGCAAAAGGACTTTATATTGACCCTGTATATGAAGAAACAAGGCCTGGCAAATGAATACTGTTAATTCAACATAAAGAAATGAAAATTAACAAGCCACTCATGATTAAAAGTTGAACTAACTACACTGATAAAGTTAAAAGGAAACTGTTAAGTCTGGAACAGTTTATTGTTGCTTATAAAATAGGGTTAAAAAAAGGCACATTGTTATCTTTCTAGGGAAGGTAGGTGGCATTCTAAGGAGTTTCATGAGGCAACAGGAATGCATGACCCAAAATCCTGACAGAGTTCATCCAGAACTGCTCCTCCAAATGATGGCGGGAGTCACGAACAAGAAAAAAGCAAGACTCCATCTGGATCTGAATGGAGAAATCATGAAAGAGATCAAAGTTACGCAAATAAATTATTAAGAACTTATAAACAGACATAACATTTTGTTGAAACTATATTAGAAGGAAAGGTTACAGTCACGCTGGTGTTAGGATGACTAAGCTGTATATCTTCTTCTTTTGCCCTCAGACATCTACATTAATAGTCAGCTCAAGGTCCAAGACATGTTTAAACAATTTTTTGTGTGGAGAAAAGTAGCTTGTTGCCATCTGCTTCTCAGTTCACTGCTGTATATTATGCATGATTACAGCAGCTAGCTATAAATGATAATGAAACAGAAATAATTGGACAGAAATAGTACTCTTACAGAGTACCATCAAGGTAAGATAATGTTAGAAATCCATTACAGCCAACCTTCCATGTGAACGCAGTCTTTGATCTGATCTGACGTTGGTATTAAACCTGAGCACTTGGGGATGCAGATTTTAATATTTTAGTATAACTGAAAGTACAGATAATAATTTTACTAAGCAGTAGATTGATTACAGTATTAAGATGCCAGAGCTGCTTTAAAAGGTCTAGTAACCACGTTTAAAGAGGCAACAGTAATTAACCTTTGTTCTGAATGTAATTTTTTTTTCTCACAGTTTTCACGTGGCTTGATGTGGAGTTTCAAGTTTCTGCTGAGTAACACTCCACAAAGTGTTCCTGCACATTTGATTAATTCTGTTTGTCAGTCCACCATGTTGTCAGCCAGCAGACCCCCCAGAATTTTCAGATATTCCATGACATGCCATTTTGTGTGATTCTACAGTTTGCATTAGGTCTATGTGTGAGAGACAGACGAGTGTGAGACTAATGTGTGTGTGTGTGATATTATATAATATAAAACGGGGGCATTCAAATGAAAACCACAGAAGTCAAATAAAGGTTTTTATTACTTAGTAATGGTAAAAATACATGTCTCAACAAACACATGCCAAGTCCTCCTGTCCTGTGCCATCAGCTCAAGTTCTTTCCATGTCTTCCTCATCTTTTGTCATTTCTGTCTCCAGTTCTCTTCTCCATGTGTTTTTAGTCCCCTCTCTGTCCCTGGGGATTCCAGAACAAGGACTGTCTTGTAATGCTATCAACAAGTGTCCTCAATGTGTGTCCTATCCATTGCCAGCATCTTCTTCTCATCTCTTGTTCCAGTGGCACTTGTCTGGTTCTTGCCATCAGTCCCACGTTGGTAACCTTGTCATACCATTTTAATCCCTCTATTCTACGCAAGCACCCATTTATGAAAGTCTGTAGCTTTTTGGTAGTTGTCTTTGTTGTTCTTCATGTCTCAGAGCCATACAATAGGTCTGACTCGACATTTGAGTTGAAGATTCTTATTTTCGTGTTGGACTTGATTTATCTTGATCTCCATATGTTTCCCATAGCGATGCAAGCTCCTCTTGCTTTGTGTATTCTTATTTTGATATCACTGTCTGTCCCTCCAACTTTATCTATATTGCTGCCAAGATATGTGTACGATTCTACATCTTGTATTGGTGCTTCTTCAAGTTCAATCGTTATCATTTCTTGCATTTATTCTCATTATCATTGTCTTCACACTGTGAACTTGTGGTATGAACCAGACAAGTGCCAGACAGGACGCACATCAAGCAAGTCTGCTGACAGATTTTACAAGGCAGTCGTTGTTCTGGAATGCCCAGGGTAAGAGAGGCAGAGGATGACCAGAGAACACATATAGAACAGAAAAAATGCATATTTATATTAACCCTATGTTGAAAACTGGAACTGCTACTTACTGGGACAGTTCAGCTTCTTGATACGGTTCTTCAACTCTGACTGCCATATGATGGAAAAAAATTATATTATTTATAATTTATAAATCCTTCAATTTATCAAAACGTTTAAATAAGTGCATGTTTGGCAAAAGTTTGCATGTTAATCATTTATCACTGAGTGCAGTGCTACTTAAACAATATCAAAAAAAAAAAAAATTACACTAGGTAAATATCTGTTACTCTTTCTTAGTCATATCTCTCTTCTACCCTGGGGGGAAGGGGGGTTGTTGTTGTTTAACTAAGGCTGCTGAGCTTCTTGCTCTTTTGCAGCCAATACCAAACGTGTTGAGTTGAAGTCATGAGCTCCAGTTTCTCCAGCTTGACTTGCATTTAATAGATCACCACATTTGGTCCCAAGCTAGAAGTAAGAAGTGCATGGCACACTGTGCATTCCCTGCCATCCAAGGGGGCTCTCCAACTATGCAGAGCTAACATACTGTACTCGGGGCTCCTCCAAGGAATTGTCACGTCCTGCACAGAACCACTTCTCAGCTCCCCCTGCCTATCACTGGGTCCATAGTGAGATCCTGCCATCCATAGTACCTATTTCTTGTAGCGGCATGGCAGCTTGTGTACACTGACAACCCCCAGAGCTATGCGGGCGAGAGTTTTACTCCTGGTAGGTTCAGCCAAGCTGGGCTGGTCTGCGTGTGTATGGGTCAGACAAAAGCTGGTACCCGCACAGGGCCAACACCCCTGTCTATATAATAAATCACACGTTACGGAAACCGCAACAAATGGAAACACTTGAAGTGAGACGGACATCCGAAGTCACAGGCTTGTGTGACTGCCAGTGGTGTAGGCCGAGGGAGGCCATTGGCATGAAAGCAGATGCCCTGACCGCTAAAAGCGAAACTAGGGTCGGATTTTGGAACGTCAGAGCTGTGGGTGAGGCAGGAGAGCTGGGGCAGATCACAGCAGAGATGAGGAACTACAAATTACATATCCTGGGAGTGAGTGAGAGCGGATGGACTGGGATGGGGAGAATAAAAACAGCCACAGGGGAGACAGTGCTTTACTCAGGTGGAGAGGATGGTCAGCACAACGAAGGCGTAGCCATTATCCCGAAGAAGGGAATGAAGGGGTCTTTGCTGGAATGGAGACCCATCAACAACAGACTGATAAGAACAAGACAGGGGGAGATTTCCCGACACCACAGTCAAACAGTGCAATGCACCAACAAACGACAGCGATGGCGAGGTCAGGGGCGGGCTCTATCATCGGCTACAAAAGGAGGTGGAAGATGCGCCTGGGTACGACCTCATTATAGTGGTGGGAGGCCTCGGTGTGAAAGCTGGAACACACAATGCTTGTAACTAGAGATGGCTACTGTGTTTATGTGTCGAAACAATGTGTCGAAACTGCGTCGTACCCGAACGATTCGATGCGCAGATTTTTGCGGTGTCGAAACAGTGTCACGTCCTGTCTGTTTTGCAGAGACACATTGTCTCACGCAGATTCGACACATAGCCTGCTTCGAACAGCAGCTTCAGTTCCCGTCTGCTTCGCTGTTTTGCAAAAGGCACACTGTATCATTGTCTCATGTGTCAAGCGTGCGCTACATATGGCGTTCATAGATAGTATGGAAAATCAAACAAGTCATAATTTTTTTTAAAATAATTCCTCAGGACTGAAAGAGGCTTACTACTATTAGGTGTCTGCTCGGTTTGAGTTGAATCATTGTCGCTGACTGTACCTATTCTAGTTTTATATAATGTGTCATTATTACTGTTATTATTATA
Organism: Oreohelix idahoensis; assembly: GCA_024509875.1. NCBI lineage: Eukaryota > Metazoa > Mollusca > Gastropoda > Stylommatophora > Oreohelicidae > Oreohelix > Oreohelix idahoensis. The sequence continues at coordinate 459,600 of JAMPIV010018580.1, read as the reverse complement.
ATTTTTTTCACTTTTACTGCAGCTGTCAGCATGTTCCCCTTGCATATCATCATAATGAAAACGACTGTGTAAAATTCTTAACAGTGGTCACACGAAATACCATAGATTTGTACTAACGAGAATAAGTAAATCTGCATACTAGGGTGTCACGACTCATGTCTCATTGTTTCAGTTAATTTACTTGTAGTCTGCTGTTTCGAAACAGTTCCATAGTTCTTTTTCATCCAAGCGCTAATTATACGCATGTTACGGTACTCTTGATTCCTGACTTCAGGCGCTCTCGTAAGAAAACGTGTTTTGTTTATACATAAAATAGTGTTTAAAAACTTGTGTTCAACCTCATTTAATCTTCATTTATGGCGGGGAGAAGCCCTGTTTGGGATTATTTTGTAAAGATCAAAGACAACAAAGTAAAATGTAACGTGTGTTCTGGTATTTTATTATTCAAGGGTTCGTCAACTTCAAGTATGACTAGGCACTAGAGATGGCTAGTGTGTGTATGACGGTATGTGTCGAAACAATGCTTCGAAACAGCGAGCGATTCGACACTTCCTGCTTGTTTCTTTCGTCTGCCTCGCTGTTTTGCAGCGACACACTGTCTGAGCCTATGTAAAATTTGAATCAACCGTTCGGAACATTAGTATGGAATATCAAACATGTCATATTTTTCAGGGATGTATTATGATGACTTGATTTTACAAGTGATATTATTTTTGCTGAGAAGTTATAGACACTGGAAATTGTGTCAGTGTTGCAGTTGTCAATGTTTTAGGCGCTATGTTAAAGTTGAAAGTGTCAGTGTGTTCGTATAAATGTAATATACACTTTATTAGCTCTGCTGATATGTGTACTCGGTGTGGATTTGAATCATTGTCTACCAAATCTAGCTTACTCTAGTTTGATATCATGTGTTATTATTACTGTTATTATTATTGTTGTTTTTTATTATTTTCCCATATACTGCAGCTATCATCATATCTACGTTTTATTACATCATAATGAAGACTTGTGTAAAAATATTGAATTTGTGGTCACACGAAACGCCATAGATTTTCACACACGACAGTAAAAACAGAGGAAAGTGTCTCACACAGTTCATGTATACCCGCGCCGGTACTGTCTATAAGAGACTTCTTTCTCCCCGATACGGGCAATTGTGTCGTTGTGTCGTTGTGTCGACTCACTGTTTCGAAACAGTTTAAATCACTGCGCTAACTGTTTCGAAACAGTTGAGTGTGTCAATTTGCCCACCTCTACTTGTAACGAGCGAGTGATAGGGAGATGCGGCTGTGGAATAGTGAGTGAGAATGGGGACAAATTAATAGGCTTCTGTGGTGTTGGCAGCCTGGTCATTGAGGGAACACTTTTTCCACACAGGGGGGTGCACAGGTTAACGTGGGAGTCACCAGGCGGACGGGACGGGACCCAGATAGGTCACATGGTGATCAATGGCAGATGTAGACATGCATTACAAGACGTGAAAGTGAGAAGAGGCGCAGATGTGGGAATTGATCACCATCTAGTAGTAGCAAGACTGAAGGTGAAACTCAGAGCTGCTGGACCAGCTGCAGTCAAACAGAAAAGATACATCACGAAACTTAAGGACCCCCTCACCAGAAAAGCTTTCGTGGTTGATGTAAAGAGACGATATCAGACTGCCAAAAGCTAGGAAAGAACAGCGACCGATGATGTCGACTGGAAATCCAACGCCATCTCAGCGGTATGCAAGGGGAGCGGCGAGTCATGCTTGGGATTCCGGGGGAGAGAGAGTCGGGATTGGATGGCACCAGGGGCATTAGACACCATGGTGAAGAGAGGGGAAATCAGGGGCTGGGTCTCCCAGGTTAGGGGAAATATACAGTGAGCGGGGCAGTCAGCCGGACAGGAAAGTAGGATGTCAGGCCCATGCTGGTAAAGGGACATTTCTGGACGACCTTGCGGGGCACACGGAGGAGGCAGCGCTGGGAGGTGAACAGAGCACAGTTCATGAAGTAACTAAAGCTGTCGGGGGAAAGCGAGATGCAAACAGTGTAACGTTAGTGGGAGACAGGAGAGGCGGTCTCGTCGCCACAGTGTGGGGGCAGGGAACAGGGTGGGCGGAGCGCTTCAGAGAAACACTGAATAAGGGAGCCACCAGAGACGCAGCTGAATGTTCCTGAGGCTGAGGGTGACCTGGGTGTAAATCAGAAATGCCACGAAGAGCAGAAATCATCACTGCTATCAAAGGGTTGAAAAATGGAAATGGCGCCTGGTCACTACAGTCTAGGTAGATAGTTGTTCAGGGCGGGTCCTGAGATGGCGGCAGAACTGTTGGAACCACTGTTTGCACAGGTCTGGGAGATTGTGACAACAGGTTAGTTCATCAATCACTCTGTGAATACATTGGTCAGTTAGTTCGTCATTCATTCATTCGGTCCATCAATAAATCAGTCCGTCTGTTACATCAGTTTGAAAGTCGGTCCGTCAAATTAGCAGTCTATCCGTTGTCTATCACTCAGTCGTTCTGACAATCATAGGTAGTACATTAGTCAGTCACTCGGTCCCTCAGTCAATATATGAATAAGTCTGTTAGTAAGTTTGACATTCAGTATATTTCGTCTGTCTGTCAGTCCTTCTTATTAAAAGTCTATTAACATTTATAAATTGAAGATAACTTACTTAAACGTCACCTTTGCACCATTGCCAATAGTCATGGTTGCATTTTTGATGCTGATGATATTTGACGGCGTTGGCGGCAGAACTGTTGGAACCCCTGTTTTAACACATCTGGGAGATTGCGACAACAGGTTAGTTCATCAATCACTCTATGAACACATTGGTCAGTTAGTTCGTCCTTCATTCATGCAGTCCAATAAATCAATCCGTCTGTTACATCAGTTTGAAAGTCGGTCCGTCAAATTAGCAGTCTATCCGTTGTCTATCACTCAGTCCATATGACAATCATAGGTAGTACATTAGTCAGTCACTCGGTCCCTCAGTCAATATATGAATAAGTCTGTTAGTAAGTTTGACATTCAATATATTTCGTCTGTCTGTCAGTCCTTCTTATTAAAAGTCTATTAACATTTATAAACTGAAGGTAACTTACTTAAACGTCACCTTTTCGTCGTTGCCAACTGTTATCAAAGTATTTGTGATACTGATGATATTTGACGGGGCTGAACAAATGACCTCCCTGTCAACTTCAGATTCCTCACTACATGTGGCCTTAAACATAAAAAGTGACATTGAAACACAATTCCACAGTGCCCTGATTCATTCATTCATTCATAACCTTCCACTCCCAATGGAGCATTGACCTTCAACAAACACATGCCAAGTCCTCCTGTCACGTGCCATCATCTCAAGTTCTTTCCACGTTCTCCTCATCATTTTCACCTCTGTTTGCAGCTCTCTTCTCCATGTGCTTCTTGGTCTACCTCTGCCTCTCTTGCCCTGGGTGTTCCAGAACAAGTACTGCCTTGTAATGCTATCAACAGGTCTCCTCAGTGTGTGTCCAATCCATCGCCATCGTCTTCTTCTCATCTCTTGTTCCACTTGCACTTGTCTAGTTCTTGTCCTCAGTTCCACATTGGTAACCTTGTCATACCATTTTAATCCCTCTATTCTACGCAAGCACCCATTTATGAAAGTCTGTAGCTTTTTGGTTGTTGTCTTTGTTGTTCTCCATGTCTCAGAGCCATACAATAGGACTGACTTCACATTTGAGTTGAAGATTCTTATTTTCGTGTTGGATCCGATTTCTCTTGATCTCCATATATTTCCCAATGCAATGAAAGCTCCTCTTGCTTTTTGTATTCTTAGTTTGATATCACTGTCTGTCCCTCCAACTTTGTCTATATTGCTGCCAAGATATGTGTACGATTCTACATCTTGTATTGGTGTTTCTTCAAGGTCAACCCTGTTATCGTTACCTGCATTTATTCTCAGTATTTTTGTCTTTTCCCTGTGTATTTTCAGACCCAATTGCTGTGACCTCTCATCGAGTGTTTTCAATTTGTCCTGCATCTGATTACGGTTATGGGACAGAAGAGCCAAGTTATCAGAAAAATCCAGACAACCCAACTGCTTAGTCAGAGTCCACTGGATTGCATTTCTGTTGTGTGTTGTCGATGATCTCATTACCCAGTCTATTGCTAGTAAGAAAATAAATGGAGACAAGAGGCATCCCTGTCGCACTCCTGTTCTTATCCCAAACGGTTCTGTAAGCTGTCCTTCATGAAGAACTCTGCATGTCATGTCTTCATATGTTTTCTTTATTAAATTAATGATCTTCAGGGGAACTCCATAATGCCTCATCAATTTCCAAAGTGATTCTCTGTCTACACCGTCAAATGCCTTTTCGTAGTCCACAAATCCGATGTATAGTGGTGAATTCCGTTCCAGACTTTGTTCAACTATTATTCTCAAAGTGGCTATCTGGTCTGTACATGATCTGTTTTGTCGAAAACCTGCTTGTTCATCTCTCAGTTTTTTGTCTATGGACTCTTTTAATCTCTCAAGGATAGTCCTGTTTAATACTTTTCCTGGCACTGATAGTAACATTATTCCTCTATAATTTGTGCACTCTTGTAAATTTCCCTTCTTAGGCAACTTAACCAGATATCCTTCCTTCCATTCTGCTGGTATCTCTTCCTTTTCCCAGACTTTACCAAGTAATTTATATAACATCTCTGTAGCAGTGTCGATATCTGCTTTGATAGCCTCTGCTGGAATGCCATCAGGTCCAGACGCTTTTCCATCTCTTAGAAGATTTATGGCTTTCTTTATTTCTTCCTTCGTTGGTCTTTCACCGTTAATTTGTAGCCCTTCTTCTGCTGGCTGGATGTCCGGGGGGTTTTGTGGAGCTGGTATATTGAGAAGGTCCTCAAAATATTCTGTCCACCTCTTCATTTGCTCTTGTATATTGCTGAGCAGTTTTCCATTCTTGTCTTTTATGGGGCAACTTGTTTGCTTGTATTTCCCTGTGACCTTCTTTGTGCTGCTATACAGTTCTCTCATATTTCCTTTGGCTGCAGCATCTTCTGCCTCTCTTGCCAACTCCTCAATATACTTCCTCTTGTCTCTTTTGATACTTCTTTTTACTTCTTTGTTTGCTTCTCTGTACACTCCTTGAGTCTTGGCTTTGGAACTTCTGGTTTTGCTTGTGCTTAAATCTGCTTTCTTGTTTTTTTTTCTGTCTTTTATCTTATTGATGATTTATGTTGTTATCCATGCTTTTTGTTGTCGTTCCCTTTTCCCCAGTATTTCTTCACGTCTCATTCCATACCGTTTTGATTTGCTGCCAATAGTCTTCTGTATTCTCTATATCTTCCAGCTGTTGGAGCACTTAGAATTTGTTGGATATTGTGACCGCAAATTTGTCTCTTGTTTCTTAGATGTCCTACATTAAATTGTTGTCTATAATTCTGCATTGTTGCATATCTCTTGAGTTTCATTTTTACTTTGGCTATCAGAAGGTGGTGATCTGATGCCACATCTGCTCCTCTATATACCTTTACATCCTGCAATGATGATCTAAACTTCTTGTTTATGCATATATGATCAATCTGATTTTCTGTTCTATGGTCTGGTGATATCCATGTTGCCTTGTGTATTCTCTTATGTGGAAACATGCTTCCTCCTATAGCCAGTTGATTTGAAGCACAGAAGTTTGAGAATAGTTCCCCATTTTCATTCATTATTCCTAGCCCATGTTTTCCCATGACTTCTTCAAAGCCGGTGTTGACTGTACCTATCTTTGCATTCATGTCACCCATCAAAATTGTGGTGTCTCTTTTTTTACTTTTCCCATAATTTCCTGTAGTCTAGTATAAAATGCTTCTTTCACAGACTCTTCTTTGTCATTAGTTGGTGCATAACATTGGATGACATTTACATTTATTTTCTTTTTAGCTGTTTTAAAAGTAGATCTTATTATTCAGGGTCCAACAGCTTCCCATTCAATGAGTGCTTTCTGTGCTTCTTTAGATATCATAAGAGCTACCCCTTCAAGGCACAAGCAAAGAAACAAAGTTACAACTGATCAGAGCATGTATATTCCCAGTAGCAACATACGGCTGCGAGACTTGGACACTCAATAAAACAGTTGCAAAAAAGATTACATCATTCGAAATGAAATGCTACAGAAGGATGTTGAGAATACCCTGGACAGAAAAAAAGACCAACAGAGAAGTACTGCACTCACTAAACGTACAGGAACATTGGCTCCTAAATACCATCGCAATAAGGAAGCTGAAATTTTTCGGTCATATAAAAAGACATAATAGTCTGGAAAAAACAGTGATGGAAGGCATGGTCCCTGGAAAAAGGGGAAGGGGTCGACCTAGACGACGGTGGACCCAGGACATCACAGAGAGTCTGAACTTGTCTTTGGCTGATGCAGGTCGACTTGCCCAGAATCGTGATGCGTTCAGAGCAGCTGTAATGGAGACAACGTTCTGGAAAGAATACGTCACATGATGATGAGACCCCTTCACTGCGGTGTGAACTTTCGTCTTCATGTCCTGAGGACAGCACCAATTCATCTGTGATGAGTTTCTTCCTGTCTACCCCCTTCCACTTTGTTTAACACATTCCCAGAACCTCGATTTTATATTCCCTCATTTCTGCTGCTACTTGTGCCAATGTTCCTTGTTCGCTTAATGTCCGAACATTCCAGGTGCCAAATCAGGAAGTTCTCCTAGAGGAAAGAAGGTTAGTCAAGGGCCCTGACTAACTTCCTAATAACTGAAGAAAAATTCAGAATTGGTGGCGCCATACAGTTGGTTATCTCTAGGCCTCTTTTTACCTAAAACTCTGATCTACTTTTTTTTTTAAACTACAGAACCTAGTTACCTACTATTGCTAACTAAAATAGATTTCCCTGCGGACTTTCAAAGTGGCGACACTAGTCTGCCCTTGAGTATAAGAGTGAGATCCATCTTTGTTGCATAGATCTGGAAAAGGCGTTTGAGAGGGTCCCCTAGAGCAAACTTTGGGACTGTTTGGCAAGGAAGAACATTCCAGCAACTCTGATTCATGCTTTACAGAGCTTCTACAAGTCTTGCAGAAATTACGTGAGGACAGCAAACCATAAGTCAGAAGAGTTCAGGACCATCACTGGTGTAAGACAAGGTGATATCCTGTCACCTTGTCTTTCCATACTCCTCATGGACGATGTCATCAATGCATGTAAGGAGAGAACAAGAACGTATTCAGTGGGGTACTGGAAGATGAGACAGGTATGTATTTTAGAGCTGGCATTTCCTGATGATGTTGCCCTGATTGCTAAATCGGAGGCACATCTCCGGTCCAGCCTGCAGGTCTGGAAGGAAGAGCTGTGTAATGTTATGATGTATGTATATAAGCATTACCTCGTCATCTACACAAGCACACACATGTTTCAGAAAGCACTCAGTATAAGCATGTTCAGTGCGTAGCCATGTTTATTTACAGAATATCGTACATGTGAAGATTCGCATATTATTACAATGTGTGGTTCGTATTATTAATGTATCATATTATATTAGAGAGGAGAGGGATGGTCGTAAGCAGCTCTAAAGCAAAGTCCATGGTGGTGTCGCGAGAGGAGAGGGTACATTAGATTGGGCTGGGAGGGCAGGCCCTGGAGCAGGTCGACCACTTTAAATGATTGATTCCTTGATCCCCAGCCGCCGACCGCCAAAGCAGTCAGTGGCCATCACGCCCAGTGGCGTCCTGCAGGGCAACAACAAACCGATTCCACCCCGCTCGGTCAGCGGCCATCCCCCGCACAGTGCCCCAACCCCGGTCCACCCCCCGCATCCCAGCCTCCACAGCCCCCCGCCAGGCCGTTTCCGGTCGGCCTCTCTCTCGTTTTCCCCCAGGGGTCCAAAGCATAGCTGCTCTTGTGATGGCATCGGGGTCCCCTCTGAGGACATGGCCAACCCAGCCCCAGCGTCCGCCAGCCACGATGGTGCGCATGTCCCCGTGCTTGCCACGAGCAAGCAGATCTTGGCTAGCGATGGCACTCGGCCAAAAGATTCGATGAATCTCTCCCAGGCATGTTGTGTGAAAAGAGGACAACCTCGACACCTCCCTCTCTGCAACTCCCCAGCACCCCGCACCACGGAAAGCACACAGCTCTGATATAATCTTAGTCCTGCGCCTGTGCTGCACCGGGAGGACCTCCAGATGCTGCCCAGGCCAAAGAAGGCTGCTCTTGCCTTATCCACTCTGACGCTGATGTCCCCGCCTGCCCCGCCGTCCGGTGTCACTATGCCTCCTAGGTATGTGAAGGTATCTGTCTGCACCAGCCGCCGACCCCCCACCGACATGGGCCCAGGGTGACCACTTTAAATACCTCGGAGCTATTATAGACCGAAAAGGAGGCATCAAAGAAGAGTTGGCCACTCGAAAAGCAGCAGCTGGGAGACTTTTTCAGGCCATAGGTCGAGGATTCCTCGGCGAGAGAGAGGTTGGTAAGAAAACGAAGATGGCAGTATACCGCTCCACCTATGTCCCAGTCTTGACGTATGGATGCGAGTCATGGGCAATGACTACAACCCACAAAAGCCAGATCCAAACCTCAGAAATGAGGTATCTGAGGAAGGTGGTTGAAGTAACAAGAAGAGACATGGTCCGCAACCAGACGATACGTCAAGGCCTAAAATCCCATCCCTGCAGACCCAAGTAAAACAGTCCCAACTAAGATGGTTTGGCCATGTCTGCAGAATGGGAGAAGATCGGCTACCACGACAAGCATGGGAAACAAAGAGCCAGGGATCCAGACCCCCCAAAACGCTGGGAGGACAACATTAGACAATCTTTGAAGGACCGAGGACTAGAATAGAACCAGGCCAGGAGGAAGACAGCCGATAGGATAGTCTGGCGCTCTCTCTTCCAAACACCTCACGGTAGAAGGGGAACGACTAAGTAGTAGACACTAGTCTGCAGTACCAATTGAGGGTACAACAAGTGAGAGTATAAGTGACCTGATGTCGACGCCAGACACCATCATCAGACAGGTCTTAGAGACGCTGGACAAGCTTTGTAATCACTCCCTGATACATCTTGGAGCGTATCAAAACTTTCAGACTTGACCAGTGACGAGAGTGAACCAGTGATCTATCTGGAAATGACCAAATATCAACGGGAGCAGAAAACATCAATCTATTGGCAGCTAAGTACAAACTTAAAAGCTGCCAAGTGAACTGTCCATTTTTCTTCTTCTTCTTCCTCGTTCGTCCTGAAAAGGATATTGGTTGCGTTGTGTCCGTTTACAGCGGAGCTGCGGTATTTGCGCTTTTAGCCGACACATCCGACTTCCGCACTGCATTTTTTGGGACCGGGTTTGCCTTCCCTCTTCGATCCCTACTCCTCAGCCAGACTGCAGTGATGCACCATGTCTCCAGGACCACCACGTGGAGGTGGAGTAGGGTCTTGGTCAGCTCTGGTTCGCTGAACCTGAAGCAGGCAGTCAAGATATGGGTCACTTACTGCATTCTCACTTCTGATACATCTTGGGTCCCGTCCATTTTTCGAAAACCCTGTGATGATTACTTTTTAAAAAAGAATTTATCATTTTTAAACTGTTAACCATAATTGATTATTAAATTTGTTATTTGTTTGTGTACATGTGTGTGTGTGTGTATATATATATTTATATATATATATATATATAGTGAGAATATTTTTCAGAGAAATTTCAGCTTGTTTTGCCTTTCAGTTTTCTGCCAACTGAAAGTATTGTCTAGAAAATCTGCTTTCAATATGGAGTTGTTCAAGGAACGCCACAGCACACAGGTTTTGTTAGGACTGGCCTTGGAGCCGGTTTCCTCACACTATTTAAACACCTCATGTAGGATCCTGTATTTTCTATTGACCATTACCTGTCGGTCAGAACCAGTCCTGTAAATAAGTATATCATCTGCAAAAGTCAATGCTCATCCCAGCCCAGTGTCACGTAGGGTTTATATTCATTTAATTTCCTACATCTTCTTCCTATTCGTTCACCCAAATTCTCTCTTTTATTATCTCTGTATTTCATTTTTCCCGTATATTTTTCATCCATTCGTTTTGCGAATATTATTTTCATATAATTCGCAAACTTTACCTGTTTCTTTCTCAAAACTGAGAATCGCGCTAGGACGATATTACGTAGATGTCAGGGCTGCAGGGCGTCAGAAGGCGTGATAAGTCGGTTCGCTGAACATAGGACGTAGCAAATCGTCTACATTCTCACCGAGCGCGCGAGCTTCTTCTCGGCATTAGTCCCGGTGAGGTGTGATACTTTACATCTGCACCGGTCAGTATCCAGACATTTGTCTGGAAAATCCCAAACTGACACGGCGCTCACTTGGGCCATGGTCAGCTGTAGTGTGAAAACTGCCCTGCAATGGAGTCAGGCTGTCTGGGATTTGAAACTGACACGCGTACATCGTGGTCAGTAGGTGACAGTTACGACACGCGTTAAGCGGACGTAAATGTTGGGAGTAGGGGAGATAATTTCGCTTGGCGAAATAAGTTTGGGCCCTTTGTCTGATTTTAAGATATTGGCCAAGTTTGAAACTTTAATTTCATTCTCGCTCATAGACTCCACAGTAGATAGGTCGCTCGAAAACAGAATAGCTGTTAGCGAAGATCTCAGTTTGTTTCGGCAATTTGTCGAACTTCTAGACTTCCAGAAATGTTTTCAGCATTTTTATTCTTAAGTTGTGCGACTACCTGTAATTCTGTGGTTGAGGTAATTAATATGATAGATATATAGATTTTGTGAGTGTTAAGGTGTTAAATCGCTTAATTCATTTTAATCTATTTCTTTAGCGCAGAAGAGAAATAAAGTGGTAGGCTATTATATTTTCTAGGGAAGCATTCAGTGGAAAGCAGACTAAAATTTTAATTTCTAGCTTATAACGGCAATTGTAGCTATTTATGAATTTAATTTAACTGCTAATACTCAGTCGAGTGTATTTTTCTAAACTAACGTATAAACTCTAGAATCGAGCCTCATGAATGGTGACGGAATACGCACGTGTTCCTAATTTATGAGGATTGCTGATTTTTAAATATAACTTACGTCACGGGAAGTTTAAATGATAAGCAAAGCTCTCTGCTTGCAAGTTTAAATGTAAGTTTTAACCAGTACAGATTCTGTTTATTATATTATATGTGTTATTTTTCCTCCACACAGTGAAAGTTTTGGGGTGACCCTAACTTTACCAGCACCTAGTAGTAGTTTCCATACTTGTGAAGAAATAGACAGTCCTTATTTTGAACCACGTGGGTTTTCTCAAGTAACACTGATCTGACGGTGCAAGTTAGACAGAAATACTAATATCCCTATAACGGGTTTTCAAAGACTGTAATGATAAATACTGGACCTTGGAGCCAGCACTTAATTTCTTCTAGAAACTCTATATAATTTGCTGCCTGGTGGCGTGAATATTAACAATCATTTCCCGACTAGATTATATCTTGTGGACAAATCTGTGGTGTGACTAAAGTGAATCCTATACTGAGGGAAGGCACCGACCTGACATTCATCATTTTTTAGAAACCTACGCTATTGACACTGTGCTCTGCTAACTCCCGCGCCTGGAATAATTGTTAGGTGACTTAATCAGACATTTGAACAAATTTGCATACCCAAGTAGTCGTTCCCGGAGACTCCAAGTTAAATACGTCTTTTGGAACTGGGGACTTCTTGGCAGAAGACTGCATTTTTTGAGTCTGTGTGAAAATCTAAAATCAATGTGTTCCAAGAGGCAGCAAGCAAAGTCGTGAGTACAAGTATGAGAAGCCATGGCGGAATGAATGAGTGTACGCTGGTTTGAGTGATATTTTTCACTATTTTATCTTTGACACCCTGTTGCTGTCCTAATTTTTTTTTCAATCTGCATAATTTGTTGCTAAGGCTAGAGTTCTTGTGTTTTTGTCTTAGGTTAAATCAGATTTTTTTCAAACTCTGTGCATATAATTACGAGATAAAACAAAGAAAACTCTTAGACTCAAACCCTATGTATCTGTGACTCGGGCGCCATCATCTGTTCTCTTAACGGGGCCGGGCTAAACCTAGAGTTAACACTATAACGGGGCTATCATCCTTGCAACATTTCCTTGATTTTTTATGACTATGTGTATATGTATTTTCCTTGATGTACTTTCTTTGATGTTGTGAGCCGATTTTTCCTGATAATAAAATCGCTCTTGAACTTAATAATCGTGTTTGGTCAGCTCGTTCTAGATAATATATATATCATTGTTATAGTTTTCCCACGTCTGTGTGTTTACCTGTCGTCACGTGTATGTGCGTGCCTGTGAGTGATAGAAATATACGTAATATGTATATTGGTGTAGTCTGTCTGACGCTGTAACAACTGTTGTAGAAGATAGGTGAGAGAGAGAAGAATTCTTTTCGCTTTCAGAGACAGCCACTATATCAAATCTATCATCTCACGTGTGTGGAAATTCTATTACCTTTCACTAACTCTCACTGAGTCTATCACCTATTCAAACCTATTCAGAAGGGACCAAACCTAGTCTTAATTCTCCTATCGGAAATCTACGACAAATGGGGACTCGTTTCCGGTCTTTGAACTTAGAATAGGAAGACGAGTACGACAAACGTGGACTCGTCTATCTGGATTTTGTACTTAAGATTCTGTATTCTGATATAGAGTAAGAGTGTGATGTCTTGTGAGTTGTGTATCTTTTAAAAATAATTACCCCCTAGACTAGCGATCTGTTTACGGGCGTGCTGACCACACAAACTAATAAGTTTTTTTTTCCACAGCATCTTTGAATAATATACATTTTGGTTACAGGTTGATTTTGTCGGGATATATGTTAACTGCTGATTGTAATACTAAATGCTGGTAAAGTGGTGAGTGTATAACATTCACTGGGTACTGAGGCAGAACGGCGTTTGAACTAAGTTAAGGAGTGTGTTTCGGACTTTTTGTCCAGATTAATTCCCTCCCTTACCCGATCTGACTTCAGGGGCGAACTTATAGTGGATTTTTAAAAATTAAGGGATTATTTTTCTCTTTAATTTTTGCAATATTCTTTTGCTTTTCCACTGTAGCAACTTATTTTTCAGTGTAATCTTAACTACCATTTAGTTGGCGTAGTCGTGTTTTGCATTAAGTGCTTTATTGCCGATAATAGCAGCGATAGTTAGATTTTATTTTGGAGGAGGTATCCCAGGGTTAAGGATATCATCTTTTGAATTTTTGGTTTTTTTTTCTCGTAAGTGGTAGGAACCAGGTTATTCTTTTTCCTATTTTCTATCTCCACGTGTCTCAGTCACTGACATAATATGGCCGAGAGGGCAAAGCTTAGACAACTCCTCAGGGACGAAGCGAGAGAGGAGGGACTGGAAGGAGAGGAAGCGAAAGCTTTTGTCAGAGACGAACTTGAGAGATATGATGCGGAGAGGAAAGAAGAAGAACTAAGGAGGAAAGAAGAAGCAGCGGAGAGGAAGGAAGCGGAAGACCGGCTATTACAGCAGAAGAAGATGGATGAAGAAATGGAAATTCGCAGGGCGAACGAACGAGAGAAGGAGAGACAGCATGAGGAAAGAGAGAAGGAGAGACAGCACGAGTTGGCGCTTAAAACTCTTGAGTTCCAAAGTCGTGGTGCTGCCTCTACCTCCAGCAATGGAGAGTCTTCTCCTCATTCTTCCTTAACTGACCCTGCTAACACTCAATCTCTTCAACTAAATGCTATGTCTTTCACTCTTGAATCTTTTCCTTGTCCAAATGAGAAGATTGACACATGGTTAGAAAAATTTGAGAAAATTGCAACTCTGTACGGGTTAGAGAGGTCGCGTTGGAATATGAAACTTTCCCAGGCCCTAAAAGGTTCTGCTTATGATGTTTATTCTAAGCTGGAAAGTAGCCAACAAGACGACTACGATGTGTTGAAGAAAGCGTTACTGGAGCGCTTTGAAATGAACGCTCGCAAGTTTTTGCAACTGTTTCGCAACAGCCGGAAAGAGAATTCTGAAACTTTTCACCAGTTCTCATCTCGTCTTAAGGGATATCTAACAAAGTGCCTTGAGCTTTCGCAGCTCCCCTCTACCTATGAAGGTCTTGAGGAACTTGTTCTAACTGAACAAATAAAGAACACTTTGTCTGCTGATACCCGGAGATTTCTCGCTGAGCAGGGGGCAGAAAAACTTGAAGACATTTTGGAAAAGTCTGAGCGTTATCACAATGCGCTGGCTGAACTACCGGCCACAAAGCGGAAACCGACAGAGGAGCATTTTCGAAAACATAACCTAGAGCAATCTTCTCAGGCTTCTAACCAAAACAACCACAGAGAAACTGGACCTCAAAACCCCCCTCCTGAAAAATCCAAGTTCTACAAGAACAAGTACCCCAACCACCCCAAACAGTCTGATCAACCCGACCGCCCTACATGGCAGCGTAGCCAGAAAGGACAAGGTGGCAAAGGGAGAACCCCTGAGCACGGGACATATGATCAGACCGAGCACACCGAGCCTAAACGCATCGGATGCTTATTAACAGTCTCGCAAGGCGGAATTATTGACAGTGATTCCCAACCTGTTGGGGATAGACCCTCAACGCGAGGTATTGTTATTTTGAACGGTTCTCAAACTTCTTGCTTATTTGACACGGGGCTTTCTTACGATTGCATTGTTGCCAGAAACCTGGTTAAACCCGGTCAAGAGACAGGAGAGACCGTCAAACTTTGTGGAGTTCGTAAGAGTGATGCACCTACAGCGCTTCCCATCGCATTGGTGGAGATACACTCTGACTTTGTCAGAGGTGTGATCAAAGCGGCTGTTATGGATGATCCCATCTACCCAGTCATACTTGGCGGGAGATACGTGTGTATTGGGAAACCGGAAGAGCCGATTGTGGCAGCAGTAACTACAAGAGGGCAAACCAAGAAGGAACGGGAGCCTGCGCCTAATTTGTTACCTATGGAACTTAAAGAAGCGCAACAAAAGGATCCTACTTTGGCACCCTGCTTTAGGAAACTGCCCATGGCGAAGGAACCCAAACAGCACGGGGACATTTTTTCTGAGGATGGCGTACTTTATCGGAGAACGGGCAAGCCTGACCAAGGTTACAACCAGCTCCTAGTACCGAAACAGTACAGAAGCCAAATCCTAGAAATGGGGCACTCTCTTCCCTTTAGCGGACATATGGGACAGAACGCCACAAACCAACGTATAACCACTCATTATTGGTGGCCAGGAGTAAATACTGATATTATCAGGTACGTCAAATCCTGTGCCCAGTGCCAACGTGTACCACCCAAGCAACGGACACCCCCAGTCCACATGGGTGAAATGCCAATAATGGGAACACCATTCGAACGGGTTGTGATCGACATTTTAGGGCCTTTCGAAAGGACTAAAAGAAGGAACAGGTTCATCCTGACCTTAGTCGATACATGCACTTTATGGGCAGAAGCTATCCCGCTAACATGCGCAGATGCCAAGCATGTCGCAGAAGCCCTCGTGCAGATTTTCACTCGGTTGGGATTCCCTCAGCAAGTGTTGACGGATAATGGATCTCCATACCGAAACCTGTTGATGGATGAGATCGTTAAGATCTTGAGGACCCAGCACATCCACACTAAGCCATATACTCCGGCCGGAAATGGGCTCGTGGAACGTGCTAATGGAAACCTCACCATGATGCTAAGTAAGCTGGCACAAGTGAAACCTGAAGATTGGGATCTCTGTATTCCTGCAGCATTATTTGGCTACAGAGAATCTCCTCATACTTCCACAGGATTTCCGCCAGCTACACTCTTATTCGGCAGACCCATTAAGGGCCCGCTTGAAGCCTTACTTCAGTCTCTGACAGACGAGAAGGCTGATGAGACAGTTGTCTCAGCCAGTAAATATGTGTCGGTTTTAAAGGAACGGTTGAAACTAGGGTGGGACCTAGCAACGACTAACTTTAAGCGAGCACGCACCAAGCACGCTAACCGATACAGGAAAGTCGCGGAAGAGAGAGAACTGGAAGCAGGAGAGAAAGTTTTGGTGTTGCTCCCTACCGAGAACAACCAACTGAAGATCGGATGGCAAGGGCCGTTTACCGTCCTGAAAAAGATTTCTAAGGCTAACTACCAGATCTCTATTGAAGGAAAGGAGAAGGTTTTCCATTTAAATCTCTTAAAGAGATACTTGGAAAAACCAGTGCCAACCTCCGACCATCTCCTGACGATCGCCAAAACTGACGAAGATGACGATAGTGGCAGGGATATTCCACCGCTATCACAGGAAATCTTTCAAAAATGTCAGAAGCGGCGACGCTCTTTCAAGCGCGCATATGAGACATTCCAGGGGAAGGAAACTTTGAGGAGTGGACTTGAGTAGGAATTGGACAGAGATGGAGGGGGAAGAGGAGAGGGAAGAAGACAGACACCCCGAAGCTACGGTTATAGGAAATTAAACTCCATAACGTAGACATGGAGTGCTTCCATATCTTAAAGGGGGGAGGCTCTGTCACGTAGGGTTTATATTCATTTAATTTCCTACATCTTCTTCCTATTCTTTCACCCAAATTCTCTCTTTTATTATCTCTGTATTTCATTTTTCCTGTATATTTTTCATCCATTCGTTTTGCGAATATTATTTTCATATAATTCGCAAACTTTACCTGTTTTCTTTCTCAAAACTGAGAATCGCGCTAGGACGATATTACGTAGATGTCAGGGCTGCAGGGCGTCAGAAGGCGTGATAAGTCGGTTCGCTGAACATAGGACGTAGCAAATCGTCTACATTCTCACCGAGCGCGCGAGCTTCTTCTCGGCATTAGTCCCGGTGAGGTGTGATACTTTACATCTGCACCGGTCAGTATCCAGACATTTGTCTGGAAAATCCCAAACTGACACGGCGCTCACTTGGGCCATGGTCAGCTGTAGTGTGAAAACTGCCCTGCAATGGAGTCAGGCTGTCTGGGATTTGAAACTGACACGCGTACATCGTGGTCAGTAGGTGACAGTTACGACACGCGTTAAGCGGACGTAAATGTTGGGAGTAGGGGAGATAATTTCGCTTGGCGAAATAAGTTTGGGCCCTTTGTCTGATTTTAAGATATTGGCCAAGTTTGAAACTTTAATTTCATTCTCGCTCATAGACTCCACAGTAGATAGGTCGCTCGAAAACAGAATAGCTGTTAGCGAAGATCTCAGTTTGTTTCGGCAATTTGTCGAACTTCTAGACTTCCAGAAATATTTTCAGCATTTTTATTCTTAAGTTGTGCGACTACCTGTAATTCTGTGGTTGAGGAAATTAATATGATAGATATATAGATTTTGTGAGTGTTAAAGTGTTAAATCGCTTAATTCATTTTAATCTATTTCTTTAGCGCAGAAGAGAAATAAAGTGGTAGGCTATTATATTTTCTAGGGAAGCATTCAGTGGAAAGCAGACTAAAAATTTAATTTCTAGCTTATAACGGCAATTGTAGCTATTTATGAATTTAATTTAACTGCTAATACTCAGTCGAGTGTATTTTTCTAAACTAACGTATAAACTCTAGAATCGAGCCTCATGAATGGTGACGGAATACGCACGTGTTCCTAATTCATTAGGATTGCTGATTTTTAATTATAACTTACGTCACGGGAAGTTTAAATGATAAGCAAAGCTCTCTGCTTGCAAGTTTAAATGTAAGTTTTAACCAGTACAGATTCTGTTTATTATATTATATGTGTTATTTTTCCTCCACACAGTGAAAGTTTTGGGGTGACCCTAACTTTACCAGCACCTAGTAGTAGTTTCCATACTTGTGAAGAAATAGACAGTCCTTATTTTGAACCACGTGGGTTTTCTCAAGTAACACTGATCTGACGGTGCAAGTTAGACAGAAATACTAATATCCCTATAACGGGTTTTCAAAGACTGTAATGATAAATACTGGACCTTGGAGCCAGCACTTAATTTCTTCTAGAAACTCTATATAATTTGCTGCCTGGTGGCGTGAATATTAACAATCATTTCCCGACTAGATTATATCTTGTGGACAAATCTGTGGTGTGACTAAAGTGAATCCTATACTGAGGGAAGGCACCGACCTGACATTCATCATTTTTTAGAAACCTACGCTATTGACACTGTGCTCTGCTAACTCCCGCGCCTGGAATAATTGTTAGGTGACTTAATCAGACATTTGAACAAATTTGCATACCCAAGTAGTCGTTCCCGGAGACTCCAAGTTAAATACGTCTTTTGGAACTGGGGACTTCTTGGCAGAAGACTGCATTTTTTGAGTCTGTGTGAAAATCTAAAATCAATGTGTTCCAAGAGGCAGCAAGCAAAGTCGTGAGTACAAGTATGAGAAGCCATGGCGGAATGAATGAGTGTACGCTGGTTTGAGTGATATTTTTCACTATTTTATCTTTGACACCCTGTTGCTGTCCTAATTTTTTTTTCAATCTGCATAATTTGTTGCTAAGGCTAGAGTTCTTGTGTTTTTGTCTTAGGTTAAATCAGATTTTTTTCAAACTCTGTGCATATAATTACGAGATAAAACAAAGAAAACTCTTAGACTCAAACCCTATGTATCTGTGACTCGGGCGCCATCATCTGTTCTCTTAACGGGGCCGGGCTAAACCTAGAGTTAACACTATAACGGGGCTATCATCCTTGCAACATTTCCTTGATTTTTTATGACTATGTGTATATGTATTTTCCTTGATGTACTTTCTTTGATGTTGTGAGCCGATTTTTCCTGATAATAAAATCGCTCTTGAACTTAATAATCGTGTTTGGTCAGCTCGTTCTAGATAATATATATATCATTGTTATAGTTTTCCCACGTCTGTGTGTTTACCTGTCGTCACGTGTATGTGCGTGCCTGTGAGTGATAGAAATATACGTAATATGTATATTGGTGTAGTCTGTCTGACGCTGTAACAACTGTTGTAGAAGATAGTGAGAGAGAGAAGAATTCTTTTCGCTTTCAGAGACAGCCACTATATCAAATCTATCATCTCACGTGTGTGGAAATTCTATTACCTTTCACTAACTCTCACTGAGTCTATCACCTATTCAAACCTATTCAGAAGGGACCAAACCTAGTCTTAATTCTCCTATCGGAAATCTACGACACCCAGTTAAGCTGAATGATGGCTACTTTGGTTTGTGGATGTTAAACAATACTGGTGATAATGGAGAACCCTGGGGTAGTTCCAAGCAAATGCACATTGGTTTTGATGTCCATGTTCCCAAGCGAAATGCACCTGATCTCTCAGTTAAAAAAAAAAGGTAAAGGAACCCGTTACACGCCCATTGAGGCATATTGAGAATATGATGTTAGGCCCATATTATCTTGACCGTCGGCACACGAGGGGTGATGTGGTCGGCATCACGCCGGCCGCCTTAACCTTCCCAGAGTTGCTCTGGTACCCATTTGGGGCTGGGTCGACCCAGGAGCCGTTTGTGGCCTAAACAATTCCCGCCTCATCTGGGGATCGAACCATAGACCACTGCGCTAGGAAGCCAGTTCACTAACCACTATGCTACCGCGGCTCCCGATCTCTCAATTAAGGCAGCTGATATCCATCTTGTTAGCCAAGGGTTAGCACCGCAACCCATTACACAGTTTATTATCGTTTCAAAGTCCACACAGACAAAAGACAGCATTACTGTGTACACAGATGGATACAAGGGAGAGGATGGCAAATTGGGGATAAGAATATATATTCCAATATGGAAAATGGCAAAAGAATATAGCATCACGGAAAGTACATCCATTTTCACTGCAGAGATGGTGGCAATACTAAAAGCACTAGAAATATTCTCTAATAACCCTCCCAAAAAAACTAACAGTTTTAACTGACTCTCTTTCAACAATTAAATCCCTTAAAAACTTACGAGAATGTAGTGGACCTGATATAGCAGAGGAGATATTTCTGGCTAATACATACTTATATTCCAGAGGATGTTCAATCTTAATTGCTTGGATACCTTCACATGTTGGCATAGAAGGAAATGAAAAGGCAAATAAAGAAGCCAAGAAAGGTAGATCTGATAAAAATCTAATAAATGTAGGGACGAGTAAATCAGAGATTAAGAGCTTAATTAAAGATTTAATAACAGATGAATGGAAAGCAGAGTGGGATAAAAATCTGAAAGGAAGACATGCATATAAGATGTTCAAGGCTCCAACAAGAAAATGTCAGATATCTAGGGAATTGAAAATTCCCAGTAATAAGAAACTTCTCAGACTACAGCTGGGAAAAGGCTATTTCAGAATAGAAGAACCTTACTGTGCAGGATGTCTTCAAGACAATAATATAGAACATTTCTTGTTAAAATGTAAGAGGTATGAACAAATGAGACTACCAATATTAGATTATTTGCAAGCATCAAACTTACCTACACATATAGAAGAGGTGTTAAGAATAGACAGACCTATGGAGCTGCATAATATAGTCAAACAATATTTAACATGAACAAATAATATATAGTTGTTGGGAATGTACCAACGGGCTGATCACCCGTTTGCCAGTTACTTCGATTACGGAAACAACGGCAAATGGATTGATTTGCCGTTGCCCTAAAGACGCCAATAGGTGTGATGGGAAACAATGGCAAAGAAAACCTATCTGCTGTTGCCCTAAGACGCCACTAGGCGTAATGGCCACTGACTGCTTTGACGGTCGGTGGCTAAGGACGGAAGAAGAAGAAGAAGTTGGGAATGTGAAGGTCTGATGCTGTTCTTACAATGCATATGACTTTTAACAGATGAAAGTTAATTAAATATCTGTTAAAGAGTCAGTTATATAACTGGAACCACCAGGCCTTTACACCCATCCACTTTAATATTATTTTTATAGCATCTAAGGTTTTATCGACCCACGTGTCCATTGTTATCATGATAGTATCCGAGTATTCTATCTACAAGTTGTTTAAGCACATACATCTCTATCCTTCCCTACATAATACACCTGACCGTTCTCTGGCCATAATATAAAATCTGGCACCTTTTCTGGGTTTTCCTCTAACAACCTTTTTATTTCTCTGATCTCTTCATCCTTTTCTTGTTCTGTAACTAAATCTTCTGATACAGGGATACTGTCCAATACTCGTATAAATTGTTGGTTGCTTTCCTTCTCAATTGCTAATATGGTTATATGTTTCTGAGCTGGTTTGGCATCATCAACTGGATAGTATCTTTCGTCGATTTCCGACAACTCTTCATCCTGAGTAATGTTATCAACATCGTAAATGGCTCTGGACAAACAGGTCTGCACAAGTGTTAAACCTAAAGGCAATATGTTCTATTATTAGATCGTACCCCTGTAGATTCAGTGCCCACGTTTGCATCTTCCTAGAACCTTCATGCGGTTTTGACAACTAAGTTACGAGTGATTTATGATCTGTTTTCATAATAAATGTTGTCCCTTTTAGATAATAATCCAATTTCTTAATGGCATAGTAATTGCAAAAGCTTCTTTTTCTGTAGTTATCCATTTCCGTTGTGACAAGCTTAGTTTGTGTGACAAGAATACTATAGGTTTTTCATTTCTTATGTTTGGCAGAATATCTTGGTTAATTTTATTCAATATATTAATATGCTGCGACAATTTAAAAAAAAAACCCCCATCACGGACACATTATACATGACACTACAACAGAGATCTAAGAATTCCAAGTATACGGCAGTTGCCATGTGGCTTGAGTAATTATCAGATGATAATGCTGAAAATAATACCTTGTCCCCTTTCGGTTGACATTGCGTGTGGCTCTCCTTACTCTCTGCGATGCTTTCATCACCACTGGATGAATTGGTGGGACAGCTTTGAAGATCACTGCTTGCTTTTTCCATTATGGCTTCCTTTCTAAATTTGTTCATGGATAATGTAATGTGTGTAACCCATTCTATCATTGCATCCTTATTCTACACTAAAACGTATACTTATCAGTTGAAGTGAAGAACAGTGGGATGTGTGTTCGATACAGTCATTAAAAAAATAAGAATCCAGAGATGCAGTAATAAGGGGCAATGGTTAAGTTTAGGTTCAGGAATAATAAACCCAACCCTAAACCAAGATCTGCTTACTCGGAGCAAACAAGAGGACATGCACACCATCATAGCTGGCAGACGCTGGAGCTGGGTTGGCCATGTCCTCAGAAGAGATCCCGATGCCATCACAAGAATAGCTATGCTATGGACCCCTGAAGGAAAACGAAAGAGATGCAGACCAAAAACAACTTGGCGGAGGATTGTGGAAGCTGAGATGCAAAGAATGAACCAGAGTTGGTACATGTACGAAGGATGGCCACCGGCCGAGCAAGGTGGAATCAATTTGTTGCTGCCCTACAAGACGCCACTATGCATAATGGCCACTGACTGCTTCGACGGTCGGCGGCTAAGGATCAAAGAAGAAGAAGAAGAAACATGATTGTAACCTTAATGACATGGATGACTTGTTTGGATGGCATTGAAGAACACACCCCACTATTCTTCATTTCAACCCTTAATAGCTAACAGGCGAAAAATTAACAATTTAATTGTGAATAAACACACAACTTTAAATTTCAAAAGAACTATTAAATGAAAATGCCAAAGACATTTAAAATATTTATGAAGCATACGAGCAACAGATAATTTGAATCACATTTAGGATGCAATGTTCTTTATTCCTGAGTGCATCTTAATGTTAATACTTTCATATCACTGGTTTTATTGTCAATCATTTCCCTGGTTTACACAATGTCTGTCACTTCAGCGTGTGTGTATGGTTATTTTAAAAAAAACATGTTAAGTATTCTGTGGGAATTTTTTAACACTTGCATCGAAGCATCATTTTTGGTGATGACGGGTCATTAGTGCGAGGGGAACAACAGAAGTGATTGCATCATTAAAAGGTTGGACTGCTCATGGTAAATTTCCGGTGTTATGTCTTGCAGGTCGCACTAATGACCCGTCATCGAAGCATCATTTTTTGGTGATGCCTAGATGGCAGGGAGGATAGTGTGATTTGCTTGCATAGCTAGTCAGGGTTGTCGCACGGAAGGTCCTGGGTTCGAGTCCTGGGTAAGCCACTCAAGTCTGTTGTTTTTCTGTTGCCTAGTGTTCTATTTCTTTATTTCTTACGAGTGCCTGAAAACATACCTTTATGTTTGTCTAATATTTGTTTAAAAATCCAATATGGTGGATGTTTTTTTTGTTGTTACCATGGTAACCACATTTATTTTAACAAAATAAACTGTAGAATTTGGGTCATGGACATACACTGTGTCCTTTGAGTATATAAAAGGTGTGAAAATGTTATTAGAAATAGTTATTTTGCACTGTAGTGGATGCCTTTACATGAATTTTCCTTGCATGATGATAGGAAACTCTTTACAGAGCGATACAACAGGAGGAAATCTGATCATCAGCATAAGTCCCCCCGTCCGACAAGTGTTTCAGCCCAGTATACTCCTTTACACTCTAAGGGGGGTGGGCCCTCTTGGCTCATGACTCCCAAGTGTCTCAGCCTCCTGTTGTCTTGTATCGAAAATGAACCCATTTCACTTTGGTTGCCACAGAGAAGGAAGGGTTACGACAGGTTGGGAGCACCTGAAAGTCTAACATAATGCCCTTTGTAGAGCAGAAAGGTTGTGCAGGAAGAGAAAGAAGACTCGAAGGGATAGGGAAAGATTCTTCAGGGAGCCCAAGTTTGCCAAAGAACTGTTTGAGCAGCCACGGTCGGGTACACTAAACATCAGGAAAGAAGACCTGGAAGAACACCTTAGAACAACATATTCAGATAGTCGCAAAGATGAGCCTCTTAGAAGCATGGCAAGCCTTGAAGGGCCGAGTAAGCCAGGAGCTGAATTTAACACCAAGCCCCCAACGGTGCAAGATGTAGAAATCATTGTCCAGAAAGCTCGGTGCAAGTCAGCTCCAGGTCCTAATGGTGTTCCATATGTTGTGTATAAGAGATGCCATGAGGTGCTCAAACGTTTGTTCCGTTTACTGAAGAATGCGTGGAAAACCCAGCTTGTAAGCAAGGAATGGAGAAACGTGAACGGAGTCTACATCCCGAAGGAACAAAATTCCACAGACAGCAGTCAGTTCAGGCCAATCTCACTACTTAATGTGGAAGGGACGATAACCCGCTGATATGGAGAAAGTTTTAGTGGTCTGGATGCCACAACATTCCTTTAAGCCAGGGCCTAATCCAGAGCAAGGCCCTAAGTCTCTTCAATTCTATGAAGGCTGAGAAAGGTGAGGAAGAGAAGTTTGAAGCTAGCAGAGGTTGGTTCATGAGCTTTAAGGAAAGAAGCTGTCTCCACAACATAAAAGTGCAAGGTGAAACAGCTAGTGCTGATGTAGAAGCTGCAGCAAGCTAAGCAGGACAGCTAGCTAAGATAACTGATGAAGGTGACTACACTAGGTAACAGATTTTCAATGTGGACGAAACGGCCCTATATTGGAAGAAGATGACATCTAGGACTTTCATAGATAGAGAGGTGTGGTGGGTTTATATGTTATTTATGTTAATTATTATTACTTGTTTACAGAGTGAGGTCCAGCTATGTAAGTCCCTGAGTCTAATAGTTGATTATGATGTATTCTCAGGGTACCTAACTGCTACCACCCTATGATCTCACTCTGCGAAATATTTTAAGTCTATCAATTTATATGGCTACGTGTCTAGGGTAATGTAGGTGTGATGTATGATAACACATTTAACACAACTGTAACTCAATCTAATAAACTCAAGTAAGACAGTGGTTAAAGTTATAGAATTAATTTACAATTTTAATTTCCTGACTCTCAAATGTTTTGAATCAGGAAGGTTAAACTCAAAATAAATGTGGTTATGTACACAGGTAAATACAGTGGATGGACATCTTGTCCAATAAATGATATTATTAAAATGTTTCTGTACTTGTATCCCTGGCTGTAGTAACAAGGTATTAAGAAGGGTCACTAGTTGGAAGAACTGTTCCTTTCATCATGTCACTAGAACGTTTAATTACAGTGTGGAGGTTAACAATTAAATGAGAAGTCATTTGCCCTCAAAACGAAGGCTTATCTTTCAATCCGTGGCAAATAGGTGGTTGACTGGAAATATGACACTTTCTGTCCACCCGTGTCTCAGCTGGAGTCAGCTTTTGCAGTTAGATTTCACAATACAAGCAACAGGTAAGTTGCCTCGTACACTGCCTCTCCAGGTTTTGTCTTACTGGTTACTCGTTGATGCAACCCTGCAACAATGAACAACGCCTCCCTAAATACACCTCATATACACATCTCCACACCTAACAAATAAACATCGTTAAACATTCGTAGTGATCAGCCCAAGTGCTAATCAATAGCTACAGTTCCTAATTGTATTGTGACTTCTTCTCAATCCGTGGGTATCTGCTCTTTCCCACATGGCTTCAACGCCTCTGTCACTTAGACTTTAGTTATCTTTTATATCATCAGCTGGGATACACTCTTTTCTTTTTAATGATCTGTTAACTCTGGTAGTATGACTTACTATTTAATCTCCACGAGTTATTGGAACACTGTGGCCTATAGAGAACTGCCAGTAGCTTTCTGGTCTTATAGTCAAATTATTTTGTTATGCATGGCAATATTCAAACACCATTTACATTTTGTTTTGTTTTATTTTTTCTGCTTCAATAGTCTGCTTAGGCACGCATGTGCTCCCTTTGGATGTCATAAGCTTCCACAATAGCAATGTCGCACAACACAAAATTTGTGGGCGCCCTATCTGGGTTAGCCTCTACACATAAATAAGAATATTAATAAATCATTTCTCTTACCGCAATCAATGAAATATGTTACACAATACACAAGATGACTAGCAGAATAATGGCACAAGTTAAACTGCCGTTGTCCAGAAGGTAAAACATTCAGGCAAGCTCCCCTTCTGATCTCATCTTAGCACTGCGGTTATAAAATTTCAAATGGCGTTCTAGCCTTGTATTCTTTTCCTATTATCAATCGTACTAGCCAATGGAACAACGCGTCGAAAATTTGACTCTTTTTTGAAAAACCCCAAACATTTTTGGGTGTCTATCAATGCGTTGGCCAGTCTGATTTTATCTTACTGTGTAGAAATATGTTTCGCT
Organism: Oreohelix idahoensis; assembly: GCA_024509875.1. Taxonomy (NCBI): domain Eukaryota; kingdom Metazoa; phylum Mollusca; class Gastropoda; order Stylommatophora; family Oreohelicidae; genus Oreohelix; species Oreohelix idahoensis. The sequence goes on along the minus strand of JAMPIV010018580.1, from coordinate 433,565 downwards.
TTGGCTGGCAAATCTTCAGTTTTACCGCCCCTTTCCTAACTAGCCTCACCCAATCAAATCAAGTCAAACGGATTTGAATTTTTTTTTTTTGGGCGAAGATTTTCAAAACTGAGCAAGGTTATCAGTGAGTCTGTCGGTCTGTCTTAATTTTTATGTCTACCATATCTCTGTTATTACTTGGGCGATTTTAATTATGTAAAGTGATTATTGACCAGACTACTGTCATTTATCCTTCTAGATAGGTGTTACTTTCTTCTTTATCTTCGTTTTCATCTTTGTACTTTTCCTTTTTATTATGGGACTCTTTTCACTAAGATACCATATTAAGGAAATAATTGTTCAAAATCCAGATAAGTTACTATATGACGTTATTTTAAACAATATTGCTCTACTGTCAAAGCATCTCTTTTATTTACTCTCTTTCGTTTTATGAAGAAATAAATATTCTAAGTTTTCCTTTCCTACCCCTTTCTCTCCCTGCACAAATTTGGTCTTTTAGTTTCAGTATCGCTAGGCTAGATTTTTTCCTTTTCAAACCCCCCCCCCCCCCCCGTTCCTTCTCTCCTGTTCTCAAGACGAGGTAAAATTTTTGTCGCCAACTGTCTAACGTTGTAGAGAAAAAGTGGGGTTTTGCAGGCGGGACTTGCCCGCTCGCTAACAAAAGATTCAAATGCTTTATTTTACATCTTGGCGATAGGGGGAAAAAAATGTGCCCTAACAACCGTTGCTTAGGCAGTAGTTATTAATAGATTTCACTAGTGCTTTAGTTACATTTTCTAACAGTTTTATTTTACTTGGCTTTCAACCAAGGTCAAATACAGAATTTATTCATAGATTTTTGAAAGAAAAAAAAAGTATAAATGAGAGCGGAGGGTAACATGGAGTATTTTATCACAAGAGGAGACACCAATGCCAGGCTTCAAAGCTGAAAAGGATAGGCTGACTCTCTTGTTAGGGGCTATTGCAGCCGGTGACTTCAAGTTAAAGCCAATGCTTATTTGCCATTCTGAAAATCCTAGGGCCCTCAAGAATTATGTTAAGTCTACTCTGCTTGTGTTCTATAAATGGAACAACAAAGCCTGGATGACAGCACATCTGTTTTCAACATTGTTTCCCGACTATTTTAAGCCTACTGTCGAGGTCTACTGCTCAGAAGAAAAGATTCCTTTCAAGATATTACTGATTATTGACAATGCGCCTGGTCACCCAAGAACTGTGATGGAGAATGTACGAGATTAATGTTGTTTTCCTGCCTGCTAAAACATCCATTCTGCAGCCCATGGATCAAGGAGCCATTTTGAGTTTCAAGTCTTATTATTTAAGACAGACGTTTCGTAAGGCTATAGCTGCCATGGCTAGTAATTCCTCTGATGGGTCTCGTCAAAGTAAATTGAAAACCTTCTGGAAAGGATTCGCCACTCTAGATGCCATTAAGAACATTCGTGATTCATTGGATGAGGTCAAAATATCAACATTAACAGGAGTTTGGAAGAAGATGACTCTAACCCTTATGGTTGACTTTGAAGGGTTCGAGACTTCAATGGAGGAAGCGACTGCAAATATTGTGGAAATAGCAAGCTAACTGGAACCAGAAGTGGAGCCTGAAGATATGACTGAATTGCTGGTATCTCATGAAAAAACTTTAACGGATGACGAGTTGCTTCTTATGGATGTGGAGTTACTTCTTATGGATGAGGAGTTGCTTCTTATGGATGACCAAAGAAAGTCATTTCTTGAGATAGAATCTACTCCTGTCGAAGATCCTGTGAACATTGTTGAAGTGACAACGCAGGATTTAGAATATTACATAAGCTTAGGTGATACAGTAGGGCAGGCTTTGAGAGGATTTACCACAATTTTGAAAGAAGTTCTACAGTGGGTAAAATGCTATCAAACAGTATCGCATGCTACAGAGAAATCCTTCGCGAACGGAAGCGTCAATCAAAGCGGCAAACTTCATTGTTGTCTTATTTTAGGAAACTGCCACAGCCACCCCAACTTTCAGCAACCAGCATTTCGATCAGTCAACAGCCATCAACATCGAGGCAAGACTCCCCACCAGCAAACAGATTACTGAAGATGATGAAGATTAGCCTTTTTTGGCAATAAAGTATTTATAATTTTACAGTATGTCAAAGCATAAGAATAGGGGTACTAAATCACAGCACCACCACTATGCCCTACCACTGTCCGTGCTGGATTTAACTCAAGATAGACAATGACTCGTGTACACAAAGGACCACACGAACAATGGCTGACACAAGAAAATAAGGCTTCCAAACAGCTAATATCCCTTTATTAAGGACGTAACAAATTGGCCACAAATTGCCATAATGAAATATATAAATACAAGTGCATCCACCGCAAATCGGTATACATTAAATAGGCACTACAGAAAACACCTATCAGTTACAGTGACCACTTAGTGGCAAGAATATAACTACGTCAAAAGGACAATGTCCGTAACCCAACTCGTACTTACAAAATGTTCATCAGCTTACAAAAACTAACAACTGAGAGAATATTCTACTTCTCTAGCACATATGACACCAGGACTAAAAACTAATGGTAAACGCTGTCTCGCTGATACGGCCAATGATGAACAGCACACAGACTAGCAAAAATTCGCCCGTTCAAAGCAGCAGAAGAACTCGAGTGACACTACAATGCCCTTAGCGCAAAACTCGAGCTGATCACATGACCCCACTCGCTCGTACGCTTCCGCCCTTTCTCCGGAAGTGTTAAGAATAGGCAGACCTAGGGAACTGCATAATATAGTCACACAATATTTAACACGAACAAATGTTAATATTAGTGGCTGGGAATGTGAATGTCTGATGCTGTTCTTACAATGCATATGACTTTTAACAGATGAAAGTCAATTAAATATTTGTTAAAGTCAGTTATATAACTGGAACCACCAGGCCTTTACACCCCTCCATTTTAATATTATTCTTGTTCAGAGTTTCTTCTTGATTTTGTTTGTTTGTTTTTTTGTTTTTGTTTATTTATTTAACGTATAAGCATAATTGTGATTGTCCCTATTTACAACGATTTGACAAATGTGATGCCACTTTCTCATATCGGCAGTTGTTCATATTATTTGGAATTGAAAACAATATATATCCTAATTATAACCCATCAGAGGTTGAACGGGATATTTTTCTTCATTAATTTTAAAAAAAAAATCTTGCTCGATGCTTATTCTCGCTACTAGCCCTGGTATTGTCCAGCCGAAAATGGCGTCTACGTCGTTCAGCCTCGTTTTCGATTCTGACATAGTTGGCGTAACTCTCTATAGATCTAGGGACACTAGTCAGGCCTATTGAAATGAAGGGCCACCGGTAAATGTTTGCCATGATAGATGTCATATAAGTGCTCACGAAACTTGTCTGCTAAACGCCAGCTAGTTTCACCAATATAGGTAATGCCACACCTTTTGCAGATGATTTATTTACTTGTAGCAATATTACCAAAGAAAAAATGGATGAGAGAAGATACTTGGGATAAAATACAAGAAAGGAAAACAGCAAAACTTAAACTACTAGCGGCAAGTACACATAGTGCAGTTGAATCTTGCAAACTAACGTATAACTTGTTAAATAAAGAAGTGAAGACAAAAACTCGAAGAGATAAAAGACATTTCATCAATGAACTGGCAGTAGAAGCTGAAAATGCTGCAAGAACTGGTAATAGTAGGTGCCTTTATCAAATTACAAAACAACTATGTCACCAGCCTACTGCTATGGAAACACCTGTTAAAGATAAATTAGGGAATTCAATACCAACAGAAAAAGAACAAATGAAGAGATGGGCTGAGCACTTCATGGAGATGCTAAACAGACCACCACCAACAGTAACACCTGATTTTAATAATGAAACACCCACAACCACCTTGCCAATAACTTGCGATGAATTCACGCTGGACGAGATCAAACAAGCCGTTAAAAGATTAAAAAATTTTAAAGCTGCTGGAGTTGACGAAATTTCAGGGGAAATGATTAAAGCAGTTAATGACAACAACCTCTTGAGAATTTTAGATATTATAAATGAAGTATGGAGAGAAGAACAACCACAACAACAATGGAAAGACAGTATTATTGTAAAGTTACCGAAGAAAGGTGATCTATCAGACTGTAATAACTGGCGTGGTATATCTCTATTATCAGTACCTGGAAAATTATTATGTTGCATGATGTTAGAAAGACTTAAATTGCATGCTGACGAAAAGATCAGAGAAGAACAAGCGGGTTTCAGGCCGAAACGATCATGTATTGATCAAATATTCACACTAAGAACAATTATAGAAGAATCAGTGGAAATGCAATCGCCACTTATTATCACCTTCGTCGATTTTCAAAAAGCCTTTGATAGTCTACACCGCCCATCATTGTGGAAGATACTTACAATCTATGGTTTTCCAACAAAATATGTGAATATAATCAAAGCGCTATATGACAATGAAAGATGTTGTGTTAGAACAAATAAAGGGAATACAGAATGGTTTACAGTAGAAACAGGGGTGAAACAAGGCTGTATTATGTCACCACTACTTTTTGGAATAGCTATTGATTGGGTTATGAGAAACTATACCCACAATGAACAATTAGGTATAAAATGGACAAATGGAAAATTCCTGGGGGACCTGGATTTCGCAGATGATTTAGCATTCTTAAGTTCAACACCCAGACAATCCCAAGAAGCAGTAAATAATTTGTGTCATCTCTCGGTTAAAATAGGTCTCCAAATAAATGCCTCTAAAACTAAAGCTATGAACTTTTCTAACGAGACCTTTGATATCATCTTGAACGGGGAAAAACTACAGAAAGTTGAAAGTTTCAATTATTTAGGCAGTAAAATGACTCAGGATGGTGACACAACAAGAGAAATCCATACTAGAATTGCTTTGGCAGCTAGCGCCTTCAATAGATTATCTAACATTTGGAAATTACGATCATTGAATATATATACCAAGCTTCGTCTGTTTAATTCAAATGTTATCTCAGTGTTAACATACGGTTGTGAGAGTTGGAAAATAACAAAATCATTGGAGAAAAAGCTGAATACATTCGAGAACAAATGTCTTAGAAAACTCATGAACATCAGTTGGAAAGAATTCAAGACTAATCGACAAATAAGAGAAGACTCTAGGCAAAAATATGTCTCTGACTATATAAGGAAAAGACGATGGTCATATATCGGTCATGTCCTACGAATGCAAAACAACAGAATACCACTACAGGTGCTCACTTGGGTTCCTGAGGGTAAGAGGAAAAAAGGAAGACCAAAAGAAACACTCAGAAGAATAATAATAAGAGAAGGAAGAACGTTGGGCCTAAATAATGTGCAAGAGCTAAGAGGAGTGGCGTCACAACGAACAATCTGGAGAGCACTGGTTTCTGCCTTATGCGCCGTGTTTGGTGCTTAAAGAATTTATTATTATTATTATTAATATTACCATAAGAAAACAATACAGCACTCACCGGATTCGCTGGAAGACAGTAGGCCTATAGCGATTCTCTGTTTCAACAAGATGCAACGCCCTTTGTATGTCGGCAACCTTGTATGGTGGACAGACGCAAACACGGGAGGTAATGAGGTAATCGCTTCCGATGTACGTTCTGTATCGAGATTACAGATAAATCTGTCTGGAAACTCAAGATTTGCAGGCAATAGCATCGGGGCAGTACCAGTGCACAACATTTGTTTGTGAAGATAGCACAAGATGCCGGCGGAAGTCTCATTCATCACATGTTAGTATTCCGTTTCACTTTTAGTCTTGGAATCTGTCAGTTACAAATGTTGTCCCAGATGGCATTTAACTGCAGACAAATGAATCACTGCTGTCTCAGGCATGTCAAACAAGGTGACAACTATGAAGTTGTGCATTGGTGTTTCTTTCTTTAGCTCATCAAAGATTTGCTGGACAGGCTGCATTACGTCTGTTATTCCTCTAGTGACTTTGATGCTGAGTTCCATGAGAGGATCGTATTCCAAGAACTTGTCTTTTAATTGCTGCGCAATTCGGAACACTTCGGCACACTTCTGTAATGTCCACACTAGTGGTTCTGGATCACTTTTTCTTTCTTCTGTCGATGATTTAACCAGATCTTCTAACTCCTCAGTTGTCAATTCTTCACGATGCTCTTCCAAGTGCTCCTCCACTTTCTCACGCAGCATATCCACGAAACCAGCTCCACCAACTTCTTTCGCTGCAGCAAGGATTTTTGTAACTTCACCATCAATGCCAGGGAAGCCCTTAAAATCATTTACGATCTCACTCCATACACTTTTTCAGCAGGGATTTACTGTTTCAGGCATTAATTCAAACATTGCAGTCTTGATTAAGGTTATTGCATCAGCAATGGTGAATGACTTCTAGCACTGCATAAGTTCCACATTAAGGTCTGCATCAATTGCTGCGCGAATTCGATCAAAAACCAGGCATGTGTATGTAGCCTTCACACACCAAATTACACCCTGGTCAAGTGGCTGAAGAACCGAGGTAATATTGGGTGGTAAAAATACGACCTCGACATTCTCATCTTGGAGGGCAATAGATTCCGGATGGCCAGGTGCATTATCAGTGATTAATAAAACTTGAAATGGTAGGCCTTCCTTCTCCAAATACTTTTTCACGTCAGGGATAAAACATTGATGGAACCATTCACTAAATAGAAGTGCCATCACTCTTGCTTTTTGGTTGTGTTGCCAGAACACGGGCAGAAAATTTTGATCTTTTCCTCTATAGTTGGCACTTTACGACTTTTCTTAGGCTTTTCGGAGCTACCAGCATCACTACTCTTGCGCTTTGGGGCCCTTATTACTCAGAAAACAGCTTTAACAATAAAACAAAGGAAAAATGCTTTCACAAAAACACTTGTTACATGCGAGAACTCCAGACAGGGAAAGCAGCCAGATTCGAGATACTGGCGTAAAAAATGGAATGACTCACACTGAAGCTTCCCAGAGTGAGAAATACCGGCGCTCAATTTAAAATCTATATTTTCCGTATTTTCGACCTTTTTTTCCCCTTGATCGCCAATCGCATATACTTGAAACCGCGTGATTTGAGTTCGCGTACAATGCGGTCCTACTGTATGTTTAATTAGACACAAAATTAAAATTTCAGTATCAATACCATTGATCCCGTAAGTAGCAAAGTTCTAGCAATTTCTTAGCTTTTAGCCAATAGAGAAATTTATAACAAATAGAATTCAGAGTTTATTCAAATCATAAATAGTTTAATAAATTAGCTTTGGAAAAAAGCTGTAGTATAAAAGAGAATACTCGTGCCCAAAAGCTCAGTCGGAGAAGTAACGTCGCAGGTGATCACCAAACTCCGTTCAGTTGACATTCTGTCGGCTGAACCACACTGCGTTTTTAAGTCCTATTTTCAGTATAATGTGACTTCTAATCACAACGTGCAGAAGTATTCCAAGTTTGTAGCAGATTTCCAAGGTTTTGCTGCTACAAGTATGTAAGTCTTAACCAACGTATAGTTAATAGTCTCAAGTGATAAAAACAAAGCTGGCGTTTAGCCTGAGTAATCATGAATCGAATATATCTGTCGAAGTTGAAATTACATTTTTAAAACCTGCCTTCAAAAGAATACATCGCACATTTCAAAGACAATGACAGAATTACACGATATTGAATACTCAGCAAACTAAGATGATGATTCAGAACAAGGAGTCTATGATTTTAATGTACAGATACTGGTAAACAATCCTCCCCTCATGAATATCTTGAAGGTGATAATGAAAGAGAACTGACATTTGAAGAAATCCTGGTGAACATAAAGCAAGAAATTGTAGAAGAAGACAAGAACCAAAACTAGAACAGTACCAACAACCTACTGAAGATGAATGTCACTGAAGTTGATTCTTTCATTAAGTCGGATCCAACACGAAAATAAGAATCTTCAACTCAAATGTGAAGCCAGTCCTATTGTATGGCTCTGAGACATGGAGAACAACAAAGACAACAACCAAAAAGCTTCAGACTTTCATAATTGGGTGCTTGCGTAGAATAGAAGGATTAAAATGGCATGACAAGGTTACCAACGTGGAACTGAGGACAAGAACTAGACAAGTGCCAGTGGAACAAGAGATGAGAAGAAGACGATGGCGATGGATAGGACACACACTGAGGAAATCTGTTGATAGCATTACAAGGCAGTCCTTGTTCTGGAACCCCCAGGGTAAGAGAGGCAAAGGTAGACCAAGAAGCACATGGAGAAGAGAGCTGGAAACAGAGCTGAAAATGATGAGGAGGATGTGGAAAGAACGTGAGATGATGGCACGTGACAGGAGGATTTGTGCAAATGGGCTGATCACCTGTTTGCTAGTCACTTTGATTACGGAAACAACGGCAAGTGGATTAATTTGTTGTTGCCCTAAAGACGCCACTAGGCGTGATGGGAAACAATGGCAAAGAAATCAATTTGCTGTTGCCCTTAAGACGCCACTAGGCGTGCTGGCCACTGACTGCTTTGACGGTTGGTGGCTAAGGATGGAAGAAGAAGAAGAAGACAGGAGGATTCGGCATGTGTTTATTGAAGGTCTTTGCTCCTTTGGGAGTGGAGGGTTATGAATGAATAGCTCTATTTATAGTGTGTGTAATAAGCTGACTGAGACACACATGCAGTAACTTTAAAATGATTGAATCGAAGTTAAATTTGTAACATTAAAAATAACAAAATTTAATTATCAATTTAGATTTTAACAGTTTGAAAATAATTTGAATATTTATGGATCAAGAAATGCTATCCTCACAGTCGTTATGAAAAGTAATATTTTCGAGAAAGAAGTTCAAGTGGCAGCATATATATGGAACTTTGCTGCCAATAACTGTTCTGCTCTTTCTGATGGGTTGGTTCTTTTTACACTGTTCCCACTTGTTGCTGGTCAAGGTTGTCGGGTGTAGCTCGTTTCCCAGAAATATCAAGGAGAGTCTACGAGGTGGGTGCCTCGTCCTAAAGCTTAGGCCACTGTTCCCTTCTTGTTCCAGAGATAGTACTTTCTGCTGGTACCACCAATAACTATGGTAAAAGAATAGAACGAAACGCTCTCTCGAGTACTGCGTTTTCCAACCCATGGTTATGGGTTCTTATCTTCCCATAACACCACCCCATTTAACTCAGAATTTACCCTCAATGAGAATTAAATTTAATTCCTCGGGGTAAAACTTTCTTTACATTTAAATTGAATAGCTTTCACGTTACTTTATATATAAATTAAAACGTTAATAGTACAGATAGAATACGTTTACATTTACATTTCCACTGATTGAAAAATGTGAAACTTCCATTAATTTTAAAAGTGAATGTTTTAATTTGTTTGAAACTCTAAGTATTATTACTAGAATGTACATCATTTCTTTCATCTTTCCCTCCCTGCACCATATGAACGTGGGTCTACCGATCCGATGCTTTGTTAGTTCTGTGTAAGAAACTAGCAATAAAGCAGTCACCAGCCCTAGCAGTAGTGGTTCATGAATCATCCTTCTATATGTTGAGGTTATAAGCCTCAAATGACTGGAACATCCACTAGCGATTTTCACATATAAATATTCACATGGTAATACATACACATTAATTCACATGCTAGTAAATGAAACATATATAATGAAAAAATGCACAACTTACGCCAATCCTGGCTCACAGACTTTTTGCTCAGATGAATAAAAGAGACTTGAATCGGCCTCTTACACGCGTCTGGGGTGTCGTTAATTTACTACGTTCCCTTTTTGACTTTGTGTGTTTCAGTTTCCATAGTCCTGGTTTCCTTGTTAATATTGATAGAGATTTCCTGGGCTATTTTGTAAGTCCGTCCAAAATTATCTAATAAAAGGTCCAAGCTGATAAAAGGAAATCCTGAATTCTAACACTGGTGTCTTTGCAAGCGTTTCTCACAGTGGTTTTGACTGAATGGAGCGTCAGGTTACATTCACTGCCTTCCCACGCATTCGTTATTATGAAGTTCAAATGATCAGCCAATTTGAAATGAATATTTTGCATGACTCATCTCGTGCAAAATTTCAAACATTACTTTTCTGAAAATGGGCTGTAAACTTCCGATTGCCCTGTGTACCATTGTCGTACGGTAAGTAAATTGTTTTATTTGGCCCGTCTAAGTAAAGAGTGACTGTTGACAGATACACTAGAATGTATAGAAATTAGGTTTCACTGGTGGTAGGTTGAGGGAAAGATATGTCTCTGGAGTGAGTAGGTTTCTCTCCTCCAGCCTATCCGTACGACTGTGCTTTATTTCCAAGACAGTCTTTGCCTCCCTATCTAAAATAAGACAAGTTACTCTACACACACAACACTATGTGACAACAAGACGCATACACGTGAAAGAACTCAGGATAAATGGGTATGGGTCTGACCAACACACAAAGTTAAATTCTTTGTTGTTTATTATCACTAAAATTGTTTTAACATCAAATACCCAAAGATATCAAGAATTACACAAATAGAGGAAAAAAGAATGGTGCGCCTTCGCCGTATGGAGAAAACCCAAAAAAATATTAACTCAAAGGATGAAGGTTAGCACTTAGTTACAGGAATAAACACTCTTGGTACGATATAAGACCACGTAAAAAAACTCAACCAACCAACCAAATTACTGGATATTTCCTAGTAAACAAAAATCATCACAAACTCTCTCACTCAGTAGCCACCTCCCACTCTCTTACCTATTGTCTTTTACCCGTGGGTCTTGTTAAAAGAATATTCCTCGTAAATCCCTTTTTTCACTGTGATTAATGTACTACTCCAGCTGTCGAGTGTACAAATTGGCCCCAGTTCCCCCCCCCCCCCCCCCCCCCCTAAAAAAAACAGACAAACTAATGAGATGAACGCCGAATCTGCTATTATCCACGTTAAATACTGGGAGAAATATGAATCCCAAAGGTAATCGTCACTGTTCTAAACTGTCACTTTTCCTCCGATGGGGTGCAGAAGGGGAGTATAAGTCTAGACACAGGAACTACAACTGAATAAATCCGTTGCGACAACGCTTGCATTGTATTGGCGGGCGGCGAAAAACAGGCTTGTTTCGCGCTCGGTCTGGAATTTCTATCTGGGTACTGGTTTCAATATAACCAGGTGACTGGTGTGAGAATCCTTGATGTTTTACCATTTAAGAGAGGGGATACTTCTTCTTCTTCTTCTTCCGTCCTTAGCCACCGACCGTCAAAGCAGTCAGTGGCCATTACGCCTAGTGGCGTCTTAGGGCAACAGCAGATAGGTTTTCTTTGCCATTGTTTCCCATCACGCCTGGGATACTTCTAGTATCTGGATAATTCTGGTTGCTCATAATCTTAAAGATAATGATGATTGACTTTTTAACGGCCGACTCTTTGCCAGAGTGCCGGTCCTGCACAGTGTATAAACTCGGTACTCCACTTGAATACAACTGTCAGGTGTCGGGGAAAAATAACGACCATGTCAGGTATACGACACTGTGGGCTGTTAAAATAATATCCTGGATTTGGTAAGTCCAGTAGTTATGATTTACAGTCCCAAAATCGGGCTAGTACATACATTATAAATGAAAAAAAATACCACTTGTCGTCCACTTGGGGATCAGGTCTGCGAAAAAAAATATAAGAAAACTTGTGTGGGAAAATGCTACCATTCTATATAAAAATTAACACGGATGAGGACAAGACCATCTCTCATCCGCTCTGTCAATCCTGACGAATAGACGAAATGAAAAGATACGCGTTGTTTGCCCTGCGTCCAATACACCCACACAGACGTTCGCTGGCCGCTGATTTGGTTTGGACTGAGTCGATAATGAATCGCCCTCGCCGTTTCGCGGCCGCGGGTCACTCACCCAGTGTTTTATTTTTTCTCAATACGCATCACGTACACTTAAATCAACTATCACTTAGTTACTATTAAATCGTTGATGTCTGTTACTTTGTCGTATTTGCATTTTTTAAAAATAATTGGCGCTATAATAACAATAATTACAAATGAAATATAAACATGTATTCTTTTCTCCCACTGTCAGACGTCTAACGCCTCTAAATCCGGTCTGGTTAACAGTCGTTTTTATTTCTCTATCTCCTGGAGAGTTAAGTGTCGCGTCGGTCTACGCTGTAAACATAACGACGGTCTCGTCTCAGTTATAAAGCAGTCGGGTGACGTGGTCTAACATTGTTTACTTGGATATCTGTTTATGAAAAATCGTTACGCTAGAATCCTGGAGCAGAGACTCCGACGCCTAGATGAGCCACAAATGATGAGGTCCCGTGCATATTCCGAGCTAACCGAAGTAATAATAATAATAATAGCCCCTTCAGTCATAACTGACTATGGGAATGCGCCCCTGAGGATACAGCCCTCAGCTGCTTATTTTCCTGGTGCTCCTTTCGACGTTTTCTCCTCACCTCTGCTTCTTGTGTGAGCATCTCTTCGCCCAATCTGAGGTGGCGCCGTAAATAGCATCGCCACTTAGTGCGATCGGCAGCTTCATCCTCCCATGTTGCTGGATCCATGTCCAGTGCCCTCATATCTCTCTTGCACACATCTTTGAACCTCAGCTGTGGTCGCCCAACTGTTCTCTTGCCATCTGCTAATTGTCCGTAGAAGATATCTTTTGGGATGCGACCATCTTCCATGCGGCGAACATGGCCAAGCCAGCGAAGTCTGCGCTGTCTAAGAAGCGTATACATACTTTGAAGGTCAGCACGTGACAACACCTCGACATTTGTCACTTTATCTTTCCACGAGATGCCGAGGATGCGGCGTAGACACCGCAAATGGAAGGTATTGAGCCTTCTTTCTTGCTTAGCATAGGTCGTCCAGGTCTCGCTGCCATATAGGAGTGTGCTGGTGACGCAGGCATTATATACCGCAGCTTTGGTCTTCATTGTGAGTTTAGAGTTTCCCCAAACACGCGATGTGAGGCGGGCAAAGGTAGCTGCAGCTTTGCCAATGCGGCTGTCGATTTCTGTATCCAGTGAGAGTTTGTCATTGATGGTAGACCCTAGGTATGTGAAGTGGTGCACCACTGCCAATTCATAGTTATCGATAGTGATAACTGGTGCAGCACCCATATCCTGACTCAGCACATTCGTTTTCTTTAGACTTATTGTGAGGCCAAAGTCCTTGCATGCTTTAGTGAAGCGATTCATCAAGCTCTGAAGCTCCTGTTGGCTTTGAGTGACGACTGCAGCATCATCAGCGAACAACAAGTCTCTTATAGTGACCCTTCTGATTTTTGTTTTTGCCTTCAGCCTTGAAAGATTAAACAGACGGCCATCTGACCTAGTGTGAAGGCATATTCCTTCAGTTGCATCTCTGAATGCATGTTTCAAGAGTAAGGCAAAGAAGATTCCGAAGAGGGTCGGAGCCAGAACACAGCCTTGTTTAACGCCACTTCGTATATCAAAGGGCTGTGACGTGCTTCCAGCATATTGGACTGTTCCCTTCATGCCGTCATGGAATGACTTTATCATTTCCAGCATTTTAGAAGGGCAGCCTATTTTCAGGAGGATTTTAAAGAGTCCATCCCTACTAACCAAGTCGAATGCTTTTGTGAGGTCTATAAAGGCGATATATAATGGTCTTTTCTGCTCTCTTGATTTTTCCTGAAGCTGGCGGAGAGAGAAGATCATGTCTGTTGTTGATCTGCCAGCTCGGAATCCACACTGTGACTCTGGATATATGCGCTCAGCTAACTTGTGTAGTCGCATTAAGATGACTTTGGCAAAAACCTTACCAACAATACTAAGAAGAGAGATGCCTCTGTAGTTATTGCAATCACTTCTGTCTTAACCGAAGTACTCAAGACCTAATCTTCACACTCAGACAGCTGAGTGAAAAGGCACTTGAGTATAAGAGTGAGATCCATCTTTGTTTCATAGATCTGGAAAAGGCGTTTGACAGGGTCCCCTGGAGCAAACTTTGGGACTGTTTGGCAAGGAAGAATATTCCAGCACCTTTGATTCATGCTATACAGAGCTTCTACAAGTCTTGCAGAAATTATGTGAGGACAGTAAACTATAAGTCAGAAGAGTTCAGGACCACCTCTGGTGTAAGACAAGGTTATATCCTGCCACCTTATCTTTTCATACTCCTCATGGACGATGTCATCAAGGCATGTAAGGAGAAAACAAGAAAGTATTCAGTGGGGTACTGGAAGATGAGACAGGTCTGTATTTCAGAGCTGGCATTTGCTAATGATGTTGACCTGATTGCTAAATCAGAGGCACGTCTCTAATCCAACCTGCAAGTCTGGATGGAAGAACTAGAGAAGAGAGGGATGGTCATACGCAGCTCTAAAACAAAATCCATGGTGATATCACGAGAAGAAAGAAGACAGATTAAGCTAGGAGAACAGGTCCTGGAGCAGGTCGACCACTTTAAATACCTTGGAGCTATTATAGACCGAAAGGGAGGCATCAAAGAAGAGTTGGCCACTCGAAAAGCAACAGCTGGGAGACTTTTTCAGGCCATAAATCGAGGATTCCTCAGCTAGATAGAGGTTGGTAAGAAAATGAAGATGGCTGTTTACCGCTCCACCTATGTCCCAGTCTTGACATATGGATGCGAATCATGGGCAATGACTACAACCCACAAAGGCCAGATCCAAACATTAGAAATGAGATATCTGAGTAAAGTGGTTGAAGTAACAAGAAGAGACATGGTCTGCAACCGGACGATACGTCAAGGCCTAAAATCCCACCCCCTGCAGACCCAAGTAGAACAGTCCCAACTAAGATCGTTTGGCATGTCTGCAGAATGGCAGAAATATAAACATGTATTCTGTTCTTCCACTGTCAGTCGTCTCACGCCTCTAAGTCCGGTCTGGTTAACAGTCGTTTTTATTTCTCTCTCTCCTGGACAGTTAAGTTCCGCGTCGGTCTACGCTGTAAACAAAACTACGGTCTCGTTTCAGTTATAAAGCAGTCGGGTGGTGTGGTCTAACATTGTTTATTTGGATATCTGTTTATGAAAAATCGCTACGCTAGAATCTTAGACGCCTAGCTGAGCCAGAAATAGATGAGGTTCAGTGCGGATTCCGAGCTAACCGAAGTACTCAAGACCTAATCTTCACACTCTTCCCACGGCTACTACGACAAGCATGGGAAACAAAGAGCCATGGATCCAGACCCCCAGGACGACCCAGAGTCCGCTGGGAGGACAACATTAGACAATCTTTGAAGGACCGAGAATTATAATGGAACCAGGCCAGGAGGAAGACAGCCAATAGGATAGTCTGGCGCTCTCTCTTCCAAACCTCTACACCTCACGGTAGAAGGGGAACGACTAAGTAAGAAAGTAAGTTATTTTATTTGATACGCCTTACTAGCAGGAACAATCTAAGTGAAGTATAAGGGTTTAACTTTAAATGGCTATCACCGTGAAACACTTCTAATACTTATAACTATTTTCCTCTTACCAAAATACAGAAGGAAATCTCCACGAAACACTTATACACAGTATTCCAAAAAAGAAAAATGGTTTTAGGACTGCGCGCTAGACTCTTCAGATTCTGACTGACGACTGATGAGTAGGTTCTATAAACAGCAGTATATATATCATATATTGCTCTTGATCTCTAATGGCGTTATTTTGTGGGAAAAAATTTAGGAGCTAGGGTTCACACGATGAAAAGCTTTACGTCCCGGTCTCTCAGAGTTTTTCGCCTGGAGCGTTGACCGAGATCAAAAGACTTTTGTTCTTCTAGCGGGTTTCCATTTAGAATGCCCATGCTCAAGATCAAAGGGTACTAGGGGAGTTCTAGATTTTCCCTGAGTGAACTTCAAATGGTATGTTCCGTTACTCTCACGTGCTGTCTAGCTGTCAAGTATTATATGACTGACAGATGAGCTCGCGTGAGTGGAACGAAGTATAACCATAGCAGAATTTGTTTCCTGATATAACTGACAGGTCTAAGAAGACTGTAAACACCGCATTTACCAGTGTTCAAAGAAAGAGGGCGGGGACAAAAGAGTAAGCTGCAGAAGACAGGACAGGTAGTTTAATGCATGTTTTAGCTAGCAAATCAGAGAGCAGCTATTAGGTTACAATAGGCTGTTAGATTACGGTAGACTCTTTTCCATTACACGTCAGAACCATCTTACAAACACATCGGTAACCTCACATGACAACGTGTTCCTGGCGTAACATATTACTTTTATCACAAAGTAATCTTGTCATCCATGTCTGTCCGTAAGTTGTCTCCCCTTATTCCAAGCTTGGTGATGCATGCGCTCGGATCTTGTCAGAGATTAAGCACGGCGTTTGACGATTTATCTTATCTCAGCATATATGTCCTTCGCTAAGAAAATGTGCTTATTATCACCTACAGGGAGTGTCAGAATGTTTGAACATACAAACTACCTGCTACTTAGCAGATAATGAAAAGAAATTGTGGCTACTGAAAGCACGCAAATTAAATCAGTACAAAAATGTATCCGACACTGCCGGAGTGTAACAGAGATGAGGAGAGGTTGTCCCATTCTGTGACAAGTACCCTCAATTGTTACCTCCAACTAGTGTCACAAAAAAAGAGAACAAATTCCCTCTTGAGTGTTCAGTTTTTCTGACACACACTCATGTGTCCCCCTTTTTTCATTCCAACATCCTAACTACCTCAGAACTTTACCCTCTCTGAGAATTAATCTTAATCCCAGAGAGCGGAAAACTTTCATTGCATTAGATTGAATAGGTTTACATTTACTGCTACATTGGTTGAAAAGGTTAACAATATAATAAGTATTACATCATTTCACTCATCATTCACTCCCTGCTCCATATGGAACTTGAGACTACCTCTGCTTTTGGTTCTTTATTAGAAACTCGAATAAAGCAGTCTCCAGCCCTTGCAGTGGTGGTTCATGACATCATCAATCTTTATGCTGAGGTTGCCAGCCCCGTATGACTTGTGTATCCACTAGCAATATTCACATATTAATATTCACATGTCAATGTATACATGTTATTTCACGTGTTAATGATGCAAAATATATAATTATAAATGTACAACTTACCCTAAAATTGTCTATGGGATTATCGACTTCTGGCTGAGAGAAATAGTTACGGCAGCTTGTTTAATATGCCTCTTCCACGTGATCTATGGTGTTATTTTACAATAAGCTCCCACCCTGACTTCGTTTTCAGATTACTGAGATTCCGGTTTTCTGTGTTAATAAAGGCAGAGTTTTCCTGGGATATAAGTCCTCAAGATGCTCGAACAAGGTCCGGTCCGATAAATGGAATTGTGATCCTATTCTTTTCTCTGGCTGTCTGACTGGTCTCTTGACGAGTTGAATTTCACAGTGATTTACCCCAGCGAAAGTGTCAAGTTATATTACAACTTTCGTCCCACGCACGTTATTGTTTACTTTTGGACTAGACTCCAATCAGAAATGTTGTTATGTTTACATCTCGAATCCCGGCCAATTAGTTTCAATCATGCGTGGTTTGACGGGTTCTATTTAAAAAAATTCCTCATTGGAAATTTCTGCGTGTTATTCAAAAGGTAAGTTTCCAGATATGGAATTGTTTATCTGTCGATTTGCGGTAATGATTGCAACTACAACTCCCTACATTATCACAAATAATGTCTTCGTAACACTTCTGTCCGGGAGCTATTACAACATTTCATCTTTCAGGTGCAGATCTGTAATATGTCCACAGACAGATAATCTATTGCCCCGTACTTTTGCAAACACCGACCCTCGTTTGGCCATCTGGGCTGTGACTCTTATCTGACAGTAATTAGAAGGTCACACTAGCCATATTATCTCGCTTGACCATTTCCGTGTGAATCCGGCGCCCAACGTCTGGTAAACGAGAATTTTACCAACATGACTGTCGGTCAAAATTGCATCATCTGTTTACTCTTTCAGCAAGGATGAACAGGTAAACAGACAAGACGAATTATTACATGAAGACGTGCAAACAATGACTTGAAAATTCCAATCACATGTCAGAAAGTTGGGGAAGAAAAGGTGCCGACCATTGAACGGTGAACGTAAGTCAGTACGTTCAACCAAGGTAGCTAAATACTGCCGGAGCGGACAATAGACCGACTCAAATTATGTGATAGTCAGACTCTCAGTCCAAGATTCGGAAAGTCCGAACATGGATTCGGCATGAATGGATAACCTCCACAGTAGCCTCGAATCTTCAGGAACTGGTGTGAATTTACTGCCCAGGACAAACAGGGGCACACAGCAAGGAAAGAGCTGACAGACTAGCTTCAAGAGCACCCATAATGGGCGCATTGGATATGGATAAAGAGAGATGCAGGATGTCTTCGAGACAATAATATATAACTTTTCTTGTTAAAATATAAGATGTATGAACAAATGAGAATACCAATATTAGATTATTTGCAAGCATCAAACTAACCTACAAATGTAGAAGAGGTGTTAAGAATAGACCGACCTAGGGAGCTGCAAAATGCTAGAAACACACATCCTAGCTGTGCAACTGCAAGGTGCAGCACCACTCTGAACGTCCGCAAGCAACTATACTTTAGTTAGCAACAGTATTTAATATTTGTAAATAGACAAAGTCAGAAGTACATTTAAAAAAAAAACTAAGTGGAAAACAACAACTGTAATGAGTCCATCAATTGCAACTTTTAGTAGTTTAATAAGGAAACTGTTAAAAACACTGTGGACAGCAGTTGCAATAACAATTGCTGCATTTAAGCTGTTATTTGTGAATGAAAATACTTTTAGAGAAAGAGCATCGATAAACGCACATACGCATTTGAAAAGTTCTGAAGCTTGCAATGTTATTAATATCTCCAACTCTAACATCACGCTCGGCCGCAAAGCTAGTATCAGGTTTCAGTAAGTTACATTCAGTTTAAAAATCTTAACAGACTTTAAATAAGGACTGACAGACTGACGAAATATATTGAAAAAAGCCATTGGGAAAAATATCTATCTATCTATCTATCTATCTATCTATCTATCTATCTATCTATCTATCTATCTATCTATCTATCTATCTATCTATCTATCTATCTATCTATCTATCTGTCTGTCTGTCTGTATAACAGTAATGTTCCGGATTGCTGGTCAGATAGTAAAAATAAAATATTATTTATAAGTTACGTTTATTGTTGCGTTTAAGCTTTTGTTTATGGATGAAAATACATCTTTCAGACAACGATCATCCACACGATCAACGATCCTTAATATTATTAATATCTCCAACTCTACCATCACGCTCGGCCGCAAAGCCAGTATCAGGTTTCAGCAGTAAGTTACCTTCAGTTTAAAAATCTTAACAGACTTTTAATAAGGACTAACAGACTGACGAAATATATTGAAAAAAGCCATTGGTTGAAAAAAAATATCTATCTATCTATCTATCTATCTATCTATCTATCTATCTATCTATCTATCTATCTATCTATCTATCTATCTATCTATCTATCTATATCTCTCTCTGTCTGTCTGACTGTCTGTCTGTATAACAGTAATGCTCCGGATTGCTGGTCAGATAGTAAAAATAAAATATTATTTATAAGTTACGTTTATTGTTGCGTTTAAGCTTTTGTTTATGGATGAAAATACATTTTGCAGACAACGATCATCCATTAATAGACCTACACAAATGGATCAGCACTTGAAAAGGGATGAAGCCTGTAATTTTATTAATATCTCCAACTCTACCATCACGCTCGGCCGCAACGCCAGTGTCAGGTTTCAGTAAGTTACATTCAGTTTAAAAATCTTAACAGACTTTTAATAAGGACTGAAGAAATATACTGAAAAAAGCCATTGGAAAAAATTTTCATCGTACTATTTTTCTATCTATGCATCCATCCACTTATGTTTCCATATATCCACTTCTTCTTCTTCTTCTTTGATCCTTAGCCACCGACCGTCAAAGCAGTCAGTGGCCATCACGCCTAGTGGCGTCTTGTAGGGCAACAACAAATTGATTCCACTTTGCTCGGTCGGTGGCCATCCTTCGTACAGTGCCCCAACTCTGGTTCATTCTTTGCATCTCAGCCTCCACAGTCCTCCGCCAGGTTGTTTTTGGTCGGCCTCTCTTTCGTTTTCCTTCAGGGGTCCAAAGCATAGCTGTTCTTGTGATGGCATCAGGGTCTCTTCTGAGGACATGACCAACCCAGTTCCAGCGTCTACCAGCTATGATGGTGTGCATGTCCTCTTGCTTGCTACGAGTAAGCAGATCTTGGTTAGTGATGGTATTCGGCCAAAAGATTCGGTGAATTTTTCTTAGGCATGTTGCCATATATCCACGCATCTATCTATCATCTATCTATCTGTCTGTCTGTCTGTCTGTCTATCTGTCTATCTATCTATCTATCTATCTATCTATCTATCTATCTATCTATCTATCTATCTATATCTCTGTCTGTGTGTCTGTCTAACAGTAATGCTCCGGATTGCTGGTTAGCAAAGTGTTAAGTAGCACTGATAAATTATTAAAATGTAAACTTTTGTAAAACATTCAATTATTTAAACGGCTGGATAAACTGAAAGTTTTGTAACTTATAAATAATATTTTATTTTTTCCATCATCTGGCAGACAGAAGTAACTTCTTTCAGCAAGGATGTTTGGAAAGATGGCAGCTCCGCAACCACTGATATACATATAGATTTTCAATATTGCCACCGAGTGACAAAAAAACATTTAGTAACAGCAACAAACCAGGTAGCATCAACGCCATATTCACCTCATTGTTAAGACCCAGCCACTTTAAGGGACCTTGACTATGCACCAGGTTTTCTTTCCAACATCACACTATTGTACAGCATCAACTCTGAGTGGAAAGAAAACCTACCAGCACTATTTCTTGAGCTTTCAAATTAAAGTCATTTAATATTGTTTTGTTGTATTGTAAATGTTGAGCATCCGATAAGCCAGGCGGTTAGAAGCACTTTTCCTCTCGTGGTAGTTACAAGGTTCTGGGATCAAAACCTGGTGGCTTCACTCTCCAGTCTACCGAGCTGTGAATGTTACCTGACTCTGCTCTTAAGTTAGGGAAGGCAAAGGCACAGAGGAAGTGTACTGGTTCCCACGTGTCTTAAAGCTGGACCTAGTTTGGTGAAGTCTCTAACACTTCACTCCCCTATGGCAGTTTCTACTATGAGACTACCTTTGCTGTAAATATGAAATAGCTGACATTGAGAGACTGTACTTTAACTACCCATTTCCCTAATGCAAAGTGAGGCTGTTGCAAGATGTATTATTATACGAGGTCCTCATTAACCAGGTTAAAGTTTGCAGTATAGATAATGTGTGCCACAGTAAGACATTATTATACAAGGTTCTTGTTGACCAGGTTAAAGTTTGCAGTATAGATAATGTGTGCCACAGTAAGACATTATTATACAAGGTTCTTGTTGACCAGGTTAAAGTCAGCAGTATAGATAATGTGTTCCACAGTAAGACATTATTATACAAGGTTCTTGTGGACCAGGTTAAAGTCAGCAGTATAGATAATGTGTGCCACAGTAAGACATTATTATACAAGGTTCTTGTTGACCAGGTTAAAGTCAGCAGTATAGATAATGTGTGCCACAGTAAGACATTATTATATAAGGTTCTTGTTGACCAGGTTAAAGTCAGCAGTATAGATAATGTGTGTCACAGTAAGACATTATTATACATGGTTCTTGTTGACCAGGTTAAAGTCAGCAGTATAGATAATGTGTGCCACAGTAAGACATTATTATACAAGGTTCTTGTTGACCAGGTTAAAGTCAGCAGTATAGATAATGTGTGCCACAGTAAGACATTATTATACAAGGTTCTTGTTGACCAGGTTAAAGTCAGCAGTATAGATAATGTGTGCCACAGTAAGACATTATTATACAAGGTTCTTGTTGACCAGGTTAAAGTCAGCAGTATAGATAATGTGTGCCACAGTAAGACATTATTATACAAGGTTCTTGTTGACCACTTAAAAGGAAGCAGTATAGATAATGTGTGCCACAGTAAGACATTATTATACAAGGTTCTTGTAGACCAGGTTAAAGTCAGCAGTATAGATAATGTGTGCCACAGTAAGACATTATTATACAAGGTTCTTGTTGACCAGGTTAAAGTCAGCAGTATAGATAATGTGTGCCACAGTAAGACATTATTATACAAGGTTCTTGTTGACCAGGTTAAAGTCAGCAGTATAGATAATGTGTGCCACAGTAAGACATTATTATACAAGGTTCTTGTTGACCAGGTTAAAGTCAGCAGTATAGATAATGTGTGCCACAGTAAGACATTATTATACAAGGTTCTTGTTGACCACTTAAAAGGAAGCAGTATAGATAATGTGTGCCACAGTAAGACATTATTATACAAGGTTCTTGTTGACCAGGTTAAAGTTTGCAGTATAGGTAATGTTTGCCACAGTAAGACATTATTATACAAGGTTCTTGTGGACCAGGTTAAAGTCAGCAGTATAGATAATGTGTGCCACAGTAAGACATTATTATACAAGGTTCTTGTGGACCAGGTTAAATTGCAGTATAGATAATGTTTGCCACAGTAAGATGTATTATTAAACAAGGTTCTTGTTGACCACTTAAAAGGAAGCAGTATAGATAATGTGTGCCACATTAAGAGGATGCTAGGTTATAGACACAGTACAGAATCATCATCATCATTTTCCTCTGCGCACCTTATGGACACTCACATGCACTCGCAGCAGTGGTTTCTGAAGCAAATTGTTTTACATGTTGAGGTTGCCAGGCCCATGCACAACTTCATGTTAATCACCTCTTTGGGAGAAGTAGGACTCATCCGGAAGGATAATAATAATAATAATAATAATAGCCCCTTCAGTCATAACTGACTATGGGAATGCGCCCCTGAGGTGACAGCCCTCAGCTGCTTATTTTCCTGGTGCTCCTTTCGACGTTTTCTCCTCACCTCTGCTTCTTGTGTGAGCCTCTCTTCGCCCAATCTGAGGTGGCACCGTAAATAGCATCGCCACTTAGTGCGATCGGCAGCTTTATCCTCCCATGTTGCTGGATCCATGTCCAGTGCCCTCATATCTCTCTTGCACACATCTTTGAACCTCAGCTGTGGTCGCCCAACTGTTCTCTTGCCATCTGCTAATTGTCCGTAGAAGATATCTTTTGGGATGCGACCATCATCCATGCGGCGAACATGGCCAAGCCAGCGAAGTCTGCGCTGTCTAAGAAGCGTATACATACTTTGAAGGCCAGCACGTGACAACACCTCGACATTTGTCACTTTATCTTTCCACGAGATGCCGAGGATGCGGCGTAGACACCGCAAATGGAAGGTATTGAGCCTTCTTTCTTGCTTAGCATAGGTCGTCCAGGTCTCGCTGCCATATAGGAGTGTGCTGGTGACGCAGGCATTATATACCGCAGCTTTGGTCTTCATTGTGAGTTTAGAGTTTCCCCAAACACGCGATGTGAGGCGGGCAAAGGTAGCTGCAGCTTTGCCAATGCGGCTGTCGATTTCTGTATCCAGTGAGAGTTTGTCATTGATGGTAGACCCTAGGTATGTGAAGTGGTGCACCACTGCCAATTCATAGTTATCGATAGTGATAACTGGTGCAGCACCCACATCCTGACTCAGCACATTCGTTTTCTTTAGACTTATTGTGAGGCCAAAGTCCTTGCATGCTTTAGTGAAGCGATTCATCAAGCTCTGAAGCTCCTGTTGGCTTTGAGTGACGACTGCAGCATCATCAGCGAACAACAAGTCTCTTATAGTGACCCTTCTGATTTTTGTTTTTGCCTTCAGCCTTGAAAGATTAAACAGACGGCCATCTGACCTAGTGTGAAGGCATATTCCTTCAGTTGCATCTCTGAATGCATGTTTCAAGAGTAAGGCAAAGAAGATTCCGAAGAGGGTCGGAGCCAGAACACAGCCTTGTTTAACGCCACTTCGTATATCAAAGGGCTGTGACGTGCTTCCAGCATATTGGACTGTTCCCTTCATGTCGTCATGGAATGACTTTATCATTTCCAGCATTTTAGAAGGGCAGCCTATTTTCAGGAGGATTTTAAAGAGTCCATCCCTACTAACCAGGTCGAATGCTTTTGTGAGGTCTATAAAGGCGATATATAATGGTCTTTTCTGCTCTCTTGATTTTTCCTGAAGCTGGCGGAGAGAGAAGATCATGTCTGTTGTTGATCTGCCAGCTCGGAATCCACACTGTGACTCTGGATATATGCGCTCAGCTAACTTGTGTAGTCGCATTAAGATGACTTTGGCAAAAACCTTACCAACAATACTAAGAAGAGAGATGCCTCTGTAGTTATTGCAATCACTTCTGTCTCCTTTATTTTTATACAGTGTTACAATCTTGGCATCTCGCATGTCTTGAGGAATAGTTGTCTCTTCCCAGCACTGGCACAGCATCCTATGCAGGGGATGTAATAGCGTGCTCTTACAGCATTTGATTAAATCAGGAGGAATCCCATCACTGCCTGGTGCTTTGCCAGAGGCCAAGCTATCAATGGCCTTGCTGAGTTCCTCTAATGTTGGTTCGGCATCCAGCTCCTCCATAGTTGGCAGACTGTTGACACCATCAAGGGCTGCAGGCGTAACGGTATTGTCTCTAGCGTAAAGCTCAGAGTAGTGCTCGACCCACCTCTCCATCTGCTTACCCTTATCGGTTAGCTTCTCTCCGCTGATGGTTTTTAGCGGTGCCGTCTTACTTTTATGGGGGCCAAGTGCTTTCTTTATACCGTCATACATTTGTCTAATGTTGCCTGTTTGCGCTGCGATCTGGATGCTCTCACTGAGCTGGGCCAGTAGTCATTTGCACAGCGTCGAGCAGTTTGTTGAACTTTGCTTCTCGTAGCCCTCAGGATCTGTAGGGTTCTGGCACTCGGTGAACGTTTGTATTCATTCATAGCACTGCGCTTAGCTTCAATGACAGGTGCCATCACATCTGATGAAGCATCAAACCAGTCATTTGACTTTGCTGTTTTCTTACCAAAGGTGGCAAGTGCAGTACTTTGAATGGTGTTCCGTAGATGTTCCGGAAGGATACAGAAAATAAATCTGTGAGAGAGATGCCCAGAGCGACATTGTCTATTACATGTTCACCCAGAGATGTACATGTAACAAAGAGACCTACAGGACACTTAAATGACATTATTATATTAGTCTGTATTGTTGTTGTTAAACTAGCTGAGCTTCTTACTCTTTTGCAGCTAATGCCAAGTTGAAGACTCCTTGGTATTTATTATCTACACTGTACATCTAGGTTCTTCCTGTGACATTTCTGCCATAATTTCCCTAAACATGCGTTGTGAGGCAGGCAAAGGACTCTCGTGTAATTAACCTTAAATTTATAGTATTTTACAGGTTGCACTACAATGACTACATTTAAATTCTAACACAATATATATTTTTATAGTAAGACATGACAAAAATTAAAATTTGAAACAGATTTTAAATTGTATTATACAAGTGCCTTTTTTTCAATACTTGGAGGCACCGACCTTTATTCGTCGAGGAATATTGAACAAATGTTTAACTATCAAAATTTGCCAGCACACCTCTGGCTGTCTCGCGGCATATCAGTGTGCTGCGGCACACTGTTTGAGAAACACTGATCTAGGGTCTCAGCAGTGATTTCAACTGGCTCGTCACTTAAGCCAACAATCTTGTCACAGCAAGAACTTGTGTGACCTGTGTAGGTCCCTGGAGTCTTTGAAGAGACAAAGAAAGAACAGGACAACTACACTCCTCAGGCATGTCGTACAAGGTGACTAATAGGAGGATAGTCTAGGGGCTGGCAACTTCATCATGTAAAACATATTGCTATAGAAACCACTGCTGCAAGGATCATGTGACTGCTAGGTGCAGGCATCCCGCAGGGACCAGCTATAGTGGTGGCTCCATTCTCCCTAAGGAACGCAAATGAAAATACACATCATGGTTTACAGTTACCTGTATGGTTACCTGTATGGTTACCTGTATGGTTACCTGTATGGTTACCTGTATGGTTACAGGGTCTCTAAGAAAACAAAAGAAAGAATAAGACCACTGAGGCACCTGAGGCTCTCCATAAATAGTGTTATCATATCACACAAACAGAAATAGAAACCAAATGAGGTGCTTTGGCACAACCTTTCTGCAAGGCAGCAGCTTTAGTGGGGGTCCCATACTCCTCATGAAGAAAGATCCATTATAATACATACTCCATTTAGTGCTGTTTTGTTGTCGCGCTCTTGCATATTGGTATTCAATTGTTACCTGAAATTTTTAAAGGAAAAAAATCTGTGAGTGCAAACGCCAAGTCAAAACACTCAAAAATTCCTGAGAGCGCCTGCCACTGCTAAAATTTATTCAGCTGATCAGAGGATTTAGCACACATGCGTTTGGCTGCTCGCAAACTAATCAAGGCTCTTTTCTCAGAATAAGTAGTCCAATCCATTCTTAGTTCAAACTCTATTTTCCACTGTTTTTCATCCATCATGTCTGAAAACAACTAGTAACTGTAAATGCCAGTGGTGCATCTAAAGTGCAGTGGAGAAGCATTTTTTTATTTTATTTATTTAGATCTGCCGTTGTTGAAGCTTTTGGAAGCTGGTGAGTGTGAGGTGCTCAAGAACAATGACAAATGAAGACAAGATAAAAACTGCAACAATGACCTCGAATTTGTCAACAGCAAGGTGACCCTTTCATGAGTTGAGAAATCTCACCATACTTAAGAAATTACAACCAACTCTCAATGCCTATTTCAAGAACTTTGATGAACTACATGGCCAAAGTACTAATAGATACAAAAATCATCCTACTTACACATCATTTGTTAATAACCATGCAATGGCCTGAGATGCCCCACTAGACCTTACAAGGTACCCAATAGAACATAAATGCCTAGATAAATTAGAACACCAATAATTAATGCACTAAAATGTGTTCACCAATGGACCTAACATAGTGTGAAGAACATGGTACAGGATTACATATTCCAGCATGGAAGCTAAAGAAAAATTTTAGTGTTACTGAAAACATACCAATCTTCACTGCAGAAATGGTGGTAATCACAAAAATACTATTAGCAAGGATAACTTCATTTGTGGAAATAGAAGGAAATGAGGTAGCAGACAAAGAAGCAAAAGCAGGAGGAAACAGCCCAATCCACTTAAACATAGGGTTGGGCACATTGGAGATCACTAGCATAATTAAAAATATTATAACAAAGGAATGGACAGAGGATTGCAAACAAAGCAAGAAAGGCAGACTTGCCCATAAGCTGCAGAAAGACCCAATGTGAACATGTCATATCTAGTGAGCCAAAAATACACTGCAATAAAAAAACGTATCAGATTGTAACTAGGAACTGGGTATTTTATGATAGAGGAACTCTACTGAAGAGTGTGTCCTGATAAAAAATACCATAGCACATTATCTGCTAACATGTAAGAAATATGAAAAGCAAAGAAAATTGCCCATAAAATATTTGAAAGCACAAAACTCACCACCTCTATCGCTAGAATCTGTGCTAAACATTGACCTGCCCAGGGAACTACACAACATAGTAAAATGTTATACTATCAAAACAACAATCAGCATATAACATTAAAGGGGATTGTTGTTGTTGTTTAACTAGGACTGCTGAGCTTCTCACTCTTTAGCAGCCAATACCAAGTTGGTATTATCTACGCTGTAGATCTAGGCTTTTTTGCTATTCCGAAACGTGTTGAGCTGAAGTCATAAGCTCCAGTTTCTCCAGCTTGGCTTGCGTTTAAAGGATCGTCACATCTGGTCCCAAGCTAGGAGTAAGAAGTGTGTGGCATACTGTGCATTCCTCATCATCCAGGGGGACTCTCCAACTATGCAGAGCTAAAATACTGTGCTGTGGTTCTGGGCTCTCCCAAGGTATTGTCACATCCTGCACAGATCCACTTCTCAGCCTCCCCTGCCTACCACTGGGTCCATAGTGAGATCCTTCTGCATGCAGTTAACCAAGTCAAAGCCAAAGAATTACGCCAGGGGCTGAAGTGACTTCTCCAATCTTAGTGTGCAATGCTGAGTTCTCAACAAGTTTCACCACAGGGGGAATCCCTGGAAGTGTGAGGATGATTTCAAGAGTCAATGAGGATGTAATTAGCCTCACAGACATAGGTTCACTTCCACGTACATATATTGTACTTGTAGCATTGTGCATAGACGGTGGTCATATAAGGATGACTCCAGATATGTCTCCATGCATATTCAAGGGGATGAAATACATTCACTACTGACATTAGGAAATGACAAAACAAATGCCAGAGAACTTGCAGCCTGGAAGACCCAATACTTGAAAAACAACAAATGTATTGTATACTATATAGAATAACAAATTTTAAAAAAGGACAGGATCCCATTACCTGCCCATTGGCACACTAGGGGTGATGTGGTCAGCATCACGCCGGCCACCTTAACCATCCCACAGTTGCTCTAGTACCCAATTCAAGAGGCTGGGTCGACCTTGGAGCCGTTTGCGGTCTAAATAAATCAACTGGAGATCGAACCATGGACCACCGAGCTAGAAAGCCAGTGCACTAACCACTGGATTCCGCAGCTCTAGAATATATAGAATAAAGAAAGCTATTTACCCAAATTATAACCCACATAGGGTTGAACCAAGTATTTCATACACAGAATAAACAGTTTTCTTGTGCATGGACCAAAAAACGAGCAGCCTGGAAGAACAAACACAAGAAAACAACAAATGTATTATATACTTTATAGAATAAAGAAAGCTATATACCCAACTATGTAACTCGTCATGACTCCCTTTCGAAAACAATCCTCCAGGGAACAGTCGAAGGTAAACGGAGAAGAGGAAGGCAAAGAAAATCATGGGCTGATAACATCAAAGAATGGGCAGGGCACGGTTTTTCCACACTTGCATGCATTGCTGAGGATAAAGAGCAGTGGAGGACCCTGTCTGCTGATGCTTCCACCATGGCACCCCTACGACACATGACGGGTTACGATGAGATGATGATATACCCAACTTATGGGTTGAACATGGGGTTGAACTGAGCATTTTATACACAGAATAAAGACCAGTTTTCTTGTGCATGGAGCAAAAATCCAGCCAACTTGCTGCCTAGAAGAACCAACACAAGAAAACAAATGTATTAGGCTATGTAGAATAAAGAACACTACATACCCAAATTATGGCCACCATGGTGTTGAGCCTGGTATTCCATGCCCGGGTTAACACATTAACTACCGCAAGCCGCTGTCAGCGGCTCACAACATAATCACATTTGGACCGCAAGCCGCTCAGAGCGCCAATCTAATTTTAGTAATAAAACGAATGAAAAAATGTACTGAAACACTCTTTGATCTGGTTCGAGATTTTAAGTTGCCACCGGAAAACAAATTCCCAAAGCATGGTTGTTGTAGAACACTGGAAAATTGATATTATGTTCACATTTTGCAGCGTTTTGGGTTAGTTACCAAATCGTGTAAAACTGTTTACCGTGGCAACTAGTGATAGGACTACAAAAAATGCATGTACATCTCGTCTAACGGCTGAATAGGATAGAAACGTGTTTCAACAATTGACTGATAGATCTAGCGACGAGAACAAGAGTGAAAACGGTGTGCACATTGATTGAAATTGTGATTTTGATAGAGATGGGGCTCAAGCAGTTATAATTGTGAAAATATTGCAAGTCCTCGGCCATCGGAGGGCCGTTAAATAGCAACAACCTCTATTAGAGTTACAACCGGTGTTTATTTAAATAGTACATTCATTTATCTTTAAAATGACGTGTAATTCATAAAAATCTGTAAACAATTACGAAAACTACAGCTTACTTTGTGCAAACACCTACAGGATGAAAATGGGAAACAAATTTAATTCGGCCACAGTGTGTTTTTAAATTCGGTAGTTAATGTGTTAAACACCAGTTCTCATGTGCACGGAAAAAAAAGAAAAAATTCAAGCATATGAAGAAAGTCTTTTTAGTGCCCACTCTTTGTTAATATTCCAAGATTCACAAAATTATGTTCTAATTAATTAATTAATTTAAAAACATCTCTTCCATTTTTGTTCGCTCTTTCTTAATATTCCATGATTCACAAAGTTCTTTTCTAATTAATCAATTTAAAAACATCTCTTCCATTTAACAAAAAAAGACAAAGCAACTGGCAGAGTAGACTGGTCATAGCAGAATCAATCAAGAGTATATATTACTCTTTTGTTCAAGGGGAACCCCAAAAAAATAATTAAATAAATAAGAATCATGATGCTTCGAAATATTACTGCAGAAAAAGAGTTAAAATTAACAAACTGTATATTCTGTGAAGGTCACACAAAAGAAATATAAAACTGACAGCACTCTCCACAGCCTTTTAACATTAAAGAAATATACATGAAGGCATAGAACAATTTTTTTTTATTATTTCATCAGAATATCACAACTCAAAATTTCAGCTTGGTTTATTGACATTTTGTTTATCTGTAATGTTCTGGAGAAAAAAAAAGTAAGCAAACGAAAGTGTCATTGCAGAAATAAATACTACTTCTTATACAAAACTTGGTAATATTGGAATGAAGTTCGTCGAACGCTTAGCACAGAATATGGGTATATTAGAGTTATCTATACTGTAACCCTCGGCTCAGAGTCACATCAACCGGAGGATTCAATAAAGTTAAAACACTTCGGCTCGGCATATTGACCTCTGGGGCAGAAACATTTCTTGTACGCCATGAGCATTTTTTTTCCCAAATTTTGTTTATAATTATCTCTGCGTTTTTGCACCCCACATAGTATGACAGTTCATAATTATAATCGATATTTGCACACTACGATACATGTCCAGGAAACTCTTCTAAAGGCAGGAAAGGAAATAACTGCAGGTGAATATTCTGTGCTGAGCGTTCAGCGAACGTCATTCCGATATTTCCATTCATATACAAATAAAAGTTAATTTCAAAAAAAAAAAGAAAAACTACTCTGTGGCATGCTATATTGCATGCTATGTATTTTCTCATTAATTTTGTAACCTTGCATATGTATGACTACTGCTCAAGTGTCAAAGTAATTCTTCAATATTGAGCATAGGCATAGCAAACCTCAAAAACAGCTATAAAGAAACTCCTAGTTGTTTTAAAGTGATGCCCAAGAAGATACCGGTACTATAAATAGCATCATCATTTCTCTTTTTGCTCCAAATGGAGCATGGAGCCAGTATTACAGCTGGTCTCCTTGCAGGAAGTCTTCACCACAGCATAGTACCTATCTGCTCTAGCAACCGTGGTTTCTGTAGCTGTTTGTTTTACATGATGAGGCTGCCAGCCTCATACACAACCTCATTAGAGGGAGCAGACGTTCTATTCTGTTTTTGCCGCCCCAGTATTCTTTATTTAAAGTATAAATATTTCTAAACTTTCATTTCTGTAACTAAAAGTCCTAGCTATGCTTCAGATTCAAAGTAGAAGTATTGACTGAATGTTCACGGGTCTAATTGAAAATATGAATGATATTCTGTGTTTGAAGTAGAAACAAATATCAAGGCTTTTCCTAAATATATGAATGAACGTTGGGTGTTTGAAACACAACTATTTTTTCTTCTTCTTTCAACTCCCTAAGGACCAAAGGCCTTCAACTATTTACTTACATTTGATGTCTCCAACTATTTACTTACATTTGATGTCTCCAACTATTTACTTACATTTGATGTCTCCAACTATTTACTTACATTTGATGTCTCCAACTATTTACTTACATTTGATGTCTCCAACTATTTACTTACATTTGATGTCTCCAACTATTTACTTACATTTGATGTCTCCAACTATTTACTTACATTTGATGTCTCCAACTATTTACTTACATTTGATGTCTCCAACTATTTACTTACATTTGATGTCTCCAACTATTTACTTACATTTGATGTCTCCAACTATTTACTTACATTTGATGTCTCCAACTAAAGTAAGATTGTTTTCTTTATCTTAAGTAAAGATATTTACTAATGCTTCATGTGTAAGTAAAAAAATGTGAAATATGTGTATGCGAGGAATAAATATTTAGTGAAATTTTTTTGGTTTTGTAGTTTTTAATATTAATTGATAAAAATATCCTGTTCAACCCCAGATAGGTTGTAATTAGGATTTTATTTGGTGTCAGTAATTGTAGATAAAATATTTAATTGCTGCTATCTGCTTACTAACCAGACGAGTACCAGTGGAACAAGAGATGAGAAGAAGACACAGGAGATGGATAGGATCCCATCTCATTGTAACATTGCCGGCAATGAAGAGGCTGACAGAATGGCAAAAGAAGGTTCACATCTACCTCAGCCTGATGCAAGCATAACTTTCGAGGAGGCAAAGAGTTTTATCAGAATCAGATACAGAAATAAATGGAATGTAGAACATCCAGGTCACACACAGAATGATGCTTACTACCAGCTCCACAGAAGAGAACAAGAGGTAATCTTCAGACTTCACACTGGCCACAACAGATTGAGATACCATCTATTCAACAAGCTAAAGATGGGAACTACCGTCAGTGTAACTGTGGCACTGATAAAATGACTGCTGAACATCTGCTTCAAAGTTGCCCCTTATATGCGGTACAGAGAAAGCGCATATGGCCGACGCCAGTTCCTTTTGTGGAAAAGCTTTACGGGGATTCAAATAGCCTCAAACTGACTACTGCTTTCTTTGAGAACATTCAAGTGGACGTCTGAGAGTGTACGAAGAAGAAGAAGGATAGAACACACACTGAGGAAACCTGTTGACAGCATTACAAGGCAGTTCTTGTTCTGGAATCCCCAGGGTAAGAGAGGTAGAGGAAGACCAAAGAACACATGAAGAAGAGAACTGGAGACAGGCATGAAGAAGACATTGAAAGACCTTTAGCTGATGGAACAGGACAAGGAGACTTGGCATAAGTTGGTTGCAGGCCTAGAGCTTCTTGGGGAGGTTAAGCATGATAATAATGATTTGTTTACTGCCTGGTGTAGTTCCTGGAAGCTCTCTGAGAAGATCAAGACAGGAGTAGGGCTACTGCTAACTCAGACATGTTGTAATTGGTGACTAATACAATCTCTTTACATAAAACAAATTGATTCAGAAACCACCACTACACAAGCTCAGGGACATCAAGCAGGATTTCTGCAAGTGGGTCAGCTGTGGTGATGGTGGCTCTCTGCTTGATAAGGAGCAAAAAGAGGAATTTGCTTGTTGGCAACATACTTCCTAAAAACTGAGTTTGTGAATTCATGTGTGTATTCTTTCTTCTTCGTCAAAGCAGTCAGTGGCCATCACGCCTGGTGGCTTTTTGTAAGGCAGCAATAAATTGCTTCCACTTTGCTGGGTCAGTGGCCATCTTTCATGCAGTGCCCCAGCTCTGGTTCATTTTTTGCATCTCGGCCTCCACAGTCCTCCGCCAAGTTGTTTTTGGTCGCTCTCTTTCGCTTTCCTTCAGGGGTCCAAAGCATAGTTGTTCTTGTGATAGCATCAGGGTCTCTTCTGAGGATGTGGCCAACCCAACGCCAGTGTTTGCCAGCAATGATGGTGTACATGTTTTCTTGGTTACTCCGAGTAAGCAGTTCTTGGTTGGTTATGGTATTCGGCCAAAAGATTCTGAGAATTTTCCTTAGGCACATTGTCGTGTGTGTATTGTACACTAGTTAATTAAAAATTATAATTGTGTACATTTTTAAAAAATATAAAAAAATCTTAAATACTCATACTTACTGCATTATTTTAAAAAATGAAAAAAATATTTTAAGAAATAAAAAGATTGTGTGTAAGGGCACACGGCATATTCAATATTATTCATTGCTTTGGATAACTTAAATCATTATTTAAAACATGAAACTGAAGTTTCACGCCTCAGTAACAGCTGATAGCGCAATTTTTCAGTAATCAAAGCAATACTAAAAGTATAAATTAAAAAAAAAAAACTTATCCAGGTTTTTGACTTCCCATTATTTCAACAATGCATTGTAAATTGTCAATGCCTGTCATTCAAAAACACAAACAGAAGTAATTTTGTTCTGATCATGCAGTGACATGAAATGCAAATAAATGCTCTTGTACTTGAAAATGACAACATTATTTTAACAAATCTGAAGGCTTTCATAATGAAGTTTCAATTCAAGAAATTGCTGCCAGGGTATGGAACTAACTATTTCAGTACATCACTCAAAATTACATGTAAACTTTAACAGCCAAGAACTCTCACAGAGACTCAATAACAAAAGAATTCGTAAATAAAACAGATTATTAACATTTCTTTGTACAACAAAAATTATTTATTTACAAACGATAAATTATTCAAAATGTTGACATTTACATTTCAAGCCACATCAAACCATTGTGCAAGAGAGAAAATAAGAAGGATCAACACACTTGAAGAAGTTTTAAAAAAATTTAACTAACAGCAAAACATCTGTAAGAAAAAAGTGATGATTTTATTTTATTGAGAAAATGTGTAACAAAATATTACACAGCTAAACTATACATCAAGAACTCAGGTCATCAATACAAGCACTGATGTATGACTGTTATGAAAACTGTTCCCCCATCAGACTATTCCAAAACAGCACACATTAGAAAAGCACTGCACAAACTGGATCAGAGAGCTCATGGCTTTAGAATGGGTATGCAATGACAGCAAACAGGAGAATTTGTACATTAAAATAATTTCCAAGATTGAAAGATGGGCAGGAAGTGTTAGCAAGAGAATTTCAAAACTCAAATGTATAATGCAAATTAAAAATTTCTGCAACTGAATATTCACATTCCTCCCAGCAACAAGGAAAAAAAAAGTGTGAATGACTGAATATATGACAGAAATGCTGGGGCTCAGCAGGTAATCTTCCATAATGTGTTATGTCTATAACACTTCAGATATTAACATCTGCTTCAAAGATGCCCAACATATGTGGAACACAGAAAGCGCATATGGCAGTCATCAGTACCATTCGTGGAAAAGCTCTACGGAGATACAAATAGATTCAAACTGACTACTGCTTTCTTTGAAAACATTCAAGTAGACATCTGAGAGTGTAAGGAGTAAAAAAAAAGATATTAATAATCATATTTCCGTTACTTTGTGCGCACACATATAAATATATACCATCACACTGTGATAAAAACAACATTTTCTATACTTTTACTTATACAGTACTGTTCAATGCTGCTGGCTGTAATTTGCAGTATTAATTTATGTTCATCTACACTGAAGGAAAACGAAAGAGAGGCCGACCAAAAACAACCTGGCGGAGGACTGTGGAGGCTGAGATGCAAAGAATGAACCAGAGTTGGGGCACTGTACAAAGGATGGCCACCGACCGAGCAAAGTGAAATCAATTTGTTGTTGCCCTACAAGACGCCACTAGGCGTGATGGCTACTGACTGCTTTGACGGTCGGCGGCTAAGGATCAAAGAAGAAGAAGAAGACACTGTACAGTAGAAATATAACCAAAGTTAATGACTTGTCAATTCATATTTCAATAGTTCATATTTGGAGCATGCATAAACAAAATTCAATGATGTTCATTTTCTCTAACATGTCTACTTATAACACCTGAAAAATCTGGCATATCAGTTGTCTCCTTTTGGTTTTATTGTGTAAGAATAATAGCATTTTAAACTTACTTTTGTATACTGTTTCAAACTCACATATTCTATTGTAATGATAGCACAATGTTTGTTTTTGCACTGAAACATAATGTAATATTCCATCTATAATTTGACATCATATGGAAACTGGAGTTTTTATCAATAATAAATCAGCTAGCAGGTTTTTATTACCCCCATATAGAATGTGTACAGCACAGTGGCATCTAAGTCGATCCCCCAATCAAATTAGACCCCGTGAGTTGAAGGTGACAAGGTTTAGATAAAAGTGCGGTGGCAAACAGATGTCAACTAGGTACTACGCATATCAACATTAAGCTCGAATGAAAGATGGTGTTGACTTTTTGTATGTGTTTATGCATGTCTTCTTCTTCTTCTTCTGTCCTTAGCCACCGACCGTCAAAGCAGTCAGTGGCCATTACGCCTAGTGGCATCTTAGGGCAACAGCAGATAGGTTTTCTTTGCCATTGTTTCCCATCACGCCTAGTGGCGTCTTTAGGGCAATGGCAAATCAACCCATTTGCCGTTGTTTCCGTAATCGAAGTGTCTGGCAAACGGGTGATCAGCCCGTTGGTGTTTATGCATGTGGGTGATAATAAAACTGTGTTCATGACTCGTGTGATTGAAAATGTGAGTTATTTAACCTGGAAGACCGTCAAAGTGAATGAAATTCCAATTTAAATATCTATAAATATGCAAAAAATTAGTTGATTGTCAAGTTTCTGAGGTTAAGAATGAAAATAAAAATATATATATATGGTTTTTAGGTCAGTTTTACAGTTGGACACTATAATTAGAAAAATGTGCTTTTATTGTATTGTTAATTTGTAAAATTGACTTTAATATAATTTGTCTTATCTTGTTAATCTCTATAATCAGTTGTACTGCAAATCTCCCTTCTTTATTTATATCTAGGACTAAGAGACATTTGTGTCATACCATAGGTCATACAAACAGTTGATGAAAAAAATATATAGCTCTTAACTTGGGGACTTTAGTCTACTGGGAGTAAACTGCCTTCAGTACTTTTAAAAAATTGCAATTTATTTTAAACATTTTTTACAGCATAAATCTGTTAATTATTTACATTTTCTTTGCATGTAACAAAAACTGATAAAAGTACAGAAGTTGTGCATACTGGCCACTCAAAGAGCACAAAAAAACAAAAACTGTCAAATATAA
This sequence comes from Oreohelix idahoensis, assembly GCA_024509875.1. NCBI lineage: Eukaryota > Metazoa > Mollusca > Gastropoda > Stylommatophora > Oreohelicidae > Oreohelix > Oreohelix idahoensis. The sequence continues at coordinate 396,819 of JAMPIV010018580.1, read as the reverse complement.
GTTTGTGTGATAATGTGAATGTTCACACAGATCAAAGAGTCGTGCCACACTGTGGGTTGTACTTCATTTTCCTCATCACTTTCACTCTTGCGTTCATTGGTGTTAAACCACTCTTCCTTGCTAACACCTCCATGAACAAACACATTGAGAATAGTCACAGTATATCATCAGAAGTAACACTGGCACTGTCATATTTTTTGCTAAAAATTAAATGCAGCCATTTTCCCCACACTGCTTTACTGAGATGGCAATGACCTGTTATAGAACCATGAAAATTGCTGCACTTTACTCGAAACAGCCATGTCTATAATAAATACACTGCAACACAGCTTGCTGAGAAATACACGAGTTAAAATCTTGTATGTAACGACACATCTCTTGATACAGCATTTAGTGGTGATATCACATTATACTGAAGAGCCACCATGCTAAGGGATTGAAAGATCTCATGAACTCACTTGAAAGCCTGGCCAAATGCTTCAACAAGTGCACAATTCAGTGGATACCAGCCCATTGCAACATATCAGGCAACGAGGAGGCAGATAAACTTGCTAAGAAAGGAAGAGCGATACAATAAAATGATATTTGGACAACTTGTGAAATGGTAAAAACTACTAAAAAAGCCACACTCAAGTCCAAATGGGAAAGAGAACACTCAGGCCACATTAAAAAATGATGCTTATCATCAGCTATCTAGGCGAGACGAGGTCATCATTTTTCAGCTAAGCACTGAACACAACAGACTGAGGTACCACATATACCACAAGTACAGGATTGGTGCAACAAATCTCTGCACCAGTGGCATTAGCCCCTTAATAGCCAAACATCTGCTACAGTCCTGCCCAACTGCAGTAAACTGAGTAGCATATGGCAACAACTTACTTCTCTCCACAAAAAAGCTGTTTGGAGATATCAGGAACCTTGAGCTGACTACGACCTTTATTAGAGTCATTAATGTGGAAGTCTGAGGGTGAACGAGATGTCAGGAACCTTGAGCTGACTACTGCCTTTATTAGAGTCATTAATGTAGAAGTCTGAATGCAAACAAGGAGAAGAAGAAGATATTATTCTCAGCTGAATGATTAATAAGTCCAGACAGTTTGGTGGAAAGTTATAAATGTTCAAAGCAGATGTGTCTGTCAAAGCTTTGATAAAACAAAATGTAACATTTGACTACTGTGTACTCTCCTTCATGCTCAACCACATTCAAACACAATTAAAATGTATTTCTGAACAGCAGTGATAGCTGCTTATTGCTTAGTTTGCTGAGGAGAAACTGAAATTTCAAAAACATTATTATAGTCTGGAAATTCTTTTTTGTCAGTTTTCATGACTGTTCACATTGACATAAAAATAATGTTTCTGACACTGTATTACAAATGGTTATATTCAATAATAAATGTTGTAAGATTGCCAAATAAAATATGTGAAAATGACCACTTCAGCAAAGAACAAAATGAAGTTTAATCATGTGATATAATGTGTATGCAAGCTGCAATAATCCTAAACTGATTATGCTACTCTTCCATATTAAATCTAACTTTCTGTAAACTTAAAATAAAAATGACTAACTGGCAAAGGCAAGATTAATTATCAGCCACCATAGATTTTAAGTAGTTATGAGATTTTTATTTTAAATGTGTCAGTTTGAATAAAAAGCAATGCATTTGCCGACTGCTAAAAGAAGTAGTTGTAAACTGGATAAAATAATATTAATTTTCATGAAACATGATAAACTATTACTTCAATGGAATGTCAAGGTGAAAATATGAAGACTTCTGCAGCAGTTTCAAGTATAACAAGAGAACAAATACTCATTTACAAATGTTCCTTTATGGATCTCGGGTGACATTAACATTTATAGACCCATTGCATCATCAGTAATTTGCTTAATTTAAGGTAACTTGTTAAAGACTGATCATAGTTATTTGTAGTTACCACTAACCGAAGGACCATAGTAGATCGCAATTTACCATTAACAAAAAGACCATAATAAACATAGCTCATGTACAGAAAAACTCCATAATCATTGATCCAATCAGAATCTCTCAAAATGAAAATATCCTAAAAATAATTATTTGTGGATAGTTTTCTGATGTGGAGTCATTCTGTAATGAGGAATGAATTGAATATGAGTTGGAAATAGCCACAATTTATCAGCAGTGTCCGATATTTATTGATGGATGGATTTTTGCACCACTTAACTATTAAACGTAATATGGTACAGTTATATTATAAAAAAAAGCTTCAGAGCTTGATGAATCGCTTCACTAAAGCATGCAAGGACTTTGGCCTCACAATAAGTCTAAAGAAAACGAATGTGCTGAGTCAGGATGTGGGTGCTGCACCAGTTATCACTATCGATAACTATGAATTGGCAGTGGTGCACCACTTCACATACCTAGGGTCTACCATCAATGACAAACTCTCACTGGATACAGAAATCGATTGCCGCATTGGCAAAGCTGCAGCTACCTTTGCCCGCCTCACATTGCGTGTTTGGGGAAACTCTAAACTCACAATGAAGACCAAAGCTGCGGTATATAATGCCTGCGTCACCAGCACACTCCTATATGGCAGCGAGACCTGGACGACCTATGCTAAGCAAGAAAGAAGGCTCAATACCTTCCATTTGCGGTGTCTACGCCGCATCCTCGGCATCTCGTGGAAAGATAAAGGGACAAATGTCGAGGTGTTGTCACGTGCTGGCCTTCAAAGTATGTATACGCTGCTTAGACAGCGCAGACTTCGCTGGCTTGGCCATGTTCGCCGCATGGAAGATGGTCGCATCCCAAAAGATATCTTCTACGGACAATTAGCAGATGGCAAGAGAACAGTTGGGCGACCACAGCTGAGGTTCAAAGATGTGTGGAAGAGAGATATGAGGGCACTGGACATGGATCCAGCAACATGGGAGGATGAAGCTACCGATCGCACTAAGTGGCGATGCTATTTACGGCACCACCTCAGATTGGGCGAAGAGAGGCTCACACAAGAAGCAGAGGTGAGGAGAAAACGTCGAAAGGAGCACGAGGAAAATAAGCAGTTGAGGGCTGTCACCTCAGGGGCGCATTCCCATAGTCAGTTATGACTGAAGGGGCTATTATTATTATTATTATATTATAAAAAATATTTAATCTATAGGTGTTTCTGGAACTCCTGTTAGATTTTTTTATAGATAGGTGGAAAATTCAAATTAAACGATATTTTACCTAATTTTAACTCCAAAGAAAAGATCGTATTCCAGTCTTATGTAGCTCATGAATTAAGTGAATTTGATTAAGCTAATTCACTGGGAATGAGGAAAAAGTACCCTGAATCCTGGGTATAAGGCGCTTTTAAATGACGGCTGAAGAGCACAAGTCTGGAGTTTCCCCAAGTTTAAAAATTTTCATTTTTCTGCCTCCATCAAGTAGAGATCTACTAAATCATCCCCTCAGATCTACGAGTAGATCGTGATAGACTGGTTGCCGACCCCTGCTCTACACTAATATTTCTGACTCACAAAATGATGACCAAGTTTGTGAAGATTAATAAGAAAGTAAGAAAACTTAGAATTTTCTCCAAGACAGGCCCCATTTAAAACGTCACATTGGTTATATTAGGGTGCTCTCCAAATATCATCATACAAGCAGCAGTCTTTCACCAGCAGTAATGGTTGCCTCCAAATTTACCAAACTTTGTATAACAGTACATGTGTGGTACTTTCAGACCATCATCAGACAGTCACATGTCACATCCGTCTGGCAATTTTAATTCTAGGTCAGACCATGTTGACTTTTTGTACTCTCTCTATAAGAAGAGTGACAATATTATTTTTCTTGAGCACTGCTACTGCTTGATTGTGTTCTATGACCTGAAAATCCACTTTGTTTACCTGCAGCAGAAAGAAAACAGTACATTTAAATCATATTGTGTGCCGGCAAATTACCACCAGAAAATGAATACAAGTAAATAAGTGGACAATATTCTTGTAACAAAAAAAATATGGTTCCAGCTAATTACTTTGACAGCTTCCCATGGTAATTTCCTATAGAAATAAATGGGGACTGCAGCATTGTATGCAATACAAAATGCGATCAAAATCACTAGATGAAGTGTTTTAGTTAAGGCTTCCAACCACTGAGTGAAATATACCGTAGTTTTACCATGCTCCTTAAAAGAACAGATGGAGAATAAATGAAATCCTATTAAAAGAAATGTTACATATAACATTTGATTTAATTAATTTGACAGTAAAACATACAACCACATGTTACATATAACATTTTATTAATTTGACAGTAAACTTAAATCAAATTGTCTACACATAAATCATCATTGGAAGCTGTAAAAGTAAATTCATTAATTTCCCTCTTCACTCCACATGGTGCCACAGCTGAAGTTTTCTCCCCTGCAACAAAGATTTCATGTGTGTTTTTTGGTCTACCTCTGCCTCTCTTCACCTGGGGATTCCAAAACAAGGACTGCCTGATAGTCAACAGGTTTCCTCAGTGTGTGTCCAATCCATCACCAGCTTCTTCATCTCATCTCTTGTGCCATTGGTGTTCATCTGCTTTTTTGTCATCAGTTCCACATTGGTGACTTTGTCACTCCCATTTCAATTCTTTTTATTCTATGCAAGCACCTATTTATGAAAGTTTATAGCTTTTTGGTTGTTGTTTTTGTAGCTCTCCATTGTTCAGAAACATGTCAATCAATATCCTTTAGGTCCCTTAGGAGCGCAGGCTGTCAACAAACACATGCCAAGTCTTCCTGTCACGTGTTATCTGCTCATGTTTTTTCCACGTTTTCCTCATCAGAGACATATAATCACCATTAATTTGTTCAACAACAAAAATTGAGGCCAAAGAGCTAGGATCCAGGTGCCACAAATATAAATAATAATAATAGCCCTTTCAGTCATAACTGACTATGGGAATGCGCCCCTGAGGTGACAGCCCTCAGCTGCTTATTTTCCTGGTGCTCCTTTCGACGTTTTCTCCCCTCCTCTGCTTGTTGTGTGAGCCTCTCTTCGCCCAATCTGAGGTGGCGCCGTAAATAGCATCGCCACTTAGTGTGATCGGCAGCTTCATCCTCCCATGTTGCTGGATCCATGTCCAGTGCCCTCATATCTCTCTTGCACACATCTTTGAACCTCAGCTGTGGTCGCCCAACTGTTCTCTTGCCATCTGCTAATTGTCCGTAGAAGATATCTTTTGGGATGCGACCATCTTCCATGCGGCGAACATGGCCAAGCCAGTGAAGTCTGCACTGTCTAAGCAGTGTCACAAATATAAAACAACATACAATATAAAATTGAATCACAGAATGCAGAAAGTGCTTCTAACAACAGTAAAATTAAAACAATATACCTACTTCTAATATTTTGTCTCCAGGTCGCAAAAATTTTGATGCAGGTCCTTCTGGGATAACTTTTGTCACAAAAATGCCCTAAACAAAAGACGCATTATGACAGTGAAATCAAGATATGCTTTGCATCAAAGAAAATCAATCAGTAAAGAAAGTTAAAAAAAAAATATAAATTATTTTGTAATAAATCATCAGAGGCCATAAATCAGTTTTTTTTAAAGAGGTCAAAAATTGTTTGAAAGTTTTAATAAATCATCAAAGATCATCAATAAATTTATATGTTCAAAGATTTTCAGTTTTATGAGAACCAATGTGAATCATCAGGCATCCTCCTTCTTCTCTTAACCGCCGACTGTCAAAGCAGTCAGTGGCCATCATGCCTGGTGGTGTCTTGTAGGGCAGCAACAAACTGCTTTTACTTTGCTCGGTCGGCAGGCATCCTTCGTACAGTGCCTCAGCTCTGGTTCATTCTTTGCATCTCGGCCTCCACAGTTATCCGCCAAGTTGTTTTTGGTTGGCCTCTCTTTCGCTTTCCTTCAGGGGTCCATAGTACAGCTGTTCATGTGATGGCATCGGAGTCTCTTCTGAGGAGGTGGCCAACCCAACTCCAGCATCTGCCAGCTACGATTGGTTACTCCGAGTAAGCAGTTCTTGGTTGGTGATGGTATTCGGCCAAAAGATTCGGAAAATTTTCCTTTATCATCAGTTAGTTAAAATTTGTCACCAGTTAGTTCATATGAAATGCTTTGTGCCATAAATATGTACAGAATGTGTTTACTATGTTTATGGTTCCATTTTAGAATACAAGGATTTTCTCAAGATAATGGAATTAACTGTCATCAACAATGTTGAAATACTGCCCTCTTGCTAAAGCCAGTGAGCAAACGTGCCAATGTCAGCCAGTTTTGACCAGTTGCTTCCAGTGCACATCATTGGCTGTCTATATTTAGATGTAAAATTGTCAAAGAAGAAGCAAGTATTCACTATCATCATTTTTCTTTTGACTCCTGATGGAGCAATGAGCCAACACTGCAGCTGGCCCCTTGCGGGAAGACTGCACGTAGCATTCACATGTTTTTTGCAGCAGTGGCTTCTGTAGCAACTTGTTTTACATCACGAGGTTTCCAGCTCCATGGAGATCATCATTATTTGTCACCTTCTACGACATGTCTGATGGAGCAGTAGCTACTATTGGATAAGGCACGTTGTGAATGGCAATTGAAAAACACATAAGAAAGATTGTAACCCACAGAGTGCTAGGAATGATGTTGGTTACATGTGATGATAACATCATCACTTCATGACCAGAAGACAACATCATTATAGCCTTATATTTAAAAAAAAATAATGCAGCACCACAGTAAAAATAACAGGATATTGCTCTCTCAGCCATATCACAAGAGGCAATTAATATGAGGTTGTGCACGGGACTGGCAGCCTCATTCTTCTTCTTCTTTGATCCTTAGCCGCAGACTGTCATAGCAGTCAGTGGCAGCCTCTTTATGTAAAATAAATTGCTGCAGAAACAGTCACTGTAACAGCACATGAAGGCTTTGAGGCAGGATTTCTGTAAGGGAATCAGCTACAGTGGCTGCTCCATGAGGAAAGAAAAGGGAAATGATGATGATGACCATGTAGAAAGATTCACCACAGCTGACAACAATAATGATGATGACCATGTATTAAGATTCACCACAGATGACAACAATGATGATGATCACCATGCAGAAAGATTCACGACAGCTGACAACAATGATGATGATGACCATGCAGAAAGATTCACGACAGCTGACAACAATGATGATGATGACCATGCAGAAAGATTCACGACAGCTGACAACAATGATGATGATGACCATGCAGAAAGATTCACGACAGCTGACAACAATGATGATGATGACCATGTAGAAAGATTCACGACAGCTGACAACAATGATGATGATGACCATGTAGAAAGATTCACCACAGCTGACAACAATGGTGATGATGACCAGAGATAACCACATCATGACTATCACCACTTCTTACAGAGATAAGCACATCATGTCTATCATTACCATACATCATGACTATCATCAGACTACACCATGACTATCACTGATTCTTACAAAGATAACCACATCACAACTAGCCATCACTACATACTGTTGCTATTGCCATCACACACCTTCATTATCACAACAATAAATGATGGCTCCTAACCATGTTGACTCAGATTGGGTGAAAAGAAGCTCTTACAACAAGCAGAAGGGAACAGAACATGCCGAAAGGAACACCAGGCTCAAAAGGTAGCAGCTAGGGCTATCACTTCAAGGGTGCATCATTCCCATAGCCAGTTATGATAGGGGGAGGCTACCACTACTACTACCTCATGACAATTGCCACAACATATTAAACATAACAACATCACGACTAGCATCACCACACACCATGACTATCACCATTTCACACTTTGATTTACACATTACAACAGTCACTATCACACAGCTCAGTTTTCATAACATTTACATCTTGATAATTGCCACAACATATTCAGGATAACAACATCACGACTATCAACACCACAGCTATCAACAAAGATGAATAATGATTTACTTACAATATCCTTTTCTCTAAATGGGTTACCATGGGAACCAATACCACCAGCTATAGAAAATCCCAGACCTGGATTTTTCTTGATAGTGATACGAAGCTGAAAAGTATTCATAGTACTTAACAGAAATGTTAAAGGAAAAAACATTTTATAAATATGTTTTTCTCATCACAATAAATGAATATAAGCAATTAGTATAACTAATCAGAAACAGCAAAAACAACAACATGCACCAAGATACATAGGTGCATATGTGTAAATGCTAAATAAAATAAATCTAGTTAAGTCTAACAAATAAGCTATTCCACTTAATCCTATCACCAAAGATCAAAAATAAGAATTTTCAACTCAGATGTCAAGGCCATCCTATTTGTATGACTCTGAAAACATAGAGAACACAAAAACAAACAAGAAGTGAAAGGCTTTCACAAATGGCTGCTTGCACATAATGAAACAAATAAAATGGTATGACAAGACCACAAATGTGAAACTGATAGAAAGATCCAACCACTAGTGGAACTGGATAGAACACACGCTGAGAAAACCAAATGATAGCATTACAAGGCAGTCTTTGTTCACAAATCTCTAAAGTAAAAGAAATAGAGGGAGAACAAAACAAAAATATGGAGAAGGAAACTGAATACAGACATATATACATATATATATTCACCAGTGGAAAAAAAAAATTGGCAGTTTGGTACGCAGGTTAAAGCCTAAAAACCAGTTGGGATGACAGAAAAAAGTTAATGACTTGATAAACTTCACTTAATGATTTACCAATTCCATCAACCTGAGCGACCTAACAAAGCGCACTCACTGACCTTTTCTTTATGTTCCCGTGTAGAAGAATCAGCTTTTGCCACCAAAGAGTCTTTCACTGGGGTGGTATCTCTTGAATGCATGTTTCCTAACCCTTTCACTGGCATTTGTCTCTGAGATGATGAAGATGAAGTCGCTTGTGACCTGCTTGACCCTGGGCTGGAATATTTATCACCTTTAGTTCTAGAATGATCTCCTATAAGTTCATATACATGATGTCCATGATCATATCCACTGTCTGTGGAACTGGACACTTGAGAAGATTGTTCTTGGTTTGGAGTCACTGAAAGTTCTTCATAGTTATCATGGAGTCTGTCTTGTCTGGAACTGCCAGAATGGGGAGATTCATGTGAGGAGGAGTGATTGTGCACATCACTCTGTGAATCAGAAAAGTCTGAGTGACCACATCCCCTCACATTTACTTCTAGAGGATACCCTGATCCAATCAATGAGGCAGAGCCTATTTGTGAAGAGCTGCTACCTGATCTGCTGGTTTGGTTGTCTCTGTATGGTCTATTTGAATCACTGTCATAGCAATGATTTTGCTTTCTGTGATCATTGTCAGCATAATCAGTGAAGCTTAATTTTTCCTTAGTTGCTGCAGGGAGATCACAGTATGGATTACTACCATGAAACCCACAAGTGGAGGGCTGAGACTGATTTACTGTAAGATTTTGAATAAGAGAAATAGAGTTGTGAGATGAGGCTTCTACTATTGTACCAGGCATGTTTGTTGAACTTCGAGGTGAGTCATGATGACTAGATGATGAATCACTGGACAATCTATTTGTACGTGATCCTAAACCTGCTTGATCTGAAGGTCGTCTATATGGTGGAGCAGGGTTGTACGGAGGTGGTATGATCAGTGATTGTCCTGGCGGAACTGACTGGTCAGGATGCTGGGAAGAAAACAGTGCAGAGAATATTCTATAAGAAAAATAATCCAACTCTCATCTCTTTAAATGACTTCTACATCAGGAAGAAAAATTAAAGTTTTTTTCAAAATACTTCTCCCACATGAAAAATAGTATCTTAAAAGGATTAGACTATTATAAGAAATGTAATTTTCTCCATGAAAGAGCTGTTTCTATAAGGAAAATTAACTCCTCTGTAAATGAGGAATACATTTTTATCTAGAGGGGAAAAAAAAACTTAAAGGTTACCTTACTTTAAAAAGCGAGACACTAGTCACCATGTTTTAACGAATTGAGAGGAAAGTGTAGATGCACAAAATAATTTTATGTCTCATTTGAGCATTATCTGCATGCAAGCTGTAACACCCACCATTCCTTTTGAGATACTAGGACAAGCTTTTTAGCAGGGTTGTCTTTCACAATGAGCATGGCAGTACATTTTTCTTTGTAACATAGTAAAATAATAAATGACATATACAAATAATTCAGTAAATGTATACAATAACAGACAGAAAGCAAAGTCACAACACACATCATTAAACTTAAAAAAGAAATTAAAAAAAAAAAACCTTACCAAATGCTTTTGTGATGTTGCTCTTTCCTCTAATACTGTGCATAATTTACTTCCCTTGTGACCCTTAATGGTTGCAAAGCTTAATGAGTCTGATCCTTCAGGTAGTGACAGTGGGGCCTGACTTTTTATAGGACTACTCTGGTCCACAAAACTGTCTTTGTGAAATACAGGAGATGATGCTGTAGCAGAACTAGATGACTGTTGAAGAGACAGATTACTTCCGCTCAGACCATGAAGATTTGGTTTGCCTGCCAACAGACGTGGATGGTCTTGGTCATTGCCATGTTGTGGTGGTGCTAGCTGTTTTTGTTGTGGATGATCTGGACTCATGGGAATTTGTACTGTAGGTCCTGATATCAACTGTGACTGAAATGAAATCTCTGAGGTGTTTGCCTGCACAGGCCCTGATGAAGTCTGTTTCAATGAGTAATGGTTATTTGTTATTGTATCAGCTGTATTGCTGGCTTTTAACTGCAAAGTTTGGTAACACTCACGGCTAGGCATATGTTGATTGAAATCATCATTAGATGCAATACTGTTTATTTCCCCTGGGACATTTAGTTCCCCTTGAAAATTAAGGTTACTAGTCCTGGTACTTTTGAGTGAGTAATCACTTCTAGTTCTGGCTTTCTCTTTGAAGTCACTGATCCTGTGGCACTGCAATTTAAATTCACTGGCAGAGTTGTTATCAAAGTTACTTGACTCTGACTTCAAAGAAAAATTTGGACGGAAGTTCTGGGATGGGTCTGGGGTACATGCCCTTGACTGGACGGTAGCATAAGGTGTGCTCTGAACTGGACAATGACTCTGCTGATACTTTTTCTGAAAGGCTGCAGCTGCTGCATTTGCAGTTGGAAATGAGCCTCTACCACTGTAAGCTTCTATATCACTGGCACAACCATTGGCTTCTTTCCATCTGCTACTGTTTTGGCGATGGTGGTAGTAGTGATGTGGTAAAGGTTGAGATTGTACTGAAAGTATTTCTGAGTTTGCTTCTCGACTTGAATCATCCCTGGCCTCATTCCTGAATCTAATTAGTTCATGATCACTGGGATAATCTGTATCAGATTCATATTCTCTCATTTGCCTTGATCGTCTTCCTTTGTCTCGATGCACAATTTGCTTATAGTATAGGTCATCATATGTTGATACTGAAAGTGCTGATACCCTTCGATCTCTTGCAGCTAATGTTATTTCCCTACCATCCTTTGATGTCAAATCTGGTATGGAACCTGAATGGCCAGATAATTTGGACTCTCCTGGCTTGACTACAAGAAAGAGGCAAAGAAAACAAAATTTAATGGCACTTTCATTTATAAAAAAAAGACATGAATAGATCTCGAGTGGATGATTCAAGAAGGAATGCATGGGATTGTACTGCTGACTATAATCATTATGCAATATCTGTCCACTTTTTTTCTGTTAAGAACACTGGGGAGATATACTCAACTTTTACTTAGCAAATATAGATTAACACTGTTGACTTGCAAAGTTGGTTGCATTTGGTTTCCTATTACGGGCAAACCTTGGTCTCCCTGCATGCTAACCACTAGACTACTGAGGAGCCCACCAGAAATATAACCCAGAAAATCCTATAGGAGACAAGACAAATGTCTATACAACATCTAATAATTTATATGCTGTGAGAAGCAATATTCACTCACCTTTCTTGTTTTTATTTTGTGTTTCCTTCACAAAACCATTTAGGCCACTATCAAAATCAGGCACAGATAGCCTTTGCTGTATACGAGTCTTATCTTTTAACAGTTTTTCCTGAAAAAATATATACAAGATAAAATTAGAATATCATATAGAGCTCACAGCACAAATGACAGCTAGCTATACTACTCTTTACGATTTTCAACTGCCGAGGGATTTTCAACATACGCAACTTGCACACGGGACCACCTATTTTTTTGCTCTTGCCTGAGAAGGATAGACATCCGATCTCACTACCCAGGAGATCAGGAGGGAGTATGACATCATTAGGAACCACTGGTTCTGAAATAAATCTCCATAAATTATATTCCCTGTACTTAGAAGCGAACCCAGGACCTTTAGAATTCAAGGTGGACGTCATATCAACAAGAGTGATGGAATGAGGAACGTTCATAAAATTTTAAAAATGCCCAATCATGTGATTCATCTCTCCTAATGTTGATTTTTTTGGGATAGGTCAAGAATTAGACAACTTCAACTCTTCATATAAACAGCTTGTAATGTAATAATATGTCAATATGCCCTATTCTTTTTTTGTCCCCCCCCCCCCCCCCCACCACCACCACCACCACACTAGTTTACAAAGTTGAGATATTGTTTTTGAGGTTATTTGTAAAGCAGATTCTATGTAATGCGCAAAGTTACATATAACCACCGAAGCGGAGGACAAAGATACATATATCAACCAAAGTGGAAGACAGTTACATATAACATCCAAAGTGGAGCACAAAGTGAAACATTTTACTTTGCTTGAAAATACCATTCTTACTTTATCATATCTGTACAAGCGATGTGATTCCTGCAGTCTGGGAGAAGTGGGTTTTGTGATTCGAGCTTCCTTAATTCTCACATCAGCATGGTCAGGAATTTTTGAGTAACCAAACTGTTGTTGATTATTCTGTAAGATATATACAAGTGTACACAGCATCATGGAGAGGTACAGTGACTCAGTTTTAAAATCCACAAAGACAGGTAAAAGAAGCATACAAAATAAATTACAAGCAGTTAGCAAGGTGTCCGAGATTACATCAAATCAACCAATTATCAGCCACACAAGCACCCCATCAGACTACCCCTTTTCCTCACACCATCATTGATCCTTATACATTAATTTTAGTTCTTGTTATATACTGATTTACTCAACTGTGCAATTCTCTAGGTCTATCTATTCTCAACACCTGTTTCACAGTTATGGATGAACTGCATGATTGTAAATAATCTAATATTGGTTTTCTCTGTTGTTCATACTTCCTACATTTTAATAGGAAATGCTCTATATGATTTTTTTCTAGACACTCTGCACAGTAAGGTTCTTCTATTCTAAAAGAGCCCATTCCTAGTTGCAGTCTAAGAAGTTTCATATTGCTAGGAATTTTTAGTTCTCTAGATACCTGAAACGTTCTTGTTGGAGCCTTGAACAATTTATATGCATGTCTGCCCTTCAGTCTTCCATCCAACTCTAATGTCCATTCATTGGTTATTATTCTTTTAATTAAGCTTTTGATCTCTGTTTTACTCATCCCAACATTTATTTGGTTTCTATTATTTCTACTTTTCTTAGCTTCTTTATCCGCCTTTTCATTTCCTTCTATGCCAACATGTGAAGGTGTCCAAGCTATTAGAACAGAACATCCTCTGGAGCATAAGTAAGTATTTGCCAGTAATATCTCTAGCTTGAATAGCTGAAAGTGAGTCTGTTAATACTGTCAATTTATGAGGAGGGTTGTTAGAGAAGATTTCCAGAGTATTAGAATTGCACCCATCTCTGCCGTGAAAACAGATGTATTATTTGTTATACTATACCTCTGCTAAAGCATTTGCTCTGACACAGGCTTCCTCAAGAGAATAACTACAGTGGTGAATCCATGCTCCACAAGGAGTAAAAAAAAAAAGGAAATACAGTTCTGTAACCTTTCATCCAAAATCCCTGGGGACAACTTTGTTTTGGAAACTGGATTTTTTTGGGTCTTCATATGTCACCCAAATCAGATTTGAAAATTAGCCCAAGTAGCCCAAACTTCGATTAGAAAATAGCCAAAATTTTCCCAAGATAATCAGAAAACGTCCAAATTGTGATAAAAATGTAGCCCAAAAGTAACTTCTGATTCTCAGAAAATTGGATTTTCGGGTGTTTAGATAAAAGGTTATAAAAAACTGTACTGGTTAAAATAGTTCTCTTCCGTACATCTTAGTTTTTAAATCTGGCAATCTGAGATGAGGGATGTGATGGAGGCATTAACAGTACCTCTCAGGCACTCAGTAATCAAGGCAGTGATCTCTTGAGAGCAAATAAGAAAGAAGAAACTTTTTAGTTGCAACAAACGACACATCAAAATAATTACCTCATCTGTGGTTCCTGCTATCCTAGTGTTGTGATCAGTGGCACCTGCCCCACCTACAGCACCATCACCTATTCCTGACCTATCTCCAGCATTTATTATCTGCCTCATGGCCAGGCAGCGGGCATGTCTCACTTTCTGCCTCATTTCTTTTGGGTACGGAGTAGGACAACGAACTAGCGTGCCCTAAATCGGGTTTGCAGAAGACATAGGCAAGGTAAGTTACAGAAAATCAGGTGAAGGATTAGTATATGGTATGGTTAAATCATAGCACTGTATGAATAAATAGATTAATTTATGACACATCCTTTAAAAACTGCCTCATTAAAAACTGTTTTAAAAAGAATTAACAAATCTGTATATTTTTAGTCTTAATTAGATTTTTCACTCATTCTATTTGTCAAGCTGACTTGGTAGACAATGTATTGTTTTAAAACTGTTTTAAAATTAATATAAACAGCATAGAAACTGGATCTTTATGAATAATTATCTAATTTTCAAGCAAAGTTGTTTAGGTTTCTTATTGTTTGTAATTATAATAAAAGTAGAAAAATCATTAAAAGCTTTTATAAAAAAATAAATAAACAAAAGCCACAAGTGAGAAGTTGTAATGCTAACACTGAAAATGTTGCAGGATCTTTGAAACTTCTATTTATGTATCCATTTAATTTTATACATAAAATATATAATAATTATAAATTTATTTCAAAAACTGTTTTTAAAAATATACTATTAGCGTTAAAAAGAGTGGTAAGTGGCTAGACCAAAAAAAATGAAAGTGAATAAAAATTTTTAGTTAACTATCTTAATCACTTGAAAAACAGAGCAAATAAATCGAGAAACATGCTTCACCTCTTCATCAGAGTCATCAGGAAAGGCAAAGTGAATCTGCTGCCGCCTAAGTCTTTCCTCATCCCACATTGAGGCATGGAAGCTGCCACGGTCTCCTGAGTGGTCCTTCTCATCTACAGAACACAATGATAAGTACAGGTGAGAATGAATCAAAATGCCTGTTAATGATTCACCTGGAAATGGATGGATCCTCTAAAATATCCATCCCGCTAGTCTCATGTTTGATGCCAAATTCCAACAGTCTTAACCTGGTTGATTCATCAACTGCAGTTTTGTTTTCTAAACGATGATAATTAATTGTCTTTAGTATCTCTCCCTTATCCATATCCTTGTCCCAATAATGGGAGCTCTCGAAACTAGTCTGTCAGCTTTCTCATTGCCACATACCCCTGCATGATCAGGACAGTAGATCCACACCAGTTCCTGAAGATTTGAGGCATCTATGGATATTCCATTCATGTCAAAGCCATCCACTTTAGACCTTCCGAAGCATGGACTGAGAGTCTTGACACAATAATTGCCCTGGTTGATAGAGTTTCAGCCATCACAGGGCTGCAGTAGCTGCCCCTATCTCCATTCTCATGCTGGTGATTGTTGTCATATAAACTCCACTCCATTCAGCGATGACCCTGTCCTTTACTCTTGCCGAGAAGCCCGTCCCAACTTCTCACCAAAGAGTACAGACCTTTCAGTGTATACACTGGCATCATCATAAAGAAATAGAGAAATGATCAAGAGCAGACAATGAGAGAAATGGAGAGAGAGTGATGATCAATAACAAAAAAGTAAGAGAAATTTAAAGAGACAGAAATTATCAACTACAGACTGTGAGATGGAATCTTGATGATCAAGAACTGAGGTTAAAAAAAAATTGAGAAATAATCAAGAACAGACAGTTAGAGGAATGGAGAGAGACTGAAGGCATATCAATAAAAGAAAGTAAGACAAGTTAGAATGAGAAATGATCAACTACAGACTGTTACAGGAACAGAATCTTGATGATCAAGAATAGAAAATATAGAAACATTTTTAAAAATTGAGAAACGATTAACTCTCTTCATTTCTATCTTTAGAAATCAAACGTGTACGGAGGGTAAATTTCGAAGTCACAGAAAGTACTTTAAAAACATTTGTTGAAAATTCATATAATTATTTTATAATAAAATTCTACATAAAATTAATTTCAAGCATAAACATTTTCTTTTAAAACAAGTTTTAAAAGAAAATAATCAACGTTTTGAACCAAAAATGTCAGCTCGCTGTGACATGTGTTGCGAGAGGGTGATGTTAACAATACCGTGGAGGGATCATAAAACAGTTTCTATAAAGTCTAATTTTATGACAGCTGGTAGATATTTAGAAGTCTCTAGAAGAATAAAAGTTAATTGTGAATTTAGAAAGTTAAAAGTTAAGTAGTCTAATGTAGTGAAACAATATAACACTTATGTGGGTGTGGTTGATAAAAGTGACCAATTAATTAATATATATCATGATGTTCTTAGGAAAACAAACAAATTTTGGAGAACCTTATTTTATCATTTTCTTGACATGGCAAAGGTTAAGAGCTATATTATTTTTCAAGAGTGGAGAGAGCATCATCCTGATGTTGAAGAACTAGAAAGACCAAATTGGTATCTTCAAATAGATTTTACGGAGGAAATAATTAAGGAACTGGGTGGACTTGAAAAGCACCAGAATGTTCCTTCTTCACATAGTGCCATCAAAAATAAAATCAGCACCACACATTCAGTAATACCAGAATGTACTGCTACAAGACAAAATTGTAAACATTGTTGGGCAACTCTAGGTATTGAAAAAAAAATGCAAACAAAATGTAGTGCATGCAACATCTTTCTTTACTTCCTGCAGAAAAGAAACTGTCTATCTAAACGCCATAAGTCCTAAAACAATCTTGATATCTTCTATTTCTTGATTCAACTAATTTGATATGATTATGAATTTCAAATTTTTTGTTTCAAAAATCTTAGTTTAATTTTTAAAATTAAAAATCTTCCATTATTCCTCCATTCTACGTACCAGTTTTAATTATTCTTTTATTAATTGTCAGAATCTTTTAATTGTTTCAAAATATGTACACTCTTGGATAACTTTTTAAATAAATGTACATTTGTTGTATTATTTTAATGAACTAGTTTTTTTTATTCTTGAATATCTCAATTTTTGTACATTTTAATGTCCAATTCTGCTATATGTTGACCTTGGATAATTACAGTGTAATAAATTATTGCTATAAATACCACTGACACACAGTTTCTTCATCTTCTAACTTACTGATGCATAATATGCATTGGTTTCATGCATTTTTAAAGATTTTAGATGTTATTGTGTAATGTCACCATAATCATGTACAAATTACAGAAAAGCTCAATTATTGCCCCTTTCTGCCGAACAATTTAATACATTTTTTAAAATTTATTAATTTGTGATCAGATTCGTCTAATTTTTTTCAAATCATATACAAAATTAGACATACTTTTAAATAAAAGGCACTGTTTTGCACATTTTGCATTTGCTAGTTGTTTACCTTCCTTGAATATTTTAGTGTATGTAAATCTGTGTTATTTTTTTATACATCCAATTAGATAATTAACATGTTTTTTCTACATGCTCAAACTACTACTGTATTAAAGTCCATTCAATTCCAAACACACTGATACATAATACTAATAGGTTTAATATATATTTTACATGGTTTTAACAAATGTTACCTAAAATCAACACAAAAAAAACCTTAAAAAGTCTAGAACTGAAAAGAATTAAGATCAGACAGTGAGAGGATTGGAAAGAGACCAATAACAGAAAGAAGAGATGCTAAACAGATAGTCCCTGTAGGACGTCTGCCACCAAACATTCACATGCTCACGTAGCAGTGGTTTCTGTAGCAATTTGTGTTACATGATGAGGTTGCCAACCTCATGCCACAACCTCACAACAGTTGCTTTGTATGGAATGCCTGACAGTGCTTTCTTTTCTCTTCAGAGACACCTCTGGGAACTACATAGAACAATGGAAGAAATGAGTTTTATTAAAAACAGAGAGAATTAAAAAAGAAAGAGTGTGCAAACAGCAATTAAGCATACAAATTTAGATCACTCTTTAAAAAAAAAAAAGAAAATAAAAGAAGAATTAATGATAATATACTGACCACTGTTTTTCAGTGCACCCTGAGGCAGCAAGTAGCAGGTGAGTATCTTCCTGCCTGTGCCAGGTTCATACTCAGACTGAAGGGGTATCAAAGGGCGTGTCTGCAAGGTAATTCAGGGACATCATGAACAATATGTAAAATAAATATAAAATATAAGATCTGTGAACATTTCTTAGCTTTCAAATCCAGTTTCAAGTTCGTTAAAAGGTCAAGGTAGTCCCACAGCAGATACTGATGTAGGGCAGTGAAGTGTTAGAGACTTAACCTATGCTCAGCTTAATGAGGTAGTATGACCAGTTCCCTTTCTCACTGCCTTTGACTTTCCCAACCTCACAAGTAGAGTTGAGTACCCATTTTTTACAGCTGGATAGAATGGGATGTTTATTCTAAAAACTTTGATTGGTCCACTGATTGTTGTTTTCAACATTTATTCTTAGCCTCCTTAATTTATATTAATAACTTTGATTGGTTCACTGATTTTTATAAGTATCCTGTTCCCAAGATGCTATAACTGTGCCTACCTTTAGGATGACAATGTTAAAATTAGATTTTAAAAAAATGACAATGTGCACAGTATATGACACATATTTTGAATGATCAAAATAATGCAATCTACTTTCAAAATGGAGCAAAACTTTTGGATAATCAACACTGGGATAATTTATTAAATAATTCAAGAGACAAATTATTGTGGCACATCAGGGGTGCTGCACTTAAGGTCAAAAGCACAGATTATTAATATGATGCATGACATAACGTTATTTGTATCAGGGGAAGTCACTGACAATATCGCAGGCTAGTTTTGCGAAATATAATGTATACAGAATTAAAAAGTTGCACATGGATCAGTTGGTACACAAAGACAGATGACAACCTGGTTCTCAGTCAGCCACAAGGCCTGTAACTCCTTCAGTTTGACAATGGTGAATGGAAGATAATGAAGTAGATTGTCACTCAGATTCAGGACTCGCAGACGAGGGATGCGACCCAGTTCATCAGGAATGTAGGTCAGCTTGTTGCTTCGCAAAGACAGCACCGTAATCCCACTGCAACTTCCCAGCTGTGAACAGACCCATATGTTATGAAACTTGTGTTTCCAGCATGAAAGAATGCTCATAATCAGTACTCCAGCTTCACTGGTCAAAAATGTTTAACAAAAAAAACTAACAAAAAAATAAAAAACCACATCTTGAGTGTGAGCTTGATTTAACTTTAAAAGTTTCAAAATGTGCAGGTCTAGTAAGATCTAGCTATTTAGTAGTCAACCAATTCAGTCCTTTTTTTTCTCTCTCTCAAGAGGGTACTCTCTCAATAGACCACCAAAAGCCTCAAATAAGATGTTAATGATAAAACAAATAAATAATCACAGTAAAAAAAATCTTGAGGATGGCACATACCAATATCCCACCAACATTTTCAGAAAACAATCTTTTACCTCAAAACAAATCTGAATTTGTGCTCTTCATGTACAGAGCAGATCAAGTAACACACAACAGACATAAATTTACCTCGGCTGGTAAAAACTGTAGCAAATTCTCATCAGCATAAAAAGTCCGCAAGTTTCTTAAAAGCCCAATACTTGCAGGCAAGTCCTCAAGGTCATTTGCACTTACATTTAATTCTGACAGGGATGACAGTCTGTAAAATGAAATGAAGAAATAGGTCAGTGTTTTTCTGATACTGCTGGCTTCAAAACTGTTGGCATGCTAGGAGACAACAAGCAATACAACCTTCTGCATTTGTTAAAGAAAAAAATAGAGGACAATAGAAAATATACAGAAATATACAATATGAAATGACAGTATGAATGAAGCAAACACGTTGTAATTAATGAAAGTATCATGCATGAAATTGAACAATATGATGGTCAAATCTGGCAATGAGCTGACTGATTTCCCTAAAGCAATGGTTGGCTATTAGGTTTGACTAATACCCCATGTCAAAAGCTTGGTGCATTGCTGTTACCCTGGTCAACAGGAACTATTTCTTGTATTAATGGAGAAAAAAACTAATGGAAAGGCAGGCTGTTATATAAAAGTGCATAAAACTACAAAATCTGATATTATTAACAAAAGAATTTGATTTTAATCCTTGCTAGTCAAATGGCTAAATAAACTCTTTTTACAATTGATCTTTACCCCCAGAAAACTTGCCAACTACTGAACCAACACATCTCTTTCTTGCAGCAAGGTGAAGCACTTCTAAGATTGGCCTGATATCTTCTTCTTCATCTTCATACACTCTCAGACGTCTACTTGAATATGTTCAAAGAAAGCAGTGGTAAGATTGAAGCTATTTCTATCTCCATAGAGCTTTTCCAGGAATGGTACTTGTGATGGCCACAGGTGCTTTCTCTGTTCCTCATATGTTTGGCATCAGTGAAGCAGATTTTCAGCATTCATCAGTAGTTCCTATCTTTAGCTTGTTGAATAGGTAGTATCCCAGTGGTTCTTGCGGAGTCTGAAGATTATCACTTAATATGAATTCCTGGATACCTATTATTTCTCTTTCTTTGCGTTCGGTTTCCTATTTTTGTTTGTTTGTTCATTCTTCTTCACCAAGAGGGGAACAGCCCAGATCAGGTTCCATAAATTCAGAAGTATTTTATGCAACAAATATTTGTCAATGGAAGTAAGAAAGGGAGTTCTTAAATGTTCTACAGAGCCAATTCCGACATGTGGAAGTGAATTATGGACAATCAGTACACAAGCAAGAAAATCCCTACAGGCTACAGTGAAGTGATTTCACAGAAAATTGTTAAGAATATCATGGACAGCTTAGAAGAGTGCGTACATGGCAACTAGTAAGGGTTACCCTTAATCTGTATGGATTTTTCTCATTTTCAGATCTGTACGGCCGTACATTCTTTCTCTACAGGTTTTCACCTAATTATTAACCCTTTACAATTTGATTTGGCCAAAACACCAGTGCACAAAGTCTACCATCAAAACTGAGAGTGGGAACACTGTTTAGTGAGACCTGAGTATGTCTGGTATGAGAGAAGCTTCCGTTTTCTGAATCGATCAATTTTTTGATTTTTGGCAAGTTTTTTTTAAGTCATGGCTTTTTTGATCAGTGGAATCTTTGCTTTCGGGGCTGAGAGGTGACTAGTATTTGATCTGGATGATGACGATGCAGTTGAATCAGATGTGGGTATTGAATACGGACCTGATTTAGACTCTGACAATGATGAAAGTGAATCCAGGGAAAGACGTAGGCCAAATAATACTGATGACAGATCAAACGTAGGAGGTAGTCAATACAGTATGTTTTTGTTAAAATTTTTTACTTTAGAGGAAACCTGTAACCTAAACACACACTAGATCTAGTTTATCTGGTCATGGGCTTGAGACATGATGAGTTCACAGCAAAAGTCATGGTGGAGATTAATGAAGGGCCTAAACACTTGACCGACAAGGGGAACCCTTATATAATATCAGAGCGCATCGTAGAGCTCTCCATTGAGTTTCCTATTATGTCCAACGTGAAGAATTGTACCAAATATACACACAAGGAAAAAGTAGTGAACAACAACTTACACAAAAGCCTGTGTAAAAAAAAAGCCGTTTGATTTCTCAATGAACAAAATGGTCATTGTATGGTTTTTTTCCTTTGTATGGTTTTTTAAAATGTTTGTAGGCTACAGGTTTTTTTAGGATTTTTGTACAGTGTTGCAGGCTGTTTTCTTACTTCCAGTCTAAGGGAATTAAGCGTTAGAAGTTTAGGACATGCAAGCTGGATTTTGGTTGTCCCGTTTGGACAGCGGTCTGGTCCGCTGGTTAATTTATTTAAAAATATAATCTATTGTTTGCTCGTATGTACGGGAATAGAGCGTGTTGATCGCTACTTACATATCACGGCGAGTCCCGTGTGAGATAAAGTTGTTTAAGCTTTTTTGAGGTGAGCGATATTCGCTCAGCTTGCCCGGGTCATGTGTTTTTGGCTGGGGTGTTCTGGGTAAGGATTTTTTTTGGAGTGAAGTGTGTCCCCAGCGAGTGAACGGGAAAGATGGAGTAGCCATGTTTTCGAGGTGTACCTGTGATATTTTTGGTACAGGTGCTAATGGATTTACGTGTGATTATCCATTAGAGTTATAAGTGATTATCTGCAGATAAGTCAAGATAAGATAAGATGTACATTATCTAAAGAGATGTGTTATAGGCCTTGATGTGTATAGGCCTGTGATTTCATACGTGTATGTTGGGTCGTTCATACTCATAGTCAAGAGGTAGTTGTAAGCTAGTGTATGGTGTCACTGGTCTATGCTAGCTTAAAATACGCGAATGGTTTTCTCAATGAAAATATCTGAGAAGTGTTCTTAAGTTGAACTCCAACAAGCAATAGTCAATTCTCCAATTCAGGACTGCACGCAAGTCGTTGGTGAAAGTACATGTTATTTATTGACACGATACAGACGGGAATACACAAGACGATCATGGTTACAGATTACAGATGCAAATGTCATACTTTAAAGTTGCTGATCATACTCTTAAATTCTTGGAGATTCTTCAATAATCAATTCCTCTTCTATCCGAGTGAGTTGAGGATTACTTCTGTTCTCCGCTAATATATATTTACGATGAAGTCCGTTGACCTTCTTCCAAGGACGTCTATCGTGGTAAACGGATTCATGTTCGAGGATCAATCTTTGATATCATACCCGTAAAATTCCCAGACTTTCTTCATACAATACTAATGTAGCATATATATAATCCAGATAAAGTTATACACAGCAATACAATCAGGTTAGAGTCTTCTGTTGACTAACCTCTCCCAAAATCCATGCCATGACTTTGGCATTGACGAAACGGCATATTAAAACATGAGAAGCATACAAAATCAATTAACTTCGTATCCTCGTAGGTATCCTCCCTCTACGGTAATTCAAACAAGGCAATCGACTCCGTTAGTCCATTCTAGGAATGACATACTATGATGGATTCCCGCTAGACCATAACTAGGAGCGGCCTGATACTTCAATTAAAATCAATAAACATTCAATATGAAATGGGGCGACACTTACATCATACTTCCACAATTGGCTTCGACATGAAGACCAATATCTATATCAATAGAACTAATGGCTTCCACCAACTTGCCACGAATACAAGAAAAATTCCACGGCCATAAACATGGTCCGTACTGCCCCGTTCAAAACATGACGTCACAATCCCTAAACTAGGTTACCCGTGCGTCCAAAGCAACTCACACTGCATTGTGCACGTCAGTGCGTGAATCAATCGAACGCACAAATAATATAACTATATTAAGACTGGTGCGTACATTTGGCAGGACCGAAGACTACCCCCTTAGGTAATAAATGTACGTAACAGCTCCCTTATTACCTCCCCTTAAAAAAAATTAATTCTATTAATTTTTTTTTGAACTTAGTACCCGAGAGAGGTGAGTCAAAACTACCACAAGATATGAAATGCATAAAGTTATATCATATTAAGAAAAGAATATTAAACGAAATCAATATAACTAAATGATAGTATGCATTAAAGCACACATCCACGATCGACCTACTTTGGAACGATGTGGTAATATTCGAAGTAAAAACAAGTTGAAAATGAAAAATGAAAAAACCATAAAAAAAAGATGATAATAAAATTCAACTAAGTTTTCAAAAAAAAAAATTTGAAACATATGATTTCAAAAATGAAAATGAACAGCAACACTGATGATAATCAATGACAAGAGAATCAATAAAACAGAAAAATTGAAAATACAATGTGCAAAAATGAAGCAATGCAAAATTAAACACTTTAAGAATCAACACCCTTAATGTTTTCTAACACTAGTACGGTTGACTAGTGATCTAACAGTGAGATATCATAACTAAGACCCGTGAATGCAGGTATTACGTGACAACTAAGAAAGTTAGTATGTGTGTGATCCATAATCAATTAAATAGATTAAATTGAATTATTCTAATTTATATATATTTCTTAATTACTAACAAATAACCAGTTACTAATATATTCTAAGTAATTCCAATATCACTATCAATATGTCAATGTTCAGTTACAACTAGTTAGTAATCGACGAGACGATGTTCTCAATGTTCCATACACGATAAAATATATTCTCGAACACGATATGTAGTGTAATATGTTCCATAGGAATAACAAATGTATATTTGTCGCTCTTAACAATGTTTCCATACTAATAAAAAGTTACTAATAAAATGTTACTCTAATACCACTGTTCCCGTTCTAATAAAACGTTACTACACAAGAAGTAATGTTATAATCTATAAGTAAGTATATCATGAAAGTTATACTTATACGAATACTTCAGTTATATAAACAGTCTTTATAGATGTACAATCAATGATAATGTACAAAGTTATTCATGTTATCGGTGAGGATGTTTCAACATCTGGAAGTGGTTTAGTTTCGACAAGTTCGCTTGGGCATCTCGACAAACAGTCTGCGAACACATTCTTCACTCCAGGAATAGCTCGTATTTCAAAATTGAATGGTTGAAGCGCTATAGCGTAACGCGCTGACTTCGATGATTTAACGTTCTTCGTGTTCAGTGCGGTAAGAGCTTTTTGGTCAGATTCCACCACAAAGTGTGAGCCGAGGAGGTAACGTTCCAGTTTTGTGATTGCCCACACTAATGCGAGGAGCTCTTTATCCAGAACGGAGTATTTGAGTTCGCTCTCCGTAAGTTTTCTGGACACGTACATCACCGGAAATAAGGTGCCGTTATATTCCTGCATCAAAACTGCAGCAATAGCGTAAGAAGATGCATCACTGCGAAGAATGAAAGTGAGATTTTTGTTAGGCAACCTCAAAAAAGGTTCATTTGAAAAAAATTGTTTTATATAGTCTAACGCCGTTTGGTGATCCTGCGACCACTTTATTACATTAGATGTGCCTTTCTTCAGTAGAGACGAAAAAGGTGCAGTTATAGTAGACAAATGAGGGATGAATTTTGAATAGAACTGTATTAGTCCTAAAAGCGACCTAACTTGTTTTTTTGTCTTAGGTGCTGAGATGTTTAAAATTTTAGAGACGTTACTGTCTTCTGTATACATGAAACCATGACCTATGCGGTGACCCAGAAATGAGATGTCATGAAAACCGACAAAAGCCTTTGAAGGTTTCGCTGTTAAGTTATAATCCCGTAAGGTAGAAAGTAAAGCTTTTAATCCATGAATATGTTCATCCCAAGAGTCACTGAAAAGACAGATGTCATCTATATAAGTAATGACATCGGGACGATGAGACAATATGCGGCGCATCATGCGTACAAAGGTAGCTGGCGCATTCATTAATCCGAATGGCATAAAATTCCATTGAAAAAGACCCCGTGGCGTCGAGAAAGCGGTGAATGGCTTTGCTTTAGGAGTGAGTGGCACTTGCCAATAGCCCTTTGAAAGGTCAAATTTCGAAAAGAATGTGGCATGAGATAATTTCTCCAATAAGTCGTCTAAAAGAGGTAACGGTTCCGCATCGAATTTTGTAACTTTGTTTAATTTCCTGTAATCTACGCAAAGACGTATATTGTTGTCCTTCTTCCTAATGATTACCATAGAAGAAGAATATGGTGATGAAGATGGTTCAATTATATTTAATTGAAGCATCTCATCCAATTCCTTATCAACCTTATCACGAAAGTGTAAAGGAATAGGATATGGGCGAACTCGAATAGGCGTATCGTCAGTCAGAATAATGTCATGTTGGATGACTGACGTATGACCTGGGATGTCAGTGAGGACATCCTCATACGAGTGTAGAATATTAGAGACTTGCTGACGTTGATCAGCCGAAAGAGTAGATGAGATTGTAACATCATTCCATTTCTCAGTGGAATGGAGTGGTACAACTGGTATTGGTAGTTGTACATCATCGAAAGAAGATTCTTCTTCTTGGATGACTGACAAACTAGAATAGTGTTGAATAGGAGGTGTAGGATCGTCAGTTGCCTGGAACACTGACTGTAGATAATCAGGACGTGAGTAATACTCCTTCAACATGTTAATGTGGAAGGTTTTATGTTTACCATTAACATCAACGATGTAGTCGACATCGGATATTCTTGAGATGATCCTGAAAGGACCTCTCCAGGTAATTAAAAGACGATTGTTATGCGCAGGGAGTAATACAAAAGCTTCATCACCAGGAATAAGCTGGCGAAGACGTCTATACTTGTTTGCAAATAGACGAGCTTTTTCTTTGGCTTGTTCGGATGATGCAGTAGCTAGTCTACAAGCATCTATGATTCTCTTTCTCAGAGAGATCACATACTCATAAGAGGATTGAGTTTCCTCTTCAATATTCTCGTCAACCAATAAGTCGTGGATTAACGACATCGGACCGCGTGGTTGCATGCCAAAAACAAGCTGGAATGGAGAAAACCCCGTGGCTTGATTTTGTACTTCGCGATACGCGAACAGAGCAGCGGGTATGACCCGATCCCAGTCTTGGGGATGGTCTTGGGTCATCTTACCCAACAACTGCTTGAGTGTCCTATTGAGACGCTCAATTAACCCATTTGACATCGGATGATAAATAGAACTAAGAGATCTGTCTATACCTAATGTCTTCATAACTTGAGACATGGATTCAGAAATGAACTGAACCCCATGATCCGACAAGATTTTCCGTGGAAAACCAATGCGTGAGAAGATTAACATCAATGCCTCTGCTACACTGGCAGATGAAGTGTTCTTGAGAGGGATGGCCTCAGGCCAACGAGTGCACATATCAATGCACGTAAGAATATGCGTATGCCCTCTAGCAGATGGAAGCATCGGACCAATAATGTCTATAGCCATTTTATCAAATGGTCTAATCGGGATGTCCGCAGCTTGAATAGGAGCCGCATGAAATGGACCCCGTACCTTAACTTCCTGACATATCAAACAGGACCGACAATAGAGAGTGATGTCCCTATGGACGCCTGGCCAGTAGAATGCCGAAAGCACTCTGGATTTGGTACGCGAAAAACCCATATGGCCCGCACATTGCGAGTCATGCGCATGTCGTAATATACGAGATCTCATAGAGGATGGGACTAAGATCTGATAACATAAGGATGAATCCTTTTCCCGTATTACTCTAACCAAAATCCCATTTTTAAGTATAAAGTCATGTCTAGATTTTGCAAGTTTGTTGCTGGTATTCTTTTTGTTCACATACTGAAAAATTTTTTTTAATGAATCATCATTCTTTTGCAATGTTGCAAACAACTCCCGTGAAATAGGAGCATCATCATCACAAGTGGTATGAACTGTAGGTTCAATAGGTGTATCATGCGACATATTAGTAGCTTGCGCTCTAGTCACTACTGCATTTGCAGTTTGAATATGTCGCTCTTCCCATTCAGCAATTTGCTGTGGTGTACACTCTTTAATACCATGTATGCGACCAAGTATTAAATCACAAATTGGATTCGGAAGGAGACATGCCTGGATCTTTCCTGAAAAAAATGGTGTATTAAGATCAATAATAGCAGTGGGAAATGTTTCAACGGTGCCACCAAAAGTCACACACTTGACAACCCTGCCCGTGGCACAACTTGGGTTGATCAGCGAAGTCCGGACGCCCACAGTGCTACAACCTGAGTCAAATAGGAGAGAGCATGAAATGTTGTTGACAAATCCCTTGTTAAACTTAAGAGAGCCCTGTCCCTGGTGTACTGACGCAGCAGTGGCCGTACAGACTGCAGGTAGACTAGGCAAGGTATGTCCGCAACGCAGCGTCGTGATCGCCTTAGGCTGGAAAAGAGTCGAGCATTCTGGACAGTCTTTCACCTGGGTACAATCAAGAGAACAAGACATAGCATTGTGAGTTTCAGCTACTTTACCCTGTTCAATGTTAGCCTGTGTATCAATTAAAGCGACATTAGAATGTCTACCCGTATTACTCGACGATCTATCTCTGCGACGCGATCGATTTTGATTATTTGCATTAAAATTGCCATAATTGTCGTTTCTGCTTGAGTTAAAATTTGGATGAGTCCGATAATTTGTATAATTAAAGTTATGATGTTCTTTAAAATTTTTATTCCAAGAACCTTGTCTGTTTTGCGGACCCTGAGATCTTGATCTCCAGTTTTGTTTATTATAATGTCCTTGATTATTTTTAAAATTATTGTTACCAAAATCTCGCGATCTGTGAGCTTGGTTCCAAGAAACATTAAATGGAGCAGATTGTTGAAATTGCTTCCCTTTGTAAAAGTTATCATTGTTAAAATTGTAATTATTTCCCTTATTGACATACCTGTCAGCACTAAAGGAACGATTTCGTGAAAAATTGTTTTGTTGTGCTGCAAAAGCAACAGGCAATTCATTCTTAATCTGTGCATTACTTAGATCCATGGTTGGGTGAGCAGTGCAAAAATTTTTTGCATGTTCTTCTAAGTCTTTCATTGATAAAGGTTTCCGTTCGTGTAAAAATGCGAGAAATGTAGGATTTACAGACGATAGTACCTTATCGCGCATCAGTAAATCGAAGAGACCTTCATACGACTTTTCAATTTTGGATAATTCGATCCATCTTTCTAGGGTTAGTCGTATTTGTGACAGAAAATCACTGAAATTTCTGCTTGATTGCGGTAGCAATGTACGAAATCTTAATCGGTATTCATCTTCTGTCATTTGAAATTTCTTCAGAAGTGCGGCTCTAAGAGCATTATAATCATTCTTCTCATTAATACTGGTAGTATGATAAACTGCTAAAGCATCCCCAGTAAGTAACCTGGATAAATATGTGCAATACAGTGTTTTATCCACGTTATAAGACCTACAAGTGGCCTCAAATCTATCTAGGAAAAATATTACGTCATCCGACGGGGGATTAAATTTAGGTAATTTAAGGTTAATTTCCTTAAAATGATCATGTCTGGATGAAGTTTGGCTTTCAAAAGTTCTCTGAGAATTAGCTTCCTGAGTTAACCTAAGTCTCTCATATTCTGACTCTGCTAATTTCAGTTCATGCTGTCGTTTTCTATCATTCTCTTCCATCTCAAGCTGAAGTCGTTTTGTGTTTTGTTCAGCTATTAATCTTCTTTCTTCCATTTTTTTTTGTTTATTTTCCATTTCTTTTTGTTTAAATTCCATCTCCTTTTCAGCTATTAATCTTCTTTCTTCCATTTCCTTTTGTTTAACTTCCATCTCAATTTTAAGTCTTTCTTCAGCCTCCCTTTGCTTCTGTTCTGCCTCTCTCTGAAATCGTTTCTCTTCTAATTCAGCGGCTAATCTCATTTTTTTCTCATTCTCCTCAGATTCAATTCGTTTTTGATCTGCCTCAAATTGAAGTTTTTCTAGTCTTAAAGTTTCTAACTTTCTCTGTTCGGCTTCTATTTCTTGAGCTTTCCTATATTCTGCAAGTGCAAATGCTTTTGCTTCATCAGGAGCCATCTGAAGAGCTTTTGCTTGCTTAATGAAATAATCTAGTGAATACATTATGCTTTATAAGTAGTCACAATACTCTTGATTTATAAAACTGATAATTAATCAATATAAATTAATTAACCTTGTTACTTTGCCAAGTGTACGTCGTTCCTGTCCTAGAACGGTATCTTTTGTTATCATATAGTTATGAAATATATCAATAATCAATATAGTAATTTATGTAATGAAATGTCATGTAATCAACAACGTGAAAGA
Source organism: Oreohelix idahoensis (assembly GCA_024509875.1). NCBI lineage: Eukaryota > Metazoa > Mollusca > Gastropoda > Stylommatophora > Oreohelicidae > Oreohelix > Oreohelix idahoensis. Next base: position 366,865 of record JAMPIV010018580.1, on the reverse strand, counting down.
CAATAGAAACATTACCGACAAGACACAATAATCAAAGACGAATGAACACAATCGTAGAAATCAACAAAATAGAAATGTGTAACTAAAATAGAATATCGTAAAAATTTACGATGATAACTACGACCAGATATTCAACAGAACAATTGACAACACAGTGTAAAAACATAGGTTTTGTAAAAAACTGAATGACAGGAAAGGTGAGACGGACGCATAATACAAACAAAATTCATCATGAAACTAAATACGAGTAAAAATAACTACGAGAACAACAATTAAACGTGACGAAACAGCTAAACAGATACTATTATAAGGAACAATTAGCGATCGGAACTTCGGCAAGGTTTCTAGCCTTGAAACGGAATTATCGCTCAATTGAAACTTACAAGTTGAGCCCTACAGAACGTCTGACGAAGAGCCCGAATAGGCTTCGAGATGGATCTCGTTCGTCAGATCAACCTCCCTACCTCCCACGACAAATGCACAACATATAACATATAACATGGAAAATGTATAGATGGACATAACAATAAAAGGCACAGCTAAAAGTAATAAAAGGTACAACGAAAGTACGTTATACTTATCTCGCGTGTGCCGGGAAAAAAAAACAATGTGCCTCGTCTCCGTGGATGTACGTCTGAGGATAAATACTTCGCTCTGCGTATATAACACCAGCTCGCACGTAATAATGGCGAATAGGTGATCCCAAGGCAGTCAGTCACTGTACAACTTGACGTGGAGGTTGATTGATGACCTTGAACAATTGAGTTGATTTTGATTCATTATCACGCTAGGATCCAAATTTGAGATGATGTCGCCTTGAAAGTACAAATCTTCTTTTCAAACGATAATTTGATTGAGTACGTTCCTGTGAAATGAATTCCAGACCACACTGGCATACCATTTACTGTTGGGTCGTTCAAACTCATAGTCAAGAGGTAGTGGTAAGCTAGTGTATGGTGTCACTGGTCTATGCTAGCTTAAAATACGCGAATGGTTTTCTCAATGAAAATATCTGAGAAGTGTTCTTAAAACGAACTCCAACAAGTAATAGTCAATTCTCCAATTCAGGACTGCACGCAAGTCGTTGGTGAAAGTACATATTATTTATTGACACGATACAGACGGGAATACACAAGACGATCATGGTTACAAATTACAGATGCAAAATGTCATACTTTAAAGTTGCTGACCATACTCTTAAATTCTTGGAGATTCTTCAATAATCACGTCCTCTTCTATTCAAGTGAGCTGAGGATCACTTCTGTTCTCCGCTAATATATATTTACGATGAAGTCCGTTGACCTTCTTCCAAGGACGTCTATCGTGGTAAACGGATTCATGTTCGAGGATCAATCTTTGACATCATACTCGTAAAATTCCCAGACTTTCTTCATACAATACTAATGTAGTATATATATATAATCCAGATAAAGTTATACACGGCAATACAATCAGGTTAGAGTCTTCTGTTGACTAACCTCTCCCAAAATCCATGCCATGACTTTGGCATTGACGAAACGGCATATTAAAACATGAGAAGCATACAAAATCAATAAACTTCGTATCCTCGTAGGTATCCTCCCTCTACGGTAATTCAAACAAGGCAATCGACTCCGTTAGTCCATTCTAGGAATGACATACTACGATGGATTCCCGCTAGACCATAACTAGGAGCGGCCTGATACTTCATTTAAAATCAATAAACATTCAATATGAAATGGGGCGACACTTACATGATACTTCCACAATTGGCTTCGACATGAAGACCAATATCTATATCAATAGAACTAATGGCTTCCACCAACTTGCCACGAATACAAGAAAAATTCCACGGCCATAAACATGGTCCGTACTGCCCCGTTCAAAACATGACGTCACAATCCCTTAAACTAGGTTACCCGTGCGTCCAAAGCAACTCACACTGCATTGTGCACGTCAGTGCGTGAATCAATCGAACGCACAAATAATATAACTATATTAAGACTGGTGCGTACATTTGGCAGGACCGAAGACTACCCCCTTAGGTAATAAATGTACGTAACAAAATCGTTGTCTTTCCTTGTCCTAAGGGTAGTTAGTTTTTTTTTGTTAATGCTTTGTTAGTTCTTGCTGCTTAATTTCTATTTAGTTGGATGTTTTTCCTGAAGTACTAACCTTATATGTTTTCCTTTGTTTTATGTATATATCTTTTAAGTATTGATTGGGCATCTCTTGGGGCATTTATACTTAAAACCTTATCACCTGTTAAGTCTATATTGTGATTTCTATAGTAAGTTTTTAATTCAAGCCTTTGTTGTTCATACTTTTTACAGTGGTGTCACGAAGTGGATTTAGGACTAGAGGCTGCCTACCTAAATAGACTAGACCCTAGTGGAAAGAAAGACTAAGAAGATAGATTTCAGAAGAAAAATGACAGTGACTGTAGGAGATGAGGCTATTGGCGTCAAGGGTCGAGAACCTAAATTGACTCTTCCGTGCCACTAGGTGACGTAATGTTTTGCGATAACCTCACTACCTCTAACTACCAAGACTGGGATAAGGTTTAATTAACTTAACACCACAGACACCACTATACAGACAACATATAGGTTGAAGTAAGTGACTGATCCAGCCTAAAGTGTACAATAGATTTTATTTACACTACAAAAATTCATATAACATACTACAAAATAGAATAAAATGCGTGTTCACACACCTGGAAAAAGAACACAACAATCAATTAACGTGATTTGATAAGTTACCCCACAAATCGCCCTCATCCTCAACCTGAAAATAAGAAAGGTAAGAAATACATCAGCTTGTGAAGTGGGATCTCTAACATTTAGATCAGCCTTACTCTGAATCTACTAAATATCATGTAACCACAATCTAACTCCTACTGTCCGTCTGTCTGCAGACGGTTTCTCCTAAACCAATGACGTGGCCACCCAGCTTCTCTGTAGGCTAACTACCCTTCTATAGCTAACACAGTGTCCACAAAAGAACTCTTCTATCATCTCCTGCACAACTTGACGATGAATTGCTAAGTTCTATTTCTGTTCAGTGTCTGTCTGACACTCCTAGTTTCTACTGAGAAAAAAAACTCCACTACTCTCCTTCTCTCTCTCTATCTGGTGCAGTTAAGAGGGATTGTAACCCTTTCCCCTCTTCTCCGCCTGTTGTAGCTGCTGACTTGCTTGGTAAACTGGATTCGTGACTTGGACTATTGCTGCTTCCAATTTGAAGAATTTTCTTGCCGTAGCCCGGTTACCCCTCTCTTGGGTTTTTAGGGCTGTCGGGATTATTATGCCCGAAATTCACGACACCTCTAGGCCCTGCGCCTAGGATCAGTGTGTGCTTTATCTGATCGTAAATAGCTCTGAATTTATTAAGAACATCTGTTCTTGCTGAAGAAGTCTGTGCTTCCAGCTCCCTGCTCTCTCTTGGGTACAAAAACAGACTTTTGCACCAGTGACCCCCGCGTCACCACTCCGTTTTCTCTTGGGTACAAAACAGACGTTTGCACCAGTGACCACCGTGTCACCACTCCACTTTCTTTTCCGGCTCTGCCGACTCTTCTTCTCCTGAGAAGACCGACGAACTTCTAGCCAGCTGAAGGACTACTGACGCCCTAGCTGCCACGCCGGGAAAATATCTGCTGTGGACAAAACAATAATATATACATATCGCACAACAAATTCACATATCCTTAACACTTAAATCCCAATCTACAACACTTAACTCCCAACTCTTTAACACTTAACTCAATACCACTCTCCTGCTCTATTCTATAATCGCGCTAGCGATCCGTAAAGATGCTTACCCCCACTCTCCCTCAAATACCGTCCTATCTGAAACCTCTTATCTCCAGACTGGCTGGCTTAATCTCTTACATGCTGGCGGCTTAGTTTAGCCGTCACAACATTCCGACCACTGAAAGAACTATCGCCTGTAAATTCCTGGCCCTACTCTTTAACAATGATCGATGTGTTTCCTCGCGAAACCACAATACAATAGACTTCACCCGAGACACTAACCTCCTGTCTCCAGGAATTCACCACTATAAATATATTTCTCAATTTTTAGGATTAATTTAAATCCCGTAACTGCTGACTTCAAATCAGCGTGGTTTACTCACACAGAGAAAAATACCCAATTACCTATGCTCTAAAATAACTGTTAAAGTCACTCATTTATTTAATAGTGTTACCCACTAAGCCTGCAGGAAATTTATACACATATAAATAACACGTAAATAACTCACACCAACTATCTAGCGTATTTACTCTACCCACATTGTAAATCAAACATAGGGAAAATTTTCTCTATGTCAGAAAATATATTTTACACCCTATTCGTATAAAGTTACATGTGGATATTCTTCAGGAACTGAAATCTTATCTAAGAAAATACATTCCCGCTCTTCTCTTGCTCTTCCCGTTCCATTATTCCATTAGCCCGCTAGAAAACTACACAGTTAGCGCTCACGTGCGCCTTCTCAAAATCCGAGAAAATCACAGTGAATTTTCAGGCATCGTGTCTCACAATTTAACCACTCCATATCTTAAATCTGTGAGCTTCCCTTATTTCATAAAAGAATAAATGCAACCTTACGCTATCCTGTCGATAAGAGGGTAATCAATGGCATGTCTGTTATAAAATATAATAAATTTCGCGCTCGTGTTTTGCGCTGCAATATTATTAGATCACGCGTCCAGGAAATAGTAATTACCCCTGTCTTCTGACAATATTGTCGTGAAACATTCTAAATCCACATATATAAATTAAAAGGTAAATGTAAAGCCTAACACATAAATTCAATAAAAGGAAAGAGAAATGGTAAAAGTACAGTGCTGTCACAATGGCGTACAAAAATCCCCCTTGTTTTCTACTTCGTCTGCAAATTGTAACGTTTCACGTTGATAGTAAAGCCTACTGCATCACTACACGCTTTCTACAATAAAACGTGTACTGCATTTCTAAGAAAACCTTGAGATACGCAAGCTGATTAATGACCTAAATTAATACTTCCATTAATTTCATTTTATACACTACGTTAACATAAACGAAAGGACAGATGGACTTAGGATAGAAAGAGAGAGTGAGGGCTGAAAGCAGGAACGCCGACAACACTAACACGCGTCTTGCGATATACAATTAATGCCACCCACAACGCGAAAGAAATGAAGCACTAGCTTTTTTTTCAAATCGACAGTGATAAAAAACACTACCCATACGAGAGTTAGGTTTAAAAACATGAAAAATGCTTATTCGGAAACATGACATTATACTGGTTTACGTTTGAAAGCCTGACAGTACCCAGACACCACATCGTATCGAAGTGAACGGGAGGTAGAAGAAAATGCATATTTTGAACGCAGCCCCTTAGCCCCATAAAATTTATATATTTGGGTTCCTTAAGACTTGCTGACAAAGAATATGTTAAGTGTTACGCAAATAGTCTAGGAATTAACAAATTATAGCCAAAAGAAAATAGTGAGGGTGTCAGACAACACCAAATAATGATCGCACAGTGGCATGTTTTGAAACTACCATTTTACGGGAAATGGGCCACCATGTAAAATCCTATTTGATTGGATAGAAGTAAATGTAAGGCTAAACACGATTAGTCGGACTGCAAATACTAATTTTTGTTGTTAGGGGAGACGGAAGGAAGGGTACTTTTTTTCAAACATGGCTCGATTGGTTAGACCCGCCAATATAGTCAATTAGGAGCGTCAGTTCAGTGCCACATGTTAAAATAAACTTACTAAGAAACAGTGCGTTGAGAGCCAGATCATATTTTTCTAAATAAAAGTCTGGGACAGAGGCAGATCGGAATTTGTGCCATTATTCATCGCCAGTCAACGTATCTGTGTATTATTTCCATGAATTGTGGTAAGCTTGATATATTCGATATCTTTTTAATGAAAATTGAATGTAAATTGATAATTTATGTCTGTATATGTGTGTGGTTCAGTGGCAAACATGAGGCAAGGCCTAAATATTGCTCCAACCTGAACAGGAGGTGTCGGAGAAAAGTAAAACTGCATGGAATTGCCAAACAGTACACTGACACCTATCTTATTGACTAGATAGAACTAATGCTGGAGTTGCAGAGGCGTAGTAACCATTTAGGAGGAGTATACTGGTGTAAATTGATTCAGATGAAGCTAGCAGTTGGCCTACCGCTCTGAACTCAGTGTTTGTTATGTATTGTGTTCAGTCTGGAAATAGATTATAAATTAGTTCTGAAATAGGAGGTACAACCTTCTTGTTTCAGGGACTGTGGTCCTAGTTATTGAAGCAGCACCTGGTCTGAGTTTTGCTGAATCCAGAGGCTGACAGCATACTCCTTGGTCCAGATAGCGACCAGTGAGGTGTCTCCAGAACAAAGTGAAGCAATCGAGCAGAGGAGTCTTTTCTTGCCTCCATCACGAAAGATAAGCTTCTGTGGCCAGAGTAGCTCAACATTATGTGCCCCCTCAAAAATTGACATTTTATCAAACACAGAGGGACAATTAATTGGTTCAAATGACAGGAACTGTAAACTTTTCCCAATACTATTTCCCAGATAATCAAACACTTGAAGTCATGATGAAAAACAACAACCAAGCTTGAACAAAACCAGTATTACCTCATATTACTACTGCACAACTTACACACATAGAATAATAATAATAAACTATGGCAATACAAAGTTCATATATATAAACTGTGTACATAATACTTGTAATTACATTTGATTGTGATTCCTGGTTCACTGTGTAGTTGAATCAGGATACCCATTATTGAAAGAATTAATACATATATTTTTAAACTTAAACCCTTGACTCATTTAAGATAGTCTTATAGAGTGTTATATGTGTGTGAGTGTCACAGTGTTGTAAAGTGTTGTGGAATAAAATAAATTGTTTATCTGTCTGTTGTTGTTGTGACTTACACTTCATCATTTTCATAACCCTAGACATTTAACGTAGTCATCACACTATTCCAGAATAATTCTGACTGAGGTAAAAATGTGGTAGCAAGTAAGGTCATCTGTAATACACCACACTTATTAGATACAGATACCTTCACAGCTGATCTCAGTCAGTACACTAAGTCCCCTATAAATATTTATAACATCCCACTTTACCACAAATATAACAGTAATAACCCAATTAAATTACAATACCCAATAATGACCTAGGATTTACTCTGAGAAACTATCTGAATTCCCCACTCCTGCCTAACATTCCTTCTAGCGCGTTTTCGTTATATTTATTTCTAGCAAATATCCTTAGATGGCTCTAATACTATGAATAAACTTTAATTCCTAGAAACAAACTCTGCAAAAATCTTATAGACTATTAAAGCTTAATTAACTTCATATTTACCAGCAACGAATTTCTCTTGAAAGAGCAAATCGGCTCTGTATATAAAATACAGGCAGTGCTTTCCGCGGCGTAGAAGTTTTAAAATCTCAGAGAACTCTGCCTGGAAACCTGCGTATTTATTACCAGCCCCGAGGCCGGCGACCACGCTAACGTGAGTCATAGCTTGGCTTTGTTCTTAAGCGGGTCAATCTCTGAACCAACCAACATGCCAGGAATCGCCCGCGGTCATTATCTAAATTTAGAACTTAAGACCAAGCGGAAAAATTCCGTTGCTATCCTGTTTCCACGCGCTTAAATCCCCCCCCCCTCACCCCCAACTTCTGCATTGCGTAGAGGCGGCTGCGTGAACTTTCCCCGTCTGAATTTACCCTTACTAATAATTCCGGCGCACTCGCTGTGAAAAAAACCAAAAATGCTCTGCCATTATGTTTACAATATAAACTCCTACATGAACGAATTTCTTAATGAAACAGCGCACTGGTGCCAGTCTAGAAGTAAAAACCACCATCTCTTCTAGAACCCGTAATTAATACTTTACCCAAAAAGTCCAAACTCGATTATTATACAAAGAGAAACAAAAAACGAATAAGATTTAAAAAATCCCACCGTACTCCTTCCTAGAAAAACGTAAATAAATGCAAGGAAAAAAAAAGACATGGGGCCTGTTGCAAATCCAATCACATTAACTCCTCACAAGTGGTTCAGGTAGTGGTCTATGTCATTCTCTTCCTGACATTCTTGGCAGTGTGGTTCTTCTATCATAAAGTATGCTGCACCGAGACGCCACAGTTTTTTGTTCGATGGTATCTTTAATTCTTCTCTGATCTGGCACGTCCTCGTTGGTTCTTTCATCAGTTTGAACGCGTGTCTGCCTTTTCTACTTTTCTTCCATGTTGTCTTCCATTCCTCATTTATAGTTAGCTTCACTTGGCTCTTGATCTCCGACCTTCCCAGTCCTACTCTTGTTTTGTTTTTACTCATTCTTCCATTCTTGGCGTTCTGGTCTGCCAACTCGTTACCAGCTATACCTATGTGTGTTGGAACCCACACTAGCCTCAGACTACATCCTCTGTTCCCTAGTGATGTATTAATTGCTAGAATTTCTTCCTTTATGTCTGGCCGGCTACATTTACCTGGTTGTTCTAGTGCTTGAAGTGATGATCTTCTTCTTCTTCTTCTTCCGTCCTTAGCCACCGACCGTCAAAGCAGTCAGTGGCCATTACGCCTAGTGGCGTCTTAGGGCAACAGCAGATAGGTTTTCTTTGCCATTGTTTCCCATCACGCCTATTGGCGTCTTTAGGGCAACGGCAAATCAATCCATTTGCTGTTGTTTCCGTAATCGAAGTGACTGGCAAACGGGTGATCAGCCCGTTGGTGAAGTGATGATAGTGAGTCTGTAAATATCGTAACAGCTTCTGGTGGGTTATTTTCGATTATTTCTAAACTTTTAAGAATTGCTACCATCTCTGCGGTAAAAATCGAAGCCCCTTCAGTTACACTGTAGCTCTTTTTTATTCCCCATTGTGGTATTACAACTCCGGCACCTAGTTGCCCACTATCACCCTTAGATCCATCAGTGTAGACGGCCAGACTTTGTTTAGTTAGTTGATCTATGAACTTTCTACTTATCATTTTGGCTTCCTTATCTTCTATTTTTTGTTTGATTTTTTCAGTAAGTGAGTAGTCTATGATTGGTGTTTTTAGTTCCCAGGGTGGTATTTTGCTTCTATACTTATTACTATTTTTAATTGTGTTTGATAGTTCTTTGAGCTGCGTTAGATCTTCTATATTTCTCCACCCAGTTGGATATCTATCTTTGTTTAAGGGGACGTCCCATACACTTGGTTGGTTTTTGAGCAGGGCGGCCTGCATGGAGGCCGTACGGAGGTAGCCCCTCCATCATGCAAAGGCACAACAGGCCAATCCCCTGTTTGCCTTAAAACATGATTACAAGAAATGCAAGAGAAAACCGGACTGATTCTAAAGGCGACGAACTGGAACGGACTACGACTTTTGAAACATGGAATACTCATCTCATCTCATTTCATAATCGGAACCTCTTCTACCCCGTGAAACGAGGTGTAGAGGGGACCCAAGTGCACAAGGCCCATGGGCAGGACATGTAATCGAAGTGACTTGGCAAACAGGTGATTAGCCCATTGTGCCCGAACTTGCCCTCATGTGTACTCATATTCGCTATAAAACCTCCGAACCATCGAGACGTCATTCCAGCCAAAATGGACAGAGCCTCATATACCCGAAGGTGTCGAGGGATGTCCTTCCTAATCTGCACAAAGGCATTTATAGAGGAACACTCAAGACCCGTAGGTCTGAGGAAAGAGCAAAATCTGAGACGGGCACAGCAGTCTTTGTTACTGGGAGGTCTCCACTCAGAGTGGCGTACCACACACAGTCAGTAAAGACAAAGGTCGCCTGCGGCTAGAAACATGGAATACAAGGAGTATAAATGGGAAGGAAGAGCAGCTAGTAAAAGAGACGAGGAAAGCAAAACTAGAAATCCTGGCTTTAACGGAAACGAAGAAAAAGGGACAAGAAGTTATGGAACTCGATAGCGACACGCTGCTCTTCAGTGGTGTCTCCACATCTGAAAGAGCTAAATGGGCGTGGGTTGTAAAAAACCAAAAGGATAGTATAAAGGGATGGAACTTTGTCTCGGAACGCATTATGGTCCTAAAACTAAAAGAAGGAGAAACCATTGTCAACTTTGTCATTGTGTATGGGCCAAATGAGGATGGGTGAACAGCGGTCAAGGAGGAATTCTTCGAGCTGCTTCAAAGGACTGTGGACGACTGCCTAGATGAAATTATCATGCTCGGAGATTTCAATGCCAGAGTTGGAAATGACCAAGCTAGATGGGGTGGAGTTATCAGAAGATATGGAGAATATGCTCTTAATGACAATAGAAAACGACTCCTTAGATTCTGCACTGAGCAAAATGTGATCATTGCAAACACAAAGTTCTCCCATAAGCGTATACATGCATACACTAGATGTGAACCAACAAAGAATGAGAAATCAGTGATCCACTATGCCATAGGAAGAGGTCACTCAAGTCCGGGACGCTAGAGTCTGGAAGGGGCCAGAGATTGTAAGTATTCTCTACCTGCTAACAATTAAAAGAACAACTGAAAAAGTTGCTCGGCCTTGGAATTGTTTAACATCACGCAAGAAGCTAAGTAAACGAACAAGAGAAATGAGCATTAAGACCTACAAGGTGAGAGAGTCAGAAGTTAAAACCAGATATCAGGGGCTTATTGCTACAGCAGTGAGAAACACATAAGAACAACCTGATGACCTGGTAACCCTTTGGCTTAAATTCAAGTACATCATAAAGACAGCTGCAGCAGAAGCATGTGGTGAAGTCCGACTTGGGAAGAAGAGAAAGAGGACACTTTGGTGGACAGAGGAAGTTAAAGAGAAAAAAAGAGAGAAGAAAATGGCATGGAAACAATACTTAGGAGTTAAAAACACAGCAGGAAAAACAGAGAAATAAAGAGAATATGCGATACTCAGAACAGAAGCAAATAACAAGGTACTAGCAGCAGTCCTGGGAAGAATTTGGAGAAAAGCTAGAAAAAGATGCTCAAGAAAACCAGAATGTGATCTACAAGACTCTAAAGAACACGAGGAAGGAAAAACAGTGCCCTCTTAAATTTATAAAAGACAAGCAAGGAAAATTGCTTACTGCCCCAAAGGAAGTAATGGAAGGATGGAAAGAATGCTTCTCAGAACTCCTTGATGATGAGCAAGGTCAAGCATCAGAAATGATAACCACTAGCACAGAAGAGGCAACCAATGGTGGTGAAGATGGCATAAAGATGGAAGAGCTGAAAGCAGCACTGGAGAAAACCAAGATGGGCAAAGCAGCAGGGCATGATGGTATAACACCAAAAATGGTTAAGTACATAGGGGCAGCAGGCGACATAATATTTATGAGGGTCCTACACTTCAGCTTGGTGCATCAAAACCATACCAAAGGATTGGGAGATTGCCATCATAACACCGATTTTCAAAAAAATGGTGACAATCGACAATGTGGAAGCCATAGAGGCATATCCCGTCTCATTGTCCTTAGTAAAATCTACTCTAGAATCTTAGAGCAGAGACTCAGACGTCTAGCTGAGAAACAAATGGATGAGGTCCAATGTGGCTTCCGATCCAACCGCAGTACTCAAGACCTAATCTTCACACACAGGCATCTGAGTGAAAAGGCCCTTGAGTATAAGAGTGAGATCCATCTTTGTTTCATAGATCTAGAAAAGGCGTTTGACAAGGTCCCTTGCGGCAAACTTTGGGACTGTTTGGCAAGAAAGAACATTCCAGCACCTCTGATTCGTGCTATACAGAGCTTCTACAAGTCTTGCAGAAATTATGTGAGGACGGCAAACCGTAAGTCAGAAGAGTTCAGGACCACCACTGGTGTAAGACAGGATGATATCATGTCACGTTATCTTTTCATACTCCTCATGGACGATGTCATCAAGGCATGTAAGGAGAGGACAAGAAAGTATTCAGTGAGGTACTGGAAGATGAGACAGCTCTGTATTTCAGAGCTGGTATTTGCTGATGATGTTGCCCTGATTGCTAAATCAGAGGCACATCTTCAATCCAACCTGCAAGTCTGGAAGGAAGAGCTGGAGAAGAGAGGGATGGTCATAAGCAGCTCTAAAAGAAAAACCATGGTGATATCCCGAGATGAAAGAAGTCATCAGATTAAGCTGGGAGAACAGGTCCTGGAGCAGGTCAACCACTTTAAATACATCGGAGCTGTAATAGATCGAAAGGGAGGCATCAAAGAAGAATTGGCCACTCAAAAAGCAGCAGCTGGGAGACTTTTTCAGGCCATAAATCGAGGATTCCTCAGCAAGTTGGTAAGATGACGAAGATGGCTATATACCGCTCCACCTATGCCCCAGTCTTGACATATGGATGCGAGTCATGGGCAATGATTCATCTCATCTCATCTCAACCCGTAACCCGTCATGGGTCGTAGGGGTGCCATGGTGGAAGCATCAGCAGACAGGGTCCTCCACTGCAATGGGCAATGATTACAACCCACAAAAGCCTGATCCAAACCTCAGAGCTGAGGTATCTGAGGAAGGTGGTTGAAGTAACACGAAGAGACATGGTCCGCACCAGACGATACGTCGAGGCCTAAAAACCCACCCTTGCAGACCCAAGTAGAACAGTCCCAACTAAGATGGTTTGCCATGTCTGAAGAATGGGAGAAGATCGGCTACCACGACAAGCATGGGAACTAATAGCCAGGGATCCAGACCTCCAGGACGACCCAGAGTCCGCTGGAAATACAACATTATACAGGGACTAGATTGGAACCAGATCAGGAAGACGGCAGCCGACAGGATAACATGGCGCTCTCTCTTCCAAACTTCTACACCTCACGGTAGAAGAGGAACGACATAAGTAAGTGGTAAGTAGTATTAATTATTGCGTTTTAGACATTAATATTAAATAAAAGTATCTATAAATTCTTTTTTTTATTTATTTGGAACTAAACTTTGTGAGAAAAAATGACATTCAATTAAAATTTGATATGAAAATTCTTAATATTAAGCAAAATATGATTCTTTCAACAGCGTTAATAAATATTCGTGACGTCATCTGTACTAGTCAGTGGTACTTGAGTACAGAAGAGATTTTAAAAATTAAGTTTATATTTGCTTGTGTTTTTTATTGTAAAAAAAAAAAAAAAGCTACTTATCTATAAAAACGTGAACTCACTTTCAATGAAAATTTTTACGGACGAAAAACCTTTTTTCTTCAAATCGATATATATATATATATATATATATATATATATATATATATATATATATATATATATATATATATATATATATATATATATATATATATCTATAATATATATATATATATATATATATATATATATATATATATATATATATATATATATATATATAATGAAGTTGGTGTATGTTACCTCATAACTAGAGAACGGCTCAACCCATCTTGATGTGGTTTTCTCCAGTGTATCGGACACTTCTCCGGGAAGGACATAGGCCATACGTCTTCAAGATACAAAGTGAGAAGGCTGGGCAGTGAATTTTTCTTCACTCCATTCATTCTTATGTCAAGGAACTTCATTGCTTCTTATCTCAAGTTACAAGGGACGTAACTTACAAACTACATAAGTCATCTTCCTCAGTATATGTCGAAGAGTGTGAATCCTAATTGTTCCTGTAGCTCTCTGGTTATTGTGACGTACGTCTAGTTCGACAAGTGAATTTTCCCTGATACGATGGATGATTTAAAGGGACCTTTAGCTTTTCATAACATTAGAACCCCTGAACATTTATTGTAACTTTTCGTTTCGCCAGAGCGAACCGATTTCCACCGGGACTCATTTAGTATGCGGCACGAGATCAAAGAGACAGACTGAGGGATTTCAGGGGAGACTATCGGCGCTATCAAAGACAGTAGTGGTCCCTGAAACGATTTCGCATCTCGGTGTTAAGCACGGAACCGATCGCAGCCAGAGCGAACGGGGAAAGCTGACGCAAGCAGCGAGCGAAGATACGAAGAGGCCAGGGGCGGCTTCTCTCTTTGGATTTGGCGGTCAGATCCCCCAAAGTCATGAGATCAAAAAAGCTGTCAAAGTTCTCATGTCCCACTCATCTTGCATTCCAGTTGTAGATATACAGATCACGTAGAAATACACTTCATCATTCGCTGGCCAGAACTTGATAGAAGCACTAGCGATATTTGAAATCTTGCTAGATTATCCCATGGATTTTCATTATATTTGCAGTGAATTCTATTTCTGTGCAAAGCGGTAATATATATATATTGTGTAAAGTGATCAGTGGTCGAGTTCATGCATTATATTTCATTGGATTTTGTGTTAATTTAAATCTATTAAATTAAACCATCTCAATAGTTCCAGTTGTAAATATAATGATCTATCTATTATATTATTTCAAAAGATAATAGATGCTTAAATTAACTTTTAAAGTCGCGAAGGAATTTATAATTAATAAATTCAGTTAAGTCCTATATTTATAGATGTGTGATTTAACCACTAGAACTCGCGCAGTGTTTATTAAATACATAATTAAATACTTACTTACTTACTTAGTCGTTCCCCTTCTACCGTGAGGTGTAGAGGTTTGGAAGAAAGAGCGCCAGACTATCCTATCGGCTGTCTTCCTCCTGGCCTGGTTCCATTCTAGTCCTCGGTCCTTCAGAGATTGTCTAATGTTGTCCTCCCAGCGGACTCTGGGTCGTCCTCGGGGTCTGGATCCTTGGCTCTTTGTTTCCCATGCTTGTCGTGGTATCCGATCTTCTCCCATTCTGCAGACATGGCCAAACCATCTTAGTTGGGACTGTTCTACTTGGGTCTGCAGGGGGTAGGATTTAAGGCCTTGACGTATCGTCTGGTTGCGTACCATGTCTCTTCTTGTTACTTCAACCACCTTCCTCAGATACCTCATTTCTGAGGTTTGGATCTGGCTTTTATGGGTTGTAGTCATTGCCCATGACTCGCATCCATATGTCAAGACTGGGACATAGGTGGAGCGGTATACAGCCATCTTCGTTTTCTTACCAACCTCTCTCTTGCTGAGGAATCCTCGATTTATGGCCTGAAAAAGTCTCCCAGCTGCTGCTTTTCGAGTGGCCAACTCTTCTTTGATGCCTCCCTTTCGGTCTATAATAGCTCCGAGGTATTTAAAGTGGTCGACCTGCTCCAGGACCTGTTCTCCCAGCTTAATCTGATGTCTTCTTTCTTCTCGTGATATCACCATGGATTTTGTTTTAGAGCTGCTTATGACCATCCCTCTCTTCTCCAGCTCTTCCTTCCAGACTTGCAGGTTGGATTGGAGATGTGCCTCTGATTTAGCAATCAGGGCAACATCATCAGCAAATGCCAGCTCCGAAATATAGACCTGTCTCATCTTCCAGTATCCCACTGAATACTTTCTTGTTCTCTCCTTACATGCCTTGATGACATCGTCCATAAGGAGTATGAAGAGGTAAGGTGATAGGATATCACCTTGTTTTACACCAGTGGTGGTCCTGAACTCTTCTGACTTATGGTTTGCTGTCCTCACATAATTTCTGCAAGACTTGTAGAAGCTCTGTATAGCATGAATCAGAGGTGCTGGAATATTCTTCCTTGCCAAACAGTCCCAAAGTTTGCTCCAGGGGACCCTGTCAAACGCCTTTTCCAGATCTATGAAACAAAGATGGATCTCACTCTTATACTCAAGGGCCTTTTCACTCAGCTGTCTGAGTGTGAAGATTAGGTCTTGAGTACTTCGGTTTGCTCGGAATCCGCACTGGACCTCATCCAATTGTGGCTCAGCTAGGCGTCGGAGTCTCTGCTCTAGGATTCTAGAGTAGATTTTACCAGGGACACTGAGAAGGGATATGCCTCTATGGTTTCCACACTGTCGATTGTCACCCTTTTTGAAAATTGGTGTTATGATGGCAATCTCCCAATCCTTTGGTATGGTCTTGTTGCACCATGCTGCCTGCAGGACCCTTAAGAGTAATAGGTCGCCTGATGCTCCCATGTACTTAACCATTTCTGGTGTTATACCATCATGCCCTGCTGCTTTGCCCATCTTGATTTTCTCCAGTGCTGCCTTCAGTTCTTCCATCTTTATGTTATCTTCATCTTCATTTGTTTCATCTTCTGTGCTAGTGGTTATCGTTTCTGATGCTTGACCTTGCTCACTATCAAGGAGTTCTGAGAAATATTCTTTCCATCTTTCCATTACTTCGTTTGGGGCAGTGAGCAATTTGCCTTGCTTGTCCTTTATAAATTTGAGAGGGCATTGTTTTTCCTTCCTCATGTTCTTTAGGGTCTTATAGAACAATTTCTGGTTTTCTTGTGCATCTTTTTCTAGCTTTTCTCCAAATTCTTCCCAGGACTTCTGTTTTGCTGCTAGCACTTTGTTCTTTGCTTCTGTTCTGAGTGTCACATACATAATTAAATACTCGAGTGTATAATAGGCTTAACGGGAAATTTATCGCGCGCTTAGAAGATTATTTGTTTTAAAGTATGATTATGTTGTTATGGGTTTTCTATCCTTTTCTCTAGATTGATCACCTTTTGCAATCCCAGCAATAACGAAATCTTTCAGAGTTTCCATACTCGGTTCTTAAACTTCCAGACAGTTTGATGAGACATTTTTTTAAAGTAAATCTTGTGGTGGTCCGGTACGGCCTAGCTATCATAATTACATGAAAGAAAGCCAACCCAAGAACATTTGATTATTATCATCAAATTAAATCTGTAAGATAAACTGGAAGATGAACAGTGCCAGTAGCGATAGTTTATATACTGCTCTATTGTGAGAGATTACCGATTTACCTGAATGTGACCGAGCCTAGTTTTTCCTCACTGTATTAAAAACTTTCCCGGTCAGTGGCTATCATCACGCAGTGAAGGATTATACCATCACCTCATTTTTCACCCCTATGTCGAACCGCGTCAGTGCCATCCCATAGACTCGTTTCTTTATAATAAAACACAAGAACTCTTAGAACTTCAAGTCCGGCGATAAGCGGGAATATTTGCTCTCAGTGAATCCTCGCATTATCTGGGGCGGGACATAGAAGGACTAGACAGTTGTCATACGTCAAGAGTTAATTATTGTGTTTATCATTCTAAGGGATTGTCTGATGCTGCAACTCGGTAAGTGTGTGGTGTATATGAGTGTGGATCCGCACAGAGTGTATGAATGACAGGAAATTAATTCTTTTGTGTAACCATTTTGTTAACTTGCTTACCTGGTAATATATATCTTTCCTGTATACCCTACATTGTTCCTTTAAGTGGGATAGTTGATAATTTGTTAACTATGTTTAAAACCCCCTCCTTTTCATTTGCTTAGTAAAGGGAAGAACAATTGGGAAGAACAGGATTTTTTTCTATCACCTATACCTAACTTTGTAACACCTCTTTCAGAGCAATTAACTTTACTGTTAGGTTAACGTACCTATGTTCTTGATATTATCTATCTCTGGACTGGGTTTATCTTTGTCTAATAAGCGGGAAGGGCTTAGTCGATACCAATCTTCTTCACCCCTCCCAAACTTGTTATTTGCATTTGTGTACTTATGATAATTTATGTAATACCTGATATTTGTTAGTAATTGATGTTTACGGTGAATAAAATCACATAAACTCATTTAGTTCTGTGTTGGAGATACCCAAAGCCCAAACATTCCCTATTCGTGTAATATAGTTTGTATCTACGTCGTCTGTGTGTTTGAAAACACCAAATCGGTGTGCGCGCAGATGCGTGTCAGGAAAACTGGCAAATAAACTGTTTGACCAGGAGAGTGGAAGAGAAGATTGAGAGAGACGAATTGTCGTAAATAAGTCTGTCTTTACTCTCCTCCAGCACGCTGTGAAGCAACTATTTAATCTCTACATTTTCTATCACTGAGCTTTCCATCATCATTTTCACTCTAAACCGGACCACTATTTCTAAGACTCTTTTCTCTCAAAATAAATTTACGACAGTTATAAACGCGACGGATGCATCCTCGTTTACGTCCATCTCTGCTAGCCTGGCGTTTCATGCCAATTTCCAAGTCTTAACCTTGATGATTCATCTTTTGCAGTGTCATTCTCTAACAGGCGATCATCATTTGTTCTCAGTATCTCTCCCTTATCCCATGTCCCCACTGTTGGTACTCTTGATGCTAGTCTGTCACCTCTCTCATTACCGCATACCCCTGTGTCATGAAATATTCTAATCCACATATATAAATTATTAGGTAAATATGAAGCCTAACAAATAAAATTAATAAAGAGAAGAGCAATGGTAAAATGACAGTGCTGTCACAAGGAATGTACTCGAAATCCCCCTTGTTTTCTGCTTCGTCTGCAAATTGTAACGCTTTCACGTTGATAGTAAAAGCTTACTGTATTATACCCGCTTTCTTCAATGAAACGTGTGCTGTATTTCTTGGAAAAACATTAAGAGGCAGACTGCGTAATGACCTAAATTTTAAATTCCATTCATGTCTTTTTCTACATTACGTTACCAAAACGAACGAACAGATGGACAAAAGGATAGCGAGAAGGGAGAGGCAGAAAGCCGAACATTAAACACGCGTCGCGCGATACACAATTGCTACTATCACGCGTGTGGGTCTACAAGCACTGACTTTTTCAGACGGACAGTGATAAAATACACTACCCTTTCCCAGAGTTAGGTTTAGAAATCATAACAGACTCTTATTAGAAAAGATAACATTAGATGGGTTTACGGTTGAAAACATAACAGTACCCAGACAGCACATCTTCGAAACAGGAGGTAGAAGAAATTGCATATTTTGAACGCAGCCACGTAGCTCCTTTAAATTTGTATTTTTGGGTTCCTTAGGGCTTGCTGACAAATAATATGTAAAACGTTACGCAAATAGTCCAGGAATTAATAAATTATACCCAAAATAAAATATTGGGGGTGCCTGACAGCATAAAATCATTTCTGCTCATAAGATTTTTTTTTAACGTGTTTGAAAAAAATTTACGTTACAGAAATAGCCTACCATGTAAACTCCAAATTGATTGGAGCGCAACAAATGAAAGCCTAACCACGATTGGTCGGGCTATAAATACTATCTTGGTTGTTAGGGGAGACGGGAAAAGATAACATTTTTTCAAACACTTGTCGAAACGTGGCTCATTGGCCAGTCTCGCTGATATACACACTTGGGAGCGTTAGTTCGAGACCACTTGTTTAGATGATCTTGATAAAGCATCAGTGCGTTGAAGCCAGCTAAAATTTTGCTCAATAAAAGCCTGGAAGATAAGCAGATGGAAATTTGTGCCAGTTTGTGCCAGAATTCATTGCTAATCAACGTATCTGTGTTATTCGTATGAATTGTGGGACAGTGGTCTTGATGGTACTGAGCAGCACCTGGTCAGAGCTTTGCTGAATCCAGAGTCGGACAGCATACTCCTTGGTCTTTTTAGCTATCAGTGAGGTGTCTCCTGAGCCCAGAGGAGAATTCGAGCAGAGGAGTCCTTTCCTGCCGCCATCACGCCAGATAAGCGAATTGGCCAGCTGAGCTCAACATTATGTCCCCTCATCTTGAACTGACTTTTTAAAATTAACATTAAGAGGGGAATTTACTTGTCTTAAAATCAGGAACTGTGAACATCTCCAATACTAGTCCCTAAAGACAAACTATTGAAGTCATGATGACAAATACCAACAGAGCTTGAACAAAACAAAACCAGTATTACCTCATTTTACTACTACACAACTGACACACATAGAACATTTGTAATAATATATGTCACTACAATATTCATATTAAATACATTCTGTACATAACTTGTAATTTAAATTGATTGTGATTCCTGGTTCCCTTGTAGTTGAATCAGGACACATATTCATTCATGCCAGTAATGAATACATATTGTTATTTGAAAGTTATCAGTGACTCTTTTAAGATATCTTTGTAGAGTGTTATATGTATGTGAGTGTCACAGTGTTGTCAAGAGTAGTGGATTAAATTAAATTGTTTATCTGTCTGTTGTTGTGACTTACACTTCACCATACACATACCCTAGACACATAACGTAGCATCACACTATTCCAGAATAATTCTGACTGAGATATATAGATATGTGGTAGCAAGTAAGGTTATCTATAATACACTACTCTTAATAGATATAGATACCTTCACAGCTGATCTCAGTCAGTACACTAAGTCCCCTATAAATATTTATAACATCCCACTTCACCACATATATTGGGGTCTCGCTCTTGGGATTTTGAATCTTTAACTATTAAAAATATTGGGGGTAATTCACTTCAGGGAATATAAGAATTAAAAGGTATCCTTGGGTGGAATTAAATAAGGTTGAGCTCACGGTGCCTGTGTTGTCCATTAGATATATAGTTAGAAGTTGAATTGTTGGTTAGACATTGTATAAATTTACATAATAGACAATGGCGGACCTGGCCAAATTTCGATCTGCTGCGGTTCAGACTGCAAAAGAGTTAGGATTAGATGGGCAAGTTATGGTTGCCTATGTTACTACGGAATGTGACAAATTTATTGAACGCGAAGAAAGAAGGTTTGAAGCCGAAAGAAAGTTAGAGGCTGACAAGGAAATTAAGAGGTTGCAGATTGAGGCTGACAAAGAGGCTAAAGCATTGGAAGCCGAGGAAAGAAGACAAGCTGCAGAAAGGGAAGAGAAGAAATTAGCTGCAGAAAGGGAAGAGAAGAAATTAGCTGCAGAAAGGGAAGAGAAGAGATTAGCTGCAGAAAGGGAAGCAGAAAAGGAGGAGAAGAGATTACAAAGGGAACATGAGTTACGACTAAGGGAGTTTGAGTTTCAAGGCCATGCTCCTGAAAATGGTGCCAGTCCCTTTGCCTCTGATGCTACGGTTACTCAGGGAGCCTCAACCTCAGCTATGAATTTTCATTTAGATCATTTTGTTGAGAAAGACGATGATATTGAGAGCTATATAAATAGGTATGAACTATTAGCTACCACGTATGGGTTAGAGAGAGAAAGGCGGAGCTTAAAGTTATCTCAGGGACTTCGTGGGGCAGCTTATGAAGTTTTTGCAAAAATGAGCAGAGGTGATCAGGAAAATTATGACATGCTAAAGCAGGCTCTTTTGTTAAGATATGAAAAGAATGCAGAGTTTTATAGGAAAAAATTTAGGAATGCTAAACTACTGTCAGGTGAAACCTATCACCAGTTCTCTGCACGAATAGAGACATACTTGGAGAAATGGACTTCTCTGGGGAAAACCCAAGATCTTAAGGAAATGGTCCTTATAGAGCAACTAAGAGAGTCCATGGCTCCAGACCTGAGAAAGTTTCTCATGGAACAAGGTGCAGAGAGGCTGGGTGAGTTGCTAAATGTTGCTGAAAGGTATCAAGCAGCTCAAGCAGAGGTAACAGGTAATAAAAAGAAACAGGTGGATAACTTTAGGGCACCACAGAACTTTAATAAATTTGATCCTAGGGATCAAAATAAAGGTAAGCACCAATTTGATAGGCCACGGTATGAAAATAAAAATAAATTCCCACAATTCGATGAAAGGAAATATGATGAAAGAAAATCTTTCAACCAAGGAAAAAGGTGGTGTAAGAATTGTCAGATGGACAATCATGACACTGACCGTTGCAGAAGGAAACCTGTGTATATGGCAACCCTTCAGGTCAGGTCGACCTCAAGACAGGAGGAGGATATTATGTTAGATACCACTCCAGAAGAGATGAGGAAGGCACAGGCTGGGGATAAAACACTCAAGCCTTGTTTCAGAAAATTGTCAACTTGTCATACAACTCCAGGCAAGGGAGATTTTTACATGAAAAACAAGTTGATGTATAGGAAGACTGGAGCTAGATCCAATGGTCACGGACAGCTGGTTCTTCCAAAAAGATATAGGACAGACTTAATAAGGAGCCTACATGTGAAACCAGATGGGGACCATGAGAAGATAGGTACCATCATTCAAAAGGTGGCTCACAATTATTATTGGCCCAAAGCAAGGTGGGACATTGAGAATTTTGTAGAAAGGTGTAGCATAGCACATGAGGGAACACCCACAAGTGGGAACATGGATCAGGACCTGGACACGCCACGGGGCAAAATTAGGCCTGATAATAAAAAGAAAAATAGATTTGATAAAGTGGACCAAATGGAATGGGAAGCCCCTTTTCACGGACAAGCTTCACTTAACTGTTTTACAATGGCCACTATGCGGAGAGTGCAAAAAGATGTCTTACCCCAGGATAAGCCGAAAATCCCTCAATCGGACTTAAACAAACTGGAGGAAGAGGATGTAGAGAGGAAATCTCTCATCAAGAATTTTAAGTGGGGAGAAAGCCCCAAAAGAAAAATTGGTAGCGGTCGTTTTGTGAATGATAATTCTGGGAGGAAAAATCATCACTATAAAGCTTCGAGTGGAAGAGACCATACCGGTGCATGGACAAATAGGTCCACACAATTAAAGGTCCATATGTAGCTTTGTTAAGAACGTGGACTGATGAAAAGGCAGAGGAAAACATTACATCTTCATACCAATATGTGAATGAGCTGACCACTCGGTTAAAAACTGGCTGGAAACTTGCCAATGAAAATTTGAAACAAGCCAGGAAGAAACATGCTGCCTATTATAACAGGAAGGCGAAAGACAGAAATTTGGCTGTGGGAGAGAAAGTACTGCTTCTTTTGCCCGGGAGTCAGAATAAGTTACAAATTGGATGGCAGGGTCCATATACAGTTCTAGAGAAGGTGTCTAGAACAAATTATAAGATAGATAAGAAGGGGAAAGAAAAAATCTATCATGTGAATCTCCTGAAGAAATATTTGGAAAGAGAACATCAGGAAGAGACACACTTGTTGACCTTGTCCATCGCCATGGAGATGAAAAAGGAACCACTTTCATCATTTGAATATCCATTACACCCCTGTGAGACAGCAGCACAGGTGAAAATCAGTACACATTTAACGAAAACTCAGAAAGAGAGAGTGCAACAGGTTCTAAATAATCATGCAGAGGTGTTAACAGACCGACCAGGGCATACAAACCTATTGGAATATGATATGAAACTCATAGACTCCACACCTGTCTGTATGAAACCATATTCGATTCCGTTTGCTAAGGAAAAAGCTTTGAAGGAAGAGATAGACTATCTGTTGAAGGAAGGAATTATTTCGCACAGTGAGTCTTCGTATAGTTCCGGTGTTGTACTCTTAAGGAAGCCCTCTGGAGAACATAGACTCTGTATAGATTACAGGAGACTGAATGCTATTACAGAAGGACAGGTGGATCCATTGCCGGATACAAATCAGCTGTTTGCCAGACTAAATAAAGCTAAATATTTCTCAAAAGTGGATCTGAGTAAAGGATACTATCAGATTCCAGTAAAGCCTGAGGTTAGACCATACCTAGCTTTTAGTACCTCAGAAGGACACTATGAGTTTAATAGATTGCCATTTGGATTGAAGAATGCGCCTAGTGTCTTCTCTAGAATGATGAGAAAATTATTGGATCCTCTGAATAATCCCTGTATAACAAATTTTATGGATGATATCCTTATAGCAACAGAAACATTTGAGGAACACATTGACTCTCTGAACATGCTGTTTGATCGACTTAGGGAGGCAAATTTAACAGCCCGACCAACCAAATGTTGCGTTGGATGTAAAGAATTGGAATTTTTGGGACACACAGTTTATCAGGGAAACATGACCCCTGACCCAAAGAATTTAGAGAAACTACAGAAAGCCCCGAGACCACAAACCAAGAAGGACGTGAGATCCTTTGTCTCATTATGTGGTTTCTACCAGAAGTATATCAAAAACTTTAATTCCATATGTGCACCGTTAACTGAATTGACACGTAAAGGACATCCAGATCGCATTACATGGACACCACAATGTGAAATGACTTACCAAGAATTGAAGGAAAAGCTCACAAGTAAACCCATTTTGAAATTACCTGACTTAAGTCAAGAATTCATAGTAAGGACGGATGCAAGTAATATTGGGTTAGGTGCAACTCTACTACAGAAATCAGATGCATTGGATGGGGAATTAAGCCCAGTGGCATATGCTAGCAGAAAGTTGAATAAAGCTGAAATCAACTACTCAACTAGCGAAAAAGAATGTCTTGCAGTAATATGGGCAATAAAGAAATTCAATATTTATCTATATGGGAAGGCATTTAAGTTGCAAACAGACCACAAACCTTTATCGTTTTTAGCACAGGCTAAGCATGAGAACTCTAGGTTACTCCGATGGTCTTTGCTTCTGGCTCCATATAATTTTAGCATTGAATATATATCTGGAAAAACCAATCTGGGAGCGGATTTTTTAAGCCGCCATCCGTGTGATGAGAATCACCGTAAACCCCAGAAATAATAATAAATTTCTCTATGTGTATATAGAATAAAGGACTGACAT
This sequence comes from Oreohelix idahoensis, assembly GCA_024509875.1. Classification (NCBI taxonomy): domain Eukaryota; kingdom Metazoa; phylum Mollusca; class Gastropoda; order Stylommatophora; family Oreohelicidae; genus Oreohelix; species Oreohelix idahoensis. Next base: position 342,541 of record JAMPIV010018580.1, on the reverse strand, counting down.
ATAATGTCTGTTTTAAGAGGGGAGGTGTCATGAAATATTCTAATCCACATATATAAATTATTAGGTAAATATGAAGCCTAACAAATAAAATTAATAAAGAGAAGAGCAATGGTAAAATGACAGTGCTGTCACAAAGAATGTACTCGAAATCCCCCTTGTTTTCTGCTTCGTCTGCAAATTGTAACGCTTTCACGTTGATATAAAAGCTTACTGTATTATTACCCGCCTTCTTCAATGAAACGTGTGCTGTATTTCTTGGAAAAACATTGAGACGTACTGCGTAATGACCTAAATTAATCCTAACATTAATTATACTGCGTTACCAAAACGAACGAACAGATGGACTAAAGGATAAAAAGAGAAGGGAGAGGCAGAAAGCCGAACACTAAACACGCTTCGCGCGATACACAAATGCTGCCATCACGCGTGTAAGTCTACATGCACTAATTTTTTTTCAGACGGACAGTGATAAAATACACTACCCTTTCCCAGAGTTAGGTTTATAAATCATAAAAAACTCTTATTAGAAAAGATAACATTAGATGGGTTTACGGTTGAAAACATAACAGTACCCAGACAGCACATCTTCGAAACAGGAGGTAGAAGAAATTGCATATTTTGAACGCAGCCACGTAGCTCCTTTAAATTTGTATTTTTGGGTTCCTTAGGGCTTGCTGACAAATAATATGTAAAACGTTACGCAAATAGTCCAGGAATTAATAAATTATACCCAAAATAAAATATTGGGGGTGCCTGACAGCATAAAATCATTTCTGCTCATAAGATTTTTTTTTAACGTGTTTGAAAAAAATTTACGTTACAGAAATAGCCTACCATGTAAACTCCAAATTGATTGGAGCGCAACAAATGAAAGCCTAACCACGATTGGTCGGGCTATAAATACTATCTTGGTTGTTAGGGGAGACGGGAAAAGATAACATTTTTTCAAACACTTGTCGAAACGTGGCTCATTGGCCAGTCTCGCTGATATACACACTTGGGAGCGTTAGTTCGAGACCACTTGTTTAAATAAGCTTGATAAAGCATCAGTGCGTTGAAGCCAGCTAAAATTTTGCTAAATAAAAGCCTGGAAGATAAGCAGATGGAAATTTGTGCCAGTTTGTGCCAGAATTCATTGCTAATCAACGTATCTGTGTTATTCGTATGAATTGTGGGACAGTGGTCTTGATGGTACTGAGCAGCACCTGGTCAGAGCTTTGCTGAATCCAGAGTCGGACAGCATACTCCTTGGTCTTTTTAGCTATCAGTGAGGTGTCTCCTGAGCCCAGAGGAGAATTCGAGCAGAGGAGTCCTTTCCTGCCGCCATCACGCCAGATAAGCGAATTGGCCAGCTGAGCTCAACATTATGTCCCCTCATCTTGAACTGACTTTTTAAAATTAACATTAAGAGGGGAATTTACTTGTCTTAAAATCAGGAACTGTGAACATCTCCAATACTGGTCCCTAAAGACAAACTATTGAAGTCATGATGACAAATACCAACAGAGCTTGAACAAAACAAAACCAGTATTACCTCATTTTACTACTACACAACTGACACACATAGAACATTTGTAATAATATATGTCACTACAATATTCATATTAAATACATTCTGTACATAACTTGTAATTTAAATTGATTGTGATTCCTGGTTCCCTTGTAGTTGAATCAGGACACATATTCATTCATGCCAGTAATGAATACATATTGTTATTTGAAAGTTTATCAGTGACTCTTTTAAGATATCTTTGTAGAGTGTTATATGTATGTGAGTGTCACAGTGTTGTCAAGAGTAGTGGATTAAATTAAATTGTTTATCTGTCTGTTGTTGTGACTTACACTTCACCATACTCATACCCTAGACACATAACGTAGCATCACACTATTCCAGAATAATTCTGACTGAGATATATAGATATGTGGTAGCAAGTAAGGTTATCTATAATACACTACTCTTAATAGATATAGATACCTTCACAGCTGATCTCAGTCAGTACACTAAGTTCCATATAAGTATTTATAACATCCCACTTCACCACACCCTGCATGACCAGGACAGTAGGTCCACGCCAGATCCTGCAGATTCGAAGCTTCTATGGAGGTTTTCCATTCATGCCTTAGCCAACGATTTTGAACCTTTCGAAGCATGGACTGAAAATCTGACACAATGACTGCCTTTGTTACTGAAGTTTCAGTTAGCCACCTTAAGGCTGCAGTAGCTGCCTTTACCTCCATTCTCATGCTGGACGTTATTATCTTGTACGCCCCGCTATATTCGGCGACGATTCTGCCCTTTACCACAGCAGCGAAGCCCCAATCTGATTTCTCACCACGTATCACACACAGACCCATCAGTATTCACAATGACATCATTATCCCCAGCATGATCAAGTATCAGTTGATTATTTCCATTTCCGCTTTCCCATTGCCCCAAGTTCTACAATCTCTGCCAAGGCTGATGATGACTTGCTGGTAGTTAATCCAGTTCTCATCTAGCTTACTCCACTCTTCCCCTTTGAACCTATTTTCAACTGTGGTCACCTGCTTGATCGTTGTTTCTGCCTGTGCCATCCATGACACCCCCCTCTTTATTCTTGATGTCAGCTATGTTTCCATGCAGGGGGTACCGTTTGTCGGTGGTTACTCGCATATAGGCTTTTGCCTGGGCCATCACATTTCTGGATCTAATCAACAGCACTCCAAGCATGTACCTCATTGTCACATTGGGGTATCACGGGTAAAGCCCACGACTATGCGCATCCCTTCATTTTGAATGCGTTCTAGTCGTTCACTTTGTGTAACTGACAGCTTTTGCATTCCCAGCCCATACTCAGTTACTTTCCCAAACTCCTGCTCCTTTTGAAAAAATTGATGCTCTTTGTGGCATAATCTTTATGTTTAGATGTCTTCGCAATTTTGATGGTTTCATGGCCTCGTTGGACAATATATCGTAACATAACACACACTGTGGTCGCTATATAGTTGCTTTAACCTGGGGGACTTCGCTTCTGTTTTCTTTCTTTTTATTTCCTTTCTCATCGTTATGGTGTTTAAAGTTTCTGGTGTTAGCCAGTCTTGCTTCTTCCTTTCCTGGAATCCCAAGCATGATTTGCTGCTTTCTTTGTATATTGTTGAAATGGTGTTGAAATTCTGGTCTATATCATCAGTCAATGTCTTTTCCTGACTTTTGGCAAATTGATATCGTTTCTTTATGTCGGCCGCAAAAGCTTTTCTGGTAAGGGAGTTCTTCAATTTGCTGATGTCAAACCTTTTCTGTGTAGTTACAGTTGGTGCAGCCCTTCTTAGTTTCACTTTCAGACTGCAATAATTGGAGAGGAATCACTCCTCTCTCAGTTCCCAGCAAAATACTAGGCAGGATAATTATACAGAGAATTTCAAAGGCAGTAGATCACAAACTGAGGAAAGAACAAGCAGGATTTAGAAAGAACAGGAGATGTGTAGATCATATATTCACTCTCAGGAACATTATAGAGTAGTGCTCAGAATGGCAAAGACAGCTTTACATTAATTTCGTTGATTTTGAAAAGGCTTTTGACAGCATACATAGGGACAGTTTATGGAAAATACTGAGGGCTTATGGAATTCCAAGCTGCATAGTGTCAATCATAAAAAGCCTCTATGCAAACTTAACGTGTAGTGTTGGGCAGAGCAACCTAACCTTTGAGGTGAAGACAGGAGTACGACAGGGATGCCCCTTATCAACCACTCTATTTTTAACAGTCATAGACTGGGTGATGCGCCAGACAACAGAGGCAGTCCAAGAGGAATAAGATGGACATTTTCTACATTGGAAGATCTGGAATATGCAGATGACATTGCACTACTAGCACATTCACATCAACACATCCAGGAAAAAACGGATAGACTTAATAAGTTTAGCCAGCAGGTGGGCTTGAACATCAATTTAAAGAAGTCTGAGGTCATGACGCTCAATGTGAGCAACCCTGAGCCCATATCAGTAAGGAATAAGCAATTGGTACAGACAGATACCTTCACATACCTAGGAAGCATAGTAACACCAGACGGCGGGGCAGGCAAAGACATCAACATCAGAATGAATAAGGCAAGAACAGCCTTCTTTAGCCTAAACAACATCTGGAAGTCCTCCCAATACAGCACAAGCACAAAATTAAGATTATATCAGAGCTGTGTGCTTTCTGTGCTTCTCTATGGTGCGGAATGCTGGAGAGTTACAGAGAAGGAAATGACCAAATTGTCCTCTTTTCACACAACATGCCTAAGAAAAATTCACCGAATCTTTTGGCCGAATACCATCACTAACCAAGATCTGCTTACTCGTAGCAAGCAAGAGGACATGCACACCATCATAGCTGGCAGACGCTGGAACTGGGTTGGTCATGTCCTCAGAAGAGACCCCGATGCCATCACAAGAACAGCTATGCTTTGGACCCCTGAAGGAAAACGAAAGAGAGGCCGACCAAAAACAACCTGGCGGAGGACTGTGGAGGCTGAGATGCAAAGAATGAACCAGAGCTGGGGCACTGTACGAAGGATGGCCACCGACCGAGCAAAGTGGAATCAATTTGTTGTTGCCCTACAAGACGCCACTAGGCGTGATGGCCACTGACTGCTTTGACGGTCGGCGGCTAAGGATCAAAGAAGAAGATAACACACACTGTGGTCGTTGCTTGTCTTCTGGGCCTGTACACATGAGGTACAGGTGAAGCCAATCGACAGATATTCCTTGCTATAACTGTGGCACATTTTAAGATGACTGGAAGATTTATTTTGCTTTGAACAGGATGCACCCTCATCAACATCATCAGTACTTTTACGTTTCAAATTCAACCAGCGATCCATCCTGAGACTCAGCCAAAATGTATTGTTACGAAATTCACCGCGATAACATCGAAAGGTCACTTTACCCGACAATAACCAAACGCTTTTATTCGTAGAAATCGAAGAAACACGATCATTTTGACTGACCCCGACTCTCTATTCCCGCGAACACAGTCTTCCTTTATACATGAATTTTTTCGAGAACATTCTCGACAAAGCTAGAGAATTCTGGGGAGCAAAAGACGTTCCGAGAATGTGGTGGCACTACGTGGACAACATTAGAGTTCGGTGCAGCTACGAAGGCGGCTTCTGGTTGTATGAACGGTAGCAAGAAATGTCATGTGACATATATAGTCACTCAGCGTCATTCACTTGCAACTATAAAAATAAGAGAAAACACTCCCTGATGTGTGCCACATGTTGGAAATAAAATGTCTGCCACTGACCCGGAAGTGGATACTAGATTCAAAGCATAAATAAAAAAATAATGAAAACAAGGACTGGAAAACCGAGTGAGGAAAATTAATGTTAATTAAATAAAACGGAGAGGAATAAATAAGGAGACAGAAGATGAACAATAAGTAATATTAATTTTTTTAAAAATGTTTAAGGGTGATCGTAATCATGAGACAAAATAGGACTAGATAGAAAAGGATGCATCAGACAAAAGAATGCTGGGTGTTCAAACCACGGGATTTAAGGCAGCCCATAAGATGGATGAGGCGTTGTTCAAGGCGGAGCCGACTGTTGGCGTCCGAGTAACAGGATCTGATAGGTGTCACCTGGATGTCAGAGGCACCGTGGTGGCCAGGGCCATTGAAGTGGTTGGCTACAGGTGTGGATCCCAACCAAGAAATGCCATACAGGTGTCTGCTGAATCTATCCCCAAGTCGTGTGCCCGTTTGGCTTACATTGGGAGGGTTATTACAGAATATTTATAGTGCTTTTAGTATTGCCACCATCTCTGCAGTGACAATAGATGTATTTTCTGTGATACTATACTCTTTCGCCATTTTCCATATTGGAATGTACATTCCTATCCCCAATTTGCCATCCTCTCCCTTGGATCCATCTGTGAAGTCAGTAATGCTGTTTTTTAATAGTTGTATATATTTATTGGCTGTGTTTTTAATATTTTCTATATTATTTGTTTTCTTGATTACTTCTGCTAGGTGGTAGTCCGTGTCTGGTTTCTTGATCTCCCAGGTTGGAACCACTGGCTTGTATTCTGTAGTAAGATCCCTGATGCCCGATCAAATAGATAAAATATTACTGCTTAGAAATTCAAATACTATAGAAACAAAATAGGACAGTTGCGCTCAGCGTCTTCGCCGTCGCCCTAAGTCGCGCAGGTTTTGAGAAAACCTTAACGCAAAGTGAATGTTACCGTCTTTCAATAGTGCAAGCGTTTCATACTCCGTCCTTGAAACTAAATATAACATTTTGACAACTTAGGCGTGTTCGTTCCAAGAAAGAGTGAGGAAAAAAACGGAGGAATGAACGAACGAAATCTTTATTTTATCAGGGTAAAGAAATATTCATAATTGCCTTTTTACATTTCTGCCCTGCAATACAATTTTCAGCGTGTTAAAAATTAAAATATTAACAACTTCAGACAGGATCAATTAATATTATCATCACAATCAGAAACTTAGCTCACACAAGTACATTTACTCATAGTCATTCACGCACATAGAGAGAGAGAGAGAGAGAGAGAGAGAGAGAGAGAGAGAGAGGTCAAGCAATAGAGCTACTTAATATAAAAAAATCAATTTAAAATGAAAATATTACAATGATAGTTAAATGCTCGTGGAAACGTTGAGATAACTGAAACAGAATTATCGTTAAATGTGTGTACAAGATTTCATGACATGTGAAAGCAGATGTCTTTTGAATGTGGTGTAATTATCAGTTACGGAAGGATAGGACGACAGTGGTTCTAGGCATCGCTTACTAACGAGCGTGCGTGACTTGGCTGCTGGCAGATTTTGAAAAAAAACTATGCAAAGCCATTACAAACCCCTTACCACCCCGTTCAATAGTATAACAGTTTGAATGTATAAAACATAATCCGATTGGTTGTAGCAGAATAGACTAACAGTAGTGATTAAAAACGATTTGAACCCAGCATTAGTTGCCACTCGAAGAAAAATATTTAACTAATAGTAATAGGTTATCATCAGAAGCAAGGGATTTATGACCAGTGCCTTCGCTATTCTGTATCAGTGGGGATCTGGATGTGTCCATTGATCGCCGGTTAACCTACAAATTGTGCATTATTTCATTGATGCGGTAAGATGAATATTTATGTAAACCTTATTATTGAATATGTATTTGTATTACTGAATGTGTATACATTATTGATGGGTAGAGCCTAAACCAGAAAGGCGCCAAACTCAACACTTTGTGTATGCCACCAGTGATAGTAGAGAAGATTACCATTTCTGTTAAAAGCCAGGCAGGCTTTCTTAAACTTTGGGAGAGAATGAAAAGATATAGATGGAAATAAAATATGACATTATTATAATTGGTAGGTCAGAAAACCACTGGCCGTCTTCAGAAAGTCACAGTGTTTTCACATGACTTCATAAATTAACTATAACTTTCCTATGAAAGGAATGTATCAAACTGATGATTGAAATTTTCCTGAGTATGAAGCTGTCACCCCATCAGATAGGAACGATAGCTGTTTATGTAGCCATTGATACTGATTTTGAACCTGTTGATGATGCTTAGTTGGTTAGGGAAGGAGAGATATGTTTGAAAATACTGAGAAGGCCTTAATCCTCTTAATTTCAGGGTTCCATGCTGAAACCTTCAGTGAACCATAACATACTTATTGTATCTACACGTTTGAGGCAAGAAGAAGCTGATTACTCACAGACTTTGAAGATTGCTGCCTCAGTATTTATAGTTTGCAGTCGTGTATACTATCGTGTTGGACGAAAGACCACAGTGATCCTGGACTTTCAGATAAGAACCATAGACGGGTTCATGAGTTTACACCTGGCATGTTCTCTCTATTAGTAAAATCAACACAGAGTTCTTAAAATGATGAACACATTTGTTCCTCCTAATAGTGACATTTAATATATATATATATATATATTATATATATATATATATATAATATATATATATATATATATATATATATATATATATATATATATATATATATATATATATATATATATATATATATATATATATTTGAGTGCTTCATCGGACATTTCAATTCACAGACATTTTTAAGATATAAACAGACAAGTCGTCTTTTTGATTTGATTCACATTTATGTAAATATATTCACATTCGATTTAAGTTTTAAACATTTCTGTACCCAAGAAATTGGGGTACAGAAAATTAAAATTGTAAAAAATTGTTACTCAAACTTTAAATACTGATTTGTTTAATCCTTTTCATTGAATTAAATTAGCGGTTGTTGTCATTATCTTTACATCACATATCACATTACCCTAGACACCTAGCCAGATAACAACCAGACACCGTAACATATAAGTAGGATCAAAATATATCGCAGATTGAGGTCGTAGGGTGGTAGCAGTCAGGTTCCCCGAGAACAAGCTTCTTCACTATTTAGACTCAGGGGCTTGCATAGCTGACCTCACTCTGTAGATAAGTAATATTTTAGTCAATAACATCAAAACCCACCACATATATTGGGACGCTCGCTCCGGGATTTCAAAATTTGTAATATTTAGCTGTGTGGAGAGTCAGGTGAAATATCCTTGCCCATTATTAGTTAATTAATTAGAGATATTTGTTGGTTATTTGGTTTAGTTAATCATATTTAGTACTAACTATAGGATGGCGGACTTGATCAAATTCAGATCTGCTGCTGTGCAGTCTGCGAAGGAAATGGGAATGGAGGGGCAAGGTCTGATTGCATATGTAACAGCAGAGTGTGATAAATTTATTGAACGAGAAGATAGAAGGTTAGCCGAAGAAAGGAAATTAGAGGCTGATAGATTAGCAGAGGAGAAAAGAATTTTATTAGAAGATGCTAGGGAAGCTAAGAAATTAGAAGCTGATAGGGAGGCTGAAATAAAAAGGTTGCAGTTGGAGGAAAAACGATTACAGATGGAGGCTGAGGAAAAACGATTACAGAGGGAACATGAGCTACGACTAAAGGAGTTGGAGTTGCAAGGCCATGCTCCTGAAAATGGTAATAGCCCATCCACCTCCGACTCTGCTGCAAGCCAGGTGGCCTCCAACTCAGCCATGAGTTTTCATTTAGACCCTTTTATCGAAAAAGACGATGACATCGAGTCATTCTTAAATAGATTTGAGAGACTAGCTACAACGTATGGGTTGGAAAAAGAAAGGTGGAGTCTAAAAGTATCCCAAGGGCTCAGGGGAACCTCGTATGAGGTATTTTCCAAGTTAAGTAAGGAAAATCAGGAAGACTATGACATTCTCAAGCAGGCTCTCCTAGTTAGGTATGAGAAGAATAGTGAATTTTATCGAAAGAAATTTAGACATGCTAAACTACTTACTGGGGAGACTTACCCCCAGTTCTCTGCACGCCTGGAGACATACCTGGAGAAATGGACTGTGTAGTGGGTTTGATGGTATTATATGATGGTGATAGTACTACGTGTGATGCATGAGGTCAGCTGTGAAGGCTCCTGAGATAATATGTAACTGTGAATTGTCAGAAGGCCCTTCTCGCTACCACTACGACCTCACACTTATCTTTTTTTTTTCTAATGAATGTGGCTACGTTAAATGTCTAGGGTAATGATATGTAATGTGGTGTGATAGTTTATAGACACACACACAGATATTTAAGAAGTCTAATAATATTAACAAATGTTATAATACACTGAACTAACTCAAGTGTGTAAAAATTTTGATAGAAATTTTCTTACATTTATTTCGTTCTGGACCAAGTTTTATTTTGACCAGAACTTATGAAAGATTTAGAAATTTTGAAAGAAATGCATGGAATATTACATAATAAATGCAAGGGTGTACATATGTATGTTACTAGACTATTTAGTTTTATTAATGTTTATAGCAGTCATCTAATTGGGAGGATAGTTAATGGTTGTGCTGTTGGGGTGGCCTCATCACTCCCGATCTATAGTGACTACACATTGTCCAGTAATGGCAGGAATTTTATGGGATTGTTAGTAACTAAATGGAGTTGGTGAATTTCCAGCAGACCAGAGGCTCACTCAACTTTGAATAGGTAGCTCTGGTGCTGAGATCTGGTGGCCCCACCTCTCCGTGCTTGGGGGGCAATATAAGACTTATGGTGGCCCCACCTCTCCGTGCTTGGGGCAATAAGAAAATGCTCTGACACAACGTTACTGCACGGATCCACTCGTGTAAAATCACCAACTCATTCGACACCGCTTGGGTGCCAACTGAAACTCACAGCTCTGCAATCAAAGTATTATTTATGTGTCAAATTCCATTCTCTAACCATGACTGGACACACACTACACAACAACAACATATAGACGGGTCAGATCTCTCTGACCATACAGCACATTTTACCATGTTGGTTTCACATCGGGTAAGTCCTCCCAGACTACAGATTCTGAAATAGGTTCATTAGTTTCCTGCCCTAAATAGGATAGGTAATATGTTTCATTGTTCTCAACACTTGATCTGTCCTTCCTAACCCTTGCTGGAGTTTATGTATATTGTTTGTCCCTAGACCCTGAACTAGGGCGGGGGGTCTAGAGCAAATCCTTACTTGTTTGTAAGGCTAGATTTCGATATGGCAGTATCAAATCACTCGAAACATTAAACAATATTCAAAATATACAAAGAAATAATTTCAATCTTACCAGATTATGAATAAAGAACACAGAAATGCTAGCAAAACTCAGCTGAGCTGCTGGCTATAGTATGGCGTCCCTGAACTTATTTCAATTTATTTCATTTGGAAATCACCACACTTGAAATTTACTGTGTCTATCACTGGACAACTTATTCTGAATGACCCCAAATGCGCGTCTGAGCGCCGATAATATGATTGTCTGTGGCCAATCACTGCCTTGTGTTTTTCAATTCAAATTTCCTACACTAAAGTCATTTCAGTCATGCTTCAGTCAAGTATGGATTTTTATCTGTTAGTCCGTCCGTCTCTACTTGCGTTTTCACAAAAACGTACTTGGTTTTTGAACCAACCTATTCGTCCCCTCTACAATTTTTGTCTGTAAAGTTATTTTTAGCCACAGCTTCCACCAATTCCCCTTCTCTTTCATTCTAACTAGATTTGGACACTTGAGTCTTCAAGGTCGCGATTTTTGTGCAAATAGTGACATGTTTGATTCAATGCAGTCTTTCGCTGATGTGAACAACACAGTCTTTTGTCAATGTCTTCATTATTATCTATCCGTCTGTATAATTAAAAGCATATTATTTCACTGCTCAGAATGGGCCATCCGGCCAGCTAATTTTTATATTCCTAACATTAATATTAAGAAAAAGTTACTTTTTAAATTTTGTAATATTTCAAGCATCTGCGTTTAGCCGCTGAATTCAAATCAAAGGCTTGGTATCGCATAAGCGTCCCTTTCCGTACCTCGTGTCAATTTGGGGACGTGAATTTTTCCTTTCCCCCCCCCCCCCCCCAAATTGCGTCTCCTTAGCCTTGCTAGTCTCACGCAATTTTTCAGTCATATTTTTTTCCTTTTGATCCGCCGTTCTCATCCCGTTCAAATGGTAACCGTTTTGACTTCCCGTCTAGCAAGTCAATTTTTATGGAGGGTGATGACCCGCGGTCAGGGCGATCATGTACTATCAGCAGCCTACGCATTATGTTTTTATCCTTACATGTTATCTTTTGAGGTATTTTAACGTTGTATCTCTGTTAATTTTACGACAGACTGCTCTGGGAAAAAACCCAAGATTTAAAGGAAATGATTATGATGGAGCAGGTAAGGGAGTCCATGGCTCCAGACCTGAGAAAATTTCTCACGGAACAGGGTGCTGAGAGACTGGGGGAGATCTTAAATGTGGCTGAACGTTATCAGGCAGCCCAGTCTGAGATAGCAGGAATGAAGAAGAAGCAATCAGAACATAATAAAAACCCCCAAAACCAAAACAAAGTTGACAGTAAGGACAAGTACAACCAAGGTAAACCACACTATGATAGACCAAGGTATGACCAACGTGATAGGAACCTGCAATTCAATGAAAGAAAACCTTTCAACCAAGAAAGGAAATGGTGTAAGAGGGACAATCATGACACCAAAGACTGTAAAAAGAAACCTCCTCACTTCGCTGCAATGAAAACGGGGAACAAGGGATTAAAGGACAAACCTACTGGACAGCAGGAACCTTATCACCCCCCAGTTTGTGAAGAGGTTGTATGCAATGGGGCCACCATTAGGTGCCTTTATGATACAGGATTGGATTTTGACTCAGTCGTGAGCTCTCACCTGGTGCACCCAGATCAATACACCACGGAAACAGTGGAGATCCAAGGGGCAACCAAGGACGTAGAAGCCAGGACACTTCCCATTGCCAGAATCAGTGTAAAAACTCGCTATGTGGAAGAAGTGATTAGAGCAGCAGTGATAAATAAACCAATATACCCTCTGATATTGGGGTGTAAGTATGTCTTTCTGGGAAAACCCAAAAGACCTGTGGTCATGGCAACAGTACAGACCAGATCACAGTCAAGAAAGGAGGTAGACAATCCAATAAATACTCATCCAGAGGAGATGAGGAAGGCACAGGCTGAGGATAGGTCACTCAAGCCGTGTTTTAAGAAATTGCCTAAATGCCATACACCTCCAAACAAAAGAGACTAATATATGAAGAATAAACTGATCTATAGGAAGACTGGAACTGGATCCACTGGTCACGGACAGCTGGTACTTCCCACTTCATATAGGGAGAAAGTGATGGAGTTAGGACATGCGATTCCCTTCAGTGGTCATATGGGGATCAGCGCCACAGGACAGCGTAAAGCTTGTCATTACTTCTGGCCAGGAATAACGGAAGATATAAAACGATATGTCAAATCCTGTCCAGAATGCCAAAGGGTAGCTCCAAAACATTGGACTGCTCCTGCAACCTTAGGGGAGATGCCCATAGTGGGAACCCCTTTCAAAAGGGTTGCAGTGGATATTGTGGGACCTCTCACACGTACCAAGAGGAGGAACAGTTACATTCTTACTCTGGTGGACACTTGTTCTATGTGGGGAGAGGCGGTAGCCTTGTCATCAATCGACTCGAAGCATGTGGCAGAGGCATTACTCACGATATTCACAAGGTTAGGATTTCCCCACCAAATCTTGACTGATAACGGATCTCAGTTCAAGGGGAGACTAACGGAAGAAGTTTTCAGGATATTCCAAGCCAAGCACTTTCACTGTAGTCCGTATCACCCCACAGGGAACGGCCAGGTAGAAAGGTTCAACGGAACACTCATTTCTATCCTGCGAAAGCTGGCCCATGAAAAACATGATACGTGGGATCAATACTTACCCGCTGCGTTGTGAACGAGCTGACCACTCGTCTCAAAACTGGCTGGAAACTCGCAAATGATAATCTAAGACAAGCCAGGAAGAAACATGCTGCATACTATAATAAGAAAGCGAAGGATAGGGAACTAGCTGTGGGGGAGAAGGTGCTTCTTCTACTACCCGGCAGCAGTAACAAATTGCAAATTGGATGGCAAGGTCCATACACGGTTCTAGAAAAGGTGTCTAGAACTAATTATAAGATAGATAAGAAAGGGAAAGAGAAAATCTATCACGTGAACCTCCTAAAGAAGTATCTGGATAGACAAAACCAGGAAGGGACACATTTAATGACCTTGGCTATCGCAACGGAGATGAAAAACGAACCACTCGCCTCTCACGAATACCCCCTAAAACCCTGCAAAACACCTGCACAGGTCAAAGTCAGTAAACACTAGACAAAGAATCAGAGAGAGCGGATTCAAAAGGTTCTGGAAAATCATACGGACGTGTTAACGGACAAACCGGGGCACACCAATTTGTTGGAATATGACATGAAACTATTAGACCCAACACCCATCTGTATGAGAGCCTATTCTATCCCATTCGCAAAAGAAAAAGCTTTGAAAGAGGAGATAGATTAACTGTTAAAAGAAGGGATTATTTCTCACAGTGAATCTCCTTATAGCTCTAGTGTGGTATTGTTGAGGAAACTATCTGGGGAACATAGACTGTGCATAGATTACAGGAAACTGAATGCTGTCACAGAAAGTCAGGTGGATCCATTACCTGATACTAATCAACTGTTTGCCAGGCTGAACAAGGCAAAATATTTTTCTAAGGTGGATCTTAGCAAAGGCTATTATCAGATTCCAGTAAAGCCTGAGGTTCGACCTTATCTAGCCTTTAGCACCTCGGAAGGTCATTATGAGTTCAACATGTTGCCGTTTGGGTTGAAAAATGCCCGAGTGTGTTTTCTAGGATGATGCGAAACTTGTTGGATCCACTGAAAAATCCATGCATTACGAATTTCATGGATGATATCCTCATCGCTACTGAAACATTTGAAGAACACGTTAACTCTTTGTATATGCTATTTGATAGACTCAGAGAGGCAAACTTGACTGCTAGACCAACAAAATGTTGTATTGGATGCAAGGAGTTGGAATTCTTGGGACATACGGTATATCAGGGTAGCATGACCCCTGACCCCAAGAACCTGGAGTAATTGCAGAGAGCACCGAGACCACAGACAAAAAAGGATGTGCGATCCTTTGTGTCACTGTGTGGGTTTTACCAAAAGTACATAAAACATTTTAACTCTATATGTGCTCCTCTGACGGATTTAACGCGTTAGGGACAACCTGATAAAATTAATTGGTCAGCACAGTGCGAATTGGCATACCATGAGTTAAAAGACAAACTCACCAGCAAGCCTATATTGAAATTACCTGATTTGAGTCAGGAATTTGTGGTAAGAACGGACGCAAGTAACGTGGGATTGGGGGCCACATTGTTACAAAGGTCCACTTCACCAGATGGGGAACTGAACCCAGTTGCTTATGCCAGCCGCAAATTAAACAAAGCGGAACAAAACTATTCAACAAGTGAAAAAGAATGTCTAGCTTTAGTCTGGGCTACAAAGAAGTTCCAGATCTATCTTTATGGTAGAACATTCGTGGTACAAACAGATCACCAGCCATTGGTATTTTTGGCACAAGCCAGACATGGGAATGCTCGTTTATTAAGGTGGGCGTTGCTCATCCAACCTTATTCATTTACTATTGAATACATTCCTGGTTCGCAAAATGTGGGAGCAGATTTCTTGAGTAGACACCCTGTTGAAGAAAATCAGGATATTCAAAAAGACTAGTGAGCTACTTTGATCTATGTGCATCACGGATCATAAACTTGCATCAGAATGCATGTTCTTAAGTGGGGAGATATGTAGTAAGATCCCTGATGCCCGATCAAATAGGTAAAATATTACTGCTTAGAAATTCAAATACTATAGAAACAAAATAGGACAGTTGCGCTCAGCGTCTTCGCCGTCGCCCTAAGTCGCGCAGGTTTTGAGAAAACCTTAACGCAAAGTGAATGTTACCGTCTTTCAATAGTACAAGCGTTTCATACTCCGTCCTTGAAACTAAATATAACATTTTGACAACTTAGGCGTGTTCGTTCCAAGAAAGAGTGAGAAAGAAAAAAAACGGAGGAATGACGGAAGGATAGGACGACAGTGGTTCTAGGCATCGCTTACTAACGAGCGTGCGTGACTTGGTTGCTGGCATATTTTGAAAAAAACGGTGCAAAGCCATTACAAACCCCTTACCACACCGTTCAATAGTATAACGGTTTGAATGTATAAACACTTAGATTGCGAGACTGTAGTGAAAAACACACAGACAAGCTCTCATTTCCTGTAGATTTGTATTGTCGAATGAAATTCAAACGCGTTGCTGCGTTTTGAACAGAACGATAGGGAGGGGGAACGTTACCAATTTGAAAGTGTAATTTATTTTTGAAAAAAAAGACAAGTGGGGCATAACATAATCCGATTGGTTGTAGCAGAATAGACTAACAGTAGTGATAAAAACGATTTGAACCCAGCATTAGTTGCCACTTGAAGAAAAATATTTAACTAATAGGTTATCATCAGAAGCGGGAGCCGCGCTAGCGTAGTGGTTACAACACCGCTCTGGCGACCGGGTGATACAGGATCAAACCCGGGCGACGGCATTTGAGGATTTTTCGTCGACCGGGATTTGGACTGGATTAACTCGAGACCTGGCGAGGACATTTGAAGGAGTGTCGTCGACCAGGGACTGGCGGCTCCTGAGCCGACCCAGCTGCAATGGGTACCTCCGAAATCGGAGAGTATTTGCCTGAATGGCGAGGGACACCTGTCTCTGTACAAGAAATAAAGGGAAACTCACGTAAAAATCAATGTCAGGTTAGACATAAAATAATAACCTGAGATTTCGCCTCGAGTATTAGCGGGCGTACGCAAAAAAAAAATAATCAGAAGCAAGGGATTTATGACCAGTGCCTTTGCTATTCTGTATCAGTGGGGATCTGGATGTGTCCATTGATCGCTGGTTAACCTACAAATTGTGCATTATTTCATTGATGCGGTAAGATGAATATTTATGTAAACCTTATTATTGAATATGTATTTGTATTACTGAATGTGTATACATTATTGATGGGTAGAGGCTAAACCAGAGAGGCGCCAAACTCAACACTTTGTGTATGCCACCAGTGATAGTAGAGAAGATTACCATTTCTGTTAAAAGCCAGGCAGGCTTTCTTAAACTTTGGGAGAGAATGAAAAGATATAGATGGAAATAAAATATGACATTATTATAATTGGTAGGTCAGAAAACCACTGGCCGTCTTCAGAAAGTCACAGTGTTTTCACATGACTTCATAAATTAACTATAACTTTCCTATGAAAGGAATGTATCAAACTGATGATTGAAATTTTCCTGAGTATGAAGCTGTCACCCCATCAGATAGGAACGATAGCTGTTTATGTAGCCATTGATACTGATTTTGAACCTGTTGATGATGCTTAGTTGGTTAGGGAAGGAGAGATATGTTTGAAAATACTGAGGAGGCCTTAACTCTCTTAATTTCAGGGTTCCATGCTGAAACCTTCAGTGAGCCATAACATAGTTATTGTATCTACACGTTTGAGGCAAGAAGAAGCTGATTACTCACAGACTTTGAAGATTGCTGCCTCAGTATCTATAGTTTGCAGTCGTGTATACTATCGTGTTGGACGAAAGACCACAGTGATCCTGGACTTTCAGATAAGAACCATAGATGGGTTCATGAGTTTTCACCTGACATGTTTTCTCCATTAGTAAAATCAAAACAGAGTTCTTAAAATGATGAACACATTTGTTCCTCCTAATAGTGACATTTATATATATATATATTTGAGTGCTTCATCAGGACATTTCAAGTCACAGACATTTTCTGATTTGATTCACATTTATGTAAATATATTCACATTCGATTTAAGTTTTAAACATTTCTGTACCCAAGAAATTGGGGTACAGAAAATTAAAATTGTAAAAAATTGTTACTCAAACTTTAAATACTGATTTGTTTAATCCTTTTCATTGAATTAAGTTAGTGGTTGTTGTCATTATCTTTACATCACATATCACATTACCCTAGACACCTAGCCAGATAACAACCAGACACCGTAACATATAAGTAGGATCAAAATGTATCGCAGATTGAGGTCGTAGGGTGGTAGCGGTCAGGTTCCCTGAGAACAAGCTTCTTCACTATTTAGACTCAGGGGCTTGCATAGCTGACCTCACTCTGTAGACAAGTAATATTTTAGTCAATAACATCAAAACCCACCACATATTCACAACTTTTATTAATTGATATAATTAGCGTTTCCAAATGGACAATTTCCTCCACACACTTTCATCTGTAGGGTATCTAGTAGTATTCATTGGATTGTCTTGAGTTGTTACCGCCAATGCCGGTCCCAAGCCCGGATGAAAAAGGAGGAGGGCGGCCTGCATGGAGGCCGTAAGGAGGCAGCCCCTCCACCATGCAAAGGCACAACAGGCCAATCACCTGTTTGTCTTAAACTATGATTACGAGCAATACAAGAGAGAAAACCGGACTGATTCTAAAGGCGACGAACTGGAACGGACTACGGACTACGACTTATGGAACTTGGAACACAAGAAGTATAAATGGGAAGGAAGAGGAGCTGGTGGAAGAGATGAGGAAAGCAAAACTAGAAATCCTGGCTATAACGGAAACAAAGAAAAAAGGACAAGGAGTCATGGATCTCGATGGCAACACGCTGCTCTACAGTGGTGTACCCATGTCTCAAAGAGCTAAAGGGGGCGTGGGTTGCATTGTGGCCCAAAATCAAAAAGATAGTATCAAGGGATGGAACTTTGTCTCGGAGCGCATTATGGTTGTTAAACTAAAAGAAGGAGAAACCATAGTCAACCTGGTCATAGTGTATGGGCCAAATGAGGATGAGAGAGCAGAGGTCAAGGAGGAATTCTTCGAGCTGCTTCAAAGGACAGTGGATGACTGCCTAGATGAAGTTATCATGCTCGGAGATTTTAATGCCAGAGTTGGAAATGACCATGCTAGATGGGGTGGAGTTATCGGAAGATATGGAGAAGATACTCTCAATGACAATGGAAAGCGACTCCTTAGATTCTGCAGTGAGCAGAATCTGATCATTACAAACACAAAGTTCCCCCATAAGCGCATACATGCATACACTAGATGTGAACCAACAAAGAATGAGAAGTCAGTGATCGACTATGCCATTGTTCGGAGAAGCTCATTCAAATATGTCCGAGATGCTAGAGTCTGGAGGGGGCCAGAGATTGGAAGTGATCACTACCTGCTAACAATCAAAAGAACAACTGAAAGAGTTGCTCAGCCTAGGAACTGCCCAACATCACGCAAGAAACCAAGTAAACGAGCAGGAGAAATGAGCATTAGGACCTACAAGCTGAGAGAGCCAGAAATTAAGACCAGATATCAGGGGCTTATTGCTGCAGCGGTGAGCAACACAGAAGAACGACCTGATGACTTGGAAACCCTCTGGATTAAATTCAAGGATATCATAAAGACAGCTGCTGCAGAAGCATGCGGTGAAGTCCGACTTGGGAACAAGAGAAAGAGGACACCTTGGTGGACAGAGGAAGTCAAAGAGAAAATAAGAGAGAAGAAAATGGCATGGAAACAATACTTAGGAGCTAAAAACACAACAGGACAAATGGAAAAATATAGAGAATATGTGACACTCAGAACAGAAGCAAAGAACAAAGTGCTAGCAGCAAAACAGAAGTCCTGGGAAGAATTTGGAGAAAAGCTAGAAAAAGATGCACAAGAAAACCAGAAATTGTTCTATAAGACCCTAAAGAACATGAGGAAGGAAAAACAATGCCCTCTCAAATTTATAAAGGACAAGCAAGGCAAATTGCTTACTGCCCCGAAGGAAGTAATGGAAAGATGGAAAGAATATTTCTCAGAACTCCTGGATGGTGAGCATGGTGAAGCATCAGAAATGATAACCACTAGCACAGAAGAGAAAACCAATGATGGTGAAGATGACATAAAGATGGAAGAACTGAAGGCAGCACTGGAGAAAATCAAGATGGGCAAAGCAGCAGGGCATGATGGTATAACACCAGAAATGGTTAAGTACATGGGAGCATCAGGCGACCTATTACTCTTAAGGGTCCTACAGGCAGCGTGGTGCAACAAGACCATACCAAAGGATTGGGAGATTGCCATCATAACACCAATTTTCAAAAAGGGTGACAATCGACAGTGTGGAAACCATAGAGGCATATCCCTTCTCAGTGTCCCTGGTAAAATCTACTCTAGAATCCTAGAGCAGAGACTCCGACGCCTAGCTGAGCCACAATTGGATGAGGTCCAGTGCGGATTCCGAGCAAACCGAAGTACTCAAGACCTAATCTTCACACTCAGACAGCTGAGTGAAAAGGCCCTTGAGTATAAGAGTGAGATCCATCTTTGTTTCATAGATCTGGAAAAGGCGTTTGACAGGGTCCCCTGGAGCAAACTTTGGGACTGTTTGGCAAGGAAGAATATTCCAGCACCTCTGATTCATGCTATACAGAGCTTCTACAAGTCTTGCAGAAATTATGTGAGGACAGCAAACCATAAGTCAGAAGAGTTCAGGACCACCACTGGTGTAAGACAAGGTGATATCCTATCACCTTACCTCTTCATACTCCTTATGGACGATGTCATCAAGGCATGTAAGGAGAGAACAAGAAAGTATTCAGTGGGGTACTGGAAGATGAGACAGGTCTATATTTCGGAGCTGGCATTTGCTGATGATGTTGCCCTGATTGCTAAATCAGAGGCACATCTCCAATCCAACCTGCAAGGCTGGAAGGAAGAGCTGGAGAAGAGAGGGATGGTCATAAGCAGCTCTAAAACAAAATCCATGGTGATATCACGAGAAGAAAGAAAACATCAGATTAAGCTGGGAGAACAGGTCCTGGAGCAGGTCGACCACTTTAAATACCTCGGAGCTATTATAGACCGAAAGGGAGGCATCAAAGAAGAGTTGGCCACTCGAAAAGCAGCAGCTGGGAGACTTTTTCAGGCCATAAATCGAGGATTCCTCAGCAAGAGAGAGGTTGGTAAGAAAACGAAGATGGCTGTATACCGCTCCACCTATGTCCCAGTCTTGACATATGGATGCGAGTCATGGGCAATGACTACAACCCACAAAAGCCAGATCCAAACCTCAGAAATGAGGTATCTGAGGAAGGTGGTTGAAGTAACAAGAAGAGACATGGTCCGCAACCAGACGATACGTCAAGGCCTAAAATCCCACCCCCTGCAGACCCAAATAGAACAGTCCCAACTAAGATGGTTTGGCCATGTCTGCAGAATGGGAGAAGATCGGCTACCACGACAAGCATGGGAAACAAAGAGCCAGGGATCCAGACCCCAGGACGACCCAGAGTCCGCTGGGAGGACAACATTAGACAATCTTTGAAGGATCGAGGACTAGAATGGAACCAGGCCAGGAGGAAGACAGCCGATAGGATAGTCTGGCGCTCTCTCTTCCAAACCTCTACACCTCACGGTAGAAGGGGAACGACTAAGTAAGTAAGTCTTGAGTTGTTAGTTGACATCTGGTAAAAGCTGTATGTGCTGGGTGAGACTTATCTAACATAACTTTTTTCATGTAATTTAGTCTTAACTCCTTTCTCCGTAATTCTAAGGGTAGAATTCCTAAAGCCAGCTCTACAGCACCCATTGATGTTGATCTGATTGCACCTGCTATTGTACATAAAGCCTGGTGCTGAATTCTAATTTAATCTTGTTACCGTGTGCAGCAGAGTCATATATTATACTTCCATACTCTATTTTTCCTCTAATAAAAGATTTATAAAAAGTGAGCATTGTCTTAGTGCTTGCACCCCACCCATTACCTTTCAAATATCTTAACAAGTTAGTCAATCCTCTGCAAGACTCCATTAGTTTATCTATGTGTCTATTCTAGTCCAATGTCATTCCTAGATATTGAGTGGTTTGCACTGTATTAATATTTTGCCCTTGGATATTTATGTCTATAATTTTATTTCTAACAACCCTACCTTTACTGAAGATCATTCCCACTGTTTTATTTATATTCAGCTGAAATCCCCATTTTGTCATCCATTTCTTCTTCTTTGATCCTTAGCCGCCGGCCGTCAAAGCAGTCAGTAGCCATTACGCCTGGTGGCGTCTTGTAGGGCAACAACAAATTGATTCCACTTTGCTCGGTCGGCGGCCATCCTTCGTACAGTGCCCCAACTCTAGTTCATTCTTTGCATCTCAGCATCCACAGTCCTTGGATATTTATGTCTATAATTTTATTTTTAACAACCCTACCTTTACTGAAGATCATTCCCATTGTTTTATTTATATTCAACTGAAATCCCCATTTTGTCATCCATTTACATACTTTATTTCTTTGCTTTTGTAGATCCTTTTATAATATTTTGGCAGATGTTTCCCAGTTCTCCATATAGCAACATCATCTGCAAACTGTGACAATTTATTTTTTATATCACTAAATTCTTCACCTAAATCATTTACCATTATTGTAAAAATTGAAGGGGTATTCCATTTTGTTGCTCATATGGTTCTGATCTATCATTGTTTACATAAACAGTGAAATATCTATCTTGCAGGAAATTCTCTATATAATTATATATTTTACCGGTTACTCCTATCTTCTTCATTTTAAAGAGAGCACCCTTTCTCCAGCATTCATCATAAGCCCTATCTATATCTAAAAATACTACCACAGTT
Source organism: Oreohelix idahoensis (assembly GCA_024509875.1). Taxonomy (NCBI): domain Eukaryota; kingdom Metazoa; phylum Mollusca; class Gastropoda; order Stylommatophora; family Oreohelicidae; genus Oreohelix; species Oreohelix idahoensis. The sequence continues at coordinate 320,417 of JAMPIV010018580.1, read as the reverse complement.
TTTCTTTCTTTTAAAATCCTGATTTTACTTTGTGTTCCAATTTAATTATTTGATCCATAGCGCATCTGTTCTTCCTAAATCCTGACTGAGTTTGATTATATAAATTATTCTTTTCCAAATAAAACTTTAATCTTTTATTTACTATGGTTTCTAATATTTTACCTAGATGGGAAGTTAAAGAAATTGGTCTGTATGAACTGGCATCATGGGCATCTTTTTCTGGTTTTAGTATTGGAATGATCACTGCTGTTTTCCATGTTTTGGGAATTTTTTTCATGTATTCCAAATTTTGTTAAACAAGGATGTTTTAACTTCTATGGTACTTTTTGGCATGTGTTTCAAGATTTCGTAGCTCAAGATGATTTGCTGATGTATTCGTTTTGTATTTTCAACTTCTTCCATTGTAATATCTGCATTTAAATATGATAAATTTTCAGTATTATTAGGTACTTCTTTACCAAGTTTTTTAAGAAGTGTTGCTCTTCTGTTGACTTCAGCCTAACCTAGTTTTTCCTTAGAACTAACTCTATGATAGTATCTGGCCAGCACCTCTGCTTTCTGCCAGTCAGTCTTTGCCCTTTCAGGTCTTTTAAAGGAGGTATTATCATATTTTTAGTTCTGCCTTTAATGGCTTTTTAACTTATTCCACACATCTGTTAGTTGCAGGGTTCAGTGTTTGGTAGAAATTTCTCCAATGATTCTATTTTGTATTATTCTGTTTGATTCATTTCTTATAAATATCTAAATTATCTTCAGATCAATGCTTTCTATATTCCTGTAGAGCTTGTTTTCTTTGGTTTTTGAATTTCTGTACATCTAACTGTCCACCATGGTGATAACGGGCATTTCGCTAACTGTTATTGTGCAACTGTTGTCGTTCCGTGCTATATATATAATAGACTAAGCCACGCCCACACAGGGCTATTTATCATAAAGGTATATGTGCTACTGTTCTCTTGTCACGATGTGTAGAATGTTGCAAGTGGGTGCGTGTTAGGGTAGACACTCACGCCACAGGCACGTACATAAGAATCATGGAATGTGGTAAACGCCTGGTGACATTTAATGACGATTTATTAAGTCACGACATAATGACGTTTACATTCATGTACAGTTTATATCACAGCACGAACACATTGAACAATAATCTCAGCGCTATAATACTGCACACAGCAGTTCACATAATTAATGGCCTAAAGTCCTCATGACTCAATTCTGCGCTATAATACTGCCCACAGCAGTTAACATAAATAATGGCCTAAAGTCCTCACGACTCAATTCTGCGCTATAATACTGCACACAGCAGTTCACATAAATAATGGCCTAAAGTCCTCATGACTCACTTCTGCGCTATAAGACTGCACACAGCAGTTAACATAAATTATGGCCTAAAGTCCTCACGACTCACTTCTGCGCTATAATACTGCACACAGCAGTTAACATAAATTATGGCCTAAAGTCATCACGACTCACTTCTGCGCTATAAGACTGCACACAGCAGTTAACATAAATTATGGCCTAAAGTCCTCACGACTCACTTCTGCGCTATAAGATATAATGATTCCTACTAGCAATTTCGTACAAGACTGCACACCCGGCAGTCTGCAATAATCTCGCCTTCACTCATCTCAGCACGACTATATGACAAGGCCTAGAGTACTCACAAACATCCATACTGCAGCTTAGGAAATATGCTGTACACACAGCGAAATATAAGTCGACATTTTTTCAAAGCACTACGTAGGCATACACCATCAAAAACACACACAGCCTTGACCACCGCGGTCCAACACTCCGAACATTCTCTCTCTACGGGATCACACACTAGTCCCGCCAAAAAACCCAATCACGAGACTCGGCTGTTTAGAACACCGCTCTCAATAATCCATGCAGCCTAGCTGCGAGCTATTCACATGGCTCAAAACAGTACAGAATAAATACATCTCAACATTTGAGATTAAACAGCGTTTACACGCTTTCCTGTACTCTGTCACTCAAAAATAGAAGGAGATATTTCTATTATAAAGTTAAACAAGCCTCAGCTTAATCGAGCGTACAAGCACCGTAACTCACAATCTACCTTGCCCAAAAAACATATTCAGGATTACTGTCCTTTTTCATAGGATCAACTCGCTACAGTTTCCCACACACCCGGGAGAAAAAAAATGATTCTATCATTTTTTTTTTGAAAATTAACTCCCAAAACGAAAAAAAAAATTAAAAGATAATGAAGTTCTAACATATGTTTTACAAAATTCATCTTATGATAAGTCAGAAATAGTATATCTACAAAATATTAGCAGTAAATGTAAAGTAAATAACAATCATCCAACGTAATCAAGTAAGATTACTAAAATTAATCTATTAGAAGACCAAGCTAAGTATCTCAAAATTAATCTATTACAGAACTAAGTTAAGCATATACAATAATAATCAACAAGCAACAAACAATAGTAATAGAAATGACAATATCAAGCAAAAGAAGTATAATTCGAAAAGAAGTAAAATATGAAATCATCATATGAAAAACAACAAATAATATCACAATGTCAAATCATGTAAAGCAAATACAACTATCCCTGATCTAAAGTTACATCATTACTTGAACAATACAAAGAATGAAAGTCTAAGTAGCGTAACAGAAAAAAGTATACACGAAGCATAAAGTGAGACAAAGATGAAACACGGAAGTATAAACAACATATCAGATCATGCCGAAAAGACAACAGAAAAGATGTAAAGGGATCTTCTTCTTCTTCTTCTCGTTCGCTGTTGTTTAGAAATGTCTACACAAGAAGTCCGGTTTTCTGAATGTATGTCGCCGCGGTTGAAAGCCCCCCAAGACTCCCAAACAGCCTTGTGCGGACGCGCGTCCCCGTGGGCCAATGTTCAGCCCGCAATTGACCAAGCATGTGGCAGTCTTGCAGGATGTGTTCGGCTGTCTGTGCTGCCCGCCCACACGCACACAGGGGCGACGGGACCAATCCCAGTCTGCACAAGCGACCGCTCAGTCTGTTGTGTCCTGTTCTCACACGGAACAGGATCACCTGTTCCGCTCGATCAAGATATTGACAGCCGTCTCCCCGTTGATCAACCTTCCCGATGGCCCCGACAAGGGTCCCCCTTTCCTGGAATGTGATCGCCCGTTCTCTCCGCTCCCGTGTTGCTCCCTCCTCCGCCAACACACCTGCTCTCTCACCTCCTGGTATGCCACAGTGTGACGGCATCCACCGTAGCACTACCCCTCCCTTGATATCCACTTCGCACAGGACCTTGTTTAACTCTGGCAGCCTATCACTGCCGAGGGCCCGCAGAACCGACACCGCATCGGTAAGGAATACAACCCGCTGACACTGGCCCATTGTGCTATTTATCACTCCTGCAGCAATGCTCACGGCCTGCACCTCAGCAGCACAGCCCGAACAGAACATTCCAGCAGGTGAACAGGTGGACCCATCCTCCCCGTCCGGACAGACCACATAAACCCCCGCGCCCCCGCTCCCCACCGCCCCGGCCGCAGATCCATCAGCACACACCCGGACCCATGCCTCTCTGGGGCACAGCTCTCCAATCATGTCACACGCCGCCACTTTCCCCCGGAGAGCATTCAGCTCTCCCATGGGGCAGGTGGCAGCCACGGAGGTCCCAATACTGAAACTCTGATGCCGTTCCCATGGGGCCGGGAGGAGCGCGGGAGCCACCTCCCCAGCGATGTCCGGCAGTTCATCCCCGCATGTTCCAATTAGTTCCCTGGACCGATGCACAAAACTGCCTCTCCCCAACCTCCCACTGGCCAAATCTCCAAATCTAGCCCTCATTGGACGTGCGGGCACGCTCCTGCACCCCTCCGCCCGGATCAGGGTCCCAGCGTCTCGTCTGCATAACAAAGGCGGAACGCCTGTGATTCCCTCCACCTCATCCATTGGCGCGGCCCCCATGGCACCCGCGACCAACCCAAGCGCCCGACCCTGCACTCTATCCAAGGCCCGCAGGTGTGACCTGGGCGCTGCAGACCACGCCGCCGATCCGCACTCCAACATAGGTCCCACCGCACCCGTATACACCCTCTCCAGTGTTGCCTCGCCAGCTCCCCAACCCGATCCAGCCACCTTCCCCAGCATAGAAAGCTCTCCTCTCGCTTTAGCCTCTGCTCTCTCGATGCGGTGCCTCCACGCCATTCTCTTATCTAATGTAATGCCCAAGTACACCGGCCCCCCATCCGCCTGGACATGTACATCTCCAAGCCGCATATCTCCCGCCCTGTCCCTGTTGGAGAGCGCGAAAAGTGTTGCCGATGACCCTTCAGCGCCGATCTGCACCATCCATCTCTCCGCCCACGCTGCCACGTTGTCCGCCGCCCTCTGTATTCGCTTATCAGCGATAGCCAGATGTTCCCCCACACACCACACCACCAAGTCGCCAGCGCACAGGGCAGCTCTCACACCCTGTGGCAGACCGTGGATGAGGCCACCGATGAACACAAGGAACAGGGCGGGAGACAACACTGAGCCCCGAGGAACTCCATGCCCCAGGAGGACCCTCCCGCTGCCGCGACCCTCCACAGCGACTCCCGCTCTCCGATTGTGCAGGAACGACCGGATCCACCTTCTCACACCACCCTTGACTCCGCTCCCCTGCAGCTTCACCACTAACCCGTCCCTCCATACCCTTTCAAAAGCCCCCTGGAGATCCATCCATAGGGCAAAGACCCCTCTCCCTTCCCGGAAGGCATCCCCAACGACCCGTGACAGGCACGTGACCTGGCCCCCTGCGCCGCCGCACTCTCCAAACCCCGCCCGCCCTGGCACCAAAATCCTCTCGGACTCCAAGTACCACCTCAATCCCCTGTCGATCATCCTCTCCACCGTCCCACACACACAGCCTGCCAGGCCCACTGGTCCGCAGCCGGTGGCCCCCCTGCCGTCCCCTCCTTTCCCCACGATGGGACACATGAGCGCCTCTCTCCACACCCGTGGCACACTGCCCGTCATCCAACCGCAGCCGTACATCTGCAACAGCCCGCCCACCGCTGCACACCCCAGGTGCCCCAGCATCTCGCCGGCCACACCATCCGGGCCCGGTGACCCCCCGTCTCCAAGCCTCCACACGGCCGCTTCCAACTCGTCCACACTGAAAGGCCCGGACACAACGTCCGGACTGTCCCCACCAGCTCCAGTGTGGATCACCTCTTGACGAACGTCTCGCCGTCTGCGCAAACTGACGGAGATGTCACCCTCACCTCTGCAGGATTCCGCAAACATGTCCGCCGCCCGTTTGCCAGCACATAGTTTCCCCGCATCGTCTAGTGCAATGGCCCGTCGCCGAGAACTGCCATCGCCATTCAATTGTCCAGTGAGCCTCCACAACCCTCTCCCTTCCCCCTCAAGGTCCAGTTCATATGTTTTCTCCCTCCAGCCTCCCCTCCGGGCCCCCAGCTCTCCTCCAATGAACCCTGCCCTTGCCCTCCGCAGCATGATACGGCTCCGCTGGGATGGCCGCACCTCCGCAGCGCACCCCGCTTCACCCATATCCCCATGCAGGTCCCGTAGTGCGTTGGACCAACATGGTACACAGTTCCCCCTCGCTCCTCTCGGCACCGTCTCCCCCGCCGCCCTGAGCACTCCACCATCAAAATCCCAGACGACTCTGTCAACGTCCCCGTCCAGTACCCCAATATCTTTTGCAAGCAGACCCGCCCCGTGTTGACAAATGGACCAACCCGCTTTTTTACAATTCCATCCCGGCTGACCCGGACCCGCATCAACTGTTCCATTAACCCTGATGAACACAGGACGACGATCACCCCCCACCGAGCCGCTCTCCCACCTCCCCCTCCACCATCCCAGCCAAACCAGGCGTGCAGAATGCCAGGTCTGGAGTAGAGGTGCCATGCCATCCTCTGGAGCAAAAGGCCGGAGGACCATCAGGGTTGTTTAGAAGGGTTAGGCCATTGTCGTCTTGCCAGCCTTCTATCTCCTCGCCCCTTCCATCTAGCTGGCCGTATCCCCAGCCCCGGGAATGGCCGCCGAAGTCTCCCACCGCTACGAAGTTGCCAACGGGGACATCCACGCCAGTCATGCCCAGTGGCATGCCACCGGGGCAGCAGAAGCCCAGGAGATCCAGCCCCAGAGTGCCATGCCCTAGATGGACCACCTGGTACCCCGCACCCTCTCTATACGTCTTGGACTCCACAGCGTTGAGGCCACTCCCCATCAGTGCCAGCATGCCACCCCCCCCCCCTCCGATCCCCTCCGTCAACCCTGAAGCACCGACAGCCCCGCATCTTAAAATGCCTTCCCTCCTGTAGGTGGGCCTCCCGCATGCAGCACATGCCAACCTCCCTCCGAAATAGGGCACTCTCCAGTTCAGTCTTTCCGCCGCCGACTCCCCCCGCATTCCAACGCATGACACCCAGAGGGGCCGCCGTCCCATCTGGCCGGCCAGCCACTTTCTCCCTCCGCCTCCTGGCTCCATTTGGCGGACCAAGGAGACCTCCAGTAGCCGAGGGCGGACTCTGTCGAGGCTCAGAATCCGGCACCGCTCCTGCCCGGAGGGACCCCACAGGGCGAGCACCATAACGATAATTTCTCGACATCTGTTGTGTAGACATATTAAACCAAAGCGGGTTGCATGGTACCATGGTTGCTGGTGCGCCTCCTGGCCTGGTACATCTGACTTCAGCACCTGTTTCTTAAGGCAGAGTGTGCTCATGCCTCCCCCTCTGGCTGGGGGATTTGATTTTGCCTTTACCTCGTTTGCTGTCCCATCTTGCCTCCCGCTGGGGTTGATACCCAACCTTCGGCAAGATTACTGGGTATAACGGGGTCCACCACGAGTAGGTGAGGTAGACTTGGGCAGGAGAGGCTAAGAGACATGTTGAGTCTTGTATTGCGCATCACTGCCCCATTTGGACCCCATGTAAAGGGATGACGAATAGTCAACAAAGACAGATGAAAAGTAAAGATGCACACGTAGAAAAAGTTGTAACAATACCTTACAATAACTATTTAAGTCACACATCATATAGTATAAATTAATACAATTACGATCAAAAATTATAACACAAAATGACAAAAGTATATCTATACTAACAACACAAGGGAAAAAAAAACTTATGACAAAAAGAATAATAAGTAATTTAACCAAATTATAAAACTTATACATAACTAATAATATATTATACAAGATATCACACAAACAAAAATAAAACGCTATCAAAAGGTTTGCACTGACTCAAAGTCACGCGCTAAATACAGAAAAATACATCAAACATTAAAAAAAACAATTTCATGGAACTAATGACACTACACATTACTAACCATAATATACAGACTAGCATTGGCGCAGAAAAAAATATTACAACGTTCGAAAAAAAAAAATACATTTTCCAAAAAATAACATAACGTTTCGTAGCACTAAGTTGCATAAAAAAATATTTCATTTACAACCAATTCAAAGCTATAATAAATAAACCAACAATGAAATCGACTTTAAGAAAATGAAGGACATAAACAATCTATCTCTAAACAGACACACATTAACAAATGTAAGTATTTTTTTTCAAAAAATATACATCACATAAAACACATGAGAAAAAATTCAAGTGCTCATGAATTATCTAAAAGTAATTATTGCACCATTACAACTAATGAGTTTGTGCATAGGGCTGGCAAACTCAACATGTACAAAAAGTTATCCTAACAAAACTGCTACAAAAAAAAAAAACCAAAACAAACAACTGCAAGTTCAACAATAGAATATAACTAACAATAGAAACAAAAAATCATGGCAATCAAATGACGCATTAAATATTTCAACGAAATTACATGTTATTGCAAAACAAGAACATATCATTTATTATACTAACAAATACAAAAGAAAATATTTACTGTTTTAATTAAAAAAAAATCAGATGCAAATCTATCCCTTTCCTGTCAACATGTACTGACCCTGAGCAAGCAAAACATCAGATGTTTAGTGAGACGCTGAAAAGGTTACGCTTGATCGAACACAAGGACGCAAAGTTGACCTACTTTTCTCACCGCTAATATGTCACAGGAGCCTTGATTGTTATCGTAAAGTCGCTTCTGTCAAAATATATGAATGAAAATTTCCATTTTTATGAATGGTGAAATCTAATGAGAAAAAACGTAGAAGTCAAAATGACAATTACCCAGCACTTTGGTCCGAGTAAAGTAATGGTCTTTTCACAATGCCATCAGCTCTTCCCCCTTAACATGTAGACATCACAGAAGACTAGGGGACAACTTGACCGCTACTCTATGTCATCACTGCCGTAGGCTGAAACAAAGTGTTACATTCACAACACCGAGACACTTTCTCGTGATGAACAACATTATCAGATATAGTATTTGAAACACCACTGTTATTGTTACCTTGTTTATCTCTATTACAACTGACTCTGGGCTCATGCTGAGCAAAGTTAGCATACTTGCGCTTATTGTTTGTTACATGATGAAAATATTTATTACTACAGTTGCTTTGTTTACAAACAATGAATCTAGTCTTTTGCTGAGCCAAGTTACTCTGGTGATGTAGAGCAACATGTGGAGAGCTATTATCTCTCTTTATATTATTGTCAATTCCTTTATTATGACAAATGTTATGTCTATAACCCAAGTTAGCATTGTTGTTGTTAACATATCTTTTTTGACAAAAATTTCCACTAGACAGGACTTGCTTTCTAGTAGCAAAATCATTACTAGATTGATAGTTTTTCTTACAGTTATTTCTACTATAACTTACAGAATTCTTCGGATCAAAATGTTGAAATCCGCTAAATTGTTTACAATTCCTTGGAGAATCAAAATTACCACTTGATAAACTCCCTTGGTACTGTCTAATCTTGTGATTATATGTCTTACCATAACTGTTCTCCTTTTCACCTATGGGAATATGTTTACCAATCCCGTCAAACTGGCTGTGCTGAGTTTGACAAGTAACTGGACCGTTAGAATGTTTATTTTCCTGCCCATAGTGGGTTTCATTCCTGGAAAAAATAGTACTATGTTTATTCCCTGTTACAAGTTTATCAGAATCTGCAACAGTAAACACGTGATTGATTTTAGGAGCCTTAACTTGCAATTTCTTACATTTCTCTTCGTAATTAATAGAACTGGCTGAAACACAAGAATCTTTATTAGCCTGATGCCAAGAATTATCAATAGAGTCACTAGTACCACTAGCACTGGGAAAGTTGTATTTCCCACGAAAAGATCTATGTTTACCATGTATGGCCTCTCTATGAGCAAAAAGTGTATGGGGCTGACTTTTCGCAACTTTCTGTCTATCACTGTCAACATTGACAGAAGACCACATTTTGTTGTTCAAAACAATGTCAAGCAGGCCATCTACTCTTTTCCTTGCTTCCGCAATTTCACCATCTCTATGTGAGATCCCTTGACTAAGTTTCTTATTTAAATCATTAAGAGCCAAAATTCTGCAACCTTCTTCTGCTAGCAATTTCTGAATCTTAGCAACCTTCTCTTTCTCAGCCGTCAACTCTACCAATGTCTCTTTTCCATCCTGCTCTTTATTTACCTTTATTGACTGTGTTTCATTCTCACCATTATTATTATTCGCTAGCTCATCGACTTCCCCTGGAAATACAGTATTCTTCTCTTCAAGTTTATCAAAACATACATCATGTATCATTTCTATGTATAATCTTTCTCGCTCATTGGTTTCCGCTTTTAATTTTTCATACATGTCTTTTCTTCGTTGGATCTCTTGTGTAAGGTTTTCCACCTCAACATGCTTAACTTTCATCTGGACCTCCAACTCTTTGACCTTCAATAGTGAAGAATCCAAACTTGCTTGTACTCTAGCAAGTTCCAGGTTTGATCTATTTAAATCACTTGTAAGTTTAGCAAATTTTTCCTTAAGTTTACTCTCTTCAGCTTTACCCTTTAAGCATTTTTTTCTTTCCTGTCTGTTGACTCTTACTTTCTCATCTTCTAGCTTCTTTTCCTGATTGTCAGAAATGTCACAATGAATTATATTGTGTATACTCTTCAATATATTGTCGGGTTCATCATGAATATTCTTATACACAAAGGTCGAGCCGCAGCAAACCGGCTAAATTTCTAGCCATTCTTAAATGAGGGATGGACTGAAATCTATTCTCAGCAAAATCTCTTAGTGCTCTCGACGCACTGACCATAAATCTGTCCATCACGTGTGCTTCCAGCTCTGGTCCTTGTAATTTCTCAAAATCTTTACCTTCTTGAAATAAATATTCCAATAAAGGCCACATATTATCAGTATCTATTTCATCATCATCCATAGTGACTTATTTATTGAGATCGCTGTATATGTATCAATGAACCTTCTACTCCTGACAGCTAAATAACCATACAATAAATTGCAACTTTTCCTAATTACTGTCAGATGAATTTCTGTTCAAAGAGCCTTCATATGGTCATATCCATATCATGTAAGTCAACATATGTCAACAGTCATAAACTACTTATGCATTAAATTCTACTTATATGTCACTATAGACATAAACAACAATAACAACAGAATAAAAAATGCATAGAGTTCAGAAGGCCTGATGACATGCGTGAAATGACACACTTTACAGAACAAAAAATCACTTATCTGTCAATATTCCATTTCCTTCCGCCAAGACCTTAAATATCACATAATTCTGACGCTAAAACAGTCTATCGCCGAAAGGTACTGGATCTAGACTCTCTTCCCTTCAGGTCCTCGCTTCAGTAAGGTATGTGCTCGAATACTGCATAGGAGCACATGATGATCGTAACAGGAACACAGCAAACCCTCTCTTGACTTGAGGTATACTTGCAAAATGACTGGTACAACTGCACATACACTCGACTGGTACACGCTATCCTTCAGACGTTGGATCACCCCATAAACTGCTGGCTCGCTGCCTGATAATTTCGCTGCACATCTGATAGCAAATGTAGACTACAGACGTTGTTTTCCACAGGCACGACACAGGACGTCAACTGACAGTGCTATAAAGCTGATTATTACCACGAATAAGGCGTTTCCCAAATGCGCCACACAGGCAGACTACAAACTAGGCCACGGCCTGAAGCACAGGAGACCCAGGCCACGCACGAAGTGCTCTCAAAACTAATGTTGCGGGTGTCAGAACCCGAAAAACAAGTCCACCAAATGATACAGATATGTGGACTGTATCGATAACGATATTATCCTTCCGTCTGTTAAATAATCTCTCAAGTTAGAGAAACTCTTGTCACGCGAATGTCATATCCATTCGTTCCAATTGACTGTAAACCACCAACTGATAACGGGCATTTCGCTAACTGTTATTGTGCAACTGTTGTCGTTCCGTGCTATATATATATAATAGACTAAGCCACGCCCACACAGGGCTATTTATCATAAAGGTATATGTGCTACTGTTCTCTTGTCACGATGTGTAGAATGTTGCAAGTGGGTGCGTGTTAGGGTAGACACTCACGCCACAGGCACGTACATAAGAATCATGGAATGTGGTAAACGCCTGGTGACATTTAATGACGATTTATTAAGTCACGACATAATCACGTTTACATTCATGTACAGTTTAGATCACAGCACGAACACATTGAACAATAATCTCAGCGCTATAATACTGCACACAGCAGTTCACATAATTAATGGCCTAAAGTCCTCATGACTCAATTCTGCGCTATAATACTGCCCACAGCAGTTAACATAAATAATGGCCTAAAGTCCTCACGACTCAATTCTGCGCTATAATACTGCACACAGCAGTTCACATAAATAATGGCCTAAAGTCCTCATGACTCACTTCTGCGCTATAATACTGCACACAGCAGTTAACATAAATTATGGCCTAAAGTCCTCACGACTCACTTCTGCGCTATAATACTGCACACAGCAGTTAACATAAATTATGGCCTAAAGTCATCACGACTCACTTCTGCGCTATAAGACTGCACACAGCAGTTAACATAAATTATGGCCTAAAGTCCTCACGACTCACTTCTGCGCTATAGGATATAATGAATCCTACTAGCAATTTCTTACAAGACTGCACACCCGGCAGTCTGCAATAATCTCGCCTTCACTCATCTCAGCACGACTATATGACAAGGCCTAGAGTACTCACAAACATCCATACTGCAGCTTAGGAAATATGCTGTACACACAGCGAAATATAAGTCGACATTTTTTCAAAGCACTACGTAGGCATACACCATCAAAAACACACACAGCCTTGACCACCGCGGTCCAACACTCCGAACATTCTCTCTCTACGGGATCACACACTAGTCCCGCCAAAAAACCCAATCACGAGACTCGGCTGTTTAGAACACCGCTCTCAATAATCCATGCAGCCTAGCTGAGAGCTATTCACATGGCTCAAAACAGTACAGAATAAATACATCTCAACATTTGAGGTTAAACAGCATTCACACGCTTTCCTGTACTCTGTCACTCAAAAATAGAAGGAGATATTTCTATTATAAAGTTAAACAAGCCTCAGCTTAATCGAGCGTACAAGCACCGTAACTCACAATCTACCTTGCCCAAAAAACATATTCAGGATTACTGCCCTTTTCATAGGATCAACTCGCTACACATGGTACTAGGTTTTTGTTCCAATGTTCATTATTTTTTGTTTCCTTAATGTGGTGTGGAATTATGTGTTTTGGCATATATGCATTTGGTATATGTTTAACAGCTATTAGCAATATTTCTCTAGTGAGATTATCTGAAAATACATCTATATTTTCATTTTCTATATTACTCATTTTTATCTCTTCCATTTCTACCTGAATCAGCTTTATTATAGTCAAATTTTGGTTTTTCTACCAGTTTGTTAGGTTTCACTGTCTTCCTAGCTCAGTGGTCTATGGTTCGATCCCCAGACGAGATGGGATTTTTTAGGCCGCAAACGGCTCTTGGGTCGACCCAGCCCCAACTGGGTACCAGAGCAACTTCTGGGAAGGTTAAGGCGGCTGGCGTGATGCTGACCACATCACCCCTAGTGTGCCGATGGTCAAGAAAATATGGGCCTAACACCATATTCCCAATATGCCTCAATGGGCGTGTAACGGGATCCTTTCCTTTGTTAGGTTTGTAGTTATTTTAGTGTTATTTCAATAGGTAAATGATCTGAATTTGTATCCTCAATAACTTCTCATTTCGCATTAGCAAGATTTGGTATTACAAACATTGCTTTCACAATAGCTGTGTCTTGCTGATTTGCACAAGGGTTAATTCTTGTTACTGATCCATCATTCAGTATAATTAGTTCATTGTTTTCAATGAAGTCCAACAGTAGTTTTTCCTGATTTGTCTATTACATTGTCTCCCCAAGCTGTATGATGAGCATTGAAGTCTACCACTATGATAGTTCTGTTGTTTATTCTTTTATTCACGTCTGAGATATCTCTTTCGTTTGTGTTTCCACTTGAACAGTACAGGTTAACTAAGTTTATTTCTTCTAACTCAGTAGTATCTACTGAGTTAGAAGTTATTCCTTCAAAATTTTCTGTTCTAAATGATTATGTCTGTTGTTATATATGTTGAATTAACTAGAAATGACACACCTCCTTCTGGTGAGTTTCTGTCCTATCATTTCGAGAGACTTTATATTCAGGGATGGTAAAACATTGACTCAGATTAAGATTAGTCTCTTGTATGGCAAATATTACTTTAGATTGTTTAAACATGCCTATTAATGCTAGTATTTTTTTTTGTGCACTTCAATTCCACTGTATTATTCTAATGTTCTGTACTTCCATTACTTAATTTTTAAATTTATTTTAAAATAGTGTTGTACTCTTTTACTCTGAGAAGTGTACAATATATTGATTTATTTGTTAATAACAAAGTCTCCTACATTTTCGGTTTCTATAAGGGAGTTTGTAGTTCACTTTGAAGATTCAGTATAAAGGCTTTCACAATGTTTGATACAGAATGAATACGTTTTTGACAATTGAGTTCTGCTAATTTAGCCACATCTTTAGCTACTTCATGCTGAATGTTTTTCATGATTTCTTCTGCCTGCCTTTCTCACTGTATCTTCTGTTACCGATGATTTGGTTATTTCTCCTTCTTCTGGTGGATTGCTATCTTGTATCAGTCGTCAGCGTCGTCGGCAAACAGCAAGTCTCTTATAGTGACCCTAATAGCGACGATGTCTATGTTTTAGACAATTTAGTCTTCTGTGCAAGAAGAGCTCGAAGAAACCGGAACTTTTATGGCAAGCTCTTCGTTTCACAGAAGCAGAAAATACCTCTTCAAACGACTTCACCCAAAACATTCAAGCACAGCTAGTATATATTTTATTCGTTGATTGTCAAAATGTACTGAAATTAATCTTTTATAAATTGAGATATTGTATGATATTTTCAACGAAATATTTGGTTATATCAATTATTGATAGCACATTTAGATAAAAGGCCAAGATACAGACTTCATTTAAGTAATAAACCTAGGCCTAGCCTACTGCTTTGTCAATAAAAGTTCGTGGATCGCTGATTTAAAATTCGCTGAATCTAATCTTAAACTACAGAAGTTAACTCGCTTTCTTTATATGTAAAGACATTATGCACTGTTTAATCGCTACATTAGATTATTAGGCAAATGAAAAAGTATTTTTAGACCCCAAAAGCAAACAATGTCAAGTGCACAGTTCAAACCTAACGCATTAATGAAGAGAGTGAAAAGTTTGAGTCCTGGCAAAACTCCATCACAATCCGCCCCAAAAAAGGAAGTTCAGAAGGAAGTTCAGAAGAAAGTAGCAGCGGCGTTACCAGTCAAAGAAAAAGTAGAGAAAACTCAGGCGAACATTAATGAAGCTTTTGATGACAATGATTCGCTAACTGAAATTTCGGATCTGAAATATATTATTGAAGACGATAAGCCGAGATCTTTTTTGTCTACTATCTCAAATCTAATTTTTGGTGACATCACAACGACTTCAGCTTTAAAGCAGTTTGTTATCGGGGCAGCTATTGGAGGGTAAGTATTCACTTGCTTCTGCTTTCTCACTATTATAGCAACAGATTATTAATTAAGAGGTTAGCGTTACCGACTCATGTATTATCGTCATTTGCTTTTTCACACCTTATGGAGCCACATGGAGGATGTCTAAGCCAAAGAAAAACGGTTCTTGCAGCAGTCATTTATTTAGCAGTTTGTTTTATATCCCCATGCACAGCCGAAGCTGAGAGCTAAACTAAAAATAGCCAGTCATGTGACTGAGGACTGCACAAGGAAATTGCGTGAAGATAGTTCAATGAGGCAGTGTGTTGGGAGAGACCAGCAAGATGGCCGTCGAGGGAAGACGTGTATGGAGAAGAAGATGGAGAATCTTTGTCTGGCTTACACCTGCTAAGTTTTGCCCAGCGTGATGCTGGAGATATTTGAGACCGTTTAGAATGAGTTCTTCTGCAAGTCAGTGAGTCTTTTTTGACGTAGCGTCTCTGAGTATGTTGATCTCCGTTGTATTTTAGTGCCAGTAGCTAGTTGTGCACCATTTTGATATTGTGAACATAGCAGGTTATTTCGATGATGTCGTTTAGGTATTGTTAGCCAGTTATTTTGGTTTTTTTACCTTTTACTGTGCATATTGTATTGTATGCTCATACTTGTCAGATTGTTGATATATATATATATATATATATATATATATTGAGATTGCCAGACCTTTTAAGAGTTGTTTTTTTATAAATGGTGTCTCTAAGATTGTTTAGAGTGTGACATCTCGTATTATAGCACAAGCCTTGATTATAGGACTCTAGTCGTAGTGTGGTATAGCTTTAACTACATTCACTCATGTATGCTTCTCCAAACACTACACACACTTATTAGCTGCAATATTTATATAGCACTTATTGATGTGACACTGACTATATCCAATAGTAGTACAAGGCAGTTCCTGGGAGAGTAGTGTACCATATCAGGGTGCATAATATTATAAAAAACCACTAAGGAGGGTTGAGTATGGGACCAGCTACCACATCCTGAAGAGGCTGTTAGCCACAAAAACATCAACAACAATGGACAGGTCTATTAAATAAAATAATTCAAGTCAAGACAGAAGAAGGTCCTCTTGTAAGGAGGCTCATGATGCAAATCAGTGACGGCCATAAGGAGTATGGGTTGATAACTCATCTGTGTCCTACTAGGAAAATCTCCAGATTTAACACCTGAAATGTTAGTACATTAAATGAACAAAGGAACATGCTGAGACTGAAAAACACACGGAGAAGACATGGAAAGCATGGAAAGACCTGAAATTGATGGCACGGGACGAGAAAACTTTTCATGAGTTTATTGAAGCCTGTGCTCCTTGGGGAGCCGGAGAACAATAATTATGATCATGTGACCTGTGGGGTAGGGAGAGCTAAGTCTGTGAAATGAGCTGATAAATGTGTTGAGGACTTAACAAGGTATTGTATCATAAATACAATAAATTTTGTTTCTTGCCTTAACTGCAAGTCCATCCTTTTTGACTCCATAGGGCTACAGGCTATCTGGCAACACACGTTGCAGAGTCTGCTGCATATTCTTTAGGTGGTGCCTTCCTGCTGATCCAGGTAGAGTCTTTATTACCATTAACTAAATCTTTAATTTAGCAGATCATGTGGGATTAACTTAGGATATAATGGGCATAGAGCTGCTGTTACTTAGGTACAAGCACAGCATTCTTGTTACAAACATTCAGTTATTTAAAGTACTTCTTTATGTGGCTTGCAAGTTGCAGACTTGTATAATTTGATGTTTGTGCAGAATGCAAGGATTAAAATGGTATGACAAGATCACTAATTTGGAACTGATTGAAACAACCAAGACAAACACCAGTGGAGCAGGAAGTCAGGAGACGATGCAGGCTTTGGATAGGACATATTAAGAAAACCAGTTGATATCGTTACAAGGGCAGTCCCTGTTCTTGAATTCGCAGGACAGGAAAAATAGAGGTAGACACAAAAACACACAAAGGAGAGAATCAGAGACAGATATGGCAGCTATTAACAAGACAGGGAAAGACCTTGAATAAATGACAAGGAACAGGAGGCATGTTTGTGTTGAGGAACCTGTGTTCTACAGGGAGTTGAAATGTGTAGATGATAATGAGCATTATGTAACGTTTAACTGATTTAGGATACATTGTTGTGGTGTACATGCACTCACATTTGAAGTTATCTTTCACTTTCGAAGTTATCCATCATTCATATTTACTAACCATTGTTATATGCTTATGTAGCTTATTGCTAAAATGTATGAGCTTTGATATCAGAAGAAAGTGGTATTTTAGAAGACAGTGACTTCAGGTGTTTTGACTATTACTTAGAGACTTAAACGTTAAGGGGAAGCTAAATTGGATGTTTCAGTGTGAGGAATGTGACATTCCCACTTGGTCAGAATATTAATCAAACCCAAAATATAAATACATTTTTTAAACTTTTCTTTTTTCTTTGCATCAAAATCTTAATTATTTAATGTTTCACATTAGGATATGATTCTATATTTCGTGTGTTTTTCTGCATATGTTACTTTGTTTTATTTTGTATTTACAGGCTGTTTTTTCTTCATCCACCACAATCACTCATGAAATGATGGACAGTCAGTAATAATATATAGATATTTATAAGGGAACATGTTAAGTTTAAACAGACCTTATTACTTGTATAAGATTGCCTGTTTCAGTTTAAGAGCTGAGCCAGTTACAAATGAAGATTTTAAAATCTAATTAATGCATCATTTTGATGTGATGGCAAGCTTTCCCCACATATAGTCAGTTGGCAAGCTTCTTGTCCTGTTCATTTTGTAGCGTGTTAGCCATTCATTCCCTCGTTTATTCATTCATCCTGCATGCCAAGGGTTTTCCATTTAGCTGTTTCACAGGACAAACATTGGTTTCTTAAAATAATTCCTCTGAATGATGGAGAACCAACAAAAACAGCAACCAAGAAATTACAGACTTTCATAAATGAGTGTTTGTTTAGAAGGATTGAAAAGGCATGAACAGATCACTATTGTGAAACTGATGACAAGAACAAGACAAGTACCTATGGAACAGGAAATGAGAAAAACACACTGGCAATGGATAGGACACACATTGAGAAAACTTGTTGATAGCATTACAGGGTAGTCCACGTACACGTAATAACAGTGACAATATTAAAAGTGATAATAATAGAAGCAATATTAAGGTAAACAAATGAAAGAAAAAAGTCAAAACGTGACAAGAATTTATAAACAAAAATTTTAAAATTAAAAAAAAACAGGAACCACACATTACAAAAATAAATAATTTTAAAAAGCAAACTTATCATAATGTAAGGAAAAACTGAAGTAATAGTGACACAGTGTATTTTATATTAAACACACGTATGTCTTAGTCCTCGAAATACTAAACAAGAGGGCGAGGAATGGAGTGGAACACATTCAAGTAATAACCAACACAAGTCATATTCACAACTCTGTCCAATGTATTCAAATAACTGTGGCCACAAAATTACAACAATATATATAGTCAGCGAAGTGTATCACATTCATGAAAATCCCAGATCACAAAATGCATTATATTCACACAAATAAATATCTTCTCGCACTCGACAATTCAAGTCATTCATCACCACCAAAAACCTTGTCGCTCTCTTGACCCCCATTTCTTCACTGCCCCCAATCAGAACTCTCCTTGCATTCACCCCTGACCTCGTAGTTTCGTGTTGTCAAGTTCAGACCACTCTACTGACTACCTCTCATACACGACTGACATTGCGTACCTGCTCCCAGCGGAGCACAGACAGTCCACAGCTTGTTAATCAAGATGTGACATCTACTCTTTCCCTCAGGGAAAAAAAAAACGAAGTTGTTTTTCCTTCCTGGAAGGCGGCCGGACGCACTCCAAACACCCAAAATCCAGTCTTTGAGCCAAGTATACATTCATATCCTTCTTGTCCTCACATATCTTACATACTCAATTAAACATCATGAGGAGGGAAAAACCAAGAAATAAACAAACATTCTACAAATGAGACAGAGTGTCAGCTACAACGTTAAGCTTACCCTATAGGGGTAAAACAGTAAATTTGTACTGCTGCAGTAAGAGGGCCCAACGAGTTAACTTCGAGCTTGTCGATTTCAACAACTGTAAAAAATGAGAGTGGTCGATGGTCTGTCTGTAATACAAAATGTGAACCTATCAAGTATCGGGACAACTTTGAAACTGCCCACACAATTGCCAGGCATTCCCTTTCAATCGTGGAATACCTAGTCTCAGCCGGCAACAGCTTCCAACTCACATACATCACTGGATGTAAGGTACTCTGGTGGTCTTGCATTAAACAAGCCCCAATTCCTACAGAAGATGCGTCTGTCCGCAACACAAAGGGTTTGCGTAAATCTGGCAACAGTAAGATGGGTTTCCTGGAGAACACCCTCTTGATTCTGGACAAGTCTATCTTGCAATCTTGTGTCCACACGATCTTATTTGGCATCCCATTACTCGTCAGCGAGGTAAGTGTAGCTGCAATGGAAGAGAACTGAGGAATGAACTTGTGATAAAAACTCACAAGTCCAATTAGACTTTTCACTTGCTTCTTTGTTTTAGGCATATGCAACTGTAAAATCTTTGTATCTGTAACATCTTCCGGTTTCAGGTGATTACGACCTACAGTATGTCCCAAGAAATTTTACTCGCTAAAACCTATGCAAACTTTACTCGGCCGTGCCATTAAGTTATGCTGCCTTAGACACCATAATAGGGAAGACAACCCAATCATATGGTCCTCCCATGACTCATGAAACAAACATATATCGTCGATATATGTAATAACATCAGCCCGATGTCCTAACAACCTTCTCATCATCCTCACAAATGTGGCGGGCACGTTCACTAAACCAAAGCACATGCCATTGAACTGAAACAATCCATTGGGGGTGCTAAACGCCGTCAGAGGTTTCGCAGCCTCCGCGAGAGGTACCTGCCAATAAATAAATATGAGACAAACATAAAGGTATGTTTTCAGACACCCGTAAGAATTAAAGAAGTAGAACACTAGACAACAGACGTGAGTGGCTTACCCAAGACTCGAACCCAGGACCCTCCGTGCAACAACCCCGCCTAGCTATGCATGAGAATCCCCCCATCCTCCCTGCCATTTAGGCATCACCAATAAATGATGCTTCGATGGCGGGTCTTCTTTACGCTGAAATATGTAGCGTGGGTGAGTTGTGTTAACAGATCTTCCTGATTAGGTATTGGTTCAGCGTCAATGATGGTAATGCTGTTTAATCTCCGAAAGTCAATACATATACGAAGAGATCCGTTCTTCTTGCGAACCACAACCATTGGAAAAGAATATGGGGAATCAGACGGAGAAATGATACCCAGTTGTTGCATGAGGAGTGAGAGGAAAGCTCTCCGTGACAGCGCCAGGTATTATAGTCTATGCAAGGATCGTGGTTCTGGGTAATGAACTATCGCTCTGGGAAGTAGATATAATAATGAAACTAATCAGGGTCAGTTCTGTGTGAACTGTTGATGTCCCGGTAGTATGACTAGTCTGTTCAGCTTTGGTTCTGGGTAATGAACCATCGGTCTGAACGGTGTTGTGTTGGTAGTGTGTTGTGAGTCCTACACTACATAGGCTGTGGAAGTGGTTTGGCGGAGGTGTCCAATAGTGCCATCATGTCCTAGAGTATTTGTTTTGGTTATTGAGATCAGTATTGTAAGTTTTCAACTAGAACATTGATTTTTTTTTTGGTGCAGTTGCAATGGTAATGTCTTGAGTTTGCCTGAAAATCTGATGTCCATTACCCAACGAGTGAAAAACTAAGTTTTTCTCTTGAAGAGGAGGGTGAATGTCAAGATGCAATGTTGAGAAGTTGCTATGGTTGTATGCTCCTGGGTGAGCAAGGTTTATTGGGTACATTGTTGTGGCAAACGTGATTGCAATGTAAGTCGAGTTAAACGTTTGTGATGTTTGCACTTTGATTGTTATGGCATGTGACTAAAGTAGTAGTTATTATTGGCTAGAGTTAGCCTGAGGTATGGAAGGTGAAAAGGTCACAAGGATGTCCAAAGGGAGTTGACAGACGTTGTAGAAGTGAACGGACGTGTCCCGTTGTTGCTCTTGTGTACACCGTGAGGCTAAGAAACCCATGACCTTTAAATATTTTTAAAACTCGGCCAAAAATGACCCGATTATTATGAAATTTGGTACAAAAGGTGAGAAAATGTTTACCTACATTTTGCTTATTTCAGTTGGTGCTCAGAATGTCCGCCGCCAGCTGCAACACATGCGCAAAGTCGGGTGTGCCACTTTTTCACTGATGCGTCAATTGTGCGCTGTTCTAGCTCATCACATGCCTGCTTTATCCACTCTCTTAGCTCATCCACATTGCCAATTTTCTTTCGGTAGACATTCTCTTGCAAAATGCCCCAAATCCCATAGTCCACAGGGTTAAGATCTGGACTATTTGGTGGCCAAAAATTTGGTTCGATGAATTCAGGTGTCTCCTGAGTGAGCAGAACAACTGTATCCCTAGCACGATGAGCAGGAGCACCGTCTTGCTGGAAAATGAAGAATTCTGACATTTCCCTCATGCCAGGAGGAAGGCACTTCATCAACAGTTCATTGAGGTAGTAAACGCCATCTATCTTGATACCATGGTTGAACACAATGAATTCCAGTGCGGCCCAGTGATGAGACACCAACAGAAACCATTACTGATTTGCTGAACGTTGGTTTTGCTCGCAGCAACCGATTAGCAGATATGTTTCTTTTTCTGGTGACAACCGGTGCATACACCCAGTCGTTCTGACTACAGGTAGGCTGAGCAACAGTAAAAAGTTTTTCATCCGGGAAAAATATGAAACTCACTTTATGCTCTGGGAAGCGACGCAGAAGATGTTGGCACCGGGAAAGCCATGACTCTTTGTTGTGTTCATTCAACTCTGTCACTCGATGTTTCTTCAAACATTTTAACTTTAAGTTCCTTTTTGATGATTCTGCCCACGGATCTTTGAGAAGCGCCTATCTGACGAGCAATTTGACGTTGGAAAAGATGTGTTTGCGGATGTCCTTCTTGACTTTGCACAAGCTCCTTAACAGCATTGATGTTGTCATCGGTGAGCGCAGTGCGTGTTCGGCCAGTGCCTTTATGACGTTCAACAGTGCCAGTTTGGTCTATCTTTTGCAAAAGATATGTCAGTCCGCCTAAATTCCATCCTTTGTTTGGAAATTCCTTAAGAAGTTGTTTCGCACTATAATTTTTGTTTTGTCGAAGAAATTTGATTGCCGTTTTTTTCTTCTTCACAGAATGCCATTTTTCAGCAGACAAATTACAGTTGTATGCAGCGCCACCTGCAAGGCGTAAAATTTGTTGCGCGAAATTCGAAATTTGAGACTCGAAAAGGGATATTGTTATCATAATTGTCACCAAATTTCATAATAATCGGGTCATTTTCGGCAGAGTTTTTAAAAATATTTAAAGGTCATGGATTTCTTTGCCTCACGGTGTAGAAGAGCTGGTGTTTGTTGTGTGGTTTTAGTTGTTGCTAGGATCGATGTTATATAAGATCTTGGAAGTTGTTGTAGTCCCAGAAGTGATATTAGTATTATTTGAATACTGTTAGGTTGTCGAGATAGATTGGTAATTTCTTGTGCTTTTTGAGTACCTTATAAATATGGCATGTACTAGTTGTTATTATATTATGTCGAGATTGACACAGTTTTTGAGTTCATTTATTTATCGCTATATACAGTGTGGAAACGTGTTGCTAGACTATGTTGCCGTTGTTGTTGATTGTGTGAGATGAGTGGTAACAATGATAGTGTTGCTGCTGTCAGGGACAAAGGTGTGTGTGTAATACTGTAAGCACCTTATTGTCTTGTGACAAATAGAAACAACACGACATGTGAAAACAACAAATTCTAATATAAATTAACACCACCGACAATAATCAGATGCAAATAACAATAGATATTTTAATATGACACATAACTGACAATAAAATGACACTAAATATCCTAATTATAGCTGACAAAAAGGTTTAACAGGATAAATGATGGTTGGAGGTGAGACGTGATCATCTGATGCTCGTCTGCTCTCATTTCCTTTTTTTTTAAAAATGTTCTAGAATCCCCAGTGTAAGAGAGGTAGAGGCTGACCAAAAAACATGGATAAGACAACGTGACAGAAGTGAAAGAGATGAGGAAAACATGGATAAGACAACATCACAGAAGTGAAAGAGATGAGGAAAACATGGATAAGACAATGTCACAGAAGTGAAAGAGATGAGGAAAACATGGATAAGACAATGTCACAGAAGTGAAAGAGATGAGGAAAACATGGATAAGACAATGTCACAGAAGTGAAAGAGATGAGGAAAACATGGATAAGACAACATCACAGAAGTGAAAGAGATGAGGAAAACATGGATAAGACAACATCACAGAAGTGAAAGAGATGAGGAAAACATGGATAAGACAACATCACAGAAGGGAAAGAGATGAGGAAAACATGGATAAGACAACGTCACAGAAGTGAAAGAGATGAGGAAAACATGGATAAGACAATGTCACAGAAGTGAAAGAGATGAGGAAAACATGGATAAGACAATGTCACAGAAGTGAAAGAGATGAGGAAAACATGGATAAGACAATGTCACAGAAGTGAAAGAGATGAGGAAAACATGGATAAGACAATGTCACAGAAGTGAAAGAGATGAGGAAAACATGAATAAGACAATGTCACAGAAGTGAAAGAGATGAGGAAAACATGGAAAGACCTGAAACTGATGGCACAGGTCAGGAGGACTTGCTATGAGTTTGTTGAAAGCCTGTGTGCCTTCTGTGGCTGAAGGGTGGTGTTGATGATGATGCTACTGATAATGATGAACTAAGGCGAACAGTAGTGAGCAATGGCATGTTATTTATTTAATTAATTAAAGTAGTTTATAATCTGCATTCATGAGCATGAGAGAAACACATTTATAAAATATATTCACAATCTTTATAATAAATCTCTGTCATGTGCATGTTTGTGATTTTGAAATAAACAGCACAGATAATTAAACACTTGTTTCCCAGATTGCTCAGTACAATGATATTGTCTCAGTGAATTTGACTAAACCTCAACATGTACTGACGAGAACTCAAGCTAAACTCAAGTGTGCAGCTTTGAAACAGAAACAGTCAATATTTATGAAGGCAAGTTGAAAAAAAAAATTTTATGTTTATTTTTTAATATGACATAAAAATTAAGTTATTCTTTTGTTAGGCACTTTAGCAAATCTTTGCCGTAACATTGTTGTGTAGTTCCCGGGGGTTTCTGCAGAGACAAAGAAAGTAAAGGACTACTGCACCGTGAGGCATGCCACACCGAGCGACTAATATGACGTACATGGAGCTGGTGACCTTTATCATGTACAAGAAATTGCTACAGAAATCACCTCTGGAAGAGCATGGGAGTGCATGGTGCAGACTTTCTGCATGAGGACCAGCTACAGGGGTGGTCCTATGCTCCGCAAGGAGTGCATAGGAAATTGATGAACATTGTTGTTTCTTTGAGGTTTTTGCCTTCTTGTGATGAGGCACATGCCTTTCAACCTAGAAAGTCAATATCAGTGTACAACTGGCATTAAAAAATAAGTGATATCTTTCAACTCAAGTCTCCTCACTTTATAAATATTATGCCCTAAACAGGACTACTAGGGTTTATCAGTTAGCATGGTGAAGCCCTGAAAGAGACTAGTCCTGAAAAAGGGGTTCATCCTGAAAATGACTGCTAGCACTAGTAGGGTTGATAAATGCTAAGCTCTGAAAAGGACTGCTAGGTTCTATCAGTTAGCATGGTGAATCCCTGAAAGGGGCTCATCCTGAAAATGACTGCTAGCACTAGTAGGGTTGATAAATGCTAAGTTCTGAAAAAGGGCTGCTAGGTTCTATCAGCATGGTGAATCCCTGAAAGGGGCTCATCCTGAAAATGACTGCTAGCACTAGTAGGATTGATAAATGCTAATGCCTGAAAAGGACTGCTTGTATTAGTAGCTGCCTGCTAGCATGATGAAGCCCTGTAAGGGCTAGTCCTGAAAATGACCTCTAGCTATGCTGATGCAGTGACAAAAACAAAGTTACAATTAACAAATTTGTTTCAAACCTATGATATTTTTAGCCAAGGTTTTTTTTTTTTTTTTTTGACATTTGATACCCCAACTAACTGACCCGAGGTGGACACTTTTGGTTATAAGTAAGGTATATTTTGTGCATTCTTAATCCTATTAAGAATGCTAGACTGTTATCTCAGTTACTTCTTTTGACTAGTATTGATTTTAGCTCTGAAAAGGCCGACTAGCTGGTTGTCTGAGTCATCATGTGAGCTTATTCCTAGTATTGCTACTTATTCAATTTATTGTTGTTTCTATTTGACAGGGTGTGTTATTTGTGATTTCTGCCTTTGCTGTTACTAATTAGCTGGCAGCCCAGACTGTCTAGAAGGTCTATTAGCTGAAATGTAGATCCTTGTGTTCTGTGTTTTGGTTCAGTTTGTGTGTTTATCTTCTGTGTCTACCGATAGTTGTGCCTTTCTTAGCTGCTGCACCTAATTTAGGACTTTGTCAGTGATGATTGTAAGTAGGCCCTTTAAAATTTTACTGAGTGATTCTTCTTTGGGTAGTTCATCATTTCGTTGTGTGGTATTAGTTGATCCATAATTCTGAGCCTTGTGTCATGCATGTTAATTATTGTAATGATAAGAGCTCATATGACACAGTTAGTCCTGCAGTCAGTGAAGTAGCCTTCTGGCTACTGAGCACTATAAGTTCGTTCCTTATGGAGCGTGGAGTTACCACTAGAGCTGGCCTCTGTGCAGGACGCACATGCACATGCTACTGCTGCGAAGGTGTCTATAACAGTTTGTTTTCCTATATAAGATTAATAGCCCCTTGCACAACCTCACATTATTTGTTTTTGACGACATTGTTGAGGCAGCAATAGTTCTTTCTGAGACAGCTTGGAACTAAATGGAGCAAGGACATTCCATGATCAATGTACATTTGGTAGTAATCATAACATTGGAAATAGTTCCTGCCAACAGACATTTAAATAGTTGGACTTGGCCCCTTCATTATTTTGGGCTTAGACCCTTGATTATTACATTTTTATTCAAATCCTTTCCCTTGTCATTACATTCATTCTTACTTTGGGCCCTCTTGACACAACCTCCCAATAAGTTTGACCTATACAACATGCATATATGAATGTCATAAGGAGCAACTAAGGAGGGTAGGGTATGAGTCCGGCTATCCCATACTGTAGAAAATTTAAACCACAAAAAAAAAACAAAATAGAAACCAGTTTATAGCATTACAATAGAGTCCTTGTTCTAGAATTCCCAGGGTAAAAAAAGCAGAGGTTGACTTAAACACACGAAGAAGAGAACTGGAGATAGAAATGAAATTGATGAAGAATGACCTGGAGCTGATGGCATAGGACAGGAAGACTTCACATACATTTGTTGAAGGTCTGTGCTCCTTGGGGAGTTGAAAGGTCATGATGATCATGATATACAACAGAACTCTTTGTGTCTGCTGAAGTGGGAAGAGTGCTTGCTTCTCAAAGCAAACGAACCTTGTTCGAAACCATGTTGCATCAAGCGTGTCTTCTTTTTTCCCTTTTTTGCTCTCCTTATAAAGCTGCCACTACAGCTGGTCCACATGCAAGAAGCTTGCAGAGAAGCATTCATACGCTCTCCTTATAAAGCTGCCACTACAGCTGGTCCACATGCAAGAAGCTTGCAGAGAAGCATTCATACGCTCTCCTTATAAAGCTGCCACTACAGCTGGTCCACATGCAAGAAGCTTGCAGAGAAGCATTCATACGCTCTCCTTATAAAGCTGCCACTACAGCTGGTCCACATGCAAGAAGCTTGCACAGAAGCATTCATACGCTCTCCTTATAAAGCTGCCACTACAGCTGGTCCACATGCAAGAAGCTTGCACAGAAGCATTCATACACTGTCCTTATAAAGCTGCCACTACAGCTGGTCCACATGCAAGAAGCTTGCAGAGAAGCATTCATACGCTCTCCTTATAAAGCTGCCACTACAGCTGGTCCACATGCAAGAAGCTTGCAGAGAAGCATTCATACGCTCTCCTTATAAAGCTGCCACTACAGCTGGTCCACATGCAAGAAGCTTGCAGAGAAGCATTCATACGCTCTCCTTATAAAGCTGCCACTACAGCTGGTCCACATGCAAGAAGCTTGCAGAGAAGCATTCATACGCTCTCCTTATAAAGCTGCCACTACAGCTGGTCCACATGCAAGAAGCTTGCACAGAAGCATTCATACGCTCTCCTTATAAAGCTGCCACTAGAGCTGGTCCACATGCAAGAAGCTTGCATAGAAGCATTCATACACTCTTGCAGCAGCTTTACAAAAAAATTTAATCAATTTCTTTTACATGATGAGGTTGCCAACCCCAATCACAGCCTGATATTTGCCACCTCTAAGAATATGTCTGTGATGCTCCAGTGTACCACAGCTGTAACATGTCTTGACTGAGTTGTAAGTTCTGGTTAAAAAACTGAATATCCATGTGCTCATCCTTCTCCTTATCATTATTATTGTCTTTCATTCCCAGTGGAATATAAGGCTGCACTTGTTACTCCTCACAGATGTCTTTGTTGTTGTTGACTCAGCCAATGAGAATCTGGTTGCCAAAGCATACTGTTTTACCATTGAGGATTAGAAAACAAATGTAGTGATAAACACAGGGTCATGCTTGGGCGTAGACTGTCGGCACACTCACTTCGACCTTAGGCAACAAGAGTTGCTCCTTACTTGATGTAGTCAGAGTATGTCATGTGTCTTTCACACGATGGCCATCTAATGTCATGTGTCTTTCACACGATGGCCATCTAATGTCATGTGTCTTTCACACGATGGCCATCTGTTTTGTCTATCATTCTAGTTTATTCATTACTCTTGACTTCCTTAAGGAGTATGGGCCTACAACAAATTTGTGCTAAGTTTTCCTGTCCTGAGCCATCCATGTAAGGTCTTTCCATGTGTTCTTTATCCCTTTCATTCCTTTTTCAAGTTCTCTGCTCCTTGTGTTTTCCCATCTCCCTCTTCCTCTCTTACCCTGGGATTTCCAGAATAAGGACTACCTTGTAAAGCTATCAGCATGTTTCCTCAGTGTCTGTCATATCCATTGCTGGCCTCTTCTTCTCATCTCTTGTTCCACTGGCACTTGTCTGGTTCTTGTCATTAGTTCGACATTAGTTATCTGGTCATACCACTTCAATCTTTTATTCTGTAT
Organism: Oreohelix idahoensis; assembly: GCA_024509875.1. Lineage (NCBI taxonomy): Eukaryota > Metazoa > Mollusca > Gastropoda > Stylommatophora > Oreohelicidae > Oreohelix > Oreohelix idahoensis. The sequence continues at coordinate 292,103 of JAMPIV010018580.1, read as the reverse complement.
AAGCACTTATTTATTAAAATCTGTAACTTCTTGCTGACCATTTTTGTTGTTCTTTGTCTTGTAGTGATAAGAGTGACCTGAAATTTGTGTTATATCTGTTTGTCTTAGCATGTATTTATTACTAACATTGTACAAGAGATAGTGTATCCCAAAGTCAACTTTCTTGATTTTCTGATGTCATCATCACTATCTGCTGCCATCTCAACAATGAAGATAGGCTGCAATGGATCTCCAGTGTCTTCTGTCATTTGCCTTGATGGTACACTCTGATAAACTCTTTCCTGTCCATCTCTTGATGTTATCTTCTCACTTATAGTCCTGTATTTCCCTTGCACGTTGCCTTCATTTCTGCCTTACATTACAGTCATCAGCAAGGTGATGTGTCTTGTTATATGGCTAAAATATTTTAGCTGTCTAATTTTGATCTTCTTCATTAATTCTCTTTCCATTCCTAGCTTTTCTAGGAGTTCATTATTTGTTTTCTCTTTCCATGAGATGTTCCCCATTCTTCTATAATCCACATCTTAAGTGCCCCAATTCTTTCTTCCAGTCATTTGTTCATTGTCCATGTTTCTACACCGTACAGTAATGAACAATATATATAAAATTTGATGATTCTCAATTTTTCGTTGTGAGTTAATTGTTTGGATGTTAGTATTAATCTCATGTTGTGGAACATAATTTTGGCCATTCCTGTTCTCTTCTTGATTTCAAACTAGAAAAATAAACTTACGACCCACATACTTTGAAGAGATGACGGACTTGTTCTTCTTGCTTAAGTATGTGACATAAATGCCTTTTTATTTTGTCAGGTACGAGCATTCTACCAGGAGAACTTCTTCCTGGCAACTGGTTTTACAGCAGGATGTATTCTGGTTATGTATTTACCCATCTGATTGAAGTATTATTTTCATATAAAGCAGTTAATTTTAATTCTCTTAACAACTTTATTTTGAGAATTTTGTTTTATTTTTATGTGGAATTAATATATTTCTTGACTTTGATAAAGCATGTGTATTAAGGCAGATGTTATTTTGAAAGAATTTCTTTTTCTGCCTTAGATATGATATGACTATTTTCAACCTCAGTGCACAAATAATAAGGTAATGTTGTACTTGCAAAGTCATTGACAAACTTCAGAGATGGAAAGAAAGAACAATAGCCCAAAATCAGATTTGTATCAACTAGAAAGTGGCATAAAGAAAATTGTCATCATCATCATTGTAATCATCCATCAGCCTCCCTGTGGAGCATAGGGCTTCAACTAATTCATGACCAGCCAATAACAGGTCAGTATCCTTTTATCCGAAATCCCTGGGGACAGCTTTGTTTCAGGAACTAGATTTTATCAGATGTCACCAAAATTGTGCTTTAAAAGTAGCCCAAAGTGTGTTTGAAAATAGCCCACAGTTGCCCAAGATGTGTTTGAAAATAGCCCACAGTTGCCCAAAATGTGTTAAAAAATAGCCCAAAGTCATCCAAGATGTGTTTGAAAATAGTCAGAAATTGACCAAATTATGATCACAAAGAAGCCCAAAGAAACTTGTGATTTTCAGAATATTTCAGTTTTCTGGTGTTCTGATAAAATAATATAGACCCTTAGTGATTTTGAAATGTTGTTCTTCGCAAAAACTTCATTTTCTTTACTATCATTGTAAGTGTTAAAATGTGCTCTTAAATTTATATACATAATGTATTTAAAATAGTTGTACTTCTTAGAACACCACAGCAGTACACAACTTTAAAACTGTTATTTGTAGAACCAGATACTCAAGGCTTGCCCACTTCAGATAGATTCCCATATATTAGATGTAAGTAATGTTATTTACTACTGAGGCTGGGACCAGCTGTTGTTGGGCTACTTCATAACTTAAGATCTCAGAATACCAGCTCATACCTGGTTATGCAGTTTTTTTTTGTCTTTTTCAAGTACCATGCCTGGTGGCATAGGCTAGCATATTTTTCCAGAACCACCTGTCTTTAGTACTGTTTATCAGTTCTGTTATCAACCTCTTTCCATGCCATGATATCAGACTTTTCAGTATCTTTATTGTCCTGTATCTCTTTTTCCTTCAATCTTTCCGGTTTCACAATATAGTTCAGCTTTTCTCTATGTCCAAAGAAAGTGAATTGCTTCCTTCTAATGTGAGTATTTTGTACTTTCCGTGCTTCTCTGTGATGTGAAATGTTGGAGAGTAACAGAGAAGGAAATGTCAAAACTGTCCTCTTTCCACACAATCTGCCTAAGGAAAATTCTCTGAATCTTTTGGCCGAATACCATCACCAACCATGAGCTTCTTACTCGGAGCAACCAAGAGGACATGCACACCATCATAGCCGGCAGACGCTGGAGTTTGGTAGGCCATGTCCTCAGAAGTGATCCTGATGCCTTCACAAGAACAGCTTTGCTATGGACACCTGAAGGAAAGTGAAAGAGAGGCAGACCAAAAACAACTTGGCATAGAACTGTGGAGGCCGAGATGCAAAGAATGAACCAGAGCTGGGGCACGGCATGAAGGATGGCTGCCAACCAAGCAAAGTGAAGCAGTTTGTTGCTGCCCTACAAGATGCCACCAGGCGTGATGGCCACTAACTGCTTTGATAGTCGGCGGCTAAGGATCAAAGAAGAAGAATGTGAGTACTTAAACTTCCTTTTCACACTGGCCTTTTTCAGGACATACTCCTTACTCATTTTAGTTATCCATGATATTCTTAATATTCTTATATAAAACTACATCTCTATAGCCTTCAGGGCTTTTCCTGCTTGTTTATAAGTTAGTTATACATTAGGTATGAACTCCTAGTGTCATACATGTTATTTTGGAGTTATCTCCAGTATGTTGCGTGTCAAAATTTGATTTGTCGAGTAAAATTATGTGTAGATCTTCTTCTTCCTCGTTCGTCCTGAAAGGGCGTTGGTTGCGTTGTGTCCGTTTACAGCAAAGCTGCGATATTTGCATCTTTCGGCACGGCATTTTTTGGGACCGGGTTTGCCTCCCCATTTCAATCCCTACTCTCTCAGCCAGACTGCAGTGATGCAGCTTGTTTCCAGGACCACCACTTGGAGGTGGAGTAGGGTCTTGGTCAGCTCTAGTTCCCTGACACAAGCAGTCAAGCTATGAGTCGCTGACTGCATCCATCTCTCTAGCTGCGTCTTCGGTCCCATGTGTAGATCTAAAGTAAGATAAAATGATAAATGCCAGTGGTAAAGTGGTCATTTCTTAATTTTTAGCAAAATAGTGGTGAAAAGAATTGATATTCTATAGAAGAGCAAGATATGTCTAGCACAGATAGATTTGGTGAAAAAAAGATGAGGTAGTTCAGAAAAAAAAATTATTTTCATGATTTATCACATGAAGTATCCTTCAGTCAGGAACTTCCAACATCACTTTCTGGTAGTTTTTTTTTTTTTTTTTCGTACGCCCGCTATTACTCGAGGCGAAATCTCAGGTTAGTATGTCTAGCATGAGACTGGTTTTACGTGAGTATCCCTTTTTTCTTGCACAGAGACAGGTGTCCCTCGCCATTCAGGCAGATACTCTGCCGATTTCGGAGGTACCCATTAGAGCTGGGTCGGCTCAGGAGCCGCCAGTCCCTGGTCGACGACACTTTTTCAAATGTCCTCGCCAGGTCGAGTTAATCCAGTCCAAATCCCGGTCGACGAAAAATCTTCAAATGTTCTCGCCCGGGTTTGATCCTGGGTCACCCGGTCGCCAGCGCAGTGTGGTAACCACTACCGTACCGCGACTCCCACTTTCTTTTAGTAATATGTCATAAAAATGTAAAAATCTGTGTTAAAAGTCTACAGTATTATTAGCTATACAAAATTTGTGTGTTGCTGACTTGATATGTTGACAAAAAATGAGCCGAGAAAAAAATCACTTTATAATTATGGGCCAATAGCTTCAGATCACGGAAGATTGATGCTTCATGTTTTATGAGCTGGAAATAGATATTAAATTAAACTGATACAGTTACACAAAAAAAGTCTACTGTGAGTAAATAAAACGGTGTCATAAAGGCTAGCTAAAAACTAATAAAAGAACTGCCCACAATGGCTTATGGAATATGGGGGTACCCATCAAGCTGGTGTGAATGACTTGAAGGAGATAAAGAGTTTTCAAACAAAGAAGAAATGTTAAAATGGTAACTTGGCTGATGATGTTATTTGCCCAACTATTCTTAGTTTATTGTTGTGTGTATGTGTATGTTTATATATATTTTTATGTGTGTGCATGAGCTTACATGATTGTGATGGATATGTGGACACATCTATGTTCATATGTGTATGTGCTTATTTTTAAAAATTAGTCTCATTTCCTTTATTATTTACTCCAAAGAATGTAGCTCAGGTTAGTTAACATATGTTAAATTGGGAAGTAGTTTTAAATGAGTCATGTAATTTATGAATTTATGCTAGATTTGCTGCATTACTACATAATGTGTTAACTTTTTCTATGTTAACCTCCTCATGTTCCAGTCTCATTCACACAGACATACACACACACACAATAGTGGAATTTTCCCCGCTCTCAGTTTTGGCTGAGGCAGAGGCAATTTCTTTAGCTTCTTTTTTTGTGTCAGTATTTGAAGCCATAAAATAGTGAAAAGATTAGCTCTGGAACACACAAAAAAAAAAAAACAACCAAGAAGTCAAAGACTTTTACTAATGGGGCTTGCCTAGAAAAGAAAGATTGAAGTGGGACAACAGGGCCACCCAAGCATAAAAGTATCCTCAGAATTGAATAAAAAACATACAACACATTGAGAAACATTAGTGGGTCTGGTGTGACCTCCGCCAGCTGCGCCCACTGAGTTGGGAAAGTTCTCTGGGGTTGTAAGAAAGCCCAAAATGTCACCCCCAAATTGAGGCTAGGGTAAAAGAGTGATTTACTGGAAACCCTGGGGATTGGAAACAACAACAACATTCGCCAGTTGCTGTTTGATTATGGAATGAACTCGCCTTGTCATTTATTATATGCACAGTAAATGCATATCACTTGACTCTGTGTTCTCTGTGTCACATTACATTTGGCTTTAGTGTTTCTTGTGGTATGTCAGAGTCCTGTTTTATGGTAAATAGTCTGTACATTGCTTTATGATAGTCTAAACATATAATGGTAAATACTGTGGATGTTGTATTATGATAAATAGTCTGTGTGTGATATTATGGTAAATAGTTTGTATGGAGAATTATGGTAGTCTGAAAGTGGTATTATGGTAAATATGTACACACTTGTTGCAAATAATCTGTATGCTGTATTATGGTAAATAGTCTGAATGTTGTACTCTGGTAAATAGTCCGAATGTTGTATTATGGTAAATAGGCTGTACATTGTAAATAGTCTGTATGCTGTATTATGGTCAATAGCTGCAAGTTGTATTATGGTAAATAGTCTGGAAGTTGTGTTATAGTAATTAGTATGAATATTGTATTGTGGTAAATAGGCTGTACATTGTATTATTGTAAATAGTCTGAATGTTATATTTTGGTAAATAATCTCATTGTTGTATTATGGTGAATATTCCAAATGTTCTGAGAGGGTAAAAAGGCAGAATTTTGCAACATGCTAAATAAATTAAATGGTTGTTTATGGTAAGTAGTCTGAACTTTGCATTGTGTAAAATGGCTGAATGCAGTGTTATAATTCATTTTTCTTTCACTTATTAATGACCATAATGAAATGCTCAGATAAAATGTATACAGCAAGTTAGCTTATTATTGGTAAGCAGAATTTCAAAGCTTGTGAGGCACAGATGTTTCTCATACATCTTTATATTAATGTCATTGCATGCGGCTATATACAACCTTAATATAACAATAATACAACCTCAATAAACAACCTTAGATATGCAGATGATACCGTGTTGTTAGCTGAAAGCGAACAGGAGTTACAAGAACTAGTGAAGCAAGTGAACAGTATAAGTCATGAATATGGACTCGACATTAATATTGAGAAAACTAAAACTATGATAATTAGCAAAACAGACGATAAACCCACATTAAAGATAAGCGTAAATGGGAAAATCCTGGAACAAATCAAGAGCTACGTATATCTTGGTCATATAATAACAGAAGATGGCAGATGTGAAACAGAAATCAAGAAGAGAATAGGAATGGCCAAAGCTACATTCAACAACATGAAACATATACTGACATCCAAACAGTTATCTCATAAATTAAAACTGAGAGTCATAAAGTGTTATATATATTCTGCATTTCTGTATGGTGCAGAAACATGGACGATGAATAAGCATTTGGAAGAAAGAATTGAGGCTCTTGAAATGTGGATATATAGAAGAATGGGGCGTATCTCATGGAAAGAGATGAAAACAAATAAGGAGGTCCTAGAAAATCTAGGTATGAAAAGAGAACTAATGAGAGAGGTCAAAGTTCGGCAGCTAAAATACTTTGGCCACATAAAAAGGCATAACACCTTGCAGAAGACCATAACAGAAGGGAGAGTTGAAGGTAAACGTGCAAGGGGAAGACAGCGCTATAAGTGGGAAGATAACATCAAGAGATGGACGGGAAAGAGTCTATCAGAGTGTACCACCAAGACAAGAGACAGAAGACGTTGGAGATCCATTACAGCCAACCTCCGTTGTGGAGATGGCAACTGATGATGATGATGATGCGGCTATAAGCTCATCATATGAAACTAAATGGTATATACCTTGTAAACTACCACTGCAAGCATACAAGAAGGGCCATGGTCCAGGTTTCCTGCAGTGGAGACCCAGAGCTCCTTAGGGAGCTAAACAATAGAACACTAGGAAGAACATTTTCATTAAAAAGGCCTATTTTTTTATATCTGAATTATGATGTCATTTGCAGTAGTTATTCTGGCACAGCTGTCTGTTTGTTGTTCTGGCACAGCTGTCTATTTGTTGTTCTGGCACAGCTGTCTGTTTGTTGTTCTGGCACAGCTGTCTGTTTGTTGTTCTGGCACAGCTGTCTGTTTGTTGTTCTGGCACAGCTGTCTGTTGTTCTGGCATAGCTGTCTGTTGTTCTGGCACAGCTGTCTATTTGTTGTTCTGGCACAGCTGTCTGTTTGTTGTTCTGGCACAGCTGTCTGTTTGTTGTTCTGGCACAGCTGTCTGTTTGTTGTTCTGGCACAGCTGTCTGTTGTTCTGGCATAGCTGTCTGTTGTTCTGGCACAGCTGTCTATTTGTTGTTCTGGCACAGCTGTCTATTTGTTGTTGTGGCACAGCTGTCTATTTGTTGTTCTGGTGTTACCGTGACCGTGGGGTAGTATAGTGTATTTCTCCAAGTTAGATATTTGACTGGCTTGATGTCCGCCAGAGATGAAAGTTTCTTGGTTTATGTTGTGGGGTGCCAGTCCGTTCGTTCCTCTATTGTTGTTAAGTTTTGGAGAGTAATAGTGGTGTACCTTTTGCAAATACTAATTTCCTACATTATCCAACATGTAAGGAATTATTCAACAGCGGATCAGGTTAACTTGCATTTTATTTAGAACAGAAAATTGCATGTAATGTATCAACAGAAATGGTTACAAAATCTGATCAGTCATTTAATTCAAGCTATCCCACAATGTTCATTGTGCCTCTTTGAATTTTCCATCACCTTTTCAATCCATAGAGGCGATTAATATTCAATCTTATTGTCAATATCCTTGGTTTAATCATTGATAATTTTGCCAGGGCTGCATATTTCTTTTGTGTAGGTTACCACCTGTAGTTTTCCTTTTAATATCTTTGCAGTTTTGGATTTCTTTCAGGAAAATCCTTCAATTCTTCGTTAATTGCGTCATTGCAACCTTTTATAAAAAAATATCAGACGAGCTGGGCTGAAAATTAAAAGGCTATACAAGACTTTGGTCTACTTACATGAAGAAACCAGCAAAATAACATTTGCTTGAACCAATGTTCAAGACTCACTCACAAAACGCATCTGTATGCCATGCCTGACTTCTGCCAACACTGCCGCTCGAATCTTGCCGGCAGCTGACCTCGCAGTGCGTTGTTTAGCTGGCTGCTTTCTATTGGTTAATACATTTTTCTATTTCCTTTTTATTGGTCAATCTATCATTTTATTACACAGGGAGCAGGGCTGTCTGTGTACGTCACTGAAATCACGATTAGTAACTCCCACCAAATTTTAGTCGTGGGTTATGTCAAAGTTGAACTAGTTACCACATCACCTCTACACCCTGCTCTCAGTTGTGACATGTATTTTCTTATCTTTTATTTTATTTGTAGAAAATAATCTTACTTGTTTATTTATCATAATAGTGAATGATGGTTTTATTATTTTATTATCACTAGACACTAGCACGAATAAATGCTCAGGTGGTCGGTCATACGGCCACAGCTGTCTATTTGAGCCATCACTTTTATCATTTTCTGTATGAAAAAAAAAATTACCTGCTCCCGTTTTGATTTAACATGAAGTAGGCTTTTGTAAACTTGAAAATCAGCTTTGTTGATCTTTTTGTGAATGAAGAGCATAATAACCATACAATGTTGTAACAATAGACATTTACTTCTTCAAGTACCCATGTATAAGACAAAGACGAAAATAAATGGTGGGGTACACAAAAATAGCTAATGCATCTTAACAAGGACAAAGAGAACTGCCTATGTTATGGTCACAAGGCCTTCATCAGGGACTTCAAGCACCATGCCAAGTGGCAAGGAGGTTACATTTCCTCACAACTTCTTGTCTCCAGTACTGTTGATCAATTCTGTTTCTGAGTTTTTTTCCATCCCATAATGTCAGACTTGGCTAGTATCTTCTCTCTTTGTCATCCTCTGTTTCTTTTCCCTTAAATCTTTCATGCTGTCACAATATAAATATATTGCAGCTTTTTTCTTCTCATCAAATCATGCCCAAAGATAGTGGTTTTCTTCCTTCTGATGAGAGTAATAAACTTCCTTTCTTCCTTCTGATGAGAGTAATAAACTTCCTTTCTTCATTAGTCTTGTTAACTGTTTATGGTGTTCTTAACATTCTTCTGTAAAACCACATTTCTATGACCTCATGGACTTTTCCTGCTTTTTTACTAATTGTCTGTGACTCACTTCTGTCTATTAAGATTGGCTTTATTTAACACCAAAAAACTCTGTTTCTTACCATTGTCAAAGAGATGTAGTATAAAATACTTTTCATTTTATGGAATGATGCTTTTGCTCGGGCTATTCTACTCTTCACCACTGACATGCACCTTCCATATGATGTTATTTACATGCCCAGATATATTAATCTGTTGACCTGTTTTTAAAACTGTTCCATTTAGTTTGATAGTGCATTCTGGATAATTCACTTTCTTTGAGATGGCGGTTACTTCTGAACTGTAGATACAATTTCACATAATGATCTAAGTAGATAGCTGCATTTTTTTTCCATGAATTTTTCGTGAATGCTAGTAAAGACTCGAGAGACAAAAATTAAATAGAACATTATGAAAGTGCATCAAAGCAAAGAAAGAAAGTATATCATTTACTGCTCATCTGTCTATATAAGAAATTTTGTGCTACATTTATTGGGATAATATCTCTTATTCAGAGACTGTCATTTGGCGGAATGTTATGTTCTCTCATTTTTTAATTTGTTTATTTTAAGTTGTTGAAATTGGCAAGAATTAAAAGACATTTGAGCTCGTCTATTGTTTCATCATTTGTTAGCGGATGCTTATGTATTCAGTTATAAGTCTTCTTGAAATGAAATGAAAATACCACATATTGAGTTGCTCTTTTGTTTTTACTTGTTATTCTGTCCATTTTCTTCTTCTTTTTCTTTCATAAATCATTGACACTGACTTTGACACCAGTCTGTTATGTAGGTCTAGTTTATTTGATACTTGACCAAGGATACTTTGTCACTGTCTCACTTGGTACATCCACCATTTTTAGTCGCTGTGAAGTTTTCCTGGAGGTCTCTAAGCAGACAAAAGATATGACTACTGCTCACTCAGGAATGTTGTACAAGTGTTGTTGTACAAGTGTGAGGTTGTGTGTAGGACTGGCAACCTCATTATGTCAAACAAACCACTGCTGCAGGAGCCTGTACTTTCATGCAGGTTTTTTTACAAGGGAGACGCAAGTGCAGCAGTAGAGAATGCAGTCAGCGACCCATAGCTTGACTGCTTGCATCAGGGTCAGCGAACCAGAGCTGACCAAGACCCTACTCCACCTCCACGTGGTGGTCCTGGAAACAGGCTGCATCACTGCAGTCTGGCTGAAAGAGTAGGGGTCGAAGAGGGAAGGCAAACCCGGTCCCAAAAAAATGCTGTGCTGAAGTCGGATGTGTCGGCCGAAAGGCGCAGATATCGCAGCTCCGCTATAAACAGACACAACGCAACCAACGTCCTTTTCAGGACGAACGAAGAAGAATAGGTTTAGGTGGCGATTTGTGCTTTTTACATTAAAATGTCCTCAGTTTCTGTTCGAGTGTTCAAGTGCTGGTCCATTTTGACAAGTGCATTTATTTTGTCCTGCATACTTACGGCCATAAAACAATGCCTGGATTATCCTACAGCAGGAGTTGGTGACTGGTCAATCACGATTTACTGGTAGATCACCAGAGATGATTTGGTATATCTCGAAGTAATAGAACAGGGAAGCTTCAAAATAGCCTTCCTGCTGGCATTTAACAGTGCAGCTTTCCAAAGGGTTAAAGGTTATTCTTCTGCGTTCCTAGTGAAAACTCATGAGCTAGCTTTAAAAAAAAAAATCACTTTAATCATGAACTGTATTAGATATGAATGTGATTTTTTTCTTTCAAGTCAAGTTAATATTCTATAAAATATATCTGAATTTACCACACCTCTGTTGATGGAATCGTGGGAAGCAGAGAATCTGGCAGATATAAGTTAAATGTAGGCTGTGATTATTCCAAATACTCTGAAAATAAACATGATTTTGTAATGAGGAACTTGCAGTGAATAGGCAACAGGTGGGGGCAGGTGGCAAATGGTGCAGTGCAGTATCAGATGATTCCTTGTGCAAGCCTAGAACCAGAGCACAGCATTTTAGCCCTACATATTTGGAGAGCCCCCATGAATGGCTGCGAATGCACAGTATGCCACCTCCCTCCCCCATCCAGCTTGAAATCAGATGCATGTCCTTGAAATGCTTGCCAAGCCAGGATAAATATACTTGTCAATGAAACTGGAGCTCATGACTCCAAGTAACAAGTTTCAGAATGACAGAAGCCACAGGAAAATTCTAGATCTTCAGTTTAGATAATGCCAAGGATTCTTCATCTTGACATGGGCTGTGAAATACTTGTAGTGACAGGCTCAGCAGGGAGTGGGGTAGGTGTTAGAGATTTTACAATATTAGGCTCAGCTTTATTAGGTCGGGTGACCAATTCTCTTCCTTGCTGCCTTTGCCTTTCCAACCCCAAAAGCAGAGTCAGGTACTCACTTACAGCTTGGTAAACATCGAATATTACGCTATCAGGTTTTGATTGGTAGCTTTGCCACCAAGAGAGCAGCACTGTAACAACTTATCCAGTCGAAAGCCTGATGCACTAACACACATAAATATAGAAATACTAATTTGGGGCAACAAATACCTCATCACCGGCCCTGGTTCCATCTTTTTTTTTTTAAAGTATCTTTCAGCATTTTTTCATGTTTTCTTCCAATTCTCTCCATCATGAAATCCGGCCATGGCAAAGCTAGCTTTTCCCCAAATTACCAGCTTGAAATTCAGAGGCTTTGTGCCCAGATCTCATAGATCCAATTATGGGTTCCACACGGAGCATTCGTTTTTTTAATGATACAAAAAAATATCTCTAGCAGAAAGTAGCATCATTATGTGTGTCGTGACAGTCTTCCTTCTTGTGTCCATGTTTCTAGTTTTTTATCATGTTCCCATTTTTTGTTCCAACATAAATGGATCGTGTCTCCTTTACAATCTTATAATGACATAGGGAATGTGCTGGTCATGATGACACAAACACAGTCAGTTGCTGTGAGTTTTTCAGCCACTGGAATATTGACATCACACGACAGTTTAAAAAAAAAAAAAAGAGTTTTACCTCATTTGTTGAGGCCTGCCCCTTTAAACTCACACACAAAGTCTGTTGGCCATATTAGGGCGCATGTCCAAATATAAAAGCCCTTAATGGTATGGTGATAATTTCATGGCAGATTGCTTGAGTGTTTCAGCAATCATTATCACCATCTGTTCTTACTGATTCCTATGGAGCAAGTGGCTGAATTCAGATTCACAGCCAGCCGGGATGGCACCTGATGAAGAAGACTGCAGACCCCTCAATTCTTATCATGAAAATGGATAATTTCTGTTGTGTTACACTGTTGTTGTGTTACACTGTTATGTTACACTGTTGTGAATCCATTGAAAAGTTATTACTTTTATGATGACATCACATATAATATTTGCAGCGGCACAAGAAGTCCCTGACAGACAGACAATATTGTTAGTGTATTTTTTTGGCCAATGCATTAACTCTGCCACTACATACTTTGGGTAACATGTCAGGTTGTATGGGTGAATTCCACCATCAACTCTGCTGAGGCAGGTCCTAAGCCCGTTCAGATAAAGGAGGGATTCTGACTGAACCTGAGTGCTTCATGCATCTAAGTAAGTAGTGGGTAAAACCGTGAACCAGTCAGATGGCATACCCCTCCACCTTTCAAAGGCACAACAGGCCAATCACCTTTTTGTCCTTAAAGTCGATTACAAGAAATGACAGAGAGAAAACCAGACTGATCTTAAAGGGGATGAACTGGCATGATTTACGAGGGACTCACATTTATGGATCATGGAATGTTAGAAGTATTAATGGGAAAGAAGGCGAGCTGGTGGAGGAGATGAAAGCAAAATTAGAAATTCTGGCTCTGACGGAAACCAAGAAAAAAGAACAAGGAATTATAGATCTTAATGGCAACATGGTCCTCTACGGCCGAGTTCCTACAATCAAAAGAGTTAAAGTGGGGGTGCCGTTTGTATTGTGGCAACAAAGAAAACTGATAACATCAAAGGCTGGATCTTTGCCTTGGAGCAGAGCGCACTATGATGCTAAATCTAAAACAAGGAGGACAAAACACAGTCAACATTGTCACTGTGTCGTGCATTCCATCATCTACTACTAGCTTAATCTGACAACACAATAAAATAAACAATGGACACACTGGGTAACGGTTATTGGAATCAGGTGTTTATGTTATCAAAGTAAAATCAGCAAAACAGATGACGTACTGTTGAAGGTAAAAACATTACTTTAAGATGCTGAGTGGATAAGAAACATCAAAAAAGGAAAACAAAAAATTGGACCCAAAGTTTTGAGCTGGTATGAAAGCATTTGGCTTAAAAAAAGAAAAAAAAAGTATTTAAGAGCAACTTATAAACCAAGAATTCTATACAAACTACAAAGCAAAAAATAAAAAAAACTACTTTCTTTGTTACCTGTTTGTCTAACAAAAAGACTGCTATAAAGTTTTGCTACAAATTTGTAATATAAATAAATAATTTAACAGGGTGGTGACTTATGATCAGCTGAGTGCATGGTGTATTTGTGCAGACATTTTGATTTACTCGTACATTTGGTGAAGTTAGTAACAAGAAGATGAGAACATAAACCTTTCAGAGTATTCACATTTTAATGACTGGTATGTGGAGGCAGGGGGGACAAGAATGGAGTTGGGGATGTAGCAAGATGAGGGGGTATCATCTTATGGAAATGGAAAAACCAGGACATCTTTGTGATGCTAGACAATTATTTTTGTCATCATTTTTCTTTGCGGTCCTTACGTAGCATGGAACCACCACTGTTGGTGGTCCCCTTGCAGGAAGCCTGCAGCAAACATTCACAAGTTCTTGCAGCGGTGGTTAGGGTAGTTATTAGTTGTATTAATATACAAAGATAAATATTAACCACACAATAAAATGACATAATTTACTTCAGGCAATTACCTCCTTACTGGGAGGTCAGAGTGGCTCAGAGGTATGGCGTCTGCCTTGTATTCAAGAGGTACCGGGTTCGTATCCCAGTTGAGGGATTATAATTTATTGAAATATTTTTTTCAGAACCAGTGGTCCTAATTACGTCATACTCCCCCCTGGTCTCATGGGTAGTGAGATCGGATGCCTAGCCTTCTTGGGTAAGGGCGAAAAAAATAAGAGGTCCCATGTGTAAGTTGCGCATGTTAAAAATCCCACGGCAGTTGGAAATCATAAAGAGTAGGCTCCTGGCAAAATTTAAAAATTAGGAAATCTACCCACCACAAAAATATTTATAGAATGTGTGATTCCTATACATTATATACACACATTGGGTTTCTCATCGGTGCTATGGAGTTCGTGCACTGTGCTGAGATCCTCCTTGTGTGATCTAAGGCAGGAAATCGGAGCACTGATGGCATTGTCCATGAGCAATGAAGATAGTCATTAAAAACCAAACCTCCTTAATGTGCCCAAATGTTTATCTACTTTCTTTGAAAGCTTTCCTGGAGGGAAGAATCTGTTACACTCCCATGTAGGTCCCGGGGGTCTCGGAGGGGACGAATAAAGAATAGGACAACAACTACCTCAGGCAACTAATATGAGGTTGACAACCTCATTATGTAAAACATTGCTACAGAAGCCACCACAGTAAGAGAGCATGAATGCTTTGATGCAGACTTCCTGCAAGGGGAGGAGGGTGGGTTGTCACAATATATTTTAGAAACTGTCCATTTATCTTGGTTTGGGTTGTCACAATAAAGATGATATCTGTGTTTGAGAAGCTGTCCGTTTATCTTCATTTGGGTTGTCACAATAAAGAAGATATCTGTGTTTGAGAAATTATCTTGGTTTGGGTTGTCACAATAAAGAAGATATCTGTGTTTGAGAAATTATCTTGGTTTGGGTTGTCACAATAAAGAAGATATGTGTTTGAGAAATTATCTTGGTTTGGGTTGTCACAATAAAGAAGATATCTGTGTTTGAGAAGCTGTCCATTTATCTTGGTTTGGGTTGTCACAATAAAGAAGATATCTGTGTTTGAGAAACTATCCATTTATCTCAGTTTGGGTTGTCACAATAAAGAAGATACCTGTGTTTGAGAAGCTGTCCATTTATCTTGGTTTGGGCTATCATAATAAAGTAAACACCTGTTTTTGAGAAACTGTCTGTTTATCTCAGCTTGAGTTGTCATAATAATATGATATCTATGAGAAACTGTGTGCTATATGTTGTATGGGTTATCACAATAAAATACACTTTTTAATTTATTTGAAAGCATTTCAATTTTGTGAATCTTATTAAACAAATATTAGAACAAGCGAATTTCTATGAACATTGTAATTTTTTTATAACCTTATTCAAAGCTGACAATAATACACTTTCTTTTGTGGTGACTGGCTAACAACTGATGTGAGATGACCACATTCGACCTTGTAAGAAATGCACATGGAATGATGCCAAATGTTATTACAAATCAACAACAATAATCAATGATGTCAGCCAACTCAAACAAATATTATGGCCAAGCAGGTAAAACACACACTCTTTTGGTAAACCAGTGAAAAATACAATACTAATTTAAAAAATCAAATGTGACAATGCAAATTAAATACACCTGCACATAAATATACAAAAGCATATACTGAATAATCAACTGGCCAAATTTAACTTTTTAATACAGTTAAAATGATTGGACCGAGTTAAAAAAAAAAAATGAAAGCTTAGAAACTGGAGAACACCTTTTAACCTAAACTTTAGTTTATTTCTTTTTGGTACTGAACTACTATAGTTAAAATTTAGTTCATTCTTTCTATGTATGGAATGAAATCTTAATTAATTTCTTCAATGTATGGACAAGATGAAATCTTAATTTCTTCTGTATGGACAAGATGATGTCTTAATTAATTTCTTCTATTGTATGGACAAGATGAAATCTTAATTAATTTCTTCAATGTATGGACAAGATGAAATCTTAATTAATTTCTTCAATGTATGGACAAGATGAAATCTTAATTTCTTCTGTATGGACAAGATGAAATCTTAATTTCTTTTGTATGGACAAGATGAAATCTTAATTAATTTCTTCAATATATGGACAAGATGAAATCTTAATTAATTTCTTCAATGTATGGACAAGATGAAATCTTAATTTTTTCTGTATGGACAAGATGAAATCTTAATTAATTTCTTCTATTGTATGGACAAGAGCGAGAAGGAAATGTTTGATGTTAAACCTCCGGTTGTCTTGTGAGTTAGACTCTTTTATAGTCAAAAGGTAATGGGATTACCCACTAACAAATATCACGGGAGGCAACAGCAGCCCACCGTATAACTTTCCTCAGAGACAGCCGTAACTTATAGACAATAGCAGAGATAGGGATGTTGTGTAGTGACGTGCCAGTATGGTGTTTCTAACACTTGCGTGTGTGTGTGTGTGGGGGGGGGGGGGGGGGGGGGGGGAGAAGAAGGGGGCACCTTCCCCTCAGGGCTAAGTGGGGGAAGAGGAAGGAAGGCATGAAGGAATTTCAAGTAAAAGGGAGTAGGTGCATGAGACCAGAAGAAAAAATAAACATTTATTACCAGTCAAATAGTACAATTTAAAATTTCATGTCATAAGTTGTGAGTGCCATTTCTTGTTAACTGGTATTCCATTTCAAAACTACATTCACAAATTTCAGAAAATGTTGGGACCTTTACTGCAGCCAACTTTCAGTGTGAAGATGGTGCCTGATCTGATCTTCTTCTTCGTTCATCCTGAAAAGGACGTTGGTTGCGTTGTGTCCATTTACAGCGAAGTTGCGATATTTGCGCCTTTCGGCCGACACATCCAAGCACGGATTTTTGGGACCGGGTTAGCCTTCCCTCTTCGATCCCTACTCACTCAGCCAGACTGTAGTGATGCAGCCTGTTTCCAGGTCCACCACTTGGAGGTGGAGTAGGGTCTTGGTCAGCTCTGGTTCGCTGACCCTGACGCAAGCAGTCAAGCTATGGGTCGCTAACTGCAATCCTCATTGTTGATGTGTCTTAGGTCCCTGATCTGTTCTAATGTGTATATGTGTATGTCACTTGTAATCATTTTTGAATAAATTCCTGAAATAATTACAGTGTAATGCCCTATTTTCTAAGTAACATCCCATGAGGCGACAGTTAGGCCATGATGGACAATTAAGTCGAGGAATATCTCGTGTAGCTCCCAGGGGTCTGTGAAGAGATAAAGACAAAGAATGAGACTACTGCACCCTCAGGCATGTCCTACCAGGCAACTAATATTACGTGCATAGAACTGGCAACCTCATCATGTAAAACACATTGCCATAGAAACCACAGTGGCATATGACTGTGTAGGCTCCCTCCAAGGGGAGCAGCTGCAGCTGTGGTGGCTCCATGCTCCGCAAGAAGCACAAAGGAAAATGTTGATGATAAAGTACAGGAATGTACGAACAAAACAGACATCGTACGACCAAAGGAAAATGTTGATGATAAAGTACAGGAATGTACGAACAAAACAGACATCGTACGACCAAAGGAAAATGTTGATGATAAAGTACAGGAATGTACGAACAAAACAGACATCGTACGACCAAAGGAAAATGTTGATGATAAAGTACAGGAATGTACGAACAAAACAGACATCGTACGACCAAAGGAATGACAAAGGAAATAGATAGCATGAAGATAAATTAGTTGATATTATTACATTTTATTAGTTATTATTAATCATGGAATACTTGAAGTGAGGCAACAGAAAAGAAGCATATCATCCTTATAATTTTTCCTTTTTGTTCCCTATGGAGCATGGAGACACCAGTGCAGCTGGCTCCATTAGCTGGAAGCCTGTACCAAGCATTGACATGCTCCCGCAGCAGTGGTTTTTGTAGCAATTTGTTTGACATGATGAAGTTGCCAACCTGCTTCCCAACCTGATATTAGTTGCCTTGTATGACATGCCTGAGGGTCCAGTAATCCTATTCTGTCTTTGTCTCACAAGAGATCCCATGGAACTACACGAGGCGAGGTAGCATACAGGTAGCACACAGGTAGCATACAGTGGCAGGGTAAATTTAAAAAAAAAAAGTAATGCACCTAACTAGAACAAAGAAAATTTCCTGTGTTATGGCCACAAGACCTTCGTCAGGGATAAATGGATAAAAGGAAGAATAGAAAAGAAAGTAAGGAAGCTTATAGAACTATTGACAAGTGCAAGGGGATTAAGAGATAAAAAGAAAACAAGAATTAGACAAGCCCTATTGGAACAAGAAATGAGAAGAAGAAGCTAGTGATGGAGAGGACACACACGTTGAGAAAACCTGATGATAGCATTACAAGACAATCCCTGCTCTGGAATCTCTAGGGTAAGGGACGTAGTGGAAGACCAAAGAAACATGGAAAAGAGAACTGGAAAAAGACATGGAAAAACTGTGAGCTGATGGCACGGGACAGGAATAGTTGGCAGACGTTTGTTGAAGGCTGACGCGTCTTTGGGAGTTGAAAGGTGAAGAAGAAGAATATAGAACAGGGTTTTTTAACCTGTGGTCCACAGGCCTTTCAGGATCCATGAATGGATTCTAGGGGGTCCGTGTAACTTAAAATTTTTAAAATTATTCTTTTAGGTACATTTTGTTCCAAGAAGGGGTCATATCCTTCATCAGATAATTAAAGGGGTCCATATCCTTCATCAGATAATTAAAGGGGTCTATAGCCTTCATCAGATAATTAAAGGGGTCCATAGCATAAAAAAAAAGGTTAAGAAATCCAACTGTAGAAGAATACAATAAAGCAAAAAATGTGAAACAAATATAGTAAACTTGAACTAAACCTCATAATCAACTGTTGTGTCAAATAATTCACTGACAGACTCAATATTGTTGTATTCACAAATTACGAAGACCAAACCAGTATTTTGACACTGTCACTGACACACTTCAGTAGGTGACGAGCGTAAAAATGAGTTAAAGAATTTATACACCTAGCATACACTTAAGCGAAATAAAAAAAAAGACATAAAGCTTCATAAATGTTGCTCCTTCTGATCTAACAAATCCAAGAAATCTGTGATTAACAGATTTACATAATATAAATCATCAAATGGAATGGTTCAGAATTAAAACTTATTTATTCTTCTCTTTTGCCCTTCAACACAGATATTCCCCAACCATGCCTAAAAGTGAGTTGTAACTATAATGTGTGAGTTGTGAATATAATGTGTGAGGTGTGAATATAACATCTTGCTGTTACTTTGATGTTAAAGTCACATGTTATATTTACTCACATAAAGTTAATTTGGGACTGGACACATTCCACTGAAAGTCTTTGTTGTTGTTTGCTCTCAATATACAGCATGTATGTCTTTCACAAAGCTGGCAGACTGTCTCAGACTTCTCTCATATACAGCATGTATGTCTCTCACAACGCTGACTGGCTGTCTCAGACTTCTCTCATATAGCATGTATGTCTCTCACTAAGCTGGCTGGCTGTCTCAGACTTCTCTCATATACAGCATGTATGTCTCTCACAAAGCTGACTGGCTGTCTCAGACTTCTCTCATATACAGCATGTATGTCTCTCACAAAGCTGGCTGGCTGTCTCAGACTTCTCTCATATACAGCATGTATGTCTCTCACAAAGCTGGCTGGCTGTCTCAGACTTCTCTCATATACAGCATGTATGTCTCTCACAAAGCTGGCTGGCTGTCTCAGACTTTTCTCATATACAGCATGTATGTCTCTCACAAAGCTGGCTGGCTGTCTCAGACTTCTCTCATATAGCATGTATGTCTCTCACTAAGCTGGCTGGCTGTCTCAGACTTCTCTCATATACAGCATGTATGTCTCTCACAAAGCTGACTGGCTGTCTCAGACTTCTCTCATATACAGCATGTATGTCTCTCACAAAGCTGACTGGCTGTCTCAGACTTCTCTCATATATAGCATGTATGTCTCTCACAAAGCTGGCTGGCTGTCTCAGACTTCTCTCATATACAGCATGTATGTCTCTCACAAAGCTGGCAGATTGTCTCAGACTTCTCTCATATACAGCATGTATGTCTCTCACAAAGCTGGCTGGCTGTCTCAGACTTCTCTCATATAGCATGTATGTCTCTCACTAAGCTGGCTGGCTGTCTCAGACTTCTCTCATATACAGCATGTATGTCTCTCACAAAGCTGACTGGCTGTCTCAGACTTCTCTCATATACAGCATGTATGTCTCTCACAAAGCTGACTGGCTGTCTCAGACTTCTCTCATATATAGCATGTATGTCTCTCACAAAGCTGGCTGGCTGTCTCAGACTTCTCTCATATACAGCATGTATGTCTCTCACAAAGTTGGCAGATTGTCTCAGACTTCTCTCATATAAACATAATTTTTAAAATTTTATTTATTTCTCTCATACAACCATACGTATGTCTCTCATAAACAGCTGGCAGTCCGTGTCAGGTTTCTCTCATATAACCAAATCTATATTTCTCATAAAGTTGGCAGTCTGTCTCAGGTTTCTCTCATCACCATAGAGCTTCTACCTCAAATGAGCTGGTAAAGGTCAATCTGCCATGATCTACTACTTGCCTGTCTCCAGCACATTGACATATGTCTGTCTGTCACACAGGCTAGCAGCCCTTTTCAGGACTAACCCTTTTCAGGGCTACTTCATGTTAGCTGATAAAAGCTAGTAGTCCTTATCAGGGCTTAGTTCTTATCAACACTACAGTTAATGGAGTTTTATTATTTTTCAATGGCAAATTGTGTTCTGATATAACCAACAGACTTAAGTCTAGGTTGAAAGGTACAAGCCTTGTCACAAGAAGACAAAAACCTCAACAAAAAATATGTCTGTCTGATTTCTAATTTGTTGAAAAGATGATATTAGAGTCTGCAGTGGCCAGTTCTCAGTATGAAAATTATCATGCAACCTTTTCCTGGTAAAAGAGCTGGGGTAGCGAATTGGTTAGTGCACTGGTTTCTGAGCTCAGTGGTCCATGGTTCGATTCTCAGTTGAGGTGGGATTTTTCAGACTAAACGGCTCCAGGGTCAACCCAGCCTCATGAATTGGGTACCAGAGCAACTCTGGGAAGGTTAAAGGTGACTGGCATGATGTCGACCAAATCACCCCTAGTGTGCCGTATGATCAAGAAAATATGGGACTAACACCATATTCCCAATATGCCTCAATGGGCATGTAATGGGATCCTTTATCTTTTTCTTGGTAAGGAGTCAATGTTTTCAGTTATAATTGACCAACTTGTTCTGTTTATCACATGTTATTTTCCAAACAGAATTATAAGAGAGTTCTTCAGTGTTATATAGAACCAATCCCGACGTGCAAGAGTGAGTCATGGACAATTAGTACACAAATAGGGAAAACACTAGAGGCAGAGATGTGGTTTTACAGAAGAATGTTAAAAATACCATGGACAGGGTAAAATGAGTAATGAGGATGTCCTGAAAGAGGCCAAAAGCACAAAGTAAACTTATTTTACAAGTTAGAAAGAAGCAATCCACTTTTTTTGGGCATGTTATGAGAAGAGGACAGCTTGAATATATCACAAACACAGGTAAGATTGAAGGAAAAAGAGATAAAGGAAGACAAACAGAGCAGATGCTGGACAGTTTGACATCGTGGCATAGAAGGAAGTCAACAACAGAATTGATAAATAGTACTGGAGACAGGAAGTTGTGGAGAGACATGATCTCCTACATCACGAGACATGGTACTTGAAGAAGAAGATATTCCAAAATCTAGAAGGTTCTGTAGGAGAATTTGATAAAAAATTTTACAGAAGAGAAATCAATTTAAAAAAAAATGTGTTTTCTGTTTTTCTGTTCAGATAATACCAGAATCAATATTTTCTGCCTAATGAGGTGGTTTTTATGATGTTCTCACGCTGAAGCACCCGGTTCTCAGGCCAGGTCAGAAGTACTTTACTGAACCTCAGAAAATGTGACATAATGCTGAAATTAACCGGATTTTGCCAAATTAACCAGTTTCAGCCAAATTAACTAGATTCAATTGTGACCTTAATACAAAATGTCATGGGATGAGCAGTGATTTGTAACACTGAGCTAAAACTTCATGTTTCAAACAAACACTGATTTATAACAATGGTCTAGTACCAGGGGGTCCTCTTGTGAGACGAACAAAGAGTTGACCTAATGCTCCCTCAAGCATGTCATACAAGGGATTAATATGAGATTGTGCATGATGGGGGGGGGGATGGGCTGACAGCCTCACCATGTAAAACAGAGATTGCCATAGAAACCACTACTGCAAGTGAATGTGACTACTTGGTGGAGGTTTCCTGCAAGGAGATTGGCTGATGTGGTTGCTTCATGCTCTGTAGGAAGCGCAAAGGAACATGATGATGATGATGATGACAAAGTTAGTTTAAAAACAGTGATCTGTAACAATGGACACCAACTTAATGTCAGTGTTTGACGTAATGATCTGTAACAATGGACTACAACTTAATGTCAGTGTTTGATGTAATGATCTGTAACAATGGACTACAATTTAATGTCCGTGTTTGGCGTAATGATCTGTAACAAAGGACAATATCTTAATATCAATGGTTGGAGGAGTCAATAAAAAAAGGCAAGCACCTCAATCACTTTGCTTTTACAGTAAATTATGAATAGCCCCTAACAAAATCCAGTACAAGGTCTAATTTACTTTCATTAACTGATCAATCATGAAATCATCATCATCTCAACCCGTAACCCGTCATGGGTCGTAGGGGTGCCATGGTGGAAGCATCAGCAGACAGGGTCCTCCACTGCTTTCTATCCCCAGCAATGCGTACAAGTGTGGAAAAACCATGACCTGCCCATTCTTTGATGTTATCAGCCCAGGATTTTCTTTGCCTTCCTCATGAAATAACTTACCATAATTGTACTCCCCGACTCTTTTTTGCAAAGCTAACTTTCCTAAATAATCCTGCTTCAGTTCAGAATTTATTATGTGCTTTAAGTCCACACTGGCAGAAAAATGCATGACACAACACAAGTGAAAAGATACAATGGCATAATGGTGAAAGACTGAACAGACATTAGGTGTTATCACTTTGTTATACGGAGATATGAAGAGAAGTAAAAAAAAAAAATTCATATGAATAGTAACACATAACATCATGAAAAGGAAAAAAAAACCTTCACCCAGGATCAAACTCATTTCACTTAGAAACGAAATGTTATGACACATTTTAGAAATAATTATGTAGATCAGAGGTTCTCAACCTTTTTATGCTCATGGCCCCCCCCCCCCCCCCTCAGAGCCTCATTTACCTCTGTGGTTCCCCTCATAGTCGCTGTTATCTGGAAAAAGGTACTTTACCATCCCACTGGGGCCCCCAAGAAAAATGGCATGGCCCACGTTGAGAATCACTGATGTAGAGTATAATCACCTTAGAGGAGAACAGGCCATGAATAAACTGATGTCAAATTCTCCTGCCTCGTGTCATAACCTCAAGGACTTTCTATCTCATACTCATCATTTTAATTTCTATCTAAAGTTCTCTTTTCCATGTGTTTTCCAGTCTTCCTCTGCCTCTCTTACCCTGGGGATTCCAGAACAAGGACTGTCTAGTAATGCTTGAAGCACATATACCAGATGACCATGATGGTTACCTGTGCTGAACCTGGAGCAGTGACTAGTGTTTACTTAAATATCTTGGCTTGATCATACAACTGTGTGAATGGACATTAAAATATCTGCTCTGTCTACATTCTGCCTTCATTAAAGAAGATCCAGAAAACACAAATATTTTATGCTTACATAACAAGCAAACAACAGGACAATATATAATATCATATTAAAAAAATGTATCAGTAACATCAAATGCTGTGATAAATGACACAGACTGTAATATTGTTTAAAAAATCTGGGCCACAAAGTCTTTTATCTAACTAATGGATCTTGTGTCTAGGATGAATGGGGTGTGCCTTGCCAAAACAAGGCAAAACGTAAAAAAAAAAAAAAATTCATCTCTGCAATACTTCCTGTCCCTCAATTATATATATATATATATTTGATTTTAACAGTTATGCTGTAAACGCTTGAACAAGCTTACTCCTTGGACTATCTCATGTTATTGTTTCTTTTCATTATCTTCTATTAATTTTGCCTGATGTTACAGCATTTTCCAACTTCTTAAAGTGAAAGTGAGCTGTACTTTACCGATCACTGGCACAACTTTAGTTTGCCCATTGCCTGTGTTCACATTTTTTATGATATCTTTATGATGTTTTAAAGATCTCAATGGAATATCTTTAAACAAAATGTAAAACCTCATTTCCTTCAACCAGTTATTTTTTGCTGGTTTATATGCACAATTCACTCATAATGCCGTACATTTACAGAAAACAGTTGTTGCACAAAACATTTTAATTTTTTTTTCTTCTATGATGATTTTGTTCTTTATTCCTGAGCTATGCCTTCCATCTGATGTTGTTAGCAAGCACAGGGTGTTTACATCTTTTAAACAATTTTCTTATTTATTTATATCCTGGAGAATATCTTGTCTTAGAGATAATCACTGTTTCTATTTTCTCAATAATTTTGACTGAAAGAAAAAAATCATACAAATCTGAATTTACTGAATTTAACATAAAGCTACACTTTTTTGTGTGTTTTACATATCCTTGAAAATTATTGACATACTTTCTTCTCCACGAACATATTTAATAAAACATTTAATAGTATAATTTTTAATGGAAGGAGCAGTTCTGCATTAAGTCAAAATGGAAAAAAATATGACAATTTGGATTAGTCTATTCTGATAATATCTAATCTCCTGCATCTAAATGTGTCAAAATTAACTGTCAGACTACATTCTATGATGCAGCCATATTTTGGCATTTAAAATTGTATTTTCTTAAGAAGTTTTCCTGTTGCTAAGAAGAAAATGCTTGTCTTTATCAACTGTCATAACATGGTCTATTCTTCTCTCCATCTTTGTCTCCCTTCTCCTCTTCTCTCTCTCTCTCCCTTGTTTATTCTAAGTAGTAGTCATGTTAAACTACACTATAGTCAGCGCTTTCCATACATCACAGCGCTTACTAACTTACTAATGGTCAATGCGCAAATATCGCAAATGCATCAACCCCAGGTTATAACACATGGCCAGAGGATATACCTTTATTAAGAGTAAAAAGGCGTCTTAAAGTCTAGAGATCCATTGCTTTATTGCATCCTATTTGATGGACCTGACGGAAAACGCTCCAGTGTCAAATTTCATGGTATCGGCCAGCACATGTATGCCTTCTCGGAGTAACCAGTAATTACCGCATGGGGAAGCTTTCTCATGCGAGATGAAGTTGAAGATTGCGTCACACAAGCTCAGAGGTCAGGGAGAGAATTTACGTGTGATTACGTCGGAACACCGACCCCTCACAATTCAGTGACGTGAGCAACGGTGATAACCCATCTAATGACCTAGAACACGTGAGAAGAGATTCATAAAAGCTAGAAGCTTAGACGCAAATGCCAATTACATGCACAACTTGTGGGCAGAGTGTATCTACATGGCGGGGAATTCTACAGTACAAGCACTTTGGTATTAACCAAGCGGTTTTGTATGATTTCACTCTGGGCAGACTTTTAGGTTTCTGAGCGGACAACATTCGCAGTTGCTGAATTCATGATCCGGCGCCTGACGGTAACAGACAGCCAGTCTTTTGACCGATTAGCAGAACCAAAAGCCAGAGATCTCGTCAACTCCTAAGCATAAAGGAGCATAGATCAACGCTCGTACGTGTAACGTCATATCACTGCAGGATGACAGCACCTAACAACCTGCGCCAGGGCTGACAACACAGGAGTACAGATAAGTCCAAAAGCATAAGGATTCTTTTTCCTCAAGATATCTCAGAGATCTTATTCAAATTCCAAACAGAACTTTCACCTAAATACTCTTACTTACTTAGTCGTTCCTCTTCTACCGTGAGGTGTAGAGGTTTGGAAGAGAGAGCGCCAGACTATTCTATCAGCTGTCTTCTTCCTGGCCTGGTTCCATTCTAGTACTCGGTCCTTCAAAGATTGTCTAATGTTGTCCTCACAGCGGACTCTGGGTCGTCCTGGAGGTCTGGATCCCTGGCTCTTTGTTTCCCATGCTTGTTGTGGTAGCCGATCTTCTCCCATTCTGCAGACATGGCCAAACCATCTTAGTTGGGACTGTTCTATTTGGGTCTGCAGCGGGTGGGATTTTAGGCCTTGACGTATCGTCTGGTTGCGGACCATGTCTCTTCTTGTTACTTCAACCACCTTCCTCAGATACCTCATTTCTGAGGTTTGGATCTGGCTTTTGTGGGTTGTAGTCATTGCCCATGACTCGCATCCATATGTCAAGACTGGGACATAGGTGGAGCGGTATACAGCCATCTTCGTTTTCTTACCAACCTCTTTCTTGCTGAGGAATCCTCGATTTATGGCCTGATAAAGTCTCCCAGCCGCACCTAAATACTCACGGAACTATATTTAAAGTGCCCTCCAGGGTATTACAAAGTGAACATTACATTCAACAACGTTAGGCAACTCTCATGATAGTCACACCAGTGCTAATGATGATTAGTAGGATATACTAGGACTTTTAGTCATTCAGTGTTTATGACCATAATATTATTTTCGTTTTCCTTTTCATTTTTCTTTGTGTCGTATATGTGGTTTAGGGATTAAATATCTGTACATAAGTTATATCATCTACCAAGTGGTTGAATGAGTTTCTTACATGTACTGTCTCTTAAATCCATATATGTGTCATTTCCTCAGTATGAGAGGATGGGGGCTTAATAATAATTATAATATTCAGTAAGAATAATAGGGGAGATTTGTCGCAAGGAAACAGAATCCATTCTCATGTGCCCTTCTGAGACATTATCTCTTTGTGAGAATATTTGCCTTCCTATTCATCCATCACTTGTATAGGGATCTAACATTTAACGAGCCACTTATGAGATCCTATATATATATCTTTCTTACATTTCTCAATTTACAACTTTCTTATCCAACTGTGCTATGACAAAGTCCAGTTTGGGATAAAGGTGCGACATCAACCAACGTGAGATTTAGCATATATACTTTCCATTCATGACAAAACATTTGTTACATCAGATTTCTGACATCTTATCAAAATTTTGATTTACTGCTAATAATGTTGTAAAATGTAGCAAATTTTTTTACTATTTTGATATTGTAACTTTAAACTTCTATATCTGGGATCAATATAAGTTATCACAAACCTAATCTGACACACAGTTTAAAATACAATGATGAACTTCCATTTCATATTTAGTGTTGATAACTAAAATAATGTTCTTTTATTAAAATAGCAGTTTTGCCTCATCTTGACAAGGCACGCCCATTCAACCTGGAGAAAAGGCCCATCAGTTATATTAGGGCACATGTCCAAACATAAAACATGATTTAATTCAAATAATAAAAAAAAGGCATAGTGTATTAAAATATAACATTAAAATCCAATATGGCAACCACTTCCATGGTAAACAACAAACATTCTACCATCAAATTCTTCATTTATTTTCCTTTGTACTCCTTATGGAGCATGTGGTGACCAATGTAGCTGGTAGTAAGCCTTGTAGTAAGCCTGCAATCACATGCTTTTGTAGTGGTGGTTTCTGGGGCATTTTATTTTACTTGATGTAGTCCCGGGGGGTGGCTGGGGGGGGGGGGTCTCTGATGTGACGTGGGAAGAATAGATCTACTGCTTTCTCAGGCATGTCGTACGAGATGACTAATATGGGGCAGGCATTCTCATGCTGTAAAACATATTGCAAGACACCACCAATACAGGAGAATGTGAACACTGGGTGCAGGTTTCCTGTAAGAGAATCAGCTGTAGGGGTGGTCCCATCATCTGTAAGAGGCACACAAAAAAATGATGAAATTAAATGTAATCTGTATTTTAACCGAAATCCTGCCCCCGTTTCTGAAAATAGTATTTCACTGTGGCCTCTACCCCTAATTTAGCAATCCCCAACAAAATTTTTTAATGTACAGGATTATCTGTACCCCATATGTACATGTGTACTGATTGTATCATATTCACATATTCAACAGTTACATATTGAGGCATGATACTAGAATATGATGAAGATTCATTCAGAAAACTCCCACATATCTATGTACAACATATTATGACTCTATTGTAATGATCTGTATAAACATAATTTTCACAGTTGTAATGTACAGTAGTAATGTTACTCAACTTGCGATACACAGTGGCAAAATTAGTTAATTACAGTAACTGAACAACAGTAATTACTCAATTTGTGCTATAGCGGGACTGAGTATGGTGATTCTGATGATGTATGGAGCCAAAGTGTTCATGTTTATGAGTAACCTAATGGCATACATATGTAACCACATACTGTTTGTTATGGCATAATAAAAAGGGCCAAAAAAAAATGTCAATGTGAATGAAAAACATTGTAAACAATTTAGTATTGTTGACATAGTGTGAACAAAACAAAAGTCGGGGTGTGTATAAATGTATTTGGTTGAATAATTCAAAGAAATGTATTTTTCTGATAAAACTCGATGAAATAATGTTATCAGGAGAGACAAATAAAAAATGACATCAGGAAAATTGTGGCAACTACATCCCACATCAAATACACAGAGAGGCAGAAAATTAAGTGGTTTAGACATTTCAATGAGAATGGAGCCCGATAAATTATCACTATGCATCTACAACAGTAAATGATGTGGTTTCAGAGCACAGGGAAGATGAACAGGCAGAAGGATAGACAACATCACAGAAATCCTACAACACCATGGGCTCACAACAGCTAATGCAACAGACGTGACTCAAGAGTGCAAATTTCAGTTCCCTACTACACTTCACAGGAACAGTGGACTTAACAAGTAAAAGTAACAACTCAAAGAAATGTATTGTGGTGTGTACAAATGTATTTTGTTGACATAACTCTGTGTACAAATGTATTTTGTTGACATAACTCTGTGTACAAATGTATTTTGTTGACATAACTCTGTGTACAAATGTATTTTGTTGACATAACTCTGTGTACAAATGTATTTTGTTGACATAACTCTGTGTACAAATGTATTTTCTTGACATAACTCTGTGTACAAATGTATTTTCTTGACATAACTCTGTGTACAAATGTATTTTGTTAACATAACTCTGTAAAAATACATTTTGTTGACATAACTCTGTGTAAAAATGTATTTTGTTAACATAACTCTGTAAAAATACATTTTGTTGACATAACTCACACAAATGTATTTTTTTAAAACATAGTTAAAAGTTTGAACAAACAGTATATGACTTTAGTGTCTGTTGAATATGATAGCAAGCAGATACATATTACTGACAACTGAGTGAACAATAACATATTACAATATTTTTGTTGAATATTGTTTGGAAAACAAACAAAAAAAAACTAAATAAAAACAAAACAAAATGTGTTTGTATAAATGTCACACTGACAAACAAATAGCATAAACATGTGAATAGGACAAATTTCACATCTTTTCTATATCAAAGTACACCCCCCACCCCACCCCACCCCCCGCAGCACAATGATATAGCAAACATATATATATATAAATAAAACATTATAAAGAACAAATGGAGTGTTGAGAAGTTAACATTTGCTTGTGTTCAAGTTCTGCATCAAACATTCTTTGGTGTATAACAAGCTTTTTTTTTTTTTGTTTTCAATTAATAGCACAAAGCATATTAATAATTTAGCTTTCTGAAAGCAAACACATAACAAATAAACACAAATATTTAAAAGAAAGAACTACAAATATTTATACTATTTTGTCATTACAAAAAATGTAGTAAAAACACTCATCTGTGCCTGACCTTAACTGATATCTCTCAGGTACCATCAATAAAGCCCATACAATAAAGAAGCTTTGGTTATTTAATACACCTGTCTTCTATTCATTTTTACCTTTCCTGTAGCAAGAATAAGATGATAATGTCTGTCTAATTCCTTATACATTTTTAAACTGTCTATTTTTATAGCCAAAGTTCTTGTCATGATGACTTTAAAAAAAACTCTTTATGGACAAGAGGCCAGTAGTCAGTGTCGATTTCCCAGGCACTCCCAAAGGGAGGCCAGTTTTCGGTGCATTTGTTTAGTGTTGTCACAATTTAAAAAATCCTCATTGAATTTCTTTTACCGGTAAGTACAATATTACCAAACGATTGAAAATCTTGGAAAGAACTGACCCTTATATTTTAATACTGTATGACACAGCGACAGAAAATTCCAGTGAACTATCTTGTCCTTTATGAATTAAAACATGTTCATTGTTTGTAGAATACTTTTATATGTCTTCTATTCAGCCCATGATATTCACAGCTTCAGTATTCTAATGCTCCTGTGTTTTTGTTGTTCCATTTTAGATAAGGTGCTAGTTGTTCATGTCTTAACACAACAATCTACAACTGCTTTGACAGCCATTTCCTTTTAGAACCGTTTCAGTTTTCAGAGCAAATGAGCGTCTCCCATTTTTTAAAATATAACAACTCTCATTACATATGATGTCACTTATGCACACACACACACACACCCACACAATAACATTATGGCAGCAATATAAGATTGCAATTATAATAACAATGACAATATGCTCAATGCATGGCAATAATCACACAATTTAAATTATGAGAATGATGGCACAGCCATTAAAAAAAACAGTAGTGATAACAACAATAGTATTGTGACAAGATTATTATAACAGTCATACAAAACAATGGCAGAATAATGAAATAGTGATAACATTACATGGCTGTGACGGACACAATAAAAAACAAGCATAGAAATTACTGTAGTATATGCAACATCCTGCCATGTACTAGTGCAGCATCAAAATAATGGTTGTGACAATCACCAAGTGAACAAAGACATTAACAGTAGTGCTGGAGAGCATGGCCCATGCACCTGAAAATAAAGCAATGAAATATATTAAATAAAATTCAATATTAATATATGCTATGTTAAATAACCATTAAATAGTACAGATGGAAAAATGCAAAATTTACGCAAATCAGTACAACCTGTAGAGTGTAAAATACATGAAAAGTTGATGACTACAAGTCTGAAGGCTACAAAAAAAAAAAAAAAAGTTCAATATATGTAAAATAATACAAGTGTAAAAGTGTAACATTTATGCAAACCATTAAAACCTATAGAGTGTAAAATACATGAAAAATTGATAATTACAAATCGGCTACGAAAAAAATAAATAAATGTAAAATGAAATAGGTGTAAAAATGTAAAATTTATGATAAACAGTAAAACCTTGAGAGTGCAAAATACATGAAAAATTGATTATTACAAATCTGAAGGCTACAAAATAAAAAATGTAAAATAATACAGGTGTAAAAATAAAATTTATGATAAACAGTAAAACCTGTAGAAAGTAAAATACATGAAAAATGTATAGTATATGAAGGGCAAAAAAATAAAATAAAAATATGAATGACTTAAAAGAGGTAATTTACAATCCTCGATTCCCATTTAGCTCTTTATGGAGTATGGAGCCATCCCTGCAGTTTGTTCACTAGCAGGAAGCCTGCACCAAAGAAATTATGTCCTCTTGCAGTTGTGGTTTCTGAAGCAACAGAATGATGAGTTTGCCAACCCCATGGACAACTTCATATTAGCCACCTTTTACTAAGGGACATGTAGTCCTATTCTTTATTTGCCTACACAGAGGCCCTCAGAAATTAAACTGAGCCAACTAAAACTACTGACTATATTTGTTGCTTGAAATGAAGTTATAGTTAAGAAGGTGGGAGGCCAAATAGGACATCAATAGGAAGGGTAAAAGTCAAGAAACAGAACGTAGAAATGAATGGTAGAAGACAAAGTCTAGAAAAAGAACATGGAAAGGAATGATAAAAAATAAAGTCAAGAAACAGAAATTTGGAAAGGAATAATAAAAGACAAAGTCAAGAAACAGAACATGGAAATGAATGATAAAAAAAAAAAAAAAAAACAAAGTCAAGAAAAAGAACAAGAAAATGAATGATAAAAGACAAACTCAAGAAACAGAACATGGAAATGAATGATTAAAAAACAAAGTCAAGAAACAGAACATGAAAATGAATGGTAGAAGACAAAGTCAAGAAACAGAACATGGAAAGGAATGGTAGAAGACAAAGTCTAGAAACAGAACATAGAAAAAAATGATTAAACATGGTCAAGAAACAGAACATTGAAAGGAATGATAAAAAACAAAGTCAAGAAACAGAACATGGAAAGGAATGGCAGAAGACAAAGTCAAAAAACAGAATATGGATTTGAATGGCGGACAACAAAGTCAAGAAACAGAATATGGAAAGGAATGGTAGAAGATAAAGTCAAGAAACAAAATATGGAAAGTAATGGTAGAAGACAAAGTCAAGAAACAGACTATGGATTTGATTGGCAGAAAACAAAGTCAAGAAACAGAACATGAAAAGGAATGGCAGACCACAAAGTCAAAGCTACCAGACCGTGATAGGTAGAGCGGAAGAGCCCAGGCCTAGTGGAACTTGGTGGACAGCAACAATGGGCAGCACTATTATCTGTAAGAAATAATAATGGACGGACCATGATGCCCTGGGTAGTTCTCATGAGGTCTCTGATGGCAACAAGAAAAGAATAGAACTACTGCATCCTCATGCATGTCCTTCAAGGCGACTCATAATGAGGTTGTGGCAGTGTCATCACGTACAACAGACTACCACAGAAACCACAGCTTCAAGATAATGTGACTGATTGGTGCAGGTTTCTGTAGTGACCGCAAAGAAAGATGAATGATACTGATGATGGAATGCACTAGAAGTTCTTGAAATGAAAGGAACTGAAAGCACAAGAATCAACCTCTACAGATAAAAACAGGCATTCAGAAAGTGACTCACGGTTTTTCCCCATGCTGAGGTCATAGCGAATGTTGTCACCCCAAGGTACTCTGAAGCTAGGGCAGTCTTCCTCATCACTGCCATCATGGCACTGGACAGTGGTATCACATTTCTGGTTTAGCTGTATACACATTTTTTTGCTGGTGCATGTGAAATTTGTGTCTTCCTTACACTGAGACATGTCGAAATTTTTGGGCATGGCTGAAATTGTTAAGAAAACACTTATTAAGGCATATGTAAAAAAAAAACCCAAGAAAACACTTATTTAGGTATATGTGAAATGATTTATGAAAACACGGTTCAGGCATATGTGAAATAAGACAGGGCATCATCTAGTAGGCAGAACTAAAATAAGACAAGAAAACATTTATAAAGACTATGTAAATTACATGTAAAAACACCTGTTATACATTTAAGAAATAATGTGTGAAAAAACTTATTAAGCACATGTGAAATAAGTCAGAAATACACATATTAGGCAAAGCTGAAATAAGATGGGAAAACACCTACTAGGTAGAGCTGAAATAGGGCAAGAAAAAACATATTAGGCATTTGTGAAATAATAAAAACACACGTTTTAGGTATATGTGAACAATCTTTATTTATTATGTGAAATAATAAGAAAACTCTTTTTAGGTATTGTGGCGTGAGGTTTTATTTGGCTCTAAGATCAGTATAATACTGACAATTACAGAAATAGAATTTCTGCAGAAAATGGTGAAGTCCCAGTGTCTGAGAGAACTACTGGTATCACAAATTAGTTACGGCTGTGAATGATCTGATCTCGAAACAATAGTAGAGAGGAGACCGACATAAAGTGCCACCTCCGCTGTGTAACTAACTGTGATATTTAAAAAAACAAGGAAACAGATTTCACTTAACAATTTAAAAAAATTTGACAAGTCGTTCAAATACAATTTCCTTATTATTTATTCAGTATATACACTATCTACTCTTGTGCTGAAGGGTGAATGTTGAAAAATGGAATGTAATGGATTTGTAAGTTTACATATGATTCACATATATATATATATATTACAAGTCTTCCAATTATAGGAAACAAATTTATATCAGCTGTGCTGTTAATCACTTATAGTAAATGTATCAGCTGTGCTGTTAATTAAGTATATAACATTTATCAGCTATGCTGTTATTATTGTCTCTTTCTACGCTAAATCACTTTCTCGTCACTGACACTAATTTTTGCTCACAATGCCGACAGAAATGGTACTAATGTGTACTCATCTCTTAGAAGTTCTTGGTTTGGTTGACACAAAACTGGCTGAAGATCGTTCCTTTAGCCCACCCAAGACTGAGGGGGACTAAAGATGTAGATTCTGTGCAATCTCTATGCTCCTGCGGAGTTCCAGGCAGCTGGACTGACGACCCACGATCTCAGTTTTTATGACACGAATAAAACCTGTAACAAGGAAAAATAGGGGCTAATTTCTGTCCTCAAGCCCACCTATTTCTATTGTATATGATATGAGCGTGTCTCAGTGTCTGCATGTAGGATGAATGACAACATGGCTCAGTATGATTTAGCAATAGCGAGACAAGACAGGTGTCTACTTGCAAAACATTCTTTCTGATAAACTAATACATGGATACATTCAATAATATAAATTCAATACATGAATACATTCAATAATATAAATTCAATACATGAATACATTCAATACATGAATACATCCCATAATATGTACACCTAGGTGTGATACAACCATTTTCTTCCCCCTATAATATACCAGGCCCTCTCTGACAAGTGCTATACTAGCTGGTAACATATATCCTAACAATATTGTTATGTTCTTATGATAGGAGTATATGAGACGAGGACTGTTTGGTGATATATCAGGTGGGAGTTATATGGGACAATAGATTGGAGTTAGATGAGACAATAGATTGAGTCCTAACAAGGACTGTTTTGGTTATATTTCAGTTGATTTTATCTGAGATAACACTGAAGTTATAGGAGACAATAGATTGAGTTATAGGAGACAATAGATTGAGTTATAGGAGACAATAGATTGAGTCCTAACAAGGACTGTTTTGGTTATATTGCAGTTGGTATGAGATAATAGATTGAAGTAATAGGAGACAATAGGTTGAGTCCTAACAAGGACTGTTTTGGTTATATTTCAGTTTGGAGTTATCTGAGACAATAGACTGAAGTTATAGGAGACAATAGATTGAAGTATGAGTCCTATTAGTCTTCGTCTATTCAATCATATTAGGAAATAAAATCATTATACCTAATTCCCCCAAGATACAATCAGTAAACTGATACGTTCATATTAAAACAATATATGTTAAATATATATATATACAGGTGTATCTGCTGTAGGCCTATTTTCCTACCAGTTTATAGTAAATTTATATTTACCCTCCAAGATTTAAACAGGCCAGATTTTGACTCGACTTAGCGAAGCAGGCTGCAGGTCAATGCTCTCAGGCAAGCAATAAATCAGGTTGACAGCTCCTCTCACACAGTCGGTCGTCTCTGGCTTCGTGTTCGGTGTTGCGTGCCTTTGCATAAAATCTCGCCTGATTATATAGGTAGGTGAATGCTTAAGCAAAGCTTTTGGTTGGTTCCTGGCGGAGCAAGCTGATTGGTTTCCTGCAGTTTTGTCTTTTGCTCGTACAGCCTAATTTTATTCAGTTTTCTTCCGCCATCTTGCATGAACAAGATGGCCATGACTCACATCCGAAAAAAACAGGGCTTAAGTTTTTTCCTGGCGTAACTTCTTGTAATTTATTCCGGCTCAGCAACTGTGCGTTGATTGGCTGGGCTCTCAACATAGGGATTTAACAAAGTAGTGTGTTTACACAACTCGTTCCACGACAGGTATTTGTAAAATAAGACAGGAAAACACTTATCAGGCAGCTGGAATAAGACAAGACAACACCTACTAGGCAGAGCTGAAGTAAGACAAGACAACACCTACTAGGCAGAGCTGAAGTAAAACAAGGCAACACCTACTAGGCAGAGCTGAAGTAAGACAAGACAAAACGTACTAGGCAGAGCTGAAATAAGACATGACAACACCTACTAGGCAGAGATGTAGTAAGACCAAAGAAAAATAGGAAGAGCTGAAATAAGACAATACATACTAGGCAGAGCTGAAATATGACAACACCTATTAGGCTGTGCTGAAGTAAGACAGGTGTTACGCACAAATAATTACTTTTTTCCAAAGTCTTTGTATGATCGTTTTTCGTATGTATGATCATTATTTGACTGAAATGCATGTTATATATATTTTATGGTCAAAGGGACAGAATCCGATATATCGATACTGCTATTTTTTATGAGTTTACCTCCTCTTGTATAGAGACACGTTCGGTCTATAATGTCTTGAACGAAGCGTGACCATATCTCCTTATTTGGTAGTATCAGTCAACTGTTGTAGATGTTTGAAACCTTTCTTAACGCTTCTGTTCATGTCCATAAAAGGCGCGACTGTGTAAGACTTTTATCTCGAATGTTCTTAGAATCGTCTTATTGTGAACAGCGACTCAGAGATTGTCACTCTGCGCATGTCTCGACTTGGTTGTCGTTTGTTGTTCCGCCCAGGTCGGGCAGTTGAGAAATGGACTGATTAGCGAGCGGACGCGACTGCGTCTTGTGATTCTCTGAGGGAAATACATTGTCTTTGTGAGTTAGTTAGCTAACTAGACTATTTCCCCGTATTATTCAAGCCTGCCTGGAGGCATATGTTCATGGTTGATTTTCCGAAATAAGGTAATTCCTCTTGTATCGAACTTTAGGCTATCATCTAGAGGTTCGTCATTTTGTCGCCTTTTTGCTCGCCTGTGTGATTCAAAATGGAGAGGTACTTTGACTAGGATTAAGTCACCGGTATCTTTATACCTGAACTAGTTATATATCTATGGGTCGCTCTAGACCAACAAGACTATTGTCTGTGTTCCAGGATTCGTTATATCAGAGATCACGTCCAAGTCAGATGGTTAGACTTAGGAAGGTTATAAAGGTCGAGCTGACCTGTAATCCATGTATGCTACTCACGTGCAGACAGTAAACGGACGTATTGTATACATCTGATCTGCTAGCATCAGGAAGGAATAATTATTATTGTCTATGAACATTAAGGATCTGCAGCGGACCACGGTTGCAGAAGTTATATGTATTATTTATCAAGCTTCGCTATGATATTTGTTTTCCATACAACTATTGAGTATTGACTTCTACATGACTGTCAGTTAACATGAGTTTGAATGCTGCATTCGTTATACTATGCTGATGATAACATAAGTATCATGACTGTTTTGTGGCGTGCAATAAATGGTATAAACCTAAAGCGAAGTTACCATTTTATGACTCTACACGTCATGTTGCCTGTGGTGTACCCTGTGAACTGTTCTACTGCAACACACACAGCAACAATCTAAACCAGATAAGACACCCACATCTTGCATTGTAATACCTGGTGTCGATAGAGGTGGTAGTTTGACGGCATCCTAATTCCACCCTTATCAATTCATGGTGGCCAGTTATTACATAGAGCTAAAATAAGAGGAAAACACTTATCAGACAGAGCTGAAATAATATAGGAAGACACTTATTTGGCCAATCTGAAATATGATAGGAAGACACTTCTTAGGCTCAGCTGAAATAAGATAGGAAACACGTATTAGGCAAAGCTGAAAGAAGAGAGGAAAACATT
The DNA here is from genome assembly GCA_024509875.1 of Oreohelix idahoensis. Lineage (NCBI taxonomy): Eukaryota > Metazoa > Mollusca > Gastropoda > Stylommatophora > Oreohelicidae > Oreohelix > Oreohelix idahoensis. Next base: position 254,584 of record JAMPIV010018580.1, on the reverse strand, counting down.
TATTAGGCAGAGCTCAAATATGACAAGGCAACAAAATTAAATCAAGCCTAATATTATCAGAACTGTAACACAAGAAAGCAGTTACTATCAGGATTGAAATAAAACAAGAAAACACTTGTCAGACATGGCTGAAAACACATAAGAAAACAGTCATTATCAGAATTGCAATACAAGAAAACAATTAATATTAAACTTCAATTAAGACACACAAAAAAGGCCAAAAAACACAAAACAAAACAAAAACACACTTATTAGGGAGAGTTGAAATAAAACAAGGCAACTGTTTTTTAGACAGTTGAACAGAAAATGAATAAGGAAACCCAAAACGGGTCAGTTGTAATTAAAAAATAAATGAAAATTGGTAAACTATAGACACCCGTAAGAAAGATAGAAAGAAAGAAATAAAGAAAGAAAGAGAGAAAGAATGAAAGAAAGAGAGAAGTATGTCAGATATCACGTATCTTAAATATAACGTGTCAAATATCTGTTGTCAGATATCACATATCAGTTGCATCAGATATCAAAATCCTGTCATGTCAGACATCTACTGTCACAAGACAAATATCTTCAATGCCAGATGACAAATACCTGCAATGTCACATGTCAAAGACCTGTCATGTCCACACTTTCTAAGGACAAATCCAAACAAGTCAGAAGAATGAGCAGATAACAGCTGGTGTAGTTTCTGGGAGTCTCTGAAAAGATAACAAGACAATAGGCCTGTGTCTCTCTCAGGTAAGAGTCTATTAATAGAAGGTTCCACATGGGGGCTTGAACCTCATTGTGTAGAACAGACTGCTACAGAGACCACTGTTGCAAGAACATACGTCTGCTTTGGTACAAGCTTCCTGCAAAGAGGTCAGCTGCAGTGTTGGCTCTCCATGTTCCATACGTAGCAAAAAGGGAAATGTATGAGCAGAAGTCAGACTGCAAATGACCAGGTTTTGGACAAAGTGTCAACTAGAAGAGTATAACAGCAGAGGCCATAAGGGATATAAAATTAACTGACTGACTTACCAGGACATGGCTCCTTGTTACAATCCTCCTTGCTAAACCTCTCCCCCTCACAGAGTCTTCCTCCATACAACTGACCACGGCATTCCCTGTGTCTCTCTCTCATACCTCCAGCACATGCTTTAGTACAGCCACTCCAAGCTCCCCAGCCTGACCAGGTACCATTCTCTGAAAAGAAGTTATCCTATCCTTTTCATACTGCATGTTGAATATTCAAGTATAAAATTAAAGGATATATATATATATACTTGGAGAGGAGATGGGCACCGCCAAGCAAACCTCTTGCCCACTGAAATGCTATGATGGAAAGTCAACTCAGTAATAATATGCCGGATCGGCCGAAGCCCGGATTAACAACGACCGCGCTCTCATTGCCCCTTGAGAGTGATAAGTCAGCGAATGGGGTACAAACACCTGTTTTGAAACTTCCTAGAGAAAGTTTTGTTGTTGGAACTTGGAATGTACGCACGTTATATGCATGTGGAAAAGTCAGAGAACTAACACATGAACTTGTTAGATACTTGTGGGACATCCTGGGCCTAGCAGAAGTCAGATGGACAGGATTAGGTGAATCAATAACGGATGATGGTCACAAAATTTGGTTTAGTGGAGATGAGTCCAAACATCAGCATGGTTTATTGTACATAAAGATAGATTGAACTCTGTCATCAGCTGCACCCCAATAAATAGCAGGCTTATCACCATATGTGTTGCAGCACATTCAAAGAACATCTCCATCATACAGGTATATGCCCCCACTACTGACTATGAGGATGATGCAATTGATACATTTTATGAAAATCTGGATGAAACAATTAAGAAAATTCCAAAGAAAGATCTTCTCATCGTGCTAGGTGATTGGAATGCTAAAATAGGGCCAGATGCATACGGTCAGTGGGCTGGCACAGTGGGGAAATTTGGGACAGCAGAAACCAACGATCGAGGACTAAGGCTACTAGAATTTGCCAGCAACAATAAACTAACCCTTGCAAATACACTATTTCCTCATAAGTTATCAAGAAGAACAACGTGGCATGCCCCGAAAACTGAGATACAAGGCCAAATTGATTTTATTCTTGTATCCAAAAGATTCAAGTCCAGTATTAATAAAGCCAAGACTAGGACTTTTCCTGGCGCCGACATTGGTAGTGATCACGACATGGTATTGATGACGCTCAAGCTTAAACTCAATAAGAACTATAATCAAAACAGATGTTCTCAGTTAAGATTCAATTTAGACAAATTGAAAGATCCAGAAATCGCGGGAATCTTTGAGGCAACTGTTGGAGGAAAATTCGCAGCTCTCAACTTTTTGGAGGATGATATCAACTCAATCACAGAGAACATGAAAGACGTGCTCATTGAATCAGCAACAGAAGTACTTGGTAAAAGAAAGAAAATAAACAAACCATGGGTTACAGATGACATTCTGAAGTTATGTGATACAGGGCGGGAAATGAAAAAGGTTAAGAAAGAGGTTCCTGAAGCAGCATGGCAATACAGTATGGTGAATAAAAATATTAGAAAGAAAATTAAACAGGCCAAAGAAAAATGGGTAGCTGATCAATGTGAGTCCATTAATATGGGGCTAATAAAAGGTAACAGCAAGGCAGCTTTTGACACAATAAGAAGACTATCAAAACCCCAACAGCCCAGGGTAACTGTCATAGAAGATAGCAATGGGGCTCTGCTCAATGAAACAACAGCTGTAATGAGAAGGTGGACAGAATATTGTAAAGAATTATATACCTGTAAACTCGACAATGACTATAGCATATTAAACAACATTAAGTGTGAAAACAGGGAACTCGGAAATGCAGCAATATTACGGGAAGAAGTGGAAGAGGCTATATGTTCGATGAAAGGAGGGAAGTCACCGGGTGTGGATAATATCCCAGCAGAGCTCTTGAAATATGGAGGACCAGATATAGTAAAAATCATGACAACAATTTGCCAGAAAATATGGAGTACAAAAAAATGGCCAAAAGAGTGGACGCAGTCATTAGTAATACCGCTTCCAAAGAAAGGAAATCTAAAAATGTGCAAGAACCACAGAACCATTAGCCTTAATAGTCATCCAAGTAAAGTGATGTTAAGGATACTTTTGAACAGAATAAAACAGAAATCAGAAGAAATCTTGTCCGAAGAACAGGCTGGCTTTAGACCAAAAAAAAGTACCTCAGAACAAATCTTCAATATTAGATTACTGATCGAAAAACATCTCCAGCATCAACACGATTTATATCATAACTTCATCGATTTCACAAAAGCCTTCGATCGAGTCTGGCATGAAGGCTTATGGCAAATAATGAGAAAATTCAATTTTGATACCAACATCATAGATATCATTGAAGCACTATACAAGGATGCAAGCAGTGCTGTTTTTGCAAGCAATGACATTGGAGAATTTTTCAAAACAACTGTAGGAGTTCGCCAGGGATGTATCCTGTCCCCAGTGCTCTTTAATATATATCTAGAACATATTATGTAGGAGGCTCTCTACGATTATAAAACAACCATATCGATTGGAGGCCGACCTCTTTGCAATCTACGTTTTGCTGATGATATCGATCTTATAGCTGGAACAGAATCAGAACTTCAAGACCTTACCTCTAGACTGGAGAAAGTAACAAGAACGTATGGGATGGAAATTAATATAGAAAAAAGCAAGATATTGGTGAATAGCCATAAGAAACGTGTTCCGACCAACATTACGTTAAATGGGCAAACGTTAGAAGAAGTTAACACCTTTAAATATCTGGGGTCCACAATATGTAGTGATGGAAGATCAAGTAAAGAAATCAAGACAAGAATTGAGATGGCCTCAGCTGCCATGACAAGGCTGAATGTGATCTGGAAAAGTAACATCAGTTTTCCTGTGAAGATCAAATTATACAAATCACTTGTATTATCTATTCTCTTATATGGGTGTGAGGGCTGGACACTCACTGCATATACGGAGCGAAGGATTCAGGCTTTCGAGTACAAATGTTATAGAAGAATTTTGCGCATTTGCTATAAAGAGCACAAAACAAATGTCTATGTTAGAGAGAAAATAAACACCTATGCAGGCCACCAAGAAGCACTTTTGTCAGTAGCGAAACGTCGAAAGCTTGCCTGGTTTGGGAATGTAACTCATCATGACTCCCTTTCGATAACGATCCTCCAGGGAACAGTCGAAGGTAAACGGAGAAGAGGAAGGCAAAGAAAATCCTGGGCTGATAACATCAAAGAATGGGCAGGACACGGTTTTTCCACACTTGTACGCATTGCTGAGGATAGAGAGCAGTGGAGGACCCTGTCTGCTGATGCTTCCACCATGGCACCCCTACGACCCATGACGGGTTACGGGTTGAGATGAGATGATATAATAAGTAATTTTATAAGCCAAACTGGCAGAATGAAATAATAGTTTGAAAACTTGAACTTTCTTCCCCTCAGTTTTAAAATTTGTACTTAAAGTAATGGGGAAAAAAACAAGTGTTAGGGATCCACTGGGGACCTAAGACGCGTCAACAGTGAGGAATGCAATCAGCGACCCATAGCTTGACTGCTTGCGTCAGGGTCAGTGAACCAGAGCTGACCAAGACCCTACTCCACCTCCAAGTGGTAGTACTGGAAACAGGCTGCATCACTGCAGTCTAGCTGACTGAGTAGGGATCGAAGAGGGAAGGCTAACCTGGTCCCAAAAATGCCGTGTTGAAGTAGGATGTGTCGGCCGAAAGGCGCAAATATCGCAGCGTTGCTGTAAACGGACACATTGAAACCAACGTTTTTTTCAGGACGAACGAAGACGACTGAAAAAAAAAGAAAATATTCGATACACTCTACTGCATAGAGTACGTCGATGGCTGGTTATCCTTAATAAGTAATTTGGTATATCATTAACATTATTTTTGTGTATGAAAGATATAACTAATTACTGCCTACTGATAACTGATCATGTACTTTTATTCTATGCAACAGAATGTAACCTATGGAATATTTATTTTATTTTGTTTTAAGTGCATCTGGTACCAATAATAAAAGTGAATCCTTAAACTCATTTTTTTCCTTTACTTGCTTAATCATCCTCTGTACCTTCTTTTTCACATCAACTAAAGGTAGCCGTTGAACAGCCAAAACATTTTTTATACACAAACAGCAACAGAGCATGAAAGAACGAACTACAGTAAACATTACATATTCAAATCAGCGTTGCCACCAAGGTTGCCACTCAAGTTCTAGAGATAAACCCAGATTTACTTCTTTAAAAAAACCCAGAAATACCTAGATTATGTTATGCATCAAATACACGGGGATAGACGATGCTTACACAATCTTTTAGTGCAACTTTAGCACACATAAGCTGTGTGCTACCAAATGTTATTTATTTCTTCATTTTTATTTTATTTTTTATAACCAAAAATTCACAATTATATAAAAATGATTTTATTAACGCACATCTCCAATCCAACCTGCAAGTCTGGAAGGAAGAGCTGGAGAAGAGAGGGATGGTCATAAGCAGCTCTAAAACAAAATCCATGGTGATATCACGAGAAGAAAGAAGACATCAGATTAAGCTGGGAGAACAGGTCCTGGAGCAGGTCGACCACTTTAAATACCTCGGAGCTATTATAGACCGAAAGGGAGGCATCAAAGAAGAGTTGGCCACTCGAAAAGCAGCAGCTGGGAGACTTTTTCAGGCCATAAATTGAGGATTCCTCGGCAGGAGAGAGGTTGGTGGGAAGGCGAAGATGGCTGTGTACCGCTCCACCTGTGTCCCAGTCTTGACATATGGATGCGAGTCGTGGGCAATGGCTGCAGCCCATAGGGGCCAGATCCAGACCTCAGAAATGAGGTATCTGAGGAGGGTGGTTGAGGTGACAAGAAGAGACATGGTACGCAACCAGACGATACGTCAAGGCCTAAAATGCCACCCCCTACAGACCCAAGTAGAACAGTCCCAACTAAGATGGTTTGGCCATGTCTGCAGAGTGGGAGAAGATCGGCTACCACGACAAGCATGGGAAACAAAGAGCCAAGGATCCAGACCCCGAGGACGACCCAGAGTCCGCTGGGAGGACGGCATTAGACGGTCTTTGAAGGACCGAGGACTGGAGTGGAGCCAGGCCAGGAGGAAGACAGCCGATGGAATAGTCTGGCGCTCTCTCTTCCAAACCTCTACACCTCACGGTAGAAGGGGAACGACTAAGTAAGTAAGTAAGTAAGACTTTATTAACACCCCAATATATCACATAAGCACAGCCTTGGTGCGCTTCAGTGACATTTGTTTTAGCAATTGTGCTGTCTGGAAACATCTGCTTGCAACATTCAATCAAATGATCAGCTTGCGAAAACGGTGTATTATGTTCTGCCATAAAAGCCGACAACAGTATCTCGGCTTTAGCAATTTTGTCTTGGAGACAGGGCTCTTTTGGTTTGATGACAAACTTGTTAATGTTCAGAGTTTTGCTTTTGGCTTCGAAGTTTTTCATGTGCTTCTGTGTGCTTTTATGTGTCAATAAAGCTGTGTTGTTGGCATTAGTTAATGTACAGGAACAGACCGTACAAATCGCAGCATAGCGATTGCCAGAGTCCATATTTTTGGACTTCATTTTTCTTCTCTCTACCACCAACTTCAGTGTTTCGTCTGAGATGTATTCTCATCTCTTTATACTTCCTTGTGATTTCTGTGACGGAGTACTACAGCTTTCTTTCACAGATTCTTTGGACTGAGCTGAGATAACTTTTATTAGTTCATCAGTTTTGTTAATTCTCTTTTTTTCGTTTCGTTGATTATTTACTTTCTTGTTTCGGTATTTCTGTTAGATTTTACGATTTTCTTGTATTATTATTGTTCTTTTTCTCTCATCACTGTTGTTGTTTACTTTTTCCATCTACTTGTATCGCTCATTTGTTGTATATTTCTCATCACCGTATAGTTTTTTAGTACCTATTTGTATTCTTGTCTTTGTCACCTGTTTGTGGCTGACGAAGGGTAAAACCCGAAATGTCCCTTGTTTCTTGTGAACCGTTATTCGTAAAACTGATTAAATACCGTTTTATTGGTTTTAATACTTATATTGCCAGAGTCCAGCTTTATTCAATCCTTCAGTTCACAGCGATTGCCAGAGTCTGGCTTTATTCAATCCTTCAGTTCGCTGTCTATTAGCCATTCCTCACAAAAAAGCCTGCTGATACCATGGCTTCACTTTTATACGAGGTTGCGTGTGTGTTGTCATGCTGCTACAACTACCAAGCGTACCTTCATTATTGCTCATTTTTTAATCTTAATTTTACTTTTTTTTTTGATTAAAAAGAACAAAACAATATGCTATTTATCTGCTTAAATCTAAAATTTAAAAAGAATACTTTAAAGCACATCGCAAAAATGACTGAGTATTGTAGATGACAGCCATTAACAGAATAACAGGAAATAGATAGCTGATGTAAACAAGTAAAAAATCAACGTCATTGATGTGGTTAAAAACAAGAATTAAATTTAAGTGGAATAAAAAATATAGAGAACAAAATTTTTTACATTTAATTATAATATAAATATAGTGTATAATGCTCAATGCACAGAATTCTCAACCCTTTGAAAATAAAGTTCGTTCGTTCGTTCGTTCGTTCGAATATACATACATTGTAAATGCCAATTGTCAAATATACCCAGATTAATGCGGATTTGGAAAAACAATACCCAGATACCCAGACGGAAGCCAAAAACCCCAGATCTAGTAAAAAATACCCAGCTGTGGCAACACTGGTTGCCACTCTGAATTTTGAAAAAAAAAAAATTGATGGCGACTTAGGCTATTTTGGTTTACTTTGGGCACGTTTTGGGCTATTTCCGCCGATTTGGTGTAAAATCTAAGTGGTGCTCTTCAACTAATGAAAGAAAATGAGACCTAGACGGGACCAAAAAAAAACCCCCTAGATCTAGGTGAATCCACTTAAAGAGTGGCAACGTTGATTCAAATGTACAGGGTGATTACAAAATCACTTCCTATTTTTAAAGTGATATTTCTTCACTCTCATCCAACTACCGTAATTTATACCAAACAAACGTCAAGATAAAGAGAACTGAATACCATTTTATTACATAAATATTACAGCATTTTTTTCTGTCTGTTGTAATGTGTCTTTACTGGCAACTTTAAACTTTATTTTATTTTGTTTCGGGAAGAAAAATAATACTATTAGTTACACGGTAACTATTGTTCCTTGTTTTTATATTTGTTTCACGTACATCCCAAAGATAATGTAAAAATTTAAAAATAGTGAAGCGATTTTTCAGAACTCAAACTTACGTGGGCATTCTGGGTAAGCCACGTCTGTACAAGGAAACACTTGCGTGGATGTAAAAGGCGTTTTAGAAGGTGCGTCATTGGGGCCGTGGATCCATACTCGCTCCATGGTTATTATTCCTGATCCACAAGTTACACTACATGGGCTCATGGGGCCCCACGCGCCCCAGTGTCCTTGTTTGGCGGCATCGGCTGTGAAATGAAACAACCAGGTTAAAGAAGTCGCTGCAATGACGTGTGTTGCACTGAACTGAAACACAATAAGATTTTTTTTTTTTTTCTATAACCAGCGGCACTCGAGCTTTCCAGCTCTTTCGGCCCAATGACATGTCATTGCGAGGCTGGGGGGTCAGTGGACTTTCCTTCCAACCCGGTCAGGAGCTTCGCTCCTTCCCATCCACACGTGATTTATGTGCAGGAGCCGTTCAGGTTATTCAGTCAAATTTCCGGTCGTAAACATTTCTTCAAACGCCGACGGCCGGGTTTGAACCATGAACACCTGGTCGCCAGTACAACGTCGTAGCCATTACACCAGCGCGGCTCCCAATAAGATAGGCTATTATGTCACTTGTAACTTTTTTTATTTTTTAAATTAATGAAAAAAAAAAAGATATCCCGTTCAACCTCTGATGGGTTATAATTAGGATATATATCGTTTTCAATTCCAAATAATATGAACAACCGCCGATATGAGAAAGTGGCATCACATTTGTCAAATCAATATAAATAGAGACAATCACAATTATGCTTATACGTTAAATAAATAGGAAAAAAAAAAAATCAAGAATAAACTCTGAACAAAAATAGTATTAAAGTGGAGGGGTGTAAAGGCCTGGTGGTTCTAGTTATATAACGGACTTTAACTCTTTAAGCCCCAAGAGCCAGTATACTGTACTTCCCGCTAGACCCATTTGGCCCAATCAACAGTATACTGGCTTTCGTATCTCTTGATCCTTTCTAGGGCTGTTTTCTAATTTTGACAACTCAAAAACGCTATTTTCTTAAAGTATAGCCATCCATTATGGACTTTTATTTATAAATATGAACATTTAAAAAAAAATTATTTCCAAACAAAAACAATAAAAACATACTGGTATGGCCATTTTTGTTTGGGCCAAACCCACCTTTTTGCTTGGGACTGAAAGAGCAGATATTTAATTGACTGTTAGTGTTGTTAAGGACAACATTTCTACATGCACTGTACATGAACTTCAGCAGTGCTGTGACCCGCTCTGTGACCTTGTATGTCAACGAGTAAGTCATCCGCCAAAATATGGCTGGAAATAATTATCTTGTGCTCTTTCTGCTGTATGCCATGACGACGGCCCTAACTTTCCTGTGCTCATTTCACTCTGCTTCAAAAGTACGGAAACAATGGCACGAAAGCACAGAAGCTTCATCTATGATAAGCATTAAGGCTTCACTGGCAAAATATATAAACATATTATAGAGACATTTATTCATACTTACCCAAACTGCTTAAAATAAAAGGGGACAATTCCATAAATTATGTCATTGAAAAGCAACAGAGGCAGGAATATTTTTTTTTAATCTGGCGACATGAAGTATACTGGGGAGAACTGCGCGTTATTTCAACAGGCGCGCATTACAGTTCCCCGCCTTGCATGTCAATGGGTATTTGGAAGTAGTGTGACCCGCTCTCTGTGACTATTATGTCAATGGGTATTGGTAAGCGGTGTGACCCGCTCTCTGAGACTATTATATGTCAATAGGTATTGGTAAGCGGTGTGACCCGCTCTTTGTGACTGTGACCGGCTGGCCTACACTAGCATTTATACGTGCTATAATGCTACATATAAGAATGACAGACATTAAAGGCAAATACGGCGTTTTCTCACAAAACGCAGTATCATAAAAATTACAGTTGCCAGTCACGGCTGTGAGCGAGCAAGGTAGTGCAGTCCCAGAAAATAATAATGAATGGGTGTTATGCATGGGAAGTGTGAAGTGAATGTTGTGATCTTGGGTTTTTTCCAATGTTTAGGTGGAAAAGAGAGGCGTGTGAAAAATGTCGAAAAAACAGAAAGACGTGTGCAAAATGTCGAAAACAGAGAGACGTGTGTAAAATGAGCGAGACGTGTGTAAAATGAGGGAGACGTGTGTGAAATGGCGGGAAAAAGAAGGAGCTATATAAAAAGGAGAGATGTTGAGATTATCAAGACCAGTGTTATTTTTTTTTTCTTCTATTGGATATATTTTCCTGGGGATTTAATTATGCGTAAGTACAGGCGCATGCTTATCGTAAGCCTCGTTAGAAGCTAAAAAGATTTTTGTTGAAGTTTAGAGGCGTGTAAATACCAGTTCTTAGTTTTTTTTTTGGGGGGGGGGGTTAATTTATTTTCAATACACTTCAGATTGAAAATCACTGCATTCACTCAATTATATGGGCTGCTGTCTTGAAATGACATGGAACTGGATGATTGAAAAACCACTAGGCCTATATGATTGTATGTCACACTAATAGAACAACATCTGAAACGGGTAAGAACGAACCTGGGAAAAATATTTGATAAGATCAAGAATCTCCATCTCAGGCGGAAGGCCTGTAGCCACTTCAATGACATATTACCAAACCAAGATAACTACTGGCCAGATAACTGACACGGGCACATGATTACTATATGTCAATGAGTATTTGGAAGCAGTGTGACCCGCTCTTTGTGACTACTATATGTCAATGGGTATTGGTAAGCGGTGTGACCCGCTCTTTGTGACTACTATATGTCAATGGGTATTTGGAAGCAGTGTGACTTGCTCTCTGTGTGACTTATATGTCAATGGGTATTGGTAAGCGGTGTGACCCGCTCTTTGTGACTACTATATGTCATTGGGTATTGGTAAGCGGTGTGACCCGCTCTTTGTGACTACTATATGTCAATGGGTATTTGGAAGCAGTATGACCTGCTCTCTGTGTGACTACTATATGTCAATGGGTATTTGGAAGCAGTGTAACCTGCTCTCTGTGTGATTATTATATGTCAAAGGGTATTGGCAAGCGGTGTGACCTCCTCTCTCTTACTATTATATGTCAACTAGTGTATCTGCGGTGAATATTTTACCAAAACATTTTCAGATTAGAAGTGCACATTATTTATGAAGGTTTTCATCTCTGGACAAGTAACCTGCAACATATATTTGGACAGGCAGCAAGGAAAGAATGGTAAACACCTCTGCAGTTTTACGGATGGACACGAATAAATAACGTTCATCATCATCACCCTTACCCAACTGTAACCAGTGGAGCATAAACTTCTAGTCCGTTCACGCCAAGCTCTCTTGTCCCGTGCCATCTTTTCTCATGACTTCTTTATCCTTTTTAAGTTTGTATCACATTTTCTTTTCCTCACGTGTTTTGTGTCTCCCTCCTATTCTTTTAGGGAGTCGCGGTATCCTATCCTTTTACCTTGAATTTAGAACAGGACTGCCTTGTCATGCTATATTTTCTTCATAATCAGAACCGGTCCTAGGGATTTTTCAAGGTGGTACAAGGTCTTGTGATGGCACCATCTACGCCTCCTTCTCCGTGCAGTACTGTATTGTAGTCATTACGAGACACAATTTCATTCAATTCTTCTTCTTCTTCATACACTCTCAGACGTCTACTTGAATGTTTTCAAAGAAAGCAGAAGTCAGTTTGAGGCTATTTGAACATCCGTAGAACTTTTCTACGAATGGTACTGGTGTCGGCCATATGCGCTTTCTCTGTTCCGCATATGTTGGGCAACTTTGAAACAGATGTTCAGCAGTCATTTCATCAGTGCCACAGTAACACTTATCGGTAGTTCCTATCTTTAGCTTGTTGAATAGATGGTATCTCAATTTGTTGTGGCCAGTGCGGAGTCTGACGATAACCACATGTTCTCTTCTGTTGAGCTGGTAGTATGCATCATTTTGTGTGTGACCTGGATGCTCGACATCCCATTTGTTTCTGTATATGACTCTGATAAAACTCTTTGCTTCCTCGAACCTTATGCTTGCATCCAGTTGAAGTAGATTTCCACCATCCTTTGCCAATTCTGTCAGCCTCTTCATTGCCGGTGATGTTACAATGAGATGGGATCCATTGGATCACAACACTTTTGAATCGTTGACATAGTTTGTGGAGCACTATTCTGAGGTCATCAAGGTCCGTATTATTTTGGCTTTTCAACGCTGCCAATTACTGACTGTGCATCGGTAAAGAAAGCAACTTGTCTCTCTGTGCTTTCCTCTGTCATTATAACATCTCCTGCAGTTTTCAAGGCCTCTGCCTCTGGTCTGAAGTTACTTGAAAATGCGCCTGTTGCCACTGACAGCTTTTTTGTGCACCAGTGCTTAAGGTCAGAAAGACATATGCTATTGAGTTGGATCACACTGTAATTTCCACAAATGATATTCACTATAGCATTTTACAAAAACAGTTATGTTTTTAAAATCTTATTGTAGGTAGTTTTATCTTTATTCATGGTGAATTACAGATGAGGGCTAAATGCATAATGTAGATTTAAAAAAAAAAAAGAAGCTAAAACAAAAAACAAAGAAAACAAAACCCATCAGTTTGACATTAGCAAAAAAATTTTAATTTGAAAATTACTATTCCATTTTCTTGTTCTTGTAAAATTTTAATGGTTTTTTTTTTTTTTTTTTTTTGAATGTCGGCGTCTCTCCCAAGTGGATGCCACGTGCGGCGGCATCGCACAAGCGCCGTTCTGATCCTAATTATCCTAATTATAATCCATCGGGATATTTTTCTTCATCTAAAAACAGTGACACTAATAATTACAGTAGCAATGTTAAACTCTACATCACCAATATTAAATTCTACACTCACCATCTACAGTAACACCGTTAAACTCTACACTCACCCTCTACAGTGACAACGTTAAACTCTATACTTACCCTCTGCTGAAGAAAGCAACATACAAAGAAAGACTGAAGCAACCGTTAATACGCACGAAGTTTCCATCATTCTGAAAATACAAGAGAAAAAAACAACATAATTTATAATTGACGTCAAGATTTTATAAGCCTACGGGAAAGTAACCAGCCAAAATTGACGGCCCCCCCCCCCCCCCCCCCCCCCCCCCCCCCCCCCCCCCCCCCCCGAGAAGGGGGGGGGGGGGGGGGGAAGAGGAGAGACGAGATAATTGTGTTGTGTCCTTTCTGCTGCTAAGGCATGTGTGCTATTTTAAATAAGTGTTCAATTTAGCTTTCCTGGTGCAATGGGCCGTTTCCGCATTTTTCATTTAGGCCTAACTTCACAGGTAAATAGAATTTGACGAAGAGCTTAAATGCAGGTCTGTGTTCCAAGCAAAACAGAATTTGACGAAGAGCTTAAATGCAGGTCTGTGTTCAAAGCAAAACAGAATTTGACGAAGAGCTTAAATGCAGGTCTGTGTTCAAAGCAAAACAGAATTTGACGAAGAGCTTAAATGCAGGTCTGTGTTCAAAGCAAAAAAGAATTTGACGAAGAGCTTAAATGCAGGTCTGTGCTCTAAGCAAAACAGAATTTGACAAAGAGCTTAAATGCAGGTCTGTGTTCGTAGCAAAACATAATTTGACGGAGAGCTTAAATGTAGGTCTGTGTTCCAAGCAAAACAATTTGAAGAAGTGCTTAAAAGCTTGTCTGTGTTCCAAGCAAATCAAAATTTGATGGAGAGCTTAAATGCAGGTCTGTGTTCCAAGCAAAACAGAATTTGACGGAGAGCTTAAATGCAGGTCTGTGTTCAAAGCAAAACAGAATTTGACGAAGAGCTTAAATGCAGGTCTGTGTTCAAAGCAAAACAGAATTTGACGAAGAGCTTAAATGCAGGTCTGTGTTCCAAGCAAAACAGAATTTGACGAAGAGCTTAAATGCCGGTCTGTGTTCTAAGCAAAACAGAATTTGACAAAGAGCTTAAATGCAGGTCTGTGTTCGTAGCAAAACATAATTTGACGGAGAGCTTAAATGTAGGTCTGTGTTCCAAGCAAAACAATTTGAAGAAGTGCTTAAAAGCTTGTCTGTGTTCCAAGCAAATCAAAATTTGATGGAGAGCTTAAATGCAGGTCTGTGTTCCAAGCATAACAGAATTTGACGGAGAGCTTAAATGCAGGTCAAGGGAAAACAAAACAGATGAACGCGAATGATATCCTAATGGTGACACATTGTTTTTGGTGACAATGTTCACGGAACTCATGGCACTTCCCAAGCTATCTAAAAGATTGAGAAACACTGAACTGAGCGTCGTTAATTAGGGGTCGTCCACATATGATGCCACGAATTTTCCCCATATTTTCCCCATATTTACCCCCCCCCCTCCCCCGGCACATTTCGTCACAAAAACCCAGACCCTTCTCTTAAATGACGTGAGAAATGTCTTAAAACAGACAAGGGCTATAAGCAGGGTTGTGGAGTCGGCCAAAAATTTTTCAAACTCCAAGTAATGAAATTTTAGAACACCGACTCCCGTCTCAGACAACAATTTTTTACTACTTATACGGCATAAAATTATGCACTTATATGGAGTTATGTGTATAAGTATGGTATGTGTGTGAATATATAACTACGTGGCTTTCGTAGATTACATTTTTAACTATTTATTCATTCACACAGTAATACAAAACAAAAACTTAAAAAGTATTTTAAAATATAATAATTTTTATTTAAATTGAATTGGTCCTTAAAAAAAGGATCTTTTCTAACAGGTTCGGCCTCATTACTGCTCTCAAATCGGATAAAATGTAATAAGTCAATAATAAACAAAAACTGTTATTTAAAATTTTTAAGCGCGACCCCCTCCCCCAGCCTTTTACATGGATCAAACGTGGATCTGCCTTGTCTTAAGTCTCGTAGGAGTTGGGACTTTTTTTTTTTTTTACCGACTCCAACTCACCAAATAAAAACCGACTCCAACTCACCAAAAAATGACCGACTCCACGACTCCGACTCCACACCCCTGGTTAAACAAATATCGGATATTTCAACTGAGATTATAATAGTAATATACGTCATCCATGAGGCAGTTGTTAACTATTGTGGTTAAAAGCAGACTTGGGAGTATTTAGGTTAAAAAATCTCCCATTTTATGTATGACGTCACATTTTTGCAAACCCCCTCCCCTATCGTCAGAGAATGTTAGACGCCCCCCTTTCCCCACTGCGAAACGTCTATGTGGACGACCCATTAGCTCAAGTGTTTTTGTTCAGAAATATGTAACTTTCCTACCTAGCGACTGTTTTGGATCTCTTATGTTACGCTACTGTTTTCTTAAATACAACTTTTTCACCCTGTTAAACCTAGATACAAAGTCCGTCGGTTACGTTAGGACGCATGTCCAAAAAAAAAAACCTATCGTTTGGTATAACGGTTATCTTGTATGTTCCGCAACTATTACCCTTACTCCATGTTACATAGATATTAGGTCGATCTATTTTCCTCTCCGGCAGTATTTAGTTAGATTGTGTGTGTGTGTGTGTGTACTACATCACTTGAAATTTTCGTGGTCGGCCCATTTTTTTTCTCTCTGCTATCAAGCAGATATTAGCTATTTTCTATCAATTTTTCAGTCCCTTCAGTGATCATTGATCATGTTTGCTTTGCTCTTCTCGGCTTTGCTATGATTAAGACACAGGTAAAACCAAGATGGGCCCGGTCAATATTCGTATAGTGAAAGCGTGTCATGTTTACCTAGGAGTGCCCCGCGATTACTTATCGACCTGTCGGCATGCACTCGGCGGAAACGAATGATATTATCATTTCTTGTACACCTTTTTAGAAAAACATTACTTTAGATGCATGTAATATCTTATTTGTAAACATTGCCGAGAGCGTGATCGGATGTTTTCATTCCATATTTGGAAGACACGACCTTTGCATTAATGCACAGAAATTTCCTAGTGGAAAAATTTTGAATCACCCCATCCTAAACACGCATGTTTGAAACTATTGGCCGGCACTCGAGATGTAAACATAACTACATTTCTGATTGGGGCCTGGTCTAATAGTGAACATCACGTGCCAGGAACGAGAGGGGCAATATAACCTGATACTTTAGTCTGTTGAAAGCACTGTGAAAACTCACTCGCGCCAAGAAGACAACCAGACCTTGCCAGAGTTAAGAATAGTACCAGACCGGACTTTGTTGGAGAATATTGAGGAAAACGCTAAAATTTAAACACGGAAAACCGGAATCTGAGGGAACTGAAACGCAAGTCAAAGTGGGAACTTATTGCTAAAGTAACAACACCCCAGACCAAGTGTAAGAGACCTCTACAAGTGCCTTTATTTCTCTGAGCCAGCAGCCTGTGAGCTTACAGTTTGGCGTAAGTTGTACATTTTGAATTCAATGTTGTTTTCATTATTAACATGTGAACTAATACATATTGACATGTGAATATTAATATGTGAAACTTGCTAGTGGATGTCCAAGTCATTGAGGCTGGCTACCTCAGCATATAGAATGATGATTTCATGAACCACCACTGCCAGGGCTGGTGACGGCTTTATTGCGAGTTTCTTATAAAGAACCAAAAGCAGAGGTAGTACCAAGTCCCATAAGGAGCAGGAAGGGAATGATGAAAGAAATGATGTACATACTAATTATATTATTAACCTTTTCAACCAGTGTAAATATAAAACATATATTTACTCTAAATGTAATGAAAGTTTCAACCTTTTCAACCAGTGTACATGTAAAACATATTCACTCTAAATGTAATGAAAGTTTCAACCTTTTCAAGCAGTGTAAATGTAAAACATATTCACTCTAAATGTAATGAAAGTTTCAACCTTTTCAAGCAGTGTAAATGTAAAACATATTCACTCTAACTGTAATGAAAGTTTACAACCTTTTCAACCGTTGTTAATGTAAACATATTCAAACTATTTTGTGAATATTTTCAACTAAAGTTAAATATAAAACTATTCATTTTTAAATGTAAAGATAGTTTTTCGCCCACTGGGATTAAGATTAACTCTCAGAGAGGGTAAATGTTCTGAGATAGATAGGATGGTGGAATGAAAAGAAGGAGGCATATAAGTATGTGTCGGGAAATTCAATACTCAGAAAGTATTCGTTTCTCTTCTTTTGCCATACTAGTTGGTGGTACCAGTTGAGGGTACTATTTCTGGAACAAATGAGGGTATAAGTGGCCTGAAGTCGACACTAAACATCATCATCAGACGAGTCTTAGAGACGCGGGATCAGCTTGGCAGTTACTCCCTAACACTTCTTGGAACGTGCTACAACTTTCAAACTTGACCAAGGACGTGAGTGATCCAGTCATCTATCTGCAAAGACTCAAACATCAGAGCGAGCAGAAACAACTATTGGCAGCTAAGTAAACTTAAAAGCTGCCAAGCGAACTGTCGATTTTCGAAAACCATTACATCACACTGTGATGAATACTTTTTTTCTAAACAATTATTCATTTTTATAACTGTTAAAACATAATTGATCATTAAATCTGTTACTTGTGTAAAGACAAATCTAAAGTTGATTTAATCATTTTGAATGTACTACAACCGTATGTCTCGGGCCATTTCTTAAATACACTTAAACAGAGCTATACAATAATAATAAGAGGAATTCGCTGAATTATCTCAGCTGGGGGCTTCAAAGAGCTAACGAATTATAATATTACATAATCCTTCACAAAAGTTGACGGCAGATACTAGAGTTAAGGTGCTCGGCTAATGAAGCATTGTTCTCGCTTTCTGAATATCTTGTGAACTCCCTTGAGGTTGAAGCATCATTATCCTTCTATATACAACTCTGCCAAGAGCAATCTTGTGCGAAGGTAGACCACCTTTGAAGATCCACATAAGTTACTCTTGAGTTTTGGCCACTGCTAGGCCACTACTGCAGAGCTATGGGGAGGCAAACCGTGACACTCCAGTCGTTCACACTGTGATATATTGGCATCGTGAGTATTCAAAATGAAGGGATGCGTATACTCTTGGGTTGTATGCGAGATACCCTCATTGTGACGATGCGGCACATGCTTCGATTGCTGTCAATTAGATCCAGACATGCGATGGCCCAGACAAAAGCTTATATGCGAGTAACCACAGACAAAAGGCACCCCCTGAATGGGAACGTAGGTGACATCAAAAGAGCAAGAATAAAGAGGCGGATGTCATGAATTGTGCAGGCAGAGGCAACTATTAAACAGGTGATCACAGTTGAAAATATATTCAAGGGAGAAGAATGGAGTAACTCAGGTGAGAAATGGACAAACTACCAGCAAGTCATCATCAGCCTTGGTTGAGAGTGCTGAACTTGGGCCAATGGCAGGGCAGAGCTGGAAATTGATCAGCTGATAAATGATCGTGAAGGGAATTATGATGCGATTGTGTACACTGATGTGTCTGTAATCCGTGGTGAGAAATCAGGATGGGGTTTCTCTACTAGAATAAAGGGCAGAATCGTTGTTGAACATAACGATGCTTACACGATAGCAACCTCCTGCATGAGAATAGAGGTTGAGACAGCTACTGCAGCCTAAAGGTGGCTGTCTGAAACAATTCATTAACATTGGCAGTTATTGTGTCAGACTCACAATCCACGCTTCGGAAGGTCTAAACTGGATGACTTCGGCATGAATAGAGAACCTCCACAGAAGTCTCGAATCTTCAGGAACTGGTATGGATCTACTGCCCTGGTCATGCAGGAGTTCGCAGCAATGAAAGAGCTGACAATCTAGCTTCAAGAGCACCCACAGAAGGTGCATTGGATATGGATACGGGAGAGAAACAGAGGGACATTAATGATCGCCTACTAGTGAATGACACTGCAATCGATGAACCATCAAGGCTAAGATTGCTGGAATACCTGGCATTAAACGTAAGACCAGTTGGGATGGACGAATGAGAGGGCGAATCCGGCGTGTATACAACCAGCGCGCAACAGGAACAATTAGCATTCATACCCTTTGACATTTGATGAGGGAGACTGAGCACCTATAGGTTTGCTCGGAGTGCAATGATGACGATTCTGATTAACAATAACAATACAGTTACTCCCTGTTGTTTCCCGGGGGTGTCTGAGGAGACACAGAAAAAAAAGGACTTTCACTCCCTCATGCATTCCATAATAGGTGATTAATGTCAAGATGTGCATGCGACTGGCACCAGCATCACGCAATACATGCTGCTACGGGAAGCATTACTGCAACATGATGACATGAAATGCTGTGGTACAGGCTTAATGGGCCGGGGGGAAAGGGGGGCGGGGGTAGAGGGGACTGTAGAGATGGCCCCATCTTCCTTACGAAGCGGCAAAAATGATAACGATGAGAAAATTATTATTACTGTAACTTTACTTGCACTGAACCACTACTACAGGAACCACTACTACAGGAACCACTATTACAGGAACCACTACTACAGGAACCACTACTACAACTGGTTCCTTTGCAGGAAGTCTGTGCACTTGCCGAGGTGGTTTCTATAGCACTTCATTTTAATGACGAAGTTGCTTGCTCATGAACAATCTTACGTGGCCTCTTACGACATGTCTTTCTTTATCTCCCAACTGACCCTCCGGTAACTACACGGGGGCCTGTTACGTTAATGCTGTGTTCGAAATTAGATGTGCTATTTCGAAACAGGTTTAAAAGTAATATGACCTACTTCTCAAAACCAAACAGTCGTCACAAGTCATCGCGGGCTTCAATGGGGGAGGCGCGCTCACTTTCCGACAACAGAGAAAAAGTACCTACACAGTGTTTTTTTTTTTAAATATATTTTAAAAAAAAAAACACTATGATACCTACACAGTGTTTGCATAGTGCCAACAATTATCTAATGGAGGAGTCTATATTTACACAAGATTACTCTTGGCAGAAATGTAGATAGAAGAGTAGTAAAGCTTCTATCATATGGGAGTCTTCATAAGATATTCAGGTAAGCGAAAACAATGCTGGCTGTCGCTGAGCATGTTAATTCTGTAACCTGCCGACCACTTTTGTGAAGAAATATAAGCACTTATTTATCAGCTCGTTAAGCCCCAACCCCTGATTTACTCAGTGGAATTCTCTTATTCAAGTATAGCTCTGGTTAGACTGTGTGTAGTAATTGACTGAGACAAACTTGCAGTAACTTTAAAATGACCAAATCGAAGTTAAATTTGTAACATTACAAATAACAAAATATAATAATCACTTTAGTTTTAACAGTTTGAAAATAATTTGAATAGTTATGGCTAAAGAAAAGCTATCATCCTCGTATTTGGGGATTGCAAAAAAAGGTAAGAAAGTTCAGATGGCAGCATATATTTGAATTTAGCTGCCAATGACGGTTCTGTCTTTTCACACTGATCACTCGTCTCTGGTCAAGGTTGTCGGGTGTAGCTCGTCTCCAAGAAACTTCAAGGAAAGTCTACACAGTCCGGCCTTTGTCGTAAAGCGTAGACCACTGATCCCGTCTTGTTCCAGAAATAGTACGTCTGCTGGTACCATCAATAACTGTGATAGAAGAATAGAAAAGAACGCTCTTCTGAGTATGGCGTTCTCCGACACAGTTATGTGTCCCCCCCCCCCCCTCTTCTATTTCACCATCGCACTTAACTCAGAGTTTACCCTCGTTGAGAATTAAACTTAATCCCTCGGGATAAAACTTCCTTTACATTTAAACTGAATAGCTTTAGCTTTACATTACATTTAAACGAAAAGGCTAAACATACAGATATAATATGTTTTACATTTCCATCTCCACTGTTTGAAAAGTGTTCACAATATAAATTCATTCATGTTTCATTTACATTTGTGGAAAAGTTTGAAACTTCTATTAATTAAAATGAATATTTTCCCATGGACATTAACACTGGTTTAAATCGTGAAACCTTACATTAATTTTAAAGTGAATATGTTTATAGGGACATCTAAACTGCTTTGAAAATGTAAGTCTTATGCTTAGAATGTACATCATTTCTTTCATCTTTCCCTCCCTGCTCCATAGGGAACCTGGAACTACTTTTTGATTTTAGTTTTTCTTACAAAACTATCAAAAAAGCAATCACCAGCCCGTGCAGTAGTGGTTCATGCATCATCATTCTATACGCTGAGGTTGCCAGCCTCAAATGACTTCGACATCCAATAGCGAGGTTCACACAATAAAATTAACATGGTAATAAATACATATATATGTTAAATTCACATGTTAGTAATAAAATATGAAATGTAAATCACAACTTACGCCAATCCTGGCTACAGACTTGTCGCACAGATGAATAAAAGAGACGAATCTTCTTTTACAACACGTGTCTGGGATTTCTTTTAAGTTTACAATAGATTGCCCCTTCTGACTCCGTGTTTTTTTCAGTTTTCCTAGTTCCGTTGTTCCTTATTAAAATTTGAAAGAGATTTCCTGTGCTTTATAAGTCTTATCTGGTTCCCCAATAAAAGTTCCGGATAACAATTAGGAATTATGAATCTAGTTCTTCCTCTGGCGAAGGTCTAATGTCTTGGCGAGCGTGCAAATTACAGAGAAATAAAACTGTGAAATTGTCAGCTTATATTCCCTCCAGTGATGTTATAAATCTAATCAGAAAGATCCAATCATTTCAAATCATGCAGATAGGGTGTGATATTTCAAAATAGTCCCACGTGAAATAAGGTGCGTGCCTGCAAAGGTCACGTATTACCATATATGGACATCTGATGCCTTGCATATACTCTCACAAACACATTTGTATACTCATATTGTCTAAAATGTAATAAATCATTGATTACTTTTTAACAAGTGACCGGAAGCTATTATATCACTCTTGTCTGCCCACATGTCACACAGACATCAATGTCGTCTTATTAGCGGTTCAATCTAAACGCGCCGGCGACTATCTTATCTCAGCTCCTCGTAGGCTGGGATGACCGGGTAACAAACCCGTGATATGTCTGCACGGAGTGGTAAACAATAAGATACGCATTACTCCCGTAGCAATTACTGCCATAGGGGAGTGGCGTGTTAGAGACTTCACTATGCTATGTCCACCATAGAGCAAAATTGTGAAAATACAAATGAAAAGGCATGATTTATGCCAAATAAAAGCGATGAGTGAGAAAAAAAGAAGAAAAAGAAAGGATACTGCCGGTGGGCTGAAGGTGTGAGAGATCACACAAAAGAGCATGTTGAGACGTTCTGTCACAAAAAGAAACATTTCGCAGCCGTGACTGCTTCATGCTACAACTTAAGAGCGGAACTACCGGTAATTCATTCACTCCTTCAGTTCTCCTAGGAACATAAGCTTGGAATCAGTTCAAGCCAAACTACCTGTCTTGTGCCATCTTTTCAAGCTCTTTTTACACTTTCTCCATCTATTTTATGTCTGTCCTCAGTGCGTGCAGAAAGTGAAGCCGGTCCAAATTTCCTTGGTACCTGGTGGGATGAAACATGTTTCAGAAATACCTTCCTTTAACATGGGAGAAGCGGCTGTAGAGGAACAGGACTCTCAGGCACTAAGACTTCACTCAGTTCCGATAACCTCACCCACTCTCTGGGATCAGAAAGTGAAGCGGGTCCAAATTTCTTTGGTACCTGGTGGGATGGAACATGTTTCAGGAATATCTTCCTTTAACACGGGAGAAACGGCTAAAGAGGAAAATGAGCCTCAAGCACTTAGTCTTCAGTCAATTCCGATAACCTCACCCACTCTCTGGGATCAGAAAGTGAAGAAGGTCCAAATTTCCTTGGTACCTGGTGGGCAGGAACAACTGGTAGACTTATCTTTCTCTGTCACTGGAGAAACAGGGATAGAAGATCATACACGCTCTCATACCCGGGGAGATAGGTATGTGTCCTTAGACAGGTCAAGCAATATGACTAAAATAAGGTTGTGTATGAGGTTGGCAACCTCATCATGCAAAACTATTTGCTATAGACCCAATTGTAAGCAGAGTGTAGGCTTTAGGGCAAGCTCTTTGCCAGGAGGCAAGCTTCAATGGAGGATCTATAAGGAGGAAAAGAAGAGGGGGATATTTTTGCGAGCAGGCTTGCTCAACCCACCTCAACTACTTATTGAAGAGGAAACGGATAGCCATGTGTGGATTACAGGCATACCGTTTGACAGAGGAAAAATAGGAAATATTTGGATTGAAGGAATGGAGGACACGATACATGAATGTAGTGTCCGACATAAGAGAAGAGTCGGCTCGAACTTAGTTGGCCGTTGGCCGAACTTTCAAAAGGGGGCTTATGTCGTGGAACGACTCTCCCCGACTTCTTTCTTCTGTCTATTATTTTTTCCCTCTACGAATTTCTCCTATCATTTGACAAGAGACCAAAAGTCTCTCTCTCTCTCTCGCTAGTCTTAGATTTAACAGTATTTCACTAGCTGAATTCTCACGGCAAAAGGTAATAAATTATTCCCTTAGCCAGCGAAATTCATTTCTAACTCGAAGGTGAAACACAGTACAACGACCGGAAGTGACCTGTGTTGGGTTCACGGAGGGAACTCATGTAAAACAGCCGGCAACGATGAACGAACGCTAGGGCGAGTTGAAACGAAGTTAACTTGATATCCATGCGACCAAAAGATGTATTTGCAACAATGCCACCCAAATCACAGCCCACCCCTGCCCGGGAACCTCACCTGGAATTTTAGGAGGGAATTATAAGGATTAGACCACTAACCATCATTCGGAACAGACGTGAGTTTATGGGCCCTAGAGAGGGGCATTTCTGGTTGCAAATATCCTTAGTGAATTCGTTGAGCGAATCCACCCAGGTTGCGGTTACGAGGTATTAACCCAGGTTGCGGTTACA
Source organism: Oreohelix idahoensis (assembly GCA_024509875.1). Taxonomy (NCBI): domain Eukaryota; kingdom Metazoa; phylum Mollusca; class Gastropoda; order Stylommatophora; family Oreohelicidae; genus Oreohelix; species Oreohelix idahoensis. The sequence goes on along the minus strand of JAMPIV010018580.1, from coordinate 230,539 downwards.
AAGCAAAAACTCAGGTTGCGGTTACCAGATACCTAAACCAGGTCCAGGGTACAAACCAGGGTACAAGTCCATGGTACCCAAGATTATCCTTACCCACCATACCCTATCAAATAGGTTACCATACCCAACCATATCCTATCACCCAGTAACCATACCACACATCCCATAAGCAGAAGAGATATTCAGCAGAGGTGACTTACCCCATCCTTATCTGTGAGGTGCACTGAGTCCAGGGAAGCAAACTCTGACCCCCTCTGAACCCATAGAACTGTTTATGAGACCAAAGTGCTGGAGCATACCAAACCAAGAGAGTCCGAACCAAAATCATCTCCGCAGCTACTACAGGCCTTCGGAGAGTTGAGTATAATACCTACCAGCAACACTACCATAGAAAAGATCTCTGGTCCAAGTGATGACCAACACTAGTTGTTTTTTTATTTAAACAGTATAGCTAAACCTTTTTTTCATATTTATATGTATATAAAAAAGATGAAAGATTCTATACCCTTTTATCGTGAAGTTATAAATATTTATATATATCTAATAAGAGTAGTGTATTATATATAACCTTACTTGCTGCCACATATGTATACCTCAGTCAGAATTATTCTGGAATAGTGTGATGACTACGTTATATGTCTAGGGTATGTGTAGGATGAAGTGTAAGTCATAACAACAACAGACAGATAAACAATTTAATTTATTCCACCACACTTGACAACACTGTGACACTCACATACATAAAACACTCTATGAGGATATCTTAAAGGAGTCACTGATAACGTTTCAAATAACAATATGTATTCAGTGCTGTCATGAATGAATATGTGTCCTGATTCAAATACAAATGGAACCAGGAATCACAATCAATTTTAATTACAAGTTATATGTACAGAATTTCTCAATATGAATCTTGTAGTGACATGTATTTTTAATAGTATCCTATGTGTGTCAGTGGTGTAGTAGTAATATGAGGTAATACTGGTTTTGTTTTGTTCAAGCTCTGTTGGTATTTGTCATCATGACTTCAATAGTTTGTCTTTATTGGAACTAGTATTGGAGATGTTCTCAGTTCCTGATATTAAAACAATTAAATTCCCCTCTTGATTATATTTTACACTGTCATTTTAAGATGGGGGTACATAATGTTGAGCTCAGCTGGCCACATCAGCTTATCTTGCGTGATGGCGGCAGGAAAAGACTCCTCTCCTCGATTTCTCCCCTGGGCTCTGGAGACACCTCACTGATAGCTAAATGGACCAAGGAGTATGCTGTCCGACTCTGGATTCAGCAAAGCTCTGACCAGGTGCTGCTCAATAACGTTAAGACCACAGTCCCTGAAAACAAGAAGGATGTACCTTCTACTTCATAACTAATTGATACTCTAGTTCTACACTGAGCACAATACATCACAAACATTGAGTTCAGAGCGTTAGGCCAACTGTCAGCTTCATCTGAAATACTTTATACCAGTATTTCCCTCCCTAATGGTTACCACGCCTCTGCAATTCCAGCATTATTTCTGTCTAATCAATAATCTAGGTGTCAGTGTACTGTTTGGCCATTCCATGCCGTTTTACTTTCCTCCGACACCTTCTGTTCAGGCTGGAGCATTATAGGCTTTTCCTCATGTTCGCTACTGAACTACACATATATACAGGCATAAATTAACAATTTACATTCAATTTTCATTAAAAGATATTAAATATTTCAAACCTACCACAATTCATGGAAATACACAGATATGTTGACTAGCAATGAATTCTGGCACAAATACTGGCACAAATTCCCATCTGCTTATGTTCCAGGCTTTTATTTAGCAAAAATATGAGCTGGCTTCAACGCACTGTTGCTTCATCAAGCTTATTTGAACTAGTGGTCTCGAACTAACGCTCTGAATTGTGTATATTCGCAGCTCTAACCAATGAAACCACGTCTCCACATCTTTTCAAAAAAAAAAAAAAAAATACCCCTTCTATTCGTTTCCCATAACAACGCAAGATAGTATTTATAGCCCGACCAATCGTGTTTAGTCTTATATTTGTTGCGCTCCAATCAATTAGGAGTTAACATGGTAGGCTATTTCCGTAACGTAAGGTTTTTTCAAACACGTTATAAAAAAATTTTAGGAGCAGAAATGATTTCATGCTGTCAGGCATCCCCACTATTTTATTTTGGTTATAATTTATTAAGACAGCTGATGGAATGGTCTGGCGCTCTCTCTTCCAAACCTCTACACCTCACGGTAGAAGGGGAACGACTAAGTAAGTAAGTAAGTAAGTTATAATTTATTAATTCCTAGACTATTTGCGTAACGTTTTACATATTCTTTGTCAGCAAGCCCTAAGGAACCCAAATATACAAATTTAAAAGAGCTAAGTGGCTGCGTTCAAAATATGCAATTTCTTCTACCTCCTGTTCTGAAGATGTGCTGTCTGGGTACTGTAATGTTTTCAAACGTAAACCCATCTAATGTTATCTTTTCTAATAAGCGTTTTTCTGGATTTTAAAACCTAACTCTGGGAAGGTTAGTGTTTTTATCACTGTCCATCTGAAAAAAAGTTAGTGCATGTGGCCTTACACGCGTGATGGCAGCAATTGTGTATCGCGCGACGCGTGTTTAGTGTTGCACGTGTTCGGCTTTCTGCCTCTCCCTTCTCTCTATTTGAGTCCATCTGTTCGTTCGTTTTGGTAACGTAGTATAATTAATGTTAGGATTAATTTAGGTCATTACGCAGTGTGCCTCTCAATGTTTTTCTTAGAAATGCAATACCCGTTTTAATGTGTTGTGGAAACGCTTGTATTTATGCAGTGGCTTATATTTAACGTGGAAACGTTACAATTTGCAGACGAAGCATAAAACAAAGGGGGATTTCGAGTACATTCTTTGTGACAGCACTGTTATTTTACCATTGCTCTTTTCTTTATTAGAATTTATTTGTTAGGCTTTATATTTACCTGATAATTTATATATGTGGATTAGAATATTTCACGACACCTGTCCATCCACCCATCTATAAACCTACCCATACCTATCCACCCACCCATCCACTCACCCATACCTATCCATCCATACCCATTCATCCATCAACCCACCCATACCTATCCATCCACCCATCCATATCCATTCATCTGGGGGTCGGAGTGGCTCAGACGTATGGCGTCCGCCTCGTATTCAAGAGGTACCGGGTTCGAATCCCAGTTGAGGGATTATAATTTATTGAAATATTTTTTCAGAACCAGTGGTCCTAATTACGTCATACTCCCCCTGGTCTCCTGGGTAGTGAGATCGAATGCCTAGCCTTATCGGATAAGGGCGAAAAAATAGGAGGTCCCGTGTGAAAGTTGCGCACGTTAAAAATCCCATGGCAGTTGGAAATCGTAAAGAGTAGGCCTATCAGGCCGCTGCCCTGAAAAAATTTAAAAATTAGGAAACCTAGCCACCACAAAAATATTTATAGAATGTGTGATTGCTATACATTATATACACACATTGGGATTCTCGCCGGTGCTACGGAGTTCGTGCACTGGGCCGAGATCCTCCTTGTGGGATCTAAGGGAGGAGATCGGAGCACCGATGGAGTTGTCCGTGTGCAATGAAGATAGTCTTTAAAAACCAAACCAATCCATTCATCTATCAACCCACCGTACTTATCCATCCACTCACCCATCTCATGATTCATCCGTCTGTCCATCTATCACACAACCCAATGAACAAACCAAACCTAAAACAATCATAATGTGCGCCGATTATTAATAAATTCAATCAATTTCGACACGTCATCACACAGATTTTGTGCTGCCCCAATACAAATGAAGTACGTGACCCTTGACAGCGACATGACTTGAAAACGTCACCAGCAGAATTCTTGAGAAAATATCACATGCTTAGTATCCGGGTCAAAAGTCACGGAACCCGGATTAGAAAAAGCCCGGGTCGTTGAGAAAGTCAGTTCCTACTCCAGGGGCGTATTTAGAAGGAAAGGCTTCCAAGATTCGCCCCCGCCCCTTCCAAATGTATGTTTGATTAATAGGGCTCGTCCACATATAACTATCAATCTATTTCTGCCACTGTTTAAATCACCCCCCCCCCCCCTTTCTCGCCTCGTTTTTTTTCATCCTCCCATTGTCATATTTCGTCACAGAAACCCAGAAACCCTCTCTAATGTGATGTCGCAAATCTCATATCCCTTCCCCTCAATCTTTTGTAACACGGAAACGCCAGAATGAAGTCGAATGTAAATGAGTTAACTAGTGCAGATGAAACAACAATCCGCCAAGTAAAATAGTGTTTGATTCAGGGGTTCCCAACCTTTTCTATGCCCCGCACCCCTAGGAAATGTTTGATTAATGTTCGCACCCCTACATACACACACACAATAGTAAACGGCTGTTGTCGGGATCGTGATAATTGTCATAATACGGGCAAAGAAACTCTGGAATTGCCAAGCAAACTAGTGTCTTTATGTTACATTATGAATTGTACAACATAAATTCTGCTACAACTTCATGGTTAATGATCCGATTAGGATAATTCTTTTCGGATTTGAACAGCAACTACAAATACATGTAATAATGGCAGTAGGAAATCATTATCTTTGGTATTTGACGAGGTAATTATGAATGTATAGGTAAATTTGCACAACAGCATTGAAATCCCACAAAAGCTTACAAGAGAAAGGTGAACTCAAGCGTAGACCTCTGAGAAAACAAGGGTTAGACCTGCGATTAGGTATATAAGCCCGGTCTCAGACACAGTTCCGTACCGTACTTCCCGAAATCACTTCCAAATCTGACAGAGCTGAGAAGATTTCCAGATGGTTGACTCTCAAATATTAGAAGTCTTAACCCATAACATAACAAGATAACTGTGAAGAAGCCCCAACTGACCGCTACTGTGAGCGATTTGTAGATCGAAGCTTCTAACAGCCACATACTTCGAAGTAACACTGCTCTATATAGACTGTGAAGCTTACAAAATACCTTAGTGAATTAATGTACATTTAAAATTGATGAATATTTAAAATTAATGTTATGCTTAACACAAATCCTCATGTCTATATCTTGCCTTGTGCCAGAAGGAAGATTGCTTCCACCACTATATAACCTTAATCCTGGACAGCATTGGCTCAGCTAGAAGTCCTTGTTAGGACTGACCAACGCTAGCAATAAAAGCTTACAGTCCTTTTTAGGGCTTTGCTTTTGAGTGCTGTGCTCAAACAGTTCGTCTTTTGTTCCTTCTTGTCTTTTATTTCAGTACATTTGGTCGATGTGTTGTAAGAGAAACAATTTTGCTAACTTTGGCATAACGCTAAGCCAAAGGGGAGTAATCATGACTGGGTTTGGAAAATGTCTTTAACTGACGTCAAAATTCTTAAATGTAATGTATTGTTGTACGACATACCCCCTTTTGACTGGCTTAACCATAGGCTCAAGACAGTGTTGTCGAAATGAGGAGTCTGATCAGCAGTGACCATCAGTATCAGAGGGGCGTCTTGGTTTTAAGCCACAGATACCATAACGTGGTCATGTTTTTCAGGTTCAACTAGTGTTGAAAAACGTGACACAGCTTTGGAAATTGTGAAATGTTTAACAGTGGATCAACAACTGTATTCCATTTTGTAAAATGTACATGATTTTGTAAATTGAAAAGAAATGCAAATAAACGTTTAAAAAAAAACACTGTTCCTGGCATAAACATAGCGTCTTTCATGTCCAGATGTTTTAACAACCGAGGCAAGTCAGCTAGTACAACGTGTCAAGCAAGTTAAGTAAATCGTAACGTGAAAACAACATTTTAAAAAAAAAATTGTGTAAAAGTTTGTACGATAAAATGCCAAAGTGATAATTTTTTAAATACTATACATCATTAAAAAATAAAGTGCATTGATTTGTTTATAACTGCAGTTATTAAATTATTTTAATTTCCAGTTATAATTTTGTTGTGTGATCAATGAAATGATTATAATTTAAAATTTGTAGGGAATAAATAGGAGCTTCGCTCACATATCTATAACGCCCTTGGAGCATATGATAGGTCTAGTGAGATGGTGACTTACTTCACAACTCTCTTCTATAGATACCATCCAGAACTGTGCAGTGAACTACCCGTTTTTGCCGTCCCTAACTCAAGAGCAGAGTCAGGTATCAAGTTTTAGTTGGGTAAACTGGAGCATGACGCCACCAGGGTTCAATCACAGAACCCGGTAACGTTGCCCCCAGAGCCATCCCTACCACTAGTTCACCAATTCTCTTCTCCATTTCGGGCTACTTTCTAAGTTTCTATTCAAAATCAATTCGCCACAATAACCTGCAATTTAAAAAAAAATCTAATTTCAATCAAACAGTACAGTTTATTTAGTCTGTGTTTTGTTTTTTAAGGGTGTATTACGGTACATAATATATATATATATATAATAAAAAAATCAGTTTAAACCAGTTAAAGGTTACTGCAGTTATCTGATATTTCAGATGCGATTGTAACATTAATAAAAGTCGTCCACTGGGGAAGTTGTTAACTACTGCGGATAAAAGTCGACGAGAACTCCTGACGAAAATCAATCATTTCAGACCCCAAAAAAAAAAAAAAAAAAATCATTTGGCCACTCAGATCGTTCTACGGCCACTCCTGCTGAAGCCAATTCCAATAACTACCGAAGTTTCACGGATTCTTGTCCATGAACCGGTTCGCTTTCAGTGGGAACTACTTTCTAAACGTAGCCTTCGCTACGGAATTTTAAGCCTTAAGGTGTTGCCTCTCCACTTGTGATTGAACGCTCATTAACAAGTACTCAACAGCCACAGAAACATAACGTCTCAGGTCAGTGAATTCTGTTTCGTGAAAATATGGGCCCACTTTAGAATTATGATAGTTCTGGTCTTTTTGTCTCTCACTATCTCTCATTTACAAACAAGCACATGGGCGTGGAGGATTAGATTCGATGAGTTAATATCACGCAGTGGTCTGGATGACAGCAAGATAGACAGACAGGTAAGGAGACAGCCAGGTAGGGGGGACAGGCAGGAAGGGGGCAGGGGCAGGTAGGGGGTGGGAGCAGGGGCAGGTAGGGGGCAGGATCAGGTAGGGGACAGGCAGGTAGCGGAGACAGGCAAGTAGGGGTATATAGGCAAGTAGGGGTACCGGCAGTTAGTGGGACAGGCAGGTAGGGGCTAGACAAAATAAGACAAACAGAAAGATGAGAAAAACGAATCAGAATGCACAGATTGACAGAGCCCGTCAGACAGGTTGACAGATAGATAGATAAATTAACAGACAAACACAAACATGAGGCTAAATAAACAAACACACACAGATAAACCAACAGACAGGCAAAATGAAAAGCAGGCCTATCCATCCATCCTTCCACAACCTAATCTCCATCCATCCAGTTAACACACACCCATATATATATATGAGGAGAGAGAGAGAGAGAGAGAGAGAGAGAGAGAGAGAGAGAGAGAGAGAGAGAGAGAGAGAGAGAGGAGAGAAGGAGGGAGTGAGAGAGAGAGAGAGAGAGAGAGAGAGAGAGAGAGAGAGAGAGAGAGAGAGAGAGAGAGGGGCAGTGAAATAGATGGATAAATATATTCTGAGCTAACAGCTGTGTTCATGTTACTATAGACCACAAATTTAACAATCGCTGTTTGTCTAGCCACCAAGAAGAACATAGGCAATAAGTGATTATTTTCGTGTGCAGGAATCTTCCACAAGAAATAACACAGCTGCACAATTTAAAAAAAAAAAATACATTTTGCTTGTAGCAAATTTCACCTACAATAAAAATAAAATTTGTTAACAAACGCTCACGTTTTTCCCTGTAAGTGACGTGAGTTCGCTGCAGGAGTCCAGATGGTTAAGTTCCTCGCCCCGCTAATAATGAGTCGTCTCGTGGACTAAAAGAACTTCGCACTGCTGGAGGAAGCGCAGAGTTCTCTTCACGTACAAAATATCCTATCAGTGATTCTAATGAACGCTTGCATGTAGCTTCTTTAGAAAAGGCGGTCATGTTAGAGATTCTCTACTACACTTGCAAGAACGCATTTAAATGGCATTCACGACAGGCTATCTTTAACGGTGCAACTGATTATCTTCTAAGGTGCAAATGGTTTATTATTTGATACGAAAAATGCAAGGTAAATACTCGGTACTGCGAAGATATAGTAGATAATGAATACGATGAACAACAGAGCGTTGTTGAAACGTCATTTCCTATTTTTATGTTGTTATATACTCAGTTGTATACTTTGGTTTGGGTTTTAAGTATCATGTTCATTGTAAATGGACAACTCCATCAGTGCCCTGATCTCCTCCTTAGATCACACAAGGGGGAACTCAGCACAGTGCACTAACTCCGCAGGAATCAGATCTCCAGGGACAGCTTTACCCTGGAGATCACGAAAGATACAAGAGCTCCCACTTCCGGTTTAGCCGGAAGAAAACAATGATACACTTAAATACTCACATCACAAAAGATATAAACAAGTGATAAACTAAGAAGCACATTTATTTAACTATCGTATATCACAACAGAAAATAAATAATGGTGCAAGATGATGCAATCAACAAAAGTTTAAAAAAAAATATTGAATTAATTAACAACATAGTTGTTCTTAAACTTGAGACTAGACTGGTGACAGATATGATAAAGACACAGTCTATTAACCTATCACTTTTGGGTAACTACACTTGCAGCAATGATTTCAGTGGCAATTAGTTTTACGTGACCATGTTGCACAACCTCACATTAGTCGCCTGGTACGACATGCACGAGTGTACAAAGTCCTGTTCTTTCTTTGTAAAGTAGAATTAGTGGCCATATCATTTCTTTGTCTGGTCACGGACTTCTAGGAACGACAGGGGGTCATACCCGACGAAAATGAAGATCAAAACAGATAGCTAATATCAACTATGACTGAAAGAAAGCACTATACCAGTGGTCAGGAACCCGCGGCTCCCGAGCCGCATGCGGCTCTTTGAGCCATCTAGTGCGGCTCTCGGCTCTCTACTACTTAACTTTTAGTGAATGTGGGATGCCATGTGATTTTTTTTTTCATGCGGCTCTTTGAGCCATCTAGTGCGGCTCTCGGCTCTCTACTACTTAACTCTTATAGTGCGTTTCACAATGTTTGCCGCTGTTTAATATTCAATATCTCTGCAACCACTTGATCGTAATTGTTGCAACTTTGCATATGACCTAATGATCGCTATGTCCCGTGGGGGACATTTTTTTTCCTCGTTAACAAACTTATGGTTTTAAATTTTCTTTATTTAAAGTATACAAAATCGACTACCTCCTAGTCCAACCGTAATTTTAAAGGGCTTACCCCTTCATATTTGTGAGCTATTTCGATTTAACATCTTGAACGCACGTCACGTGATTTTCTAAGTGTTTCAGCTCACTACCACACTGTTTTGAACATTACATTGACCCTTCCGGTGTGTTCAGTTACCATTCTACTGATTGTGTATTTCAGTGCATAGGCGTATCTTGCGGTATTCTAGGTCTGTAATACAATGGGTATGAAAGTCAAGTTCCTTACACTGCATACAATGGCAGTGAAGATGTATAAATATTTCTGCAGAGAAGCTAAGCGTGGTAAACTGTATCGGAGTCTCTCAAATCCTGAAAAGAGAACTATTCACGCTTTGGGTTTAAGTAAACGCTCATTTCATCAATTACTCAAAGCTAATGGAATTTTCAGTTCAATCAATACCAGGACTCAAGGAAGAAAGAAAGTAGTAGATAGTTTTGACAGGGCTGTGATTAGAAGAGAGATTTGTAGAATGTTCAATTCCAAAGAAACTGTGACACTAAGGAAACTCAAAATACGGCTGAGAACACACAATGACATTGATGTGTCAAAATCAACATTATGGAGAACTGTTAGAAGCATTGGCTTTACGTTTAGGAAGTACTCTAGTGGAAGAAACGTCATCTGCGAGAAGCCGCACTTAGTATCTATGAGAAATAAATATTTACGTGAAGTACGGGAAATGCGTAATCAAGATTATGATATTGTGTATGTGGATGAAACTTGGATCAATGCTCACCACACAAGTGAAAAGGAATGGCAGTTATCAGATGGAACGATTAAAAGATGTGTACCCAGTGGAAAAGGACAACGTCTGATAATGGCACATGCAGGCAGCAGACATAATGGGCTAGTGAAAAATGCTGAACTTATTTTCACTTCCAATTATACGGACAACCGGGACTATCATACCGAGATGAACGGTAACATATTTAGAGAGTGGATTGAAAATACTCTTCTTCCGCCCCCTAGACAGACCGTCCTGTCTGATAATGGACAACGCATCATACCACAACGCTGTGGCAGAAGAAGACAAAATCCCGACATCTTCGAGTACAAAAGATGCTATAAAGATTTGGCTCAGAAAAGAAGACATTCCATTTAACGAGGGATTTCTGAAACCTGAATTACTGTCCCTTGTTAAGAAATCACAAAAGACCAAGATATTCCATATAGACAAGTTGATTCAACAGCATGGTCATATGTGTTTGAGACTGCCACCTTATCATTCACATTTAAACCCAATTGAACTCGTTTGGGCAAAAGTTAAAGGACAGGTGGCAGCTGAAAATAAAACTTTCAAACTATGCAATATGAAAGAACTAACATATGCCACCCTCTCGCAGATAGACAAAGATTATTGGTGTAAATGTGAAGACCATGTCTTAAAAGAGGAAAATGACTATTGGAAAAAAGATGGACTGTCGTTCGTTCAGCCGAGAATAGTAATCAATATGTTAGACTCGTCTGACTCAGAATAAATGTGTAAATACCTTATATGTTTTATATGTTTTCTCCTCCATCTATGTGTATATGTAAACCAATTCATTTCCTTCTTATATCCGCGATTTCCCTACTATTTTTAATTTAAACAGTACTTTCACCTCTTCATGCATCCATTCACGTTTTAGTATAAAAAGTAACATTTACAACGAATAGGCGTTATTATTCTCTCAAATATTTCGAAGAAATAAAAAAGGACCTCACGTAGTAATCAGTTAACAAACCCCTCTAACATTCAAATTGTATAGACGCCTATGCCGAAAATATGCAACTTCCGTCATTTACGGTAAATTATTTTCTTCCAGGACAAAATAATTACTTCGTTAAAAAAGATCAAAGGAATTAGCCGTTGCAAGAAAAGAACATTACCTGCAACATTGAATTTTATAAAAACTTTGGGACATTGAAAATATAAGACCACATGCAAAAAAATCATGTTTATCAGTGCAAGGAATATGGAGATATTTGAAGTCAATCGTCGACCGATCTTTTTGAAACGCACTATAGTGAATGAGGGTGGGTTTGAAAAAAAATCGAAAAAAGGTGATTCGTCTTACGAGGACAAAGACAAATAGTGAATGAGGGATACCATGTGATTTTTTATTTTCATGCGGCTCTTCAATTTGTTAAAATGGAGACAAAATTAAATATTTGGCTCTTTGTCACGGAAAGGTTCCCGACTCCTGCACTATACCAAGAAAAATCTTTATCAAGAAGGAGAGAAGGCCCGACGCGTATGTTAGGACGGGACTTCTGATGGTCAGATTACCTCCTCATGTAAAGCTCTGTATAGAGTTTCCTATTACTCCAACTATCTACATATTACTCATCGTCTAAGTAAAACGGCCTGTAATTAACAAAGAAAAGATCCCGTCACCTTTTCGAGAATATATGGAAAAGACGAGCATTGGACAGTGAACGCTAAATTGAACACTTATGAAAAGGACAAGGATGTCTTTCTTTTTTTTTCATGGTGGACCGGCCACTGACTATAAGCCGTGATATGTTTGACTACAATCAATCAATCAATACCCTTTAGCTCCCCAAGGAGCATAGGCCTTCAAAAACACATGCCAAGTCATCCTGTCCTGTGTCATCCGCTCAAGCTCTTTCCATGTTTTCCTCATCATTTTCACCTCTGTGTCCGGTTCTCTTCTCCGTGTGTTTTTTGGTCTACCTCTGCCTCTCTTTCCCTGAGGATTCCAGAACACGGACTGCCTTGTAATGCTATCAACAGGTTTCCTCAATGTGTGTCCTATCCATTGCCAGCGTCTTCTTCTCAACTTTTGTTCCACTGGCACTTGTCTGGTTCTTGTCATCAATTCCACATTTGTGACTTTGTCATACCATTTCAGTCCTTCTATTCTACGCAAGCACCCGTTTATAAAAGTCTGTAGCTTTTTGGTTGTTGTTTTTGTTGTTCTCCATGTCTTCTTCTTCTTCTTCCTCGTTCGTCCTGAAAAGGACGTTGGTTGCGTTGTCCGTTTACAGCGAGGCTGCGGTATTTGCGCCTTTCGGCCGACACATCCGACTTCCGCACGGCATTTTTTGGGACCGGGTTTGCCTTCCCTCTTCGATCCCTACTCCTCGGCAGTGATGCAGCCTGTTTCCAGGACCACCACGTGGAGGTGGAGTAGGGTCTTGGTCAGCTCTGGTTCGCTGACCCTGACGCAGGCAGTCAAGCTATGGGTCGCTTTCTGCACTCCTCACTTTTGATGCGTCTTGGGTCCCTCTCTCCATGTCACAGAGCCATACAATAGGACTGACTTGACATGTGAGTTGAAGATTCTTATTTTCGTGCTGGACTTGATTTCTCTTGATCTCCATATGTTTCCCAATGCAATGAAAGCTCCTCTTGCTTTTTGTATTCTTATTTTCAAAATAAAAATGTTTGGAATGGAAATAAATAAAATGATCACAGGAGAATTAGTGACGTCATCAGAACACGCAGAAGAAAGATTACAACAAAATATTCTTCGTCCCCCCCCCCAACTTTCTCACATGTTTTGGCGGGTTACTTACTCATATAATGCTATCTTTGTTATGAATGAATTAAGATATAAAGTTGACAGATTCTTGATTCGGAAGTCTCTCGAAAAGCCTGGGAACAGGTTGTGAAAATGTCGGAAAACTAAAAAGAAAAGAAAACAAGAGGAAAACAGAGCGTGCTGTGCTTCAGATGTCACTGCTAGAAAGAGAACAACAAAAATGCACGCACTGGAGAAGGATAAACAGCAGTTTGTGCTACATGACTGTTATTATCTATTTGTTTTTTTTTTTTTTCGTTGAGCACTGGGATGTGAGTGTCGCTCGTCGCTGATTTAAGATGAATGCCAAATCATGACATCATGCGAGCGAGAAGCGAGGGTATCATCCCTGTGTGAATAAGTGAGAGACGAATGACGATTGAGCAGTGTCCAAGAAAAACAAAGGAAAGAGAAACAGAGTGGCGGATAAAAGAAAAATAAGACACAATACAGACATCATGCTATATAGCACAGTTAACAGACATCATGCTATATAGCACAGTTGTGATGATATTTACCGTGATACAACGTTAAAATATCTCCAAAGATAAAAAGTAGGGATAAAAATGATGCGTAAGTTACTCGAGTACATGATCGCCCAGGCCGCGGGTCACTACCCGCCATGGAAATTAATTTGCTAAACGTGAAAGCAAAACGTTACCCTCGGAACGGGTTGAGAACGGAGATCAAAAGAAGAAAAAAAAATATGACTGAACATGTGCTTGAAACTAGCAAGGCTAGAAAGACGAAATTGGTGGGGAAAGGAGGAAAAAAAATTTACGTTCCCAAGTTGACACAAGGTAAAGAAATCGACAAAAGGGACCTTGGCTATTATACGCAACAGTCATTTCTTGGACGCTTTTACGATAACTTAGTCCGTTTATTTGAATTCAGCGGCAAACGCCTTACAGAATATGCTCGAACATATTTCTAAACAAATAAATAACCTTGAAAAGTAACTTTTCTTAATAATAATGTTAGGAATATAAAACCTAGCTGGCCGGATGGCCCATCTTGAGCAGTGAAATAATATGCTTTCATTTATACAGACGGATAGATAATAAGAAAGATATTGACAAAAGACTGTGTTGTTCATATCAGCGAGCGACTGCATTGGAACAAAAATGTCACTAATTTTCAAAAAATTGTAGCCTTGAGACGCAAGTGCTAAAATCTAGTTAGAATGAAAGAGAGGGGAAGTAGCGGACAGTGGTGGCTAAAAATAACTTTAAAGGCAAAATTGTGTAGGGGAGGGCAGAGTTGGTTCAAAAAAACAAGTGTGTTTTTTGTGTGAAACGCAGTTAGAGACAGACGGACCAACAGACAATAATACATACTTGACTGAGGTATGACTGAATTGACTTTTTGGAAAGGGGTTTGAATTTGAAAAAAGAAAAAGCGCTGATTGGCCACAGATAAACATATTATCGGCGCTCAGACGCGCATCTTTGCCATTCAGCATAAGTTGTCCAGTGATAGACACAGTAATTATTTAATGGTGTAATTTTCCCAAGCTAACTGAAATATTTAGAGGAACGCCATACTAAAGCCAGCAGCTCAGCTGAGTTTTGCTAGCATTTACTGTGTTCTATATTCATAATTCTGGTAAGACTGAAAGTATTTCTTTGTACATTTTAATATTTGTTTAATATTTCGAGTGATTTGATACTGCCATATCAAAATCTAGCCCTTACAACAAGTAAGGATTCGCTCTAGACCCCCCGCCCTAGTTCAGGGTCTAGAGAAAAACCAAATACAGAAACTCCAGCAAGGATTATGAAAGGCGGATCAAGTGTTGAGATCAGTGAAACATATCACCTATCCTATTCTATGGCAAGAAGCTAATAAACATATTTCAGAATATGTAGTCTGGGGAAACGTATCCTATGTGAAACCAACTGGGTAAGGTGTGCTGTATGGTCAGAGAGATCTGACCCTGTCTATGTGGTGTTGTTGTATAATGTTGAGTGTAGTAGTGGCTCAGGAGGTAGAGTTCTGACACATGACCAATACTTTTATTTCAGAACTGTGGGTTTTTTATTTGGCACCAAAGTGGTGTCAAATGATGTGTTGAATAATACAAGAAGGGAACCGTGCAGTATAATATTTTGGCAGAGCAGCCTTTATTTGCCCCCAAGCACGGAGAGATGGGCCACCAGATTCCTGATATTTGCCCCCAAGCACGGAGAGGTGGGGCCACCAGACTCCTGATATTTGCCCCCAAGCACGGAGAGGTGGGGCCACCCGATTCCAGCACCAGAACTACTCATTCAAGATAAGTGAGCGTCTGGCCTGCTGGAGAGTCACCAACTTCGTTTATAAACACCCTAACTATATTCCCATCAATAAATGGACAATGTTAGTAGCCATATACAGGGAGTGATGAGGCCACTCCAACAGCACATCCATTCATCATTCTCCCAGCTAAATTAAAAATATAAACAGTAGTAATATTAACTAGCCTTGTGAAATACATATGTACACACCTTTCATTTATTATGCCATATATTCATGCATTTCATTCCTAATTTCAAGGTAGCAAGAAGGGCCTTCTGTCAATTCACAGCTACATTTATCTCAGGAGCCTTCACAGCTGACCTCATGCTTCACACTAAGTAATATCACAATCATACAATACCATCAAAACCACTACAACAGTCATAATTAGAAAGCCAAAGTTAGTCCCATAGCAAATACTGCCGTATGGAAAAGAAGTGTTACAGACTTACAATAAAGATTTACGCTCAAAGTGTTTCTGCATCTTCGTTGGTGTCCTGCTTGTTATAAACAATTAGTACTTTGAGAGGACAGTACAAAGTTTATAACGGCCTGCATAATAATACAAGGAACAGTACCAAAGATCCACTATTGCCCCGTGCAAGCAGTGTTTTAGTAAATTGTTCTCGCTGTTGTTAATAGGGTGCGAGAATGGTAATGAATAACTGACTTCTCTACCAACCCTGATTCTGCATCACCAGGTCTAGTTTCTAAATCTCTGTCCTATATCTCCAAGAAAACCCCTCTAGGGTAGAGGACCCTTCAACTTGTGACATTACACCACCACGCCATTTAGAAGGCCTGCCGTATGTCGTAAATTTGGATAGGTATTTAAGATAGATTCTGGTCCCGTCTGAATAGAACTGAAAAAGTGGTAACTCAGTGAGAGATAAGGTAAAGAAATAGATTTCACAAGTGAATAGTTTAAAGGTAGAATCTATCACTGGATTGAGAAGATACTCTAGTTCAGCCTATCCTTACGACTGTAAGTTGTTATCCGACAATTCTACTTTCCGTACATATTAACATATATATACTATTAACCACTCACATACACACACAGTTAAGTGACGACAAACAGACGCACAAACGTGAAACTACAGTAAATGGAGTATGGATACTGGGCTGAGCTGACCAACACAAGTAATTAAAGTTTTGTTAAAGTTTATTATGATATAACACTCTTCACAACATCCAACATAGATATATCAATAAAAAAATCATAGGTTACAGAATTTGGAAAATAAACACATAAGTGCAGTCCCCTCTGTTGAGACAAGATCCCGCAGAACAAAAAGTTAATAACCCCAAAAGGTCAAAAGATTTGCTCTATGGTATAGAAAATAGACGATAACGTAGAGAACAGAGTTCCTAGTTAATCTATCCCTGAAAAAATAACAGTATTTGCGAACAAATCAAGAAGTGCGTACAATGAGTATACAAATAAAATTATTCACTCCTCTGATTCATTATCCTGTCAATCTGTGGCCACATTCAATCTCGCTTACCTACTAGTTGTTTAACAACATCTTGAACATATCTCCATGATACATGTAACAACATCCAGTGTTGTGTTTCGCCGAAGTAAGCCCCAGTTCCTCCACGAATAATTAATCCTCCTAATTGGGGAACGCTTACTTTGGTGGTGATAATTGGATATGTTAATGTCACATCAATTAGTTCAGGTAGCAAAATAATTACCAAGATCTAGTGTTCACAGTGTACAGCAGTAAGTACTTCCAATAGTTAAAGAAAATGTCAGGTGGGTAAATCTTTCTGGATAAATCCTCGCCACAACACAGTGGTCAGTAGTCGGGATAGTGTTAGGTTTGATATTTCGCCACAGCGAGCTGAATATAATGGAAATGAAAAAAAATCTGGGTAGCTATATGTCCAGTTATCGTTATTCTTATTGTTCATATGTTTGTACTCTCTCTTCTCTCTCTCTCTCTCTCTCTCTGGATGAAACAAGAGGATAGAACAGGTCAACCTCGAAGACCCGATATTACATAAGAATGTTTTTGGTACTATTTGACTTACACCGCTGCTCAGATTTAGGCCGCTGGTAGGCTGGTTTGTGATCAGTACTAGATTTATGAAGAAATACAAAACATTTAACCATAATATCAGTATTATATCCTAACACGCGTAAAGGTAAGATCTCTTATCCACTCTGTTATTAAATTATATTAGAAACCACAAGTGTCTAGCTTATCTTATCGTTTTTAACACGTGAAATAGAGAATGACGCTAGTCATTTATAAAATTACACATGATGAATTAGAAATAAATATATATATCGTCAGTAGTCAATCGCCTATAAATCACTTAAATGCTAGTATATATATTTACCGCAAAACAGAAAAATGAAAATATCTCCACGAAATCTAAGTAATCCACTTTGTACAAAGGCTCTATGATGTCGAGCTAGATATTTCAAAAATTTCCTGAAGCAACTAGATAACTGATTTTAAGGGATAGAGTATTTATACACGAAAAGTGTTGTTTTCGCTGAGAGATGACGAAAGTCACGCCTTGGGCGATCAGGGGAAATGAACGGGGTTTCCTTCCGAGATAGAGAGTTTCCTCCTTTCGCTCTGTTCGCCGTTGCATCGACAACAAAAGGCTTCTGATCTCGGCGATTGTCTCCCTGTATTTTACAACATCACGGGTTCGCTCGAGCTTGTAGGGAACTTCAAAGCGGTTTACTTTCCGCGTGTTTTGGGCCCGTGCATTCTGTCAGTTGTCGTAATACTGACGCTCTGCTTGCATGCGAGCTTCAGGTAAACGCCCTTGGTTCGTCCCCTTGAAAGGAATGACAGTTACAAATCTAGATAGTCGCTCATCAGCGCATGAAAACAAGAAAAATAGGCGTGGCTAAAATATGAGTTAGACAGATAGCGAAAAGACATGGATTTTGCGTGACAAACCGTGCATGCTAATGAGGAACAAAGGTGGAAAGCGAAAACGGACGGATTCATGTAGTCTATTTACATAACACGTCACACCATATTATACTAATGTTGAGCTAGCTGAGTTGGTGCAGCCGTCTGGGTTTGCAAGAAACCTCTGGAAACACTACCCCAAATAAAGAAGAGGTAAAAATGAGTGAAAATTCAAGTCACTGGGGATCAAAACAAACAAACAAGTATATCTTTGAACAAATGGATTCAACACATATTCCTTCCCTTTCTAAGAGTTGAACAAGCCAACAATTTACAGGGTTCAACGTCTGTAGACCACGACCATGTACTAGTTTGCCAGAGCATTAAAATAATCAGCCCTCATTTTATGCAGCAATGCCATTTGTTTTCTGCAGAACAAAGATTTATTTGGTCTGTACAAACACAAAAAAGTCGTGGAAACACGAGAAAGCACACACAACACGAACACAGAGACAAATCAAGACAATCATCGACATAATAGACACACAATGTTTACTCAGTGACGTCAAGCAGGCAAATAAACACTCAAAAGTACATAAGACAGCATGGACGTCATTGCAATCATGTGATCTCCTTCCCTACCTCTCTCAACTTTGACATTATTTACCTCTTCTATTTCTTTCTCTCTCTCTCTCTCTCTCTCTCTCTCTCTCTCTCTCTCTCTCTCACTCTCTCTCTCAATTACCTCTTTGCCCCGTGCAGTTCTCAGGGGTTTGTGAAGAGACAAAGAAAGAGTCGACCTACTGCACTATGAGGCATGTCGTACAAGTCGACTAATATGAGGTTGTGCTTAGGGCTGGCAATCTCATCATGTCAAATAAATTGCCAGAGAAACCATCGGTGTAAGAGCACGTGACTTCTTGGTGCAGGCTTCCTGGAGTGCTTCCATGCTTCATAAGGACCGCAAAGGGAAAAAAATGATGGACCACCGCTTTATTCCACACAACCTGCCTAAAGAAAATTATTCAAATTTTTTGGCCGAATACCATCTCCAACCAGGAACTGCTTACACAGTGTAGTAAAAATGGAATGCACACCATCAGGCAGATGCTAGAATTAGGTTGGCCATGTCCTCAGAAGGGACCCTGATGCCATCACCAGAACTGCTATGCAATGGACCCCAGAAGGACAGCGAAAGAAAGGCAGACCAAAGACAACCTGGCGGAGAACAGGGGAGGCTGGGATGCAAAGCATGAACCAGAGTTGGGTGCTCTACTTCTGTTAGAGTACCCTGGGTTGAATGTCGTCTGAGAATACATCTTGCAACATTTTCTGCCGCTTTCGTTCCCGTTTAATAGTTGTTGTATTGTATAATTTATATTCATTTTCATTATTATAATTAGTTCAGTCTGTTTACGATCTTGTGCCAAGTGTCAATGTGAATATAGGGGTTATGTTGATTGATGTAATGCCAACGGCAAAGCCAATAACATAACAGTCGAAATTCATCAAGAAGATACCTCGCTTAAGGACGACTGTTCACATTTAATTACGTACATAGGTTTCACAGTGGACCATTGTCATTTTCACTCCATTACTTTATCAGTAGGCTTTGAATAAAATCTTAGATTTTCATCGACCGTTATGCGTTAACTACAATGTGTAGTTTTCTTACTGTTTATGATTAATTCTACCATCACGTCGAGAAAGTATTCTTTTATTTTATTACAGAATCCATTTCTATATCTATACAACAATCTCAGCGCTGCTATATTCAATATATTTACGTTTGGCTTACTACGCCATATATCACTGTCATATCACTTCTTGATTCTTCTGGCATGATGGCCGTTATAAAATGTCATTCGACGTTTAGCACTTTATTTAATCTGTCGGACTCTCACGTCCTGAAGAACAGCTCCTTTATTTACATATAAATATTATCATGGGCTCAAAAGTCATAACATAAGCTAGCGCTACATCTATAATAGTGGTCAAGCCACATATTTAAGAAAACACATGTTGTGGGCACAAATGCCACATATCGACTCCCTTGTCACTAAGGATAGCAGTTAGCACGTCATCCTACGCTACATAACGCGTCAGAGTGTATCTAAGTTGGGGGTGTCACATGGTGCATACATCCTGGCCGAAATTAAGCAGCCACGCACCATGGGGCAACTCCCAACATTGGGGCGTGGCACGAAGGATGGACACCGACCGAGCAAAGTGGGAACAGTTTGTTGCTGCCCTACAAGACGTCCCTAGGCGTGATGACCACTGACTGTTTGGTGTGTCTGGGGCTAAGGATCCAAGAAGAAGAATGTATGACCTACTTCCGTTCTCTTAACAAAACTAGACGATGACAAGAGAGGGAAGAAACATACTGAACACCGGAAAATACACGTCTGAAAACTATTAGATCAGGGTGTCGTGAGAAATTCTAATCCACATATATAAATTAAAAGTAAATGTAAAGCCTAACAAATAAATTCTATAAAAGGAAGAAGAATGGTAAAGAACAGTGCTGTCACAATGACAGTACTCGAAATCCCCTTTGTTTTATGCTTCGTCTGCAAATTGTAACGTTTCCACGTTAAATATAAGCCACTGCATAAATACAAGCGTTTCCACAACACATTAAAACGGGTATTGCATTTCTAAGAAAAACATTGAGAGGCACACTGCGTAATGACCTAAATTAATCCTAACATTAATTATACTACGTTACCAAAACGAACGAACAGATGGACTCAGATAGAAAGAAGGGAGGGCTGAAGGCAGCAACACAAGCAACACTAAACACGCGTCTCGCTATATTAATGCCACCCCTAACACGCGTGTAAGGCCACATGCACTAACTTTATTTCAGACGGACAGTGATAAAAAAACACTACCCTTCCCAGAGTTAGGTTTTAAAACCTGAAAAACGCTTATTGGGGAAACCTGACATTCTACTGTTTTATGTCCGAAATCCTGACATTAGTCTGACAGTACAGCAGGACAGGTGGCGGTTCTAACATAAAAAAAAAAAAAACAACTACACGACTATCCTAGAAAATACATATTTTGAACGCAGCCACTTAGCTCCATTAAACTTATATATTTGGATTCCTTAAGACTTGCTAACAAAGAATATGTTAAGTGTTACGCAAATAGTCCAGGAATTAATAAATTATAGGCAAAAGAAAATAGTGAGGGTGTCAGACAGCCCCAAAAACATCAGAATCGCTCAGTGAAAGAATTTTAAACCACCATTGTACGGAAATAGGCCACAAGTTACATTTGAATTGATTGGATGGAATGATATGTAAGGCTAAACACGATTAGTCGGACTATAAATGCTATCTTTTGTTGTCAAGGGAGACGGAAGTAAGAGTACTTTTTTTCAAACGAGTGGGTAGAGATGGCCTGATTGGTTAGGTCGGTTAATATAGTTAATTGATAGCGTTAGTTCGAGACCACTAGTTCAAATAAGCTTGATAAAGCAACAGTGCGTTGAAGCCAGCTCATATTTTTGCTAAATAAAAGCCTGGAACATAAGCAGATGGGAATTTGTGCCAGTATTTGTGCCAGAATTCATTGCTAGTCAACGTATCTGTGTTTATTTCCATGAATTGTGGGACTGTGGTCCTAGTATTGAAGCCGCACCTGGTCTGAGCGTTTGCTGAATCCAGAGGCTGACAGCATACTCTTGGGTCCCTATAGTAACCAGTGAGGTGTCTTCAGAAACAGCGAATAGTCGAGCAGAGGAGTCCTTGCCTGCCGCCATCACGAAAGTTAAGCCCACTGTGGCCAAAAGAGCTCAACACTATGTACCCCTCGTAAATGACACTAACTTAATTAAAGAGGGGCAATTAATTGTTTTAATGTTCGGAACTGAGACCATCTCCAATACTAGTTCCAACATACACAAGCACATGCAGTCATGATGTCTAATAAGAATCTATCTTGACGAACAAAACCAGTATTACCTCCTATTACCACATCACAACTCACACACATAGAATACTAATATGGTATGTCAATGCAAAGACCACATTTATATCTGTGTACATAATATTTGAAATTACATGTTATTATATTGCCTGGTTCACTGTGTAGTTGAATCAGGATCACTATTGTAGAGAAAATCAATACATATGTACATATCTGAAATTTATCATTGAATCTTTTAAGATAGTCTTCTAGAGTGTTGACTGTTTGTGAGTGTCACAATATTGTCAAGTGTGGTGGAATAATTAAATTGTTTATCTGTTGTTGTTGTGGTGACTTACACTTCATCCTTTGCATAACCCTAGACATATAACGTTGCCAACACAATATTCCAGAATAATTCTGACTGAGATATAAATATGTGGCAGTAAGTAAGGTTATCTGTAAAACACTACACATATTAGATACAGATACCTTCACAGCTGATCTCAGTCAGTACACTAAGTCCCTATAAATATTTATATCATCCCACTTTACCACACAGGGGTTCATAACTTGTGGAATATGTACCCCAGAGGGTACGAGATGTCTGTGACGGGAAACATTTTATATATAACTGTATTATCCTACTGACATACTTCACGAACAGAAAATTCGTTTAAAAGTATCTCTGTCAATCAAGATTTTAAATCCCGATTTCAAACAAATCAAAAGCAAGAAGCAAACTGGCGGCTGACCTTGATATGCGGTATCGATTTTTAAAAAACTGTACCAAGAAAAAAAATCCGTTAGTTTACAAGAAACACAATCTAAGGTCTGACTAATGTGACTGTGTTCTGATAAATATTATTTAAAAAAAAACTATAATACTAAATATATCACGCACCGTATAAGGTTTCTTTATGAAATGTTAATTAATATGTTTATTTATTTTCTTTTGGCAATATGCACAAAACGTCTAGATTTTATTACTTTCCAATCTGAGCAGTGGGACACAGGAATTTTTATTAGAAGCCAAAGGGGAACGGGAACACAAAATTGTTGGGAACCAGTGTATTAGATGATCGAAGCAACAACAATTATTTGACCTTACAGGCAGACATGTAAATTCAATAAGTCCAGAAGTGCTCGGCCACAGACAAAACTGAATTCCACGTTCGGCTTCTCACAATTATAGACTCGTGAGAACATATATGTAATTATATCCGAGAGCAAAGTCGAGGGTATTAATTACTGACGAGCAATTATGAGAATAGACACTGATGGGGTTACGTGTTACATTTGCTGAGGACATTTAGAAAGTAGCGTGTAGTAAAAGTGAGGGATGGAGGGATGGACGCTTGTGATTGGGATGAGAGTGGACTTATTTAATGAATGCTGAGAAATAGACGTGGCATCATCATCACTAATATCATCATCACCATCATCGTCATCACTATCATCATCATCACTATCATCGTCATCACAAGCATCAGCATCATTTTCCGTTATGCAATTCTTTCCTTGTCTCTTCAGTGACCAACGGGAACTAATGGGACAGACAGACGTAAAGAAATGTCATTTATCAGCTGTCGCTTTGTCACTATGAGATCTGAGGGCGCATGAGAAGAACAGGCAAGCCCCTGTGCAGATTTTATTTCGATTTTTCTGGTTTATTTCTGCCACGGTGAACATTATCAACATTTTCCGTAAGGAGCATAGAGACAACAATGCGGCTGGCCACCCTTCCAGGAAGTCTGTACCAAGCAGTCACGTGATCTTGTAGAGGTTGTTTTTGTGGCAATTTGTTTTACATGATGAGGTTGCCAGCCTCATTTACAACCTCATATAATTCGCCCTGCAGTAGTGGCCCCTTTCAGTCATAACTGACTATGAGAATGCGCCCCTGAGGTGACAGCCTTCAGCTGCCAATTTGACATGTGTTCCTTTCGGCGTGTACTTTTCTCTTCTGCTTGTTGTGAGAGCTCCTTTTCGCAAAATTTGAAGTGGCGCCTTAGGAAGAATCGCCATTTGGTTCGATCGACATCCTACCAGGTTGCTGGATTTATGTCCAGCACCTTCATGTCTCTCTTGCACACATCTTTGAACCTCGACTACAGTCGCCCGGCTGTTCTTTTGCCCTCTGCCAGTTGTCCGTAGAAAATATTTTTGGGCATGCGTCCATCTTTCATGCGGCGGACACAGTCAAGCCAGTGTTGTCGCTCTAAGCAGTAGTCGTCTGGTACGACATGTATAAGGTTGCCGTAGTCTTACTCCTTCTTTGTTTCTTCAGAGACCCCCGGGAAGTACCCCGGGGTCGTGAGCATGAGGCACAGTCTTTGAACTCTCTGATCTGTCTGGTTAAGATATTTAATAGCATGGATGTTACCACGGGCTTTGATTCACGTAAGCTTCCTCACTTCTGTTGGATACAGATACATCTTTATACGTTACTTCTCATATATAGTACAGGACATCCAGTATCCCCCCCCCCCCTTTTTTTTTTTGCGCAAAAAAATATAATAAAATAAGATTACTTCTTCCTCAGGCATGTCGTGTGGTAAGAGAATTACTCAAGAAGCTGTGCACGAGCTGTTAGACTTTCATAAATGGATGAATAAAAGGATTGAAGTGGTATGGCAAGATCACTACTGTACAACTGATGACAAGAACCAGACAAGAACCAGACAAGAACCAGACAAGCGCCAGTGGAATAAGAAATGAGAAGAAGACATTGGCGATGGAATCCCTGTTTCGGAATCACCAGCGTAAGAGAAGGTAGAGCAAGACCACAGAACACATAGAAAAGACAACTGGAGACTGCCATGAATACTATGACGAACATATGGCATATGTTTGTTGAAGACCTATATGGCATATGTTTGTTGAAGACCTATATGGCATATGTTTGTTGAAGACCTATATGGCATATGTTTGTTGAAGACCTATATGGCATATGTTTGTTGAAGACCTTTATGGCATATGTTTGTTGAAGACCTATATGGCATATGTTTGTTGAAGACCTATATGGCATATGTTTGTTGAAGACCTATATGGCATATCTTTGTTGAAGACCTATATGGCATATGTTTGTTGAAGACCTATATGGCATATCTTTGTTGAAGACCTATATGGCATATGTTTGTTGAAGACATATATGGCATATGTTTGTTGAAGACCTATATGACATATGTTTGTTGAAGACCTATATGGCATATGTTTGCTGAAGACGTATATGGCATATGTTTGTTGAAGACCTATATGGCATATGTTTGTTGAAGACCTATATGACATATGTTTGTTGAAGACCTATATGGCATATGTTTGTCGAAGACGTATATGGCATATGTTTGTTGAAGACCTATATGGCATATGTTTGTTGAAGACCTATATGGCATATGTTTGTTGAAGACCTATATGGCATATGTTTGTTGAAGACCTATGCTCCTTTAGGAGTTGAAAGTTAAAAGTTGAAAGAAGATAGACGGAACTGGCATCCTCATCATGTAAAAGTAGATACTACAGAAACCATCACAGAAAGATCAAATACAGGTTTCGGCGCAGGTAAACTGTAAAAAGGAACCAGCTGTAATGGTTGCTCCGTGCTCCACATTGAGCTACAATGGAAATAATGTAGTACTGAATGGGTCTGGAGGTTCTCGAAGTCTCCAATGCTGTACTGAATGGGTCTGGAGGTTCTCGAAGTCCCCAATGTAGTACTGAATGGGTCTGAAGGTTCTCGAAGTCTCCAATGTAGTACTGAATAGGTCTGGAGGTTCTCGAAGTCTCCAATGTAGTACTGAATGGGTCTGAAGGTTCTCGAAGTCCCCAATGTAGTACTGAATGGGTCTGGAGGTTCTCGAATTCCCCAATGTAGTACTGAATGGGTCTGAAGGTTCTCGAAGTCTCCAATGTAGTACTGAATAGGTCTGGAGGTTCTCGAAGTCTCCAATGCTGTACTGAATGGGTCTGAAGGTTCTCGAAGTCTCCAATGTAGTACTGAATGGGTCTGGAGGTTCTCGAAGTCCCCAATGTAGTACTGAATGGGTCTGAAGGTTCTCGAAGTCTCCAATGTAGTACTGAATAGGTCTGGAGGTTCTCGAAGTCTCCAATGTAGTACTGAATGGGTCTGAAGGTTTTCGAAGTCTCCAATGTAGTACTGAATGGGTCTGAAGGTTCTGGAAGTCTCCTTACGTTAACATACAACAAGCTTTAATCGCCTGAACAAACGGTCATTATGATAGTGGGGGAACTATGAGTGCAACAATAAAATCGCTCTCACAACACCACAGAAATATACTGTCCTTTAAGTGCAGACACTAGAATACGTACAAAAAAGGCATTAACTCTTTATCTCCCCTAGCAGTCTCCGGGTTTAATGCATTCATAAAAAAGGCATGTTAGTTTTTGTTTGTCTCCACAGGAATTGGCTGAAAAATGTTGTGTAGCGTTGTAAGTCCTAAAGGCAACAATTGTTTTTTTTTTTTAAATTTAGTAAAATGCATGTGGTTTTTACCAGGGTCTTAATGAAGAAAGGAGGGGGTGGGTGGTGGGAGATAAAACAGTAACAATGTAACCTACCACGCATGTCGTAAGAGACGACTAAGAAGGGTTGGACATGAGGCGGTTCAGGGTAAGCCATCAAGATGCTATGACTTTCATAAAAGGGTGCTTGAGTAGAATAGAAGGATTGAAGTAGTATGACAAGATTACTGATGTGGAACTGATGACAAGATCACTAATGTAGAACTGATGACAAGATCACTAATGTAGAACTGATGACAAGATCACTAATGTGGAACTGATGACAAGATTACTAATGTGGAACTGATGACAAGATTACTAATGTGGAACTGATGACAAGATCACTAATGTGGAACTGATGACAAGATCACTAATGTGGAACTGATGACAAGATCACTAATGTGGAACTGATGACAAGATCACTAATGTGGAACTGATGACAAGATCACTAATGTGGAACTGATGACAAGATCACTAATGTGGAACTGATGACAAGATCACTAATGTGGAACTGATGACAAGATCACTAATGTGGAACTGATGACAAGATCACTAATGTGGAACTGATGACAAGATCACTAATGTGGAACTGATGACAAGATCACTGATGCAGAACTGATGACAAGATCACTAATCTGGAACTGACGACAAGATCACTAATCTGGAACTGATGACAAGATCACTGATGCAGAACTGATGATAAGAACCAGGCAAGCGCCACTGGAGAGACAGATGCGAAGACAGCGATGGATAGGACATACAACGAGGAAATCTGTTGATAGCATTACAAGGCAGTCCTTGTTCTGGGACCCCAAGGTTAATAGAGGTAGAGGGTGACAAAAGAAAACAAGAAGAAGTGAACTGGAGAAAACCATGAAGTGAGTGAAGAAGACAGGGAAAGACCTTGAACTGATGGCACGTGACAGGAAGACTTGGCCTTGAACTGATGGCACGTGACAGGAAGACTTGGCCTTGAACTGATGGCACGTGACAGGAAGACTTGGCCTTGAACTGATGGCACGGAACAGGAAGACTTGGCATAAGTTTGTTGAAAATATAGACACAAGAAAATCTCAATATAGCCAAAATGGCGTGCCAGGCTGCAGAAATCTGGGAAGAATAACGTCCCGTATAGTGGCACACCATACAGCTTGTGAGGTCTGACGGAGTTAAAATCTGGGAAACTAATCTTCTGTTTGAGTTTAATTAACTCACGCACTGTCAGAAGATAAAAATGTAAATTTTTGGGCGCATGTGAAAGGGCGGCATCGATTTCTGGAGTTGTCTGTATCTTAATCCTTTTCAAGGAATGGATTAGTGTACTGGTGTGGTGGCGAGAGTGAGTGAGAGAGAGAGAGAGAGAGAGAGAGAGAGAGAGAGAGAGAGGGGAGATAAGAGAGCAGAGACAGCGATTTTGTGAGCGTCCGTTTAACATTAACAAGGAGAGAGACAGAAAGACACAGAGAGAGAGAGAGAGAGAGAGAGAGAGAGAGAGAGAGAGAGAGAGAGAGAGAGAGAGAGAGAGAGAAAGAGAGAGAGAAAGACAGAGATTTTGTGGGAGCGTTTTAACATTAAAAAGTAGGCTATAGAAAGGCGTCCTGAGCTGTGTCAGTGCCAGTTTTGATGTGTCATTGCATTTGATGGTGATGACGTCATGACAGTGGTGACAGTAGAGGCGGCAATGATGTTGGTGACAAGAGTGACATTGGTGGTATCTTCCTCGCCACGTTTGCCCTCCCTTTGCCCTCCCTAACTCAACAGCAGCGCCAGTTACTCATTTACAGTTGGGTAGACAGCAGCGTGTCGCTACCCAGTTTTAAACCCGGTAACTGTGCCTGGTGAAGCTAGTGTTCTAATTACTGTCGCCAAATGTTCCTGAAAGAAACTAACAGTGATGAGAAATATTGCCTAACAAGCTGGTTCATTTCGCTTCGCTGCTGGGTAACACAACACAGGGAAATCTATTCCAATCTTCCTGCATTCATACTGCTCGCGCAATTAATATCTAGATCAAGGCTTCCCAACATTTTTCGGCCCCAGTACCCCTTCGACTTTTATAAACCTTCCCGTACCCATATTCAATATGAGAGCAGGGGCGTACTTGAAGAATTTGCCACCCGGGGCGAATACTTCCTTCAGGACCCCCCCCCCCTCCCCCATCCCCCCAATGACATTCATAGAAAAATACATTATGCTAGCAAGTATATTTTTAAACAGTTCAGTAATGTTAAAATAGTGTCCGATGGCAACCCTCTCCTGTCTGCAACCCGGGGCGGACTGGGGATATCTTCAGAGAGACTAATCTGCAACTGAATCTTATAAAAGATCCTACATCTTGAATGTGTAGTGTACAGAGGCGTCCCTAAAGTACTTGGCACCCGGGGCGGATGTTGCCTATGACATACTGTTACGTTCATTTTCGCACAACCATTTATGATGCGAGACTTAACAGATTACCAGATGCCAAAATCTAACTATGTTAGACGTACTTAGGTACGCATCTATGTTTGTGATAATAACTTAAATTTATTATGCACTAAAGTGCACAAATTCGGTGCGATATATTCGTTGGTTGCCTAAGAGCGCTGAAGACGTCAGACACACGTCAGAGAGAGAGAGAGAAATGAGACAAGATGCCGGTTTTACAAGAAAGACGTTGTTCTGGTCTTTGAGTCCCATATTGCGGGAATAGTTGATTGTGATTATATATCTTAGTTACCTTACAAGGCGAAGCGTTAGCCCCAGCCAAGTCTGATTCATACTCTTCAGTATCTCCATGTGATACTCGATGTAAGTACTTTACAAGATTTTGACAGGGCTTCAGTAAGGCATCATGACCTACTGCTAGTGAGTTCAGAATCCCTTTTTCGAAGTAATAGTCAAGTCGATAATTTTATGAAGTCTCAAGACAAGATGTCCGGCCAGAAAATAATACATAAGTATCTTTGATAAAAGATTGGATATGGAAAAGAAGTGAATAATCTTCACCTCAATACTTTGCAGTTTGCGGGTTGTCCAACGGTTATTGAGGTCAGTCAAGTTTGACATTGAATTTATCTACATGCAGAATTCGTATTACCATGCCTGATGTTCCAGTATGTCTTCATGATGATGTCATCTATGTATCGTCTAATAAACTTGTTATATAAACTGTCAGTCAAGCCCTGAATTCAGCGTCCATCAATTACACCATATTAGTCGGCCACCTGTAAGCCCGACCAAACTGACAGCATTCCTAGTCAGTAGCCTGATGAACTATTATTAATAGACATAACCAATATTCACAAGAAATAACTGTCGTATCGATGAAAGGTCAAAGTATATATACAGAAGTAAACAGCGTATCAGCCGATGGCCAAAGAACATAACTAAAGCCAAGAACACTAACTATATACTATACATCAGATCCCAAACAAGAACTCAAACTACAACAGTCTCAAACAGAAAGTAACTACTACATCTACTACACCTGGTGGCCCAAACAAAAAAGTTACTACACACCCCTATTCCCCAATAAAGAAACACACTAGTATGTAACATTTTAACAGCAAGTACTACATTAAGTGCTGTTTTTGCAAGCAATGACATTGGATAATTTTTCAAAACAACTGTAGGAGTTCGCCAGGGATGTATCCTGTCCCCAGTGCTCTTTAATATATATCTAGAACATATTATGCAGGAGACTCTCTACGATTATAAAACAACCATATCAATTGGAGGCCGACCTCTTTGCAATCTACGTTTTGCTGATGATATCGATCTTATAGCTGGAACAGAATCAGAACTTCAATACTTTACCTCTAGACTGGAGAAAGTAACAAGAACGTATGGGATGGAAATTAATAAAGAAAAAAGCAAGATATTGGTGAATAGCCATAAGAAACATGTTCCGACCAACATTACGTTAAATGGGCAAACGTTAGAAGAAGTTAACATCTTTAAATATCTGGGGTCCACTATATGTAGTGATGGAAGATCAAGTAAAGAAATCAAGACAAGACTTGAGATGGCCTCAGCTGCCATGACAAGGCTGAATGTGATCTGGAAAAGTAACATCAGTTTTCCTGTGAAGATCAAATTATACAAATCACTTGTATTATCTATTCTCTTGTATGGGTGTGAGGGCTGGACACTCACTGCAGATACGGAGCGAAGGATTCAGGCTTTCGAGTATAAATGTTATAGAAGAATTTTGCGCATTTGCTATAAAGAGCACAAAACAAATGTCGATGTTAGAGAGAAAATAAACACCTATGCAGGCCACCAAGAACCACTTTTGTCAGTAGTGAAACGTCGAAAGCTTGCCTGGTTTGGGCATGTAACTCGTCATGACTCCCTTTCGAAAACGATCCTCCAGGGAACAGTCGAAGGTAAACGGAGAAGAGGAAGGCCAAGAAAATCCTGGGCTGATAACATCAAAGAATGGGCAGGACACGGTTTCTCCACACTTGTACGCATTGCTGAGGATAGAGAGCAATGGAGGACCCTGTCTGCTGATGTTTCCACCATGGCACCCCTACGACCCATGACGGGTTACGGGTTGAGATGAGATGATGACTATATTAATAGTGTCTGATGGCACCCCCTTTCTCATAATGAGAAGAAATAAATTATAGAGTTTTTCTAAAATTTCTTTTGTCATGTATATGCAAACTGGAAAATAAATAAACATATTAATTAATTTTTCACCACGAAAATTGTATTTGGCATACAAATGTTTAGTATCATAAAGCTATTAAATATTGATCAGAACACTGTCAAATAAATGAGTAAAATCCTTCATTCTATTCTTTGTCTACCAACATTTTGGTTTTTGGTACAGTTCATTCGCATGCAATGCCCAGCCTCCAGTTTCTTTCTTTCTTTGCATTTGATTAAGAAATGACTCACTGTTCCATCTCTCTAATCTACACATTTTTCACTAACATTAATACTTTTGGGTTGTTTCAATACAGGGTGGTCATCAAGTCTAGAAACAATTAAAAATTCAATTATTGAACAAATATTCCCTGTACCCCCTTGACAAGTTTCACGTAGCCATTGGAGGTCCGTTTAACCCAAACCGGGAACCCCTAATCTAGATATAGTTACTGCCTATTTATCCCTCGACTTCCAGATCAGCAACCACGAAATACACTCGGTCACTGCAGCATCATGACTTTCGTATCACAATTCGTTGGTCCAATGGGCATAATCTGTGAGACGTCTGCTGCGTGCTAATACTAACATTACTGACATTCGACCATGAACGAGAGAGAAGTGCAAAGGTGAAAGAGAGAGAACGGCTAAGGTTTCAGCGAAATGTCAAGGCCGTAACCGAGTGGTCTGACTGGTTTTGTGAAACGTTTCAACAGGACTTCACCGCCTGCGAGTGCGCGACCAAGAGCTAGTTAAGGCAAAGGTAGTGCCTATAGCAGATACTGCCGTAGAGATGTAAAGTGTTAGAGACTGTTTATGCTAGCGTCTCAGCTTTATCAGGTGAGGCGACCAGTTCCCTTTTTCATTGACTTTGCCTTCCATCATTCAAGAGCAGAGTCAATTAGCCATTTTCAGCTGGATAGACGAGCGTTACGTGAACTTGTTTTGAACCCGGTTCGGAGAATACTTGGTAATGTTAATGTGACAAAGTATATTATGTAATCAAATGGCATTCAATTTTCTTTATTTTGACGTTTGTGTCATATAAATTAGTTGGACCAATACGTGGTAATGTTAATGTGACAAAGTATATTATGTAATCAAATGGCATTCAATTTTCTTTATTTTGACGTTTGTGTCATATAAATTAGTTGGACCAATACTTGGTAATGTTAATGTGACAAAGTATATTATGTAATCAAATGGCATTCAATTTTCTTTATTTTGACGTTTGTGTCATATAAATTAGTTGGACCAATACTTGGTAATGTTAATGTGACATAGTATATTATGTAATCAAATGGCATTCAATTTTCTTTATTTTGACGTTTGTGTCATATAAATTAGTTGGACCAGAGTGAAGAAATAACAACTTACAACTTGGAAGTGACTTTTAAATAATTCTGTATATCAGTGGTTCCCAAGCTTTTTTCTCTGGGCCACACTTTCGGAATGAAAATTTGCTCGCGCCACACCGAATTTTGTATTGATAAGAAACACTTTCAGAAACAAACGAAAAATCAACTCCTAGCAGTGCTTTATTGAATAAATTACATTATTTTAAAATATTACTATTAACATCTATCTGATACAGAACAAGTTATATTACCGAATAACATCTGGAAACTTCTACGGGTTTCTATACATATATTTCCCATATTATATCACATGTGAAACAGGTAGTCCCATAGGTGAGGTGTTAGAGACTTCACTATACTAGGTCCAGCTTCGAGAGGTGGGGTGACCTGTTCCCTTCCTCGCTGCCTTTTCCTTTCCTAACTCAAGGGCAGAGTCAGGTACCCATTCGTGAATCGAACCCGTTACCTTTGCCGCGAGAGACCAGCGCTCTAACCACTCTGTCAAGCGGACGCTCATATCACTTGTAACAAAATAAATAAGAAAATGACTTTCATGTTTATTTTTGGCACATAAATGTTTTGAAAATGCCTCTAAATCCGTGATTGTCTTTGGAATCTTCCCACCACATCTGACATCTTCTCGAGCTGAACCACTATGACGCGCCGCACCGTTTGAGAACCAATGCTGTACATGAATAAACTAGCGTAGTTTACCCAGCTTCTCGTTAACGCTTGCCATAAGTAACCCATGAAATATTTATAAAATAATATAAATCTAACGACTTACGATCAAGTAAGAAACGATACGTTCCTGAAGTCAGAAACTGATAGAAGCGATCGAACTGTAACAAGGCAGCCTGGCAAGTCTCGTTGTGCAGTGAAAATGGCCTTTTGTCAGGGCTGATTTCACGAAATGTTGAAACAGGATAATAACATAAATACGATACATTGCATTATATAAGATATAATTAGTTTCCCGGGCCATTCACACACTTGAAACTATTTCAGATTTTTCTCCACCAGTCTCGTGTGTAATCAGAAGTCAACCATATCCGCTAGCCAGGACTGCAAAAATCTCATGCAAACCTCATATATTACATTGACATGTTATCCACAATCGAGGCCTTATATCATTAATTAGTTCATTTTCATTTTCGCGCTTAACCTGAGCTTGGGTTTGGGGGTGGTAACCACAGCGGTTGGCACCCACTGCAGAAGCCTGCATTACAGAATTTATGTGCTGTAGCAGCGATGGTATCTGGTTGGTTTTTTTTTCCCTCTTACGGGGTTTGCCCGTTTGTTGCAAGGCACGTTCCTGTCAAGCTAGACTTGAGTCCATTGGTTATATCAGAGCACCATTTTCCATTAATAAAATAAAAAAAAAAAAAATAAAAAAAAACAGGTAACCTCTGTTATTTGAAGTATCGGGTTGATAAATATTAGATGATGAAGTCCTGAAAATGACTGCCCCCTACACCAAAGCTGTCCGTACCTCCTCAGCCAACACTAGCTAATATAAGAAACAATGAAAATAAAAATATAACAAGAAGAAACAATGTGGTGTCTGTAGCAAGTTGTTTTACAAGGTGAGGTTTCCAACCCCACGTCAATTCTCACACTTGTCTCTTCTTACGACTTGCCAGAGACATCAGTAGGCCTATTCTTTCTTACTCTCCCAACAGACCCCCCCCCCCGGGGAGGAACTGCACGGAGCTATGTTGTCTGATTACATTTTTTATTTGACTCTACACAAAAATGTCGCTGTGTTTAGACAAGCTCGTACATCTGGAAATTAACAAAATAAACACAAATAAATGTTAAAAATAGCTATAGAGTCCGATTTACAACAAGATGATACACCAAAGAAGAAAGACAAAGATAATGGGAATGCAAGAAATTATAACAAGGTTGAAGAAACACAATTACAAGATGTAGAATCGTACACATATCTTGGTAGCTATTTAGACAAAGTTGGGGCGACAGAAAATGATATCAAAATAAGAATACAATAAGCGAGAGAAGCTTTCATTGCATTTGGAAATATATGGAGATCAAGAGAAATCAAGTCCAACACAAAAATAAAAATCTTCAACTCAAATGCCAGCTTTAGTCTGAAGCCTACACGCATAGACCTGTCCAGTTTGGTAGAGCCTGCCAGGGGTAAAACTCCCGCTAGCATAGCTCTGGGGGTTGTCAGGGTACTCAAGCTAAGGTATAGGCACCACTGATGGTTTAACAGTAGCCCCTCCCCTTATTATTTACACATAATGTATTACTAAAATTGGCCCTTTATATTTTTCAAGGTGGAGCGAGCTCACGTTATGGCGCCCACTTTCATATACGTAAATAATTGTTTACTGTGAAATTGTAAGTTTCATCTTCTTTGTTCTTTTAGAATCTTAATGCTTGAATTTGAAAGAAAAAAAATGCATTTCGGCGCACGGTGCGATGATGACCCGAGGAGGTTACTACTCTTTATATGCGTATGTGTATGCGTGTAGCGTGTACACAAGTCTCCGTAACCGCATATTATTATTACAGCTAAGTGTGGGCATTTTAAAACTGTGAACTTATTCTGTACAAATAGCTTATCTGGCATAACTCAAACAAAGACGCGCACATGACGTAAGCGCTATCAACTGATCGATACCCGGTTTGTTGAATGTCCTTCACATAGATTATTTTTCACGTCCAGAAACGTCTATTGAGATATCTAGGACTCAGCTTTTTTAAAGACATAATGTAACAACCCTTTCAAATAAAATGTTATTTTTCGCGTTACTTTTGGATACCCGACATTTTGTGTGTGTGTGTGTGTGTGTGTCCCCGTCCGTACAGGTAAAATTGATTTGGTTCGACAAGGTCACCAGTGGAACAATAGATGAGAAGACGACACTGGCCATGGATAGGACACAGATGGAGCAAACCCACTGACAGCATTACGAGGCAGTCCTTTTTCTGGAATCGTCAGGATAAAAGAGGCAGAGGTAAAACCTCCTCCTCCCCCCAATAAATACAAGAGAACTGAAGATATAAGTTAAAATGATTAGGAAGCCATGGGAAGTAGTTGAGCTGATGGCGTGTAACAGGAAGGACTTGGCATGTGTTTGATGAGTGTGTGCCTTTGCTCCTCGGGGAGCCAAAGGGTATTGGTTGGTTCCATAGCCGTTACTGTTTTATGAGTGTAAAGTGTTTGAGACTTCATTATTACTCGGTACAGCTTTATGAGGTAGGGTGACTTGTTCTCTTTCTCGCTGCTTTTGCCTTCCCTTACTCAAGGGTAGAGTCAGGTACCTATATACAGCTGGGTGGACAGCTGCGTGGCGCTATCAGGTTTCGTACACGAAACCTAGTAACTTTTCCGCGACAGGCAAGAGTTCTAACCCCTTTGCCAATCGTATACATAAAGTACATCAAATATAGGATGTAAGTAAATAAATAAAGGGGCTACTGTAAAACTGGTAAGGGGAGTAATAAATAAATTTAATAAATAAAATGGTATGGATTAAGTTTTACAGTTGACGGTACACTGAAATGTATGGCGAAATCGAATGCGCACTGTATTTAATTACAAATGCTTTATTTACGTCAGTTACCCACGTATATGACGATTGCAGTACAGCACTTGCATCGACAAGTGAAAAGAAAAAAAAAGGCAATGATTTGCTTTACGGCGAAATTCACTTTACGACAGTAAATTGGAACCTAACATGTCGCAATAGTGGGGTATTACTAAATATCAAATTAAGGACCTTCCTATATTCAAATCTACTGGCCATAGAAGGAAGCATGTTTCCGTATAAAAGAGTACACGACGCAACATGGATATCACCGACCATCCTATATATAAAATCCCAGCTTTTTCTGTCAGTGCGTAACGCCAAGGGATGCAACTTTGGTTGAAAGTTAGACATTAATTGTATTGTTTCCCTTATATGTGCTCTCCCGAAAAAAGTAACGCTTACCAAAGAAGAATGCGCAAATGACGGTGTGCACAAAAATGTGATCCCGTATACACACATTGGGATCCTCGCTGCTGCTACGTAGTTTGTGTACTGTGGTGATGCACAGTGGTTTTTAAAAAAAATACAATGAATAAGTAAAATTGTCGTTAGGTATTGGTGCTTTTGAATTTAATTCCCGTCTTATGACGGCAGATTGCCCATATATGCAGACATAGATATACAGATAATTACATTTCATTCATTCATCATCATCATCCTTACCCTTTCAGCTCAGGCCTTTAACAAATACTAAATTAATATGAAACAAATATAAAGGTATGTCACCAGGCACTCGCAGGAAATAAAGAAGTAGAACACTAGACAACAGAAAAACAACAGACATGAGTGGCCCACCCAGGACCCGAACCCTGAACCTTCCGTGCGACAACCCCGCCTAGCCATGCTGTCGTGAAATATTCTAATCCACATATATAAATTATCAGGTAAATGTAAAGCCTAACACATAAATTTAATAAAAGGAAAGAAGAATGGTAAAGAACAGTGCGGTCACAATGACTGTACGCGAAATCCCCCTTGTTTTCTCCTGCGTCTGCAAATTGTAACGTTTCACGTTGATAGTAAAAGCCTACTGCTTCAATACCCGCCTTCTACGATAAAACATGTGCTGCATTTCTAAGAAAAACCTTGAGATACGCAAGATGACCTAGATTTAAAATTCCATTCATGACTTTTTATACACTACGTTACCTAAAACGAAAGACAGATGGACTAAAGATAGAAAGAAGGGAGGGCTGAAAGCAGGGACGCAGGCAATACTACCACAGTCGCGCGATACACAATTGCTGCCATCACGCGTGTAAGGCCACATGCACTAGCTTTTTTTCAAATCGACAGTGATAAAAAACACTACCCATACCAGAGTTAGGTTTTAAAATCCTGAAAAACGCTTATTAGGAAATATGACATTATACTGGTTTACGTTTGAAAACATTACAGTACCCAGACACCACATCGTTTTCGAAGTAAACAGGAGGTAGAAGAAAGTGCATATTTTGAACGCAGCCACTTAGCTCCTTTAAATTTGTATATTTGGGTTCCTTAGGACTTGCTGACAAAAAATATGTTAAACGTTACGCAAATAGTCTAGGAATTACCAAATTATAGCCAAAAGAAATAGTGAGGGATGTCAGACAACACCCAAATCAGAATCGCTCAGTGGCAGATTTTCACCCCACCATTGTACGGGAAATAGGCTGACATGTTACCTCCTATTTGATTGGCGGAAAATAAATGTAAGGCTAAACACGATTAGTCGGACTATAAATACTACTTCTTTGTTGTTAGGGGAAACGTGAGTAGGAGTACTTTTTTGAAAAGCTGTGTAAACATGGCATGATTGGTTAGACCTGCCAATATAGTCAATTAGAGGCGTCAGGTCAACACCACATTTGCAAATAAACTTACTACAGAATCAGTGCGTTGAGCACCAGTGCATATTTTGCTAAATAAAAGCCTGGGACATCGGCAGATCGAAATTGTGCTATATTTATTGCCGGTCAACATAATTCTGTGTTATTTCCATGAATTGTGGTAAGCTTGAAATATTTGACATCTTTTAATGAAAATTGAATGTAAATTGATAATTTATGTCTGTATATATGTGTGGTTCAGTAGCGAACATGAGGTGAAGCATATATAGTGCTCCAACCTGAACAGAAGGTGTCGGAGGAAAGTAAAACTGCATGGAATTGCCAAACAGTACACTGCCACCTATATTATTGACTAGAAAGAAATAATGCTGGAATGGCAGAGGCGTAGTAACCATTAGGGAGGAATATACTGGTGAAAATTGTTTCAGATGAAGATAGCAGTTGGCCTACCGCTCTGAACTCAGTGTTTGGTATGTATTGTGCTCAGTGTAGAAATAGAGTATAAATTAGTTCTGAAGTAGGAGGTACAACCTTCTTGTTTCAGGGACTGTGGTCCTAAAGCTATTGAGCAGTACCTGGTCAGAGCTTTGCTGAATCCAGAGGCGGACAGCATACTCCTTGGTCCATATAGCAAACAGTGAGGTGTCTCCATAACACAGGGGAGCAATCGAGCAGAGGAGTCTTTTCCTGCCGCCATCACGAAAGTTAAGCCTATGTGGCCAGCGGAGCTCAACATTATGTAACCCCATCTTAAACTGACATTGTATTAAAATAAGAGGGGAAATTAATTGTTTTAATGAAAGGAACTGAGAACATCTCGAATACTAGTTCCAACAGAAACAAACACGTGAAGTCATGATGACACATAACAACATAGCTTAAAAAAACAAAACCAGTATTACCTCATATTACTACTACACAACTGACACACATATGATAATATTAATAAAATATGTCACTACAAGATTCATATTGATAAATTCTATATATATAACTTATAATTGAAATTGATTGTGATTCCTGGTTCACTTTGTATTTGAATCAGGACACATATATATTAATGAAAAGTACATAATACATATTGATATTTGAAAATTTACCAGTGACTCGTTTAAGATAGTCTTATAGAATGTTTCATTTGTATGAGTGTCACAGTGTTGTCAAGTGTGGTGGAATAAATTAAATTGTTTATCTGTCTGTTGTTGTTGTGACTTACACTTCATCATATACATACCCTAGACATATAACGTAGTCATCACAATATTCCAGAATAATTCTGACTGAGGTATAAATATGTGGCAGCAAGTAAGGTTATCTGTAAAACACTACACCTATTAGATACAGATACCTTCACAGCTGATCTCAGTCAGTACACTAAGTCCCCTATAGATATTTATAAAATCCCACTTTACCACACATGCAAGCGAATCATACTATCCTCCCTGCCATCTACGCATCACCAAAAAATGATGTTTCAATGGCAGGTCATTAGAGCGAACCGCAATACAAGACACCGGAAGTCCACCATGGGCAGTTTAGCCTATAAATGACGCAATCACTTCTGTTGTTTCCCTATCATGCAGTATAGGCCAGCCCAACAAGACAAGGACCTTAATACTGTGTCCAGTAAATGATAGTAGACTTAGAACAGTGAGAACAGGACAGAGGGTAGGTTTGGTATTGTATAAACATTTATTACACATAATTACTTCTTTATTTCCTGCGAGTGCCTGGTGACATACCTTTATATTTGTTTCATATTAATTTACTGTTTACAGGCCTCGGGTTTCCCTTACTTATGTGTAATAAATCTTTAACAAATACACGT
Organism: Oreohelix idahoensis; assembly: GCA_024509875.1. NCBI lineage: Eukaryota > Metazoa > Mollusca > Gastropoda > Stylommatophora > Oreohelicidae > Oreohelix > Oreohelix idahoensis. The sequence goes on along the minus strand of JAMPIV010018580.1, from coordinate 190,880 downwards.
CGTCTTCCTGTCCTGTGCCATCCATTCAATGTCTTTCCATGTCTACTTCATACAATTTCCATAATTTACAGACCTAACGGTCTTTTATGATTGGACATGCGCCCTAATATAACCGACTAGGTTGAACGGGACGCGCATCGCCAAAACGAGGCAAAACTTTATTTAAAAAAAAAAAAACTTTCCAATTTATCTCCTATTTCTTTCTTCGTGTGTTGTTAGGTCTCATTTTACATCTCTCTTGGACTGTGCGGACGTGTTTTTATTTGGCTCTACATTTTGGATATTTTATTGAAGTTGTTCCCATTTAATATGGATGGTTTATACATCCATGTGTTGGCGGTTTTGTTTGACATATAATGAAATAGTTTATTTTGTAATTGTGTTAAATTCACGTATAAATATTGTGTTTTTTCTGTATGGAATGACGGTAGGAGCGTTCATCGTGTCCAGTAACCATTTGTCGATATATGAAACACTACTGTAACACATTCCAACTCTGACGGTGACCTTCTGGCTAGAGAACAATAAACAGCAATAAATCGCAGGGCTTGTCCGCCCTCAAGCAATTAATGTCATGGCGAGCGGGGACGACAGCGTCGTCGAATCGGGAATTTTTATATCGGTGTATTCATTTTTGGACTGCAAATGCCTTCTACCATGCTTTTAACAATGGCCACGTGACTCGTCACTGACCGCTGTAAAGAAGAGATGGCGTATTTTCTTGGCTACTAGCTCCTCTTAAACAGATAAGGTTTCCAGTGGAGCGATGTATTTCACTGGTAATTAATCCCAGCGGACATGTAAACATGTCACACTTGGAGATCGGTCATGGCTCGCAGGTAACGAAAGCTGATAGGGACTCTAGATTACGCCCGACCAAAATCAAAAATTACTCCTTAGACCAAAACAGAGCTATTCGCGTTAAACTTCAGGGATTTAACAAAGAGTCGGATTTAACCTTTAAAATAGCAAATGACGGTAAATGTGCTACTGTACTCTTCCACAATACATATCATTATGAGGCATTTCGCACAACGTGTACCAAATACTACCAGAATGACCATGTCGAGACGAGAGCAGATAAACAAGGTGCCTTTGTAGAAGATTTCATCACAACACCACTATTATCTCTGCACCTTTATCATACAAAAAACAAGATAATGGCTCAAGCAACTGCCACTGTTATTGAGTCATGGCTGGAAACGGACTTTGTCAGTTTAAATGAGTCTGCACAAAACATAATTTGTACCACAAAATTGGACTCGACAGCATGTTTACCCCAGCTCGCAATAGACGTCACATCATCAGCTGCCAGCGTCTCATCTGCTGACAGCGAAATCATCAACATTAACTCTAGCATACACTCTCCTACAAATACATCCACTTTGCCTCCCACAACACGCGACTTTCCAATGAGCGACACAGTAGCAAATACTCCATTTTCTCAACCTATGCTGGCCATAGAATATCCAATGGGCCCTAAAGACACTAGCACACAAACAGATGAATCATTATCACGGGAAAATCACCCAGAAGTCACTCACATGATAAATGCGCAGTGCTGCCAGGAGCTGATGCTCAAAATGGAGGACACACTTCGAACACTAATTGCCGATCTGACGACTAATGTCTATAAATCGATCAGCGCAGAAAACGAACTACTCAAAAAGGAAATACTGCATCTGAGAGAAGATAATTCCAATATGAAACACGTCGTTGAGCAACTACGAAGCGATTTTTCTATTTATAAAACACAGCACTCGGAACATCCTCTTACAGTACCTGAAGCTTCTGGAGATCCCTCCAAAGAACATATATCAAACGAACGCCGCAAGCAGCACCAATGTAACACCAAAAAAGTTGAGGATACACGTGCACACGAAGCTTACCCTATTAGTGTAAAAGTAAGCAACAGGTTTACCGCCCTTAACCAGCGTTCAGTACAAAATGAACAGGCATTAACGCCGCTACCAGATCAGATACTGACACCACAACCACCCGATGAAAACACCCAGACTATTCAGGACGATTCACACCAGGAAAATCAATGGCGGCAGCAAGAATCAAAACGAAAGCCGAGTCAACAACTATGTAGTAAAGCAACACACGTTATAATTGGCGACTCTCTCCTAAAAGGCATATACAATGACCGGATGTCTACTACTAAAGAGGAAACTGTCTCAGTATTAGCGATACCTGGAGCTGGAACTGAAAGATTAATTGATAGAATTAATAGGTTCGACATACATCATAACATTACAAGAACAACAGTACATGTAGGGATCAACGACATAATGAATGGACACAGCGTTAGCCCTTCGGCGATTTCCAAACTGACTACTACAATAAAACAAAAATTTCCTAACACCTCCATTTTTATGTCATCCATTATTCCACCTTGCTATGGCTTCCAACGTCGCGTAGCCGACACCAACAACAAGACACTCCAGAGCTATTGTGAACACAACAACATTGGCTATATCAACAACACTCCTTTCTTCACAAGCAACTCTGGAGCACCAAAGAAACGCCTTTACATAGATCAAATACATACATCAAAACTAGGTAGCAGCATCCTAGCAAAAAACATCAAGTACCCGCAGCGAACGCAACACGACAACCCACCAGACACAAAGAACACAAACCGATCTACCATGAGATCAGCCCTTCATGAAAATGCACAACACACCTTGCCCGCCCCTCAAAGAAGCGCTTCTGTAACCAACAAATTACCTAACAACAAACAGAACGCCACATACAGCCAGGAAGCCGAACGTTACGATGTTATGTTTCCTCCACTACCTATAAGACAGCCCCTCACAAACACATTATATGACAGTTCAACAAGCAGTGCCACAATGTCCCAGACCCAAAAATCTCCTACAAGTGTTGGAACCACTGCAGATGAAATCTACAGTCGTCATGCTTCCTCCCGTAGCCTTCCTGGTCGTGCTCAGTGGAACCCAGAACTTGGATACCTGATGCAATTCAGTCCTGCATCCCTCAGCCAAGCACTAATGATGTCTGTGCAACGGGGGCCCTACTATATACCTGACAGAGACATCCATTATCGATGATGAATCCACTCATTTTTTTTTTTTTTGTTTTTTTTGTTTTTTGTTATTGACTTAATAATCCCTGCGACCAAAGCCGTCTCTCCCGTGAACAATTAGTTGATTACTGTGACGCATAAAGTAATAAGTACTTTGTTACTTTCTCAAAACACTCTAATTTCATTGGCTACAGGCCTTCGACAGTTTTTTCATAATTTGCAAGATTTTATTTTATTTTTTATTTACTTTTTTAATTCGTATTCTCTCAGTGTTGCTTAATTACTTTGTTAGAATTTTAGTGTTGTGGTGTGAAAACGTGCGTGCCTACTGTTGTGTGACTATTTTAATATACTACTGACAATTTCAGTTAATTGTAATTTTTTAGCAATACTTGTACCAAGTGTTCGTACGTTAAGTACTAACATTTGTATTTTCACTTACTTGGTGACGTTAATTAGTTTAAATTTTCGTAGGTTTTCGTATCTAAAATTGCTTTTGTTATTTTCCTTTTTAAAACACTCGCCAAAATAAAATGCATACCTATCAGACACAATGGCTAATTAAGGATGGTCTACGGCTGGGCCACCTGAACATTTACCATTTATTAGGCAAACTTCCTGAGCTTACACAAATTCTGAATAAAAATTTTCATGTTTTTGGACTTTCCGAAAGTCGTTTAAACGACAAAATATCAGATGATGAAATTGCCCTAAATGGCTTTAAAACAGTTCGGCGAGACTCAAGTAGAAAGCTAGAAACAGGTATAGTAGTATATATATTTCCACTTCTATTAGTTATCGCCACAGAAGCGATTTAGAGACAGCAGAGACCGAGTGCATATGGTTAGAAATAAAACTACCGACTCAGGGACAATTTCTAGTCGGGTATCTTTATAGAAATCCCAGTGCAGGAGCCATCTGGTACGAAGATTTCACCACTATGATGGATAAAGTATTTACCACTGCCAAAGAAATTATTCTTCTAGGCGATTTCAACATCGACATGCATAACACAAACCAAACGTGGGAAAACATCATACTATCTTACAACCTAAAACAAATAGTCAACCAGCCTACCAGGGTAACAAATGCATCATCCACAACAATTGACCACATCTACGTCACCTGTGCAGAAAACATTATAGAATGCTCTGTTCCTACTGTCGCGATGAGTGACCACTATCCTATATGTTGCACGTGGTCAAAGAATAAATATAAAGCTCCAAGAAATAAACATATCAGTATTAAATTTAGAAGTTTTAAAAATTTCAACCGTGAACTATTTTTACATGATTTGCGAACTGCACCTCTTGCCAGTGTTTACCAGATTTCTGATCCCGATGACGCCATTGCCCATTGGACACGTATCTTTCTTTATGTGTTTGATAACCACGCACCAACTAAAGAAGTTCGTGTGAAACGACAGGTCAAATCTCCTTGGATCACACAAGCAGTGCTAGACGCCATGAGGCAGAGAGATCAAGCTCACAAAAACAAGGACTTTAACACATACAGAGCACAGAGGAACAAAGTGCAATATTTAATTCGTAGTGAAAAAGAAATTACTTTAAAAATTTGGTTCAGAACAAAACAAACAGTAAAGATATATGGAAAGCAATCAACACCTTAGCGAACAAGCGAAATCTGTCAGTCTCGTCAACCCCTAACAGTTCATTTACTTGCACAGACTTCAGCAATTACCTTCATGCAGAAATAAACAGTCTTAAATCTACAATACCAAATTCACCTTGTGACTTAGGCAGGCTGTCAGTATTTTGTGAGAACAAATGTACCAACACAATCCCATCCAACATTCCGTTTATGACAGTTAATGAAGTATATAACTATCTTCTAGGACTTAAAGATAATAACTCATCAGGACTAGACGGAGTCAGTAATCGAATACTGCGTTATGCGGCTCCAGCTATTAGTGATTCGCTTACATACATATACAATCAATGTATCGCACGGAGTTACTTTCCGTGGCACTTTAAAGTCGCTAAGGTATATCCTCTCTTAAAACCTGGCTCTTCCGACAATAATAACCTTGGTAACTATAGGCCAATCTCCTTAATATCATCGCTATCCAAACCACTAGAAAAACACATACATAAAATAACACTACAACACTTAGTTAACAACGGCTTGCTAATTGATAGTCAGTCGGGGTTTAGACCTAAACATTCATGTCACACAGCTCTAACTAAGATGATTGACAACTGGCACTTAAATATTAATAACGATAACATATGTGGGGCAGTTTTTGTAGACTTTAAAAAAGCATTTGATATGATAGATCACGCTATTTTAATTAGAAAACTAGAAACATCAAAAGTAAACCTTCAACTAGTGACGATAATTAAATCATTCCTGTCAGACAGAAAACATGTAGTTTCTTACAATAACTCTTGCTCAAACCCAACCGTAATAAATACCGGCGTTCCTCAGGGCTCTATTCTTGGGCCTCTACTTTTTGCCATATACATTAATGACCTTCCACTACACGTCGAGCACGCATCCTGTGACCTATTTGCTGATGACTGTACTGTCTACACGAGTGATACAAGTTGCAACACACTCGAACTATCGTTACAAAAAGATACAGACAATCTGATTAGATGGAGCATCGGAAATCGCATGCTAATTAATATAATTAAAACAAAGTGCATGTTAATATCAACTAGACAAAAATTACAAAAATTCAGAGAAAACAACACTTCATTCCTTACCAATTGAGAAAACAAAAACACTTCAGATCTATATTGGTACCTTACCAATTGAAAACGTTAATGCAATACAGTTAACTAAATACAAGTGCCCAAGCCTAGGCTTGATTTTCAGATTAACTCTGCACGAAAATTGTTCTATAATATCTCACATACAGCCTCTTCCTGCCCACAAACTCTGGTGACTATTGCCCACAATCTGGATGGTTGGGTTCTACCCCCAGCGGGAGGCCAACACAAAAAGGTACAAAATTCCTACAAAGCGGGAGTGCGTGAGCACACTCTGCCTTAAAAACAGGTGCTGTGTAGATCTATAGGCCAGGAGGCGCAGAAGCAACCATGGTACAAAGCAAGCCGCTTTGGTTTAATAATGTCTACACAAAATGTCAAAAAATTCCATCGTATGGTGCTCGCCAATGTGAAATCCCTCCAGGAAGGACGCAGTCAACGCCTTCTGAGCCTCGACAAATCCACCCTCAGCTACTGGAGGTCTCCTTAGTCCGCCAAATGGAGCCAGGAGGCGGAAGGAGAAAGTAAAATGGCACAACCAGATAAGACGACGGCCCCTCTGAATGTCATGCATTGGAAAATGCAGAGGGAGTCAACAACAAAAAGACAGAACTAGAGAATACCCTATTTCGGAATTAGNAATTAGCATATGCTGCATACAAGAAACCCACCTACAGGAAGGAAAACATTTTAAGATACGGGGCTATCAATGCTTCAGAGTTGACAGAAAAGATCGTAAGAAGGGTGGCATACTAACACTGATAAGGAATAACCTCAACGCTATAGAATCCAAGACATATAAAGAAGGTGCAGAATACCAAGTAATCCATCTAAAACATAACACTCTGGAACTGGATCTCCTAAACTTCTACTGCCCCAATGACATACCACTGAACATGACTAGCATAGATGTCCCCATTGGCAACTTCATAGCGGTGGGAGACTTCAACAGCCATTCCCAAAGCTGGGGATACAACCAGCTAGATAGAAGGGGCGAAGAGATAGAAAACTGGCAAGACGACAATAACCTAACCCTTCTAAACAACCCTAATGATCCTCCAACCTTTTACTCCAGAAGATGGCATAGCACCTCTACTCCAGACCTGGCATTCTGCACACCTGATTTGGCTGGGATAGTGGAAAGGGAAATAGGAGAACAACTCGGTGGAAGTGATCATCGTCCTGTATTCATCAAAATTAATAGAACAATTAATACAAGTCCAAGTCAGCCAAGATGGAATTATAAAAAAAGCAAATTGGTCCATTTATCAACACAGAGCAAATCTGCTTACAAAAGATATTAAGGTACTAGACAGAGACATTAACAGAGTCATCTGGGATTTTAATAATGGAGTACTCAAGGCAGCAAAGGAGACAATACCGAGAGGAGCGAGGAAGAACTATGTACCATATTGGTCCAACACACTACAAAAAACCTACATGAAGATATGAATGAAGCAAGGCACACTGCAGAGGTACAACCATCCCAACAGAACCATATCATGCTACAAAAGGCAAAAGCAAAATTCATTAAAGGAAAGCTAGAAGCCCAGAGGAGAAGCTGGAGGGAAAAAAACATATAAACTAAACCTTGAAAAGGAAGGGAGAAAGTTGTGGAAACTCACTAAACAATTGAATGACGATAACAATTCTCAACGACAAACCATTACACTAGACGATGCAGGGAAACTATATACCGGCAAACAAGCAGCAGACATATTTGCGGAATCCTACAGAAATGAAAGTAACATCTCCGTCAATTTACGCAGACAACGAGACATTCGTCAAGAAATAATCCACACTAGAACTAATGGAAACAGTCCGGACGTTATGTCCAAACCTTTCAATATGGACGAGTTAAAAACAGCCGTGTGGAAACTTAAAGACAGGAAATCACCAGGCCCGGATGGTATAACCAACGAAATGCTAAAACACCTAGGATATACAGCAATGAGCAAACTGTTGCAAATATATACAACTACAGTTGGATGACAGGCAGTGTGCCACAGATATGGAGAGAGGCGCTCATGTGTCCCATCATAAAGAAAGGAAAAGACAACAGGAAGGCCACCAGCTACAGACCAATAAGCCTAACAAGCTGTGTATGTAAGACAATGGAGAGGATGATCAACAGAAGATTGAAATGGTACTTGGAATCCGAGAAAATTTTAGTGCCAGAACAAGCAGGGTTTAGAGAGTGCAGCAGCACAGAAGACCAAATCACATACCTGTCACAGATCGTTGAAGATGCCTTCCAAGAAAAGAGAAAAGTCTTTACCCTATGGATAGATCTCCAAAAAGCTTTTGACAAAGTATGGAAAGACGGGTTAATAGTAAAACTGCAAAGGAACGGAATCAAGGGTAATATGAGAAAATGGATCCAGTCGTTCCTACACAATCGGAAAGCAAGAGTCACTATGGAAGGTCACAACAGCAAGAAAATCCTCCTAAAACATGGAGTTCCTCAAGGCTCAGTATTGTCTCCCACCCTGTTCCTTGTATTCATCAATGACCTCATCCACGATCTGCCACAAGGTGTGAGAGCTGCCCTATACGCTGACGACTTGGTGGTGTGGTGTGTAGAAGAACATCTAACTATCGCTAATAAGCGAATACAAAGGGCAGCAGACAACATAGCAGCATGGGCAGAGAAATGGATGGTGCAGATCAACGCTGAAAAATCATCAACAACACTTTTCACGCTCTCCAACAAAGACAAAGCAGGAGAGATACGACTTGGAAATATACATGTCCAAACAGATGAGGAACCGGTGTACTTGGGCATTACATTAGATAAGAGAATGACATGGAGGCACCACATCGAGAGAACAGAGGCTAAAGCGAGAAGAAAACTTTCCATACTGAGGAAAATAGCTGGATCAAGTTGGGGAGCTAACGAAACAACACTAAAGAAAGTGTATACAGGTGCAATAAGACCTATATTAGAGTACGGATCAGCAGCATGGTCTACAGCAGCCAAATCACACCTACAAGCCTTAGATAAAGTACAAAATCAAGCGCTTAGGTTGATCACGGGTGCCATGAAGACCACACCAATAAATGAAATGGAAAAAATCACAGGCATTCCACCTTTATTATACAGACGAGACACTAAGACCCTGATCCAAGCAGAAAAGTACAAGAACATGCCCGCACATCCAATGAAAACTAGATTTGGAGATTTAGCCAGTGGGAGGTTGAAGAGAAGCAGTTTTGTGCATCGGTCCAAAAAAAACTAATTAGAACATACAAGGATGAACTACCAGACATCACTAAGGAAATAACTCCCACACTCCTCCCAACCCCATGGGAACAACATCAAAATTTCAGTATTAAGACCTCCATAACTACCACCTGCCCCATGGGAGAGCTAAATACTCTCCAAAGGAAAATAGCAGCATGTGACATGATTGAAGAACTATACCCCAGAGAAGCATGGATCCAAGTATATACTGATGGATCTGCAACCAGAGCAGTGAAGAACGGAGGCGCAGGAGTTTATGTGGTCTATCCAGACAAAGAAAATGAATCCACCTGTTCACCTACTGGAATATTCTGTTCAAAACTATGCTGCTGAAGTACAGGCCATAAGCATTGCTGCAGGAATAATAAATAACACAATAAGCCAATGTCAGCAGGTTGTATTCCTTACCGATGCAATGTCAGTTCTGCAAGCCCTCAACAGTGATAAACTGCCAGAATTAAACAAAGTCCTATGCGAAGTAAATATCAAAAGAAGGGTAGTGCTACAGTGGATACCATCACACTGTGGCATACCAGGAAATGAGAGAGCAGATATGTTAGCAAAAGAGGGAGCAACACAGGAACAAAAAGAACAAACAATCACATTCCAGGAAAAGAAGACCCTTATCAAGGCCATCAGGAAAATTGATCAACAAAGAGACAACTATCAATATCTTGATCGAGCAAAACAGGTGATCCTGTTCCGTATGAGAACAGGACACAACAGACTGAACAGTCACTTATACAGACTGAGATTGGTCCCATCACCCCTATGTACGTGTGGACAGGCAGCACAGACAGCCGAACACATCCTGCAAGACTGCCACATGCTTAGTCAATTGCGAACTGAACATTGGCCCACAGAGACGCACATCCACACAAAGCTGTTTGGGAGTCTTGAAGAACTTTCAACCACAGCAACATACATCCAGAAAACCGGACTTCTTGTGTAGACATTTCTAAACAACAGCGAACGAGAAGAAGAAGAAGAAGACTCTGCTGCTCATCTCTGGAACTATCTTCCACATTATCTGAAAGATAACAACCTCAGTCCCTATTCATACAATCGTAAACTTTTCGATTACTTTATGAGTTCTGATTATCTGCCCCCCTAATGTGATTATTTTTCCGAACAAATGATATAATATCGAATGTAGGTTTAATGATGATGATAGTGTTTTTCAACATATTTTGTTTCATGGTGATACTTAGTTTGTATTTTTCAACATACTTTATTTCATGTTTATAATTAGATACTGTGAATGTGAGTATGCTATTATTTTACCTTTATAACGTTGAATTCCTTGAATTGATGGGTAAAATGTATGTGAGAATAAATGAAATCAGTATAAAAGACGAGAGAAAGGAAGGGCAGAATGTCAGACGGGCCTGCGTGCCCAATTCTCAACCCTTTGAAAATAAAGTTCGTTCGTTCTCTCTCTTAGACGGGCCTAAGTTCCTTTCTCTCAACACTTTGAAAATAAAGTTCGTTCGCTCTCTTTCAGTCCCTATTCATACAATCGTAGACTTTTCGAATACTTTATTAGTTTTGATTACATGCCCCCCTAATCAGATTATCTTTTCTTATAATATCAATTGTAGGTTCTAATGACGATGTTTGTACTTTTCTACATATTTTATGTCATGTTTATAAGTAGTTAATGTTAAAATAAGTGTGCTATTTTATTTTACTTTGCAACGTTGAATTCCTTGACATTGATATGTAAAATGCATATGGGAATAAATGAATTCAGTATGAAAGGTGAGAGAAAGGAAGGGCAGAATGTCAGACGGGCCTGCGTGCCCAATTCTCAACCCTTTGAGAATAAAGTTCGTTCGTTCGTTCGTTCTCTTTCCCTGGGGATTCCAGAACAAGGACTGCCTTGTAATATTATAAATTGGTTTCCTCAATGAGTGTATTACACATATTATTTTCCTCACCTCTGGTTCTACTGGTGTTTGTTTGGCTTTATTGTCATACTGTGCACGGAACAGACAGGCTGACGAGTCTCGAGACACAGTCAATGCAGAAATGAACAAAGCAATATAGATCCCCTCTGTGTGTTTAAAAAAACTTTTTTACCTTAAGTTCCATGCCAGCTGATGAAGGCGATCATGTCTTTCCATAATCTCCAGAGCTGTTTATAAATTTTCTTGCTGTCTTCTTCCAAAGCAAAGGTAAGAAACGGTCAAGTTATTTTCTCTGTTCATTGTCCTCTATCGCCATTTCCTTCAATAGTTTCTGTTATAACGATATATTCCAGCATCCTTCTTCTCATAACATGCCAAAAGTAGATTTCTTTATTTTAATATGATTAATAAGGTTCCTTGGAGCACTGGATTATTTCAAAACATCCTCTTTATTTTTTTTATTTTTTTAGCTGTCTGTGCTATTCTTAGTATTCTAATTTATAACCACATCTCTGTGGCGTCTCGTGATTTCCTGCTTATCAACTTATTGTCCATGACTCACTTCCGTATATTAAGATTCTTTTTCCTGCAAGCCGTAATGGCCATGAGCCGTGAATTAGCACACACCGCCATTCACGAGTTATTTTTCAAACTAGTATTCATCTGATCTCATACTCACACATCATTCAAGATTCCTTTTACACCAGTGGCTCTCAAACTGTTTACGACCAAGACCCAAATTTCACAACTGGTGAAGCTGGCGACCCATGTACCAAAACTGACAAGGAGAAAATAAGTATAGAAATTGAGCCAAAGGATCCCGCGGCCCAGTTATCGGTCGCGACCCACAAAGTAAAAACAGGGTTGAGAAGTCGTAGTCGTGGAGTCGTTCGTTTTTTTAGTGGAGTCGGTAAAAAATAATGTCCGGGCTCCGACCACGAATTGTATGCCATATGACTAGTAAAAAACTGTAGGTGGAGTCAGAAGTCGGAGTTCTAAAATTTCAGATGTCCGAGAATTTTTAGGCCGACTCCACAAATGGCTGAGAATCCCCGTTTAACCACTATATCACCGCTCCCCGCTCTGTTTTCTCAGAATCATTATCATAATGTCCGCGCGGCTCTATTTAACGACATCAAACTACCCCGCTGGTTTAATTATTCTCTCTCGATCTATCAGAGGTTTTCGAAAATAGCCCTCGCTCGTCTCATCCCTCGTTTCAAACATTCATTCTTCTCCAACCTTACGTATCAATATAATGTTCATCAAAGGAACAGATGTTACAATTCCACACGAAGCTTCTATTTATTTTCACATGATTCGCCAATTTAAAAAAAATAATAATAAAAGGTTTTTGAAATGCGGATCTTCACTAAAACGACATCGAACATAAATCGGCCACATTGCGCCCAAAAAGTTGTAACTACGAAAGATCAATGCCAGGTCGCGGTGACTGCCAAGAAAATTGTCACAGCCAGCAAAAACCCAAGCGACGGAAAATGTCCGAATAACTAGATTTGTCCGCCGCGTGTTCTCGCACAGAGAAATCTTCTAGACAATGATTGGTGAGCAATGACTGATGATTTTCTTTAGCTCTCCTTATAGATGACAGAACCACCACTACAGCTGACCTCTATAGATGACAGAACCACCACTACAGATGACCTCTATAGATGACAGAGCCACCACTACAGCTGACCTCTATAGATGACAGAACCACGACTACAGATGACAGAACCACCACTACAGATGACCTCTATAGATGACAGAACCACCACTACAGATGACAGAACCACCACTACAGATGACCTCTATAGATGACAGAACCACCACTACAGATGACAGAACCACCACTACAGATGACCTCTATAGATGACAGAACCACCACTACAGATGACCTCTATAGATGACTGAACCACCACTACAGCTGACCTCTATAGATGACAGAATCACCACTACAGATTACCTCTATAGATGACAGAACCACCACTACAGATGACCTCTATAGATGACAGAACCACCACTACAGATGAACTCTATAGATGACAGAACCACCACTACAGATGACCTCCATAGATGTCATAACCACCGCTACAGATGACCTCTATAAATGACAGAACCACCACTACAGATGACCTCTATAGATGACAGAACCACCACTACAGATGACCTCTATAGATGACAGAACCACCACTACAGATGACCTCTATAGATGACAGAACCACCACTACAGCTGACCTCTATAGATGTCATAACCACCACTACAGATGACCTCTATAGATGACAGAACCACCACTACAGCTGACCTCTATAGATGACAGAACCACCACTACAGCTGACCTCTATAGATGCCAGAACCACCACTACAGCTGACCTCTATAGATGACAGAACCACCACTACAGCTGACCTCTATAGATGACAGAACCACCACTACAGCTGACCTCTATAGATGACAGAACCACCACTACAGCTGACCTCTATAGATGACAGAACCACCACTACAGCTGACCTCTATAGATGACAGAACCACCACTACAGCTGACCTCTATAGATGACAGAACCACCACTACAGCTGAGCTCTATAGATGACAGAACCACCACTACAGCTGACCTCTATAGATGACAGAACCACCACTACAACTGACCTCTATAGATGACAGAACCACCACTACAGCTGACATCTATAGATGACAGAACCACCACTACAGCTGACCTCTATAGATGACAGAACCACCACTACAGCTGACCTCTATAGATGACAGAACCACCACTACAGCTGACCTCTATAGATGACAGAACCACCAATACAGCTGACCTCTATAGATGACAGAACCACCACTACAGCTGACCTCTATAGATGACAGAACCACCACTACAGCTGACCTCTATAGATGACAGAACCACCACTACAGCTGACCTCTATAGATTACAGAACCACCACTACAGCTGACCTCTATAGATGACAGAACCACCACTACAGCTGAGCTCTATAGATGACAGAACCACCACTACAGCTGACCTCTATAGATGACAGAACCACCACTACAACTGACCTCTATAGATGACAGAACCACCACTACAGCTGACCTCTATAGATGACAGAACCACCACTACAGCTGACCTCTATAGATGACAGAACCACCACTACAGCTGACCTCTATAGATGACAGAACCACCACTACAGCTGACCTCTATAGATGACAGAACCACCAATACAGCTGACCTCTATAGATGACAGAACCACCACTACAGCTGACCTCTATAGATGACAGAACCACCACTACAGCTGACCTCTATAGATGACAGAACCACCACTACAGCTGACCTCTATAGGTGACAGAACCACCACTACAGCTGACCTCTATAGATGACAGAACCACCACTACAGCTGACCTCTATAGATGACAGAACCACCACTACAGCTGACCTCTATAGATGATAGAACCACCACTACAACTGACCTCTATAGATGACAGAACCACCACTACAGATGATCTCTATAGATGACAGAACTATCACTACAGCTGACCCCTTCCAGGAAGCTTGCACCAAGCATTCACATGCTCTGTCAGCAGTTGTTTCTGTGGTAATTTGTTTGACACGATGAGGCTGTCAGTCCGATGCACAGCTTCATTTTAGTCGACTCGTACGACATGCTTTAGAGTGCAACAGTCCTGATCTTCCTTTGTCTCTTCAGAGACCCCCTAGGAGCCGAGAAATAGTTCTTGGAAATGGGACACTAGTAAGTGGAGGTTTGATTCTCACCACCATCACCATTCTAGTTCCGATCGTAATAAAGCATGACGTCAACACTGAAGCTGATAGACTTATAGTTAGTTATAGTAAGCTCGCTCCACGGCGCTCGTGTGTGCTCTTGTGGTGTCGGTATCTATAGCAACTACGCAGGGAAGGTTGGATTCTCAGCATTATCCTTTTTGCTCCCTATGGAACACTGAGCCACCATTGCAGCTGGTCCTATTACAGGAAGCCTGCATAAAGTATTCATATGCTCTTGCAGTGATAGTACCTGTAGCAACTCGTTTTACATAATGAATTCGCCAGCCCCATGTTGAATCTCATATTTGGCTGAGGGAGCAGTAATTCTCTTCCTTGTCTCATATAAGACCCAGGGGAACTATTCGGTAGTGTAACATAATTACTGTCTTGTAACAGAAAACACTGACCTGTAACAAGGTTACTTCTTTGTAGAAGAAAATACTGAGCTGTAATATGAATACTAAGTTGTAACATGAATACTGACATGTTACAAAACTATCGTCATGTAACAGAATACTCACATGTAATAAGATTATCGTCATGTAAGAGAATACTGACATGTAATAAGATTATCGTCGTATCACAGAATACTGGCATGTAACATAACTATCGTCATTAACAGAATACTTGTACTGACATGTAATAAGATTATCGTCGTGTCACAGAATACTGACAAGTATCAAGATTATCGTAATGTAACAGAATACTGGCATGTAACAAGGTTATCACCGTGTAACAGAAAACTGACGTGCAACATGATTACTGTCTTACAAGAGAAGAATTCTTAATTTTCTAATGTGTTATTTTCGAACCATTCTTCCTTCTTCACTTCGCCGTACACACAATTTATATTTTTCTTGCAGGAAACGAAATTCCAGCTGCCGTTCCTTCGTTTGGTCGATCGTTCGTTCGTTCAGTCGACTGTTTGTTCGTTCAGTCGACTGTTTGTTCGTTCAGTCGACTGTTTGTTCATTCAGTCGACTGTTTGTTCGTTCAGTCGACTGTTTGTTCGTTCAGTCGACTGTTTGTTCGTTCAGTCGACTGTTTGTTCGTTCAGTCGACTGCTTATTCGTTCAGTCGACTGTTTGTTCATTCAGTCGACTGTTTGTTCGTTCGGTCGATCGTTCAATCGTTTGGTTGATCGTTCGTTCGTTCGCTCCCTCCCTCCCTTCTTCTTTCTTTCTTTCGTGACAGGCATGTATGCATGTTCATTCATAACCCTCCACTCCCAAAGGAGCATAGGCCTTCAACAAACACATGCCAAGTCCTCCTGTCACGTGCCATCATCTCAAGTTCTTTCCATGTTCTCCTCATCATTTTCACCTCTGTTTCCAGCTCTCTTCTCCATGTGCTTCTTGGTCTACCTCTGCCTCTCTTGCCCTGGGGGTTCCAGAACAAGGACTGCCTTGTAAATGTATGCATGTGTGTGACTATTATCGAAATAAATTTTACTATTTAATAATAATTAATGAATTTAATAATGTATTAATTTGAAAACGCTTTGAGAATTGTGTTATTTCAGGGCAGAAACGTAAAAAGGCAATCCTGCCTATTTCTTTACCCTGAAATCGAGATTTCGCTTGTTCGTTCGTTCGTTTTTTCTTTCCAAGTGTCTGTCTGTCTTTTCTTTCTATCTCCACAATGTCCGAGATTCTAATCTATCGAAGACGATTGGTACGGCGATCTAATCAGTCCATTACGACTGCTACGGTGCACCATTTTATTGCTTCTGAAATGTCTTTGTTGAAGTTTTAACACACATTAAGGAAACCTGTTGATAGCATTACAAGGCAGTCCTTGTTCTGGAATCCACAGGGAAAGAGAGGCAGAGGTAGACCAAAAAACACACGGAGAGAGAACTGGATACAGAGGGCTGTCTATTACCTTCTGTTCACTTAACTGTATGCTGTAATCTGGGACTATAGACTACCTTCTGTTTACTGTTATTGTATACTGTAATCTGTGACTGTAGACTGCCTTGCGTTTACTGTTATTGTATAATGTAATCTGTGGTTGTAGACTACCTTCTGTTTACTGTTATTGTAAACTGTAATCTGTGGCTGTAGACTACCTTCTGGTCACTGTAACCGTAAACTGTAATCTGCCACCTGTCAACTCTTCTAGTAACATCAAACCAGCTGTTTAAATTTCAACGTTATCTATTCATTATTTATTTTGTTTTTAAACAAAAAGAAAGAAAATAATAGAAAGAAAGGATTAAACAACACATGAAACTTTCATAAGCCGAAATCTAATTTAGCTTATGGGAAAAAACAATACAAAACAAAACAAAACTGAGTTAAAACCCATTTGTACTACAGGCGAAGGAGACTTCGATTCTGTCAAGTGAAAATACAAAGGCCGTCTCCCTTCCCGGCGCTTGCGTAAATAAAACAAACAAAAACTGTAACATCTCTATCGTAATTAAACTCAAAAATATTAATATAGCAATAACAGGAAGGCAGTTTTGTATTTAAAACTGACTTTCTAATTTGTTTATTTATTTCTTTGTTTTTGTTCCTTTCTTCTTTGTCGTGGCGGGAGATTAAAATTTCTCCCCACCAACTTCTGATTATTACAGGCTTTTCTTTAACTTGCAACGCATGTCACCTTCAAATCTTGCAATCGATTTTTCGATCACTTCCAAATGAGCAATAGCTTTGAAACTTGGCATAGTTGTGTATTCCCAATGACAATACAATAATCAGTCGTAAAAATAATAAAATTAATAACATTAAAGTTAATATTAATTTTGTTTGTTTGTATTGTTTCATCAGTGAAATGGGCGATAACTGCAAATAATCTAGGTGTATTCTTTCCAACACGATTGTCTTTCTTGAGAGAAATATTGAAACTTCTCCTCCCTCCCCCTCCATACACACTATTGCACGCGCGTGCAGACATACACGCAACTGACAACTACATTGTAAAAAATTTAATTTACAATTCTTATCAAAATGTTTTTTTAAAATAAAACAAACAAAAAATATTAACTTTCCGTGTAATATACTGAATAATGAAATCCGCCTCCTGTGCTCTGGACGTCGTTTATCGCAAACTGATAATGTCATTAGCGGATCGATTACATTTGACTTAAATCTACAAACAACAACAAAATAACACTAAAAAGAAGAAAAAATATTTTAAACACAGACTTTTAATGCACTAAAAAGCCACAAATAATTTTTCACGGAGTTTATAGCTTGCAGTAAAAAAATGTAACATCAAATTGACAAAAAGCCTGGGGCGCTGTCGTAAATTTATTTTGAGAGAAAAGAGTCGTAGAAATAGTGGTCCGGTTTAGAGTGGAAAATGATGATGGAAAGCTCAGTGATAGAAAATGTAGATATTAAATAGTTGCTTCACAGCGTGCTGGAGGAGAGTAAAGACAGACTTATTTACGACAAATCGCTTCTCCCAATCTTCTCTTCCGCTCTCCTGGTCAAACAATTATTTGCCAGTTTTCCAGACACGCATCTGCGCGCACACCGATTTGGTGTTTTTCACACACACAGACGATGTAGATACAAACTATATTAAACGAATAGGGGAAATGTTGGGCTGTGGGTATGTCCAACACCGTACTAAATGAGTTTATGTGATTTTATTCACTTTAAACATCAATCACTAACAAATATCAGGTATTACATAAATTATCATAAGTACACAAATGCAAATAACAAATTTGGGAGGGGTGAAGAAGATTGGTATCGACTAAGCCCTTCCCGCTTATTAGACAAAGATAAACCCAGTCCAGAGATAGATAATATCAGGAACACGGGTACGTTAACCTAACAGTGAATTTAATTGCTCGGAAAGAGGTGTTACAAAGTTAGGTATAGGTGATAGAAAAAACTGTTCTTCCCAATTGTTCTTCCCTTTACTAAGCAAATGGAAAGGAGGGGGGGGGGGGGGGTAAACAGAGTTAACCAATTATCAACTCCCCCTTAAAGGAACAATGCAGGGAATACAGAAAAATTATATTACTAGGCAAGAAAGTTAACAATGGGTTTACAAAAGAAAAACGATTAAATTTCCTGTCACTCATACACACGCGTGAGGATCCACACTCATATACTCACACACTTACCGAATGCAGCCTCAGACGATCCATAAAAGTATATAAAAAACAGCAAGTAATCTTTTGACATATGAACTGTCTAGTCCTTCGATGTCCCGCCCCAGATGTTTGCGAGGGTTTGTTGGTAACAAATATTCTCACTTATCGCAAGACTTGAAGACTAAGAGTTCTCGTGTTTTTATTATATATATAAAAGGAGTCTATGGGATGGCACTAACACAGTTCGGCACAGGGGTGAAAATGAAGTGGTCTCTTTTAATCCTCCGCTATGGTAAAATTCCTTCAATGCGTGATGATAGTTTTATTAAATCCAATTGAGGAAAAAAAAACTAGGCTCAGTCACAGTCAGGAAAATATGTACTCTCTCACAGTAAACAGTAAATATGATATCGCTACTGGCGATGATTACCTTCCAGTTTATCTTACAGGTTTGTAAGGGTAATTTGATGATTATTCTTTAAAATGTTCTTGGGTGGGCTTTATTTCATTTAATTCTGACAGCTAGGTCGCAAAAAGACCGCCACAAGATTATATTTTAAAAGAAATGTTTCTTCAATATGACTGGAAGTTTATAGGATGATTTCTTTATTTCTTTCTTTATTTAGCTGGGACCGCCGGTTACGATCACTCTGTGTGAAAGAAAAAAGACATGTAACATACCGAAAAATCAAGCGCGATAAATTTCCCGTTAAGCCTATAATACACTCGAGTATTTAATTATGTATTTAATAAACACTGCGCGAATTCTAGTGGTTAAAACACACATCTATAAAACTAGGACTTAACTGAATTTATTAATTATAAATTCCTTCGCGACTTTAAAAGTTAATTTAAGCATCTATTATCTTTTGAAATAATATAATAGATAGATCATTATATTTACAACTGGAACTATTGAGATGGTTTAATTTAATAGATTTAAATTAACACAAAATCCATTGAAATAGAATGACTGAACTAGACCACTGATCACTTTACACAATATATATTACCGCTTTGCACAGAATAGAAATCACTGCAAATATATATATATAAAATCCAGGGGAAAATCTATAACAAGATTTCAATAAAGCTAGTGCTTCTGTAAAGGTCTGGCCAGCGAGTGATAACGTGTCTAGTCTTCATGGTCTATTTAGCTAAAATGGAATGTAAGTTGAGTGGGACATGATAAACTTGACAGCTTATTTGATCTCACGAACTTTTGGGGATCTGACCGCCAAATCAAGAGAAGAAACCGCACCCTGGTCTTCGTATCTCCGTTCGCTGCTGCCCGTTTCGGCTTTCCCCCGTTCGCTCGGTTCTGCGATTGACACCGAGACGCGAAATTAGCGGCAAGCAACTGCGTCTCGTATCAGGGACCACTACTGTCTTTGATAACGCCGATAGTCTCCCCTGAAATCCCTCAGTCTGTCTCTTTGATCTCGTGCCGCATACTAAATGAGTCCCGGTGGAATGAGTTCTGGCAAACGAAAAGTTACAACAAATGTTCAGGGGTTCTAATGTTATGAAAAGCTAAAAGTCCCTTTAAATCATCCATCATATCAGGGAGAATTCACTTGTCAAACTAGACGTACGTCACAATCGTCCCCACTTTTAGACATGAAACCATTTTTCATGTTTCATTTTTTGACAATGGAGGTGACCTGATTGGTGATTTTAGGATGAGTGGTATCTTCAGTTTGCTCTTCTTCCTCTGTAGACCAGTTTCTACTCAGGAAATCAGCCCCGACATTCTGTCTTCCCGGAATATATTCCACTTTGAAAGAATAAACGCTTAAAAGAAGCGCCCAACGCATGATCCTTGCGTTAAATTCTTTATTGGCACCAAGAAATGCTAACGGAGCGTGGTCTGTTTGCACCGTGAAAGATGTACCATAAAGAAACTCATGATGGCGTCTGATACCGTCAATCAGAGCAAGACATTCCCTTTCAACTACGCTGTAGTTCCGTTCCGCTTTATTTAATTTCCGACTGCCATAGGCAACTGGAAATAGCATGTTCAGGTCACTGTCATCGGCTTGAAGCAGTGTTGACCCGATGCCCTGACCTGACGCGTCGACTCTCAGTACAAAAGGTTTCTTGAGGTCAGGCAACCTCAAAATGGGGTATGCAGACAACTGTCCTTTCAAAGTGCTATACGCGTGTTCGCACTTTTGATCCCATATGACCTTATCAGGACAACCTTTCTTTGTGAGGTCAGTCAGAGGTGCCGTCAGTCCGTTGAAGTTCTGGATGTACTTCTGATAGTATGCACATAGCGATATGAAGGAACGTACGTCTTTCTTCGTTCGGGGTCTTTTTGCTGCCATTATTTTCTCCACGTTCTTCTTAATAGGCCAACTGCATCCGTGAGAAATAGTGTGCCCCAGGAAGTCTAACTGTTCAAACCCGATGAGACATTTGCTAGGTCTGGCTGTGAGACCCGTTTCCTGTAGTCTCCTGAGGAGCATAGCAACCGTAGCAATATGTTCTTCATAGGTTTCCGATGCAATTAAGATGTCATCCATGAAATTATGGATATGGGGACTTTGCAAAGGTTGTAGAAGCTTCCTCATCATCCTGGTGAACACTCCTGGTGCATTATGCAAACCGAACGGCATCACGTTAAATGTGTAATGTCCTTCACTAGTGCTGAAAGCTAACAAAGGTTTAATTTCCTCCTTGACTGGTATTTGATAATAACCTTTGCTGAGGTCAATCTTGGAGAAGATCTTTGCTTTGCTGAGCTTGGTGAACAACTCAGAAACAGTTTGGAGAGGTTCGGGCTGGAATTCCGTTACCGCGTTTAGCAACCTGTAATCAATGCACAGCCGAACTTCCTTATTGGGCTTCTGCAACAGCACTACACTCGAGCTGTAAGGAGATGTAGACTCACTGATAATTCCTGCCTGACGCAGCTTGTCTATTTCTCCGCGAAGTGCATCAGCTTTAGCGTACGGGATGGGGTAAACTCTGGTTTGAACAGGGGTCTCGTTTGTTAATTTCATATCAAATTCAATGAGATTTGTTCGACCAGGTACATCCGTTAAGACTGCACTGTACTGTTTTAGTAGAGCCCTGGTTTCTGTTTGTTGTTCTGGTGAGAGATTGTCGCCGAACTTGACATCTTTAAAGGATTCTGTGGGTTGCAATGGATACTCCATGCAACCATCATCATCTTCCTCGTCTTCCGTTGCTATGGCGACAGCCAGGAGATGCTCGGAGGATGGCACCGGTCTTTCCAAATATTTCTTTAGCAGATTTATGTGGAAGACCTTCTCCTTTCCTTTGATGGAGATCTTGTAGTTGGTACGTGAGATCTTTTTAAGGACGGTAAACGGTCCTTGCCATCCGATGCGAAGTTTATTGCTTCCGGTTGGAAGTAGCAATAGGACTTTCTCCCCTGGTTGTAGTTCTCTCTCTTTTGCAGCTTTGTTGTATCTTTTAGTAATGTTAGCGCGGGCTTTCTTAAGGTTGGTAGTAGCTAGATCCCATCCTAGCTTTAGCCTTTCCTTAAGCTCAGATACGTACTTGCTTGCAGAGACGACTGTCTCGTCAGCCTTCTGGTCTGTCAGGGACCGAAGTAAGGCTTCTAGTGGCCCCTTAATAGGTCTGCCAAATAAAAGTGTAGCTGGCGCAAAACCCGTAGACGCTTGGGGTACCTCTCGGTAGGCGAATAAGGCAGCCGATATATATTGGTTCCAGTCTTCCGGTTTCTCCTGACCCAGCTTACGTAACATCATGGTGAGGGTACCGTTAAAACGTTCCACGAGCCCATTTCCGGCCGGATGGTAGGGACTTGTGTGGATATGTTTGGCCCTCAAGATCTTAAAGATCTCCTCCATTAACAGGCTACGGAATTGGGATCCATTGTCCGTCAAAACTTGTTGAGGGAATCCCAACCGTGTAAAAATTTGCACAAGGGCTTCTGCGACATGCTTGGAATTAGTGCATGGTAGCGGTACGGCTTCGGCCCACATAGTGCAAGTGTCAACTAAGGTCAGGATGAACCTGTTCCTTCTTTTGGTCTTTTCCAGGGGACCAATAATGTCGACAGCAACCCGTTCAAATGGAGTCCCTACTATTGGCATTTGTGTTGCGTGCATATTTTGACGCACATATTACAAAAATCGATATGGCTATTTAATATGGAAAAGATATAGACATTCATTCATTGGTGTATGAAAATGCTGTCTATGGTAAAGCTAGATAATTCATGAGTGATTCACACTTTTGATTATAGGAGTAATCGTTCTTGATATTGATCCGGCGCATGGATATGACACCCATGTCCGTACTTATTTGTTAGGGCCAGAAAATAGATTAATTTGCTTATTATGTTTATGGCCTGAATTCATATGTATTACATATTATTAGTACAAGTAGAATCAGTCCTATATTGTATATTTTTGATGGGTAGGCAGGACTATATTTTTGTTATGCCGCTCTAGCGGAAGTAGGAGTTGTCTTGACAAGTCGTGAAGAGTTCCGAGGTTTTTTTACAATGGCGGTTTTTGCATTTTCCAGGGATGGTAGATTCTTCAGTAAAAATGAAACTTACGAAGTGGTTTTTCTTCTGTAGGAGATTGTGTCTCTACTAGAGCTTGTGTTAGAGACTCTCCTAATGTACGGGCTACAATGTATAATTCGGACTCCACGTATTGCCTGACCCTATTTCGATGATCTCAGGTCGGTTAGACCTATCTGGAATTTTGTGCTTCGCAACGCTGGGTCACGTTTGTATCCCCTAAGATGACGGGCTTCCATATAGCAGTTATGTCTACGTGAAATAACTGGATTACTGTAGAACTGTTTGGAGGAACTTTAAGAAATTAATTCTTATACATTTCAAATTAACTTTGAACTTAGATATACCCTCCTGAAGAGTTATGGTGAGCGACAACTCAGGAAGGCGGGATCCATGTTACATTCCTGTCATCATATTTTTTAATCACTGTCCAAAGAACGGGCATGTATCTTACTATTCGGACAGTGGCAAGGAGATCTCAATTTTGATAGAAACCCCTTATCGTGGTTCACAATATGATATAAACTGTGAACATAAAGCAACTTTAGTTACTTACCGATCCGCCTTCACTGACGCGCTTAGTCAGATAGGGGATGCGGCCATTATGTATCATGACATTGGAAGCTATTGATGTACTACCCATTATTTATGAATGTGTCATGACTTGGGATCTACTATGTATGCCTGCAAATTGATGTGTCAACCTGTACCCATGATTTACTCGTTATGTCCCAGTGTGTGCGTCTAAATAAACTGTGTAAACAAAGATTCCAGCAGTCTGCATTGGTGCCTTGTAGACACAAGTGTATGAGTGATTAGATTGGTCAGAACACGAACAGTACACCATTCGCGTTAATCACACTCTACACTTCTACTCCATATATACACCATCCTGCGTCGGTTGAATTGACCAAGTTTAGGGCCTGCTTCCCCTGGAGCCTTAGAGGGAAATTACTGCTTACAGTGCCTTTGCCTTCCCTAACTCAGGACTAGGGTGAGTTACCCATTTACAGCTGGGTAGACTGGAGCATGCCTGATCTCAGTAACACCATACACCACAATTTACACAGATGGTTTACAGATGACTTTTTACACAACAACTCTTTACAGAGAGCACTTTACAGTGGTGACCACCCTTCTTTACCGAATGACCACTTTACACAGCACTTTACAATTTGCCCCATAGGTACTGGGGGTGTCAAGTGCTTGGGTGCTACCCGTTGGCACTGGGCGCAGGATTTCACATACCTGACAATGTCAGAGTTCATTCCTGGCCACCAATAGTGGTTTTTTATTCGCTGAATAGTGGCGTTTTGTCCCATATGTCCGCTAAAGGGAAGAGAGTGCCCCATTTCTAAGATCTGGTTTCTGTACTGCGTCGGTACTAGGAGCTGGTTATTCCCCGTGTCCGGGTTGCCCGTTCTACGATACAATACACCATCCTTAGAAAAGATGTCTCCGTTGTGTCTGGGGTCCTTAGCCATGGG
The DNA here is from genome assembly GCA_024509875.1 of Oreohelix idahoensis. NCBI lineage: Eukaryota > Metazoa > Mollusca > Gastropoda > Stylommatophora > Oreohelicidae > Oreohelix > Oreohelix idahoensis. Next base: position 166,086 of record JAMPIV010018580.1, on the reverse strand, counting down.
CAGTTTTTTAAAGCAGGGCGCCAGAGTAGGGTCCTTTTGTTGCGCCTCCTTCAGTTCATTTGGCAACAAGTTTGGCGCAGGCTCCCTCTCCTTCTTGGCTTGCCCTCTTGTGGTTACCGCTGCCACAATCGGCTCCTTAGGTCTCCCAATGAACACATATCTACATCCCAGGATAACTGGGTAGATCGGATCATCCATTATGGCCGCTTTAATAACTCCTCTGACAAAGTCAGAGTGTATTTCTACCAGTGCGATAGGAAGCGTCCTGGGTGCGTCACTCCTGAAAACTCCACTAAGTTTGACGGTTTCCTCTGTCTCCTGACCGGGTTTGACTAGGTGCCTAGCGACAATACAGTCAAAACTTAATCCAGTGTCAAAAAGACAAGTAGTAGAGGTACCGTTCAAAATTACAGTTCCTCGAGTTGAGGGTCGGTCCCCCTCAGGTTGAGAATCACTGACATTGACTCTACCTTTCGAGGCTGTATGCAAACATCCAATGCGGTTTGCACCGGTTTGTTTGCCCTGATCAGACGTTCCTGGTGTAGGGGTCTTCCCTTTTCCTTGACCTTGGTGGCCGCGCTGCCACGTAGGCTTGTTGGGTTGATCAGAATTGTTGTTGGGGGGGTATCGGGTTTTGTAGAATTTCGATTTTTCCTGGGGAGGTTTCTGGGTATTGTTTATCTCGTTGGTTATAATGTTGAGAGGAAGTGGAAGAATAGGATGCCTGCTCTAGATTCTGTTTTCGAGATGGCTCATCGGTGGGTTTACGTTTAGTGCTGGGAAGTTCGGCCATTGCATTGCTATAGCGTTCGGCTTTATTGAGTATGTCTTCAAGCCTGACTGCCCCCTGTTCAGCCAAAAATCTACGAGTTTCATTCGACAAAGTGGATTTTATCTGCTCCACAAGAACAAGTTCGAGGAGTCCCTCATATGAAAGAGGTAGGTCAGATAATTCAATGCACTTTGTCAGATAACCCGTGAGACGTGAAGAGAACTGGGGAAATGTTTCCGTGCTCTCTTTTCGGCTGTTTCTGAACAACTGCAGAAACTTTCGGGCAGTCATCTCAAACTGCTGTAGTAAGGCCTTCTTCAACAGGTCATAATCATGTTGATTCGGTCCCAGCTTTGTGTACACGTCATAAGCATTGCCTTTCAGTGACGTTGAAAGTTTGAGCGCCCAGCGGGTACTCTCTAACCCATAAAGATTCGCGAGTCTCTCGAATTTTTCTAGGTAGCTGTCAATTTTTTCGTTAGGGCTAGGAAAAGATTCTAAAGAAAACGACATAGCAGTTAATTGGGCAGACTGAGTGCTGGAGAGATCCATTGTTTGAGACTGGGGCGAAGACGGCTCTCCATTATTTGAAGTAGAGGCACTCCGACTCTCTAAAGCCTTGAGCGCTAATTCATGCTGTCTTTCCTTGTCTCTCTCTTCGCGTTGTCTCTCCTTCTCTCTTTCCCTGCGGGCGTCCATCTCTGCCTCAATTTTCTTCTGCTCCAATTGACGATCGTCCGCTTCTTTCTTCCTAGCTTCTGCCCTCTCTTCCTCCGCGTCATACCTTTGAAGTTCCTGGTTGATAAACAGATTCGCAGCTTCTGTGTCTAGTCCTGAGTCCTTGGCCTCTTGCCTCAAAAGGGATCTTATCCTAATTCTCTCTGCCATTGTCAAAGAACTGGATGCTTCTAAGACTAGAGAATAGTAAGATGGAACAAGAAGGGGAAAACTCAAAGCCGCTACGAAAAAAAAACCAAAGTAAAAAAAAAAAAAAATTTACTAGAGTTACCTCCTACCTGTACTGTGCAAACTTATCGCTGCTATTATCTGGCAATTAAGGCTCTAAACGCAAGCGACTATGCCACTAAATGGTAAGTTACACTGGAAAAGAATCTACTTTTACTAACAGTAGAGAAAAAAATTTAAATTAAAACAATTTAAAAGGAAAAAAAAAAAATTTTTTTTTTTTCCCTAAATTTTAAATCTCTGACAACAAACTCCGTCCCTAAAGTCAATTATTGAGATGAGACGTTGTTAACTTAATTTTTTAAAAATCAGAACAATCCGTCTTTAGCTAAGCTCAACTCTTTTTAACTTCAAAAACCTTAGTGACTGTAAAACAATCACGCAATCCCAGCAACTCTTATAAAGAAAGAAATTGAATTATCTCCGCCAGAGGATAATTAAAATAGCAAATATTTTTGTTTATCTGTACTTTCTACTGCTGTGGAGAGAAAACAACCTGTAAATATGCTGTGTGGACAACCCAAATACTTAAAGAACGTTTGTCTAGGGGTGTAATTATTTATTTATTTCCCTAATTCACAAGACAAATCATTCACACTCTACCTAGTTAGACCCAGACTAAATCAGACTCAAAATATCTTTAACCCGGCTATGCGATTGCCTCAAATGTAGCTCAAGATCCCAGAACCAGCCCACAAATATGTGTGCATCAAATGTATCTCAAAATAATCCCGGCGAGCCAGCCAAATATTGTCGTAAATTTATTTTGAGAGAAAAGAGTCGTAGAAATAGTGGTCCGGTTTAGAGTGGAAAATGATGATGGAAAGCTCAGTGATAGAAAATGTAGATATTAAATAGTTGCTTCACAGCGTGCTGGAGGAGAGTAAAGACAGACTTATTTACGACAAATCGCTTCTCTCAATCTTCTCTTCCGCTCTCCTGGTCAAACAATTATTTGCCAGTTTTCCAGACTCGCATCTGCGCGCACACCGATTTGGTGTTTTTCACACACACAGACGATGTAGATACAAACTATATTAAACGAATAGGGGAAATGTTGGGCTGTGGGTATGTCCAACACCGTACTAAATGAGTTTATGTGATTTTATTCACTTTAAACATCAATCACTAACAAATATCAGGTATTACATAAATTATCATAAGTACACAAATGCAAATAACAAATTTGGGAGGGGTGAAGAAGATTGGTATCGACTAAGCCCTTCCCGCTTATTAGACAAAGATAAACCCAGTCCAGAGATAGATAATATCAGGAACACGGGTACGTTAACCTAACAGTGAAGTTAATTGCTCTGAAAGAGGTGTTACAAAGTTAGGTATAGGTGATAGAAAAAAAAAACTGTTCTTCCCAATTGTTCTTCCCTTTACTAAGCAAATGGAAAGGAGGGGGGGGGGGGGGGTTAAACAGAGTTAACCAATTATCAACTCCCCCTTAAAGGAACAATGCAGGGAATACAGAAAAATTATATTACTAGGCAAGAAAGTTAACAACAGGTTTACAAAAGAAAAACGATTAAATTTCCTGTCATTCATACACACGCGTGAGGATCCACACTCATATACTCACACACTTACCGAATGCAGCCTCAGACGATCCATAAAAGTATATAAAAAAACAGCAAGTAATCTTTTGACATATGAACTGTCTAGTCCTTCGATGTCCCGCCCCAGATGTTTGCGAGGGTTTGTTGGTAACAAATATTCTCACTTATCGCAAGACTTGAAGACTAAGAGTTCTCGTGTTTTTATTATATATATAAAAGGAGTCTATGGGATGGCACTAACACAGTTCGGCACAGGGGTGAAAATGAAGTGGTCTCTTTTAATCCTCCGCTATGGTAAAATTCCTTCAATGCGTGATGATAGTTTTATTAAATCCAATTGAGGAAAAAAACTAGGCTCAGTCACAGTCAGGAAAATATGTACTCTCTCACAGTAAACAGTAAATATGATATCGCTACTGGCGATGATTACCTTCCAGTTTATCTTACAGGTTTGTAAGGGTAATTTGATGATTATTCTTTAAAATGTTCTTGGGTGGGCTTTATTTCATTTAATTCTGACAGCTAGGTCGCAAAAAGACCGCCACAAGATTATATTTTAAAAGAAATGTTTCTTCAATATGACTGGAAGTTTATAGGATGATTTCTTTATTTCTTTCTTTATTTAGCTGGGACCGCAGGTTACGATCACTCTGTGTGAAAGAAAAAAAGACATGTAACATACCGAAAAATCAAGCGCGATAAATTTCCCGTTAAGCCTATAATACACTCGAGTATTTAATTATGTATTTAATAAACACTGCGCGAATTCTAGTGGTTAAAACACACATCTATAAAACTAGGACTTAACTGAATTTATTAATTATAAATTCCTTCGCGACTTTAAAAGTTAATTTAAGCATCTATTATCTTTTGAAATAATATAATAGATAGATCATTATATTACAACTGGAACTATTGAGATGGTTTAATTTAATAGATTTAAATTAACACAAAATCCATTGAAATAGAATGACTGAACTAGACCACTGATCACTTTACACAATATATATTACCGCTTTGCACAGAATAGAAATCACTGCAAATATATATATAAAATCCAGGGGAAAATCTATAACAAGATTTCAATAAAGCTAGTGCTTCTGTAAAGGTCTGGCCAGCGAGTGATAACGTGTCTAGTCTTCATGGTCTATTTAGCTAAAATGGAATGTAAGTTGAGTGGGACATGATAAACTTGACAGCTTATTTGATCTCACGAACTTTTGGGGATCTGACCGCCAAATCAAGAGAAGAAACCGCACCCTGGTCTTCGTATCTCCGTTCGCTGATGCCCGTTTCGGCTTTCCCGTTCGCTCGGTTCTGCGATTGACACCGAGACGCGAAATTAGCGGCAAGCAACTGCGTCTCGTATCAGGGACCACTACTGTCTTTGATAACGCCGATAGTCTCCCCTGAAATCCCTCAGTCTGTCTCTTTGATCTCGTGCCGCATACTAAATGAGTCCCGGTGGAATGAGTTCTGGCAAACGAAAAGTTACAACCAATGTTCAGGGGTTCTAATGTTATGAAAAGCTAAAAGTCCCTTTAAATCATCCATCCTATCAGGGAGAATTCACTTGTCAAACTAGACGTACGTCACAGGCGCTGATTCTATATGAAATTAACTTCTGCTTTATACTTCATTAGACACGTATGGATAAAATATATGATAAGCGCTTAAGCGCCCCACGCTGTTTGTCAATTTGATGTTACATTTTTTGACTGCAAGCTATAAACTCCGTGAAAAATTATTTGTGGCTTTTTAGTGCATTAAAAGCCTGTGTTTAAAATATTTTAAAAATATTTTTTTAATAAATGAAACAAACTATATGAGCAATATTAACAAACCATTGGTCGGGTATAGTTTGCTTCATATAATCAATCTGTTAGTCAATGAACACCACTCAGCTCTCTAAGAAGCAGCAGCCTTCAACAAACACGTACTATCAGCTCAAGGTCTTTCCGTGTTTTCCTCATCATTTTCATGTCTCCATTTATCTTCTTCATGTGTTCTTCATTCTATCACTACTTCTCTAGTCCCGAGGATTCCAGAACAAGGACTGCCTGATAAATCTATCAACAGGTTTCCTCAATGTGTGTCCTATCCAACAGCAACAGGATAGTCTGGCGCTCTTTCTTCCAAACCTCTACACCTCACGGTAGAAGGGGAACGACTAAGTAAGTAAGTAAGTGTCCAATCCATCACCAGAGACTTCTTCATGTCTTTTATTCCACTGGTACTTACTCTAGTTCTTATCATCAGTTCCACATTTATGATCTTGTCATACCATTTCAACCCTTAAGCAAGAACTCAGTTACGAAAGTCTGTAACAAAGAATAGTAACAATGTAACCTACAAAAAGATGTAACAGTAATGTGATTATCCCAGCGATGCGACTTTACATTAACATTGCCGACCGTTTAAAAAAAAAACAGCTACGTGAAGTAATGTGTCACGACAGCCGTGGATGCGGTGTATACATTTTCATTAACTCACGCCATACAAAATATTTTGTTTTGGAATGTGTTTTGAAAACCTCTGACAGATTTTGTTAAACACATACTGAAACAATCATAATAATTAAAAAATATTTTTAAAAAAAAGTAATTAGGAAATACAACGCATCATTCATTAAGCAGCAGATAATTCTTCATTAATCAGATTCCATCAGATTAATGGATTATTGATCAGCTGCTAAAGAATGATTTGAACAAACACACAAAAATGGTTTGATTCTAAACACCCTGAAAAACTCACGTAACCCGTATTACCGTTAATGAAATATCGTCACCGAGTAATGAGATTATGTATTTATTACCTCATGTTTCTGAAAGATGATTTTCTTTCTTAAAAAACAAACAAAACGCACACACACACACACACACACACACACACGCACGCACGCACGCACGCACGCACGCACACACACACACAAACACATACACACACACACTATATTAAACAAATCGCACAAGTTACCAATCAGCCCGATTCTCCTGAGGTCAACTAGAACGAAAATAGAGAGATGGCGTGAAAGAGAGAGAGAGAGAGAGATAGATAGAGAGAGAGAGAGACGTACACACATCCACACACAAGGGAAAGAAAAATCTTTGCTTCTTAGTTTTTTTTAATTTATTTTTAACCCTTTTCCGATTTTGTATTTTCCTTTCCCAGCTCTCCTGTCTTTATACTGTCCTATATTTTCCACGGTTACTGAAATTCCGCCCAATTCCTTGGATTCGCATTAGCGATACTCACGTACTTAGTTCGCTCGATTATAATAATAATAATAATAATAAATTCTTTAAGCGCCAAACACGGCGCATAAGGCAGAAACCAGTGCTCTCCAGGTTGTACGTTGTGACGCCACTCCTCTTAGCTCTTGCACATTATTTAGGCCCAACGTTCTTCCTTCTCTTATTATTGTTCTTCTGAGTGTTTCTTTTGGTCTTCCTTTTTTCCTCTTACCCTCAGGAACCCAAGTGAGTGCCTGCAATGGTATTCTGTTGTTTTGCATTCGTAGGACATGACCGATATATGACCATCGTCTTTTCCTTATATAGTTGGAGACATATCTGTCATGTTCACTGTCGAGCCTGGTTCTGTTTCGATAACAATCGCTTGTTTTACGATAGTGACTTGTTAATTCTCTGATCAACCCTCCTATCCAACCCACCGATTCGAGGGTTTCGAGGTCGGTTATAGGAAAATATCTACACCACTAGATTATTATGTTACTAGCAATATTATGTTATAACGGCCATATTTTTTGTTCGTTGTATTCGTTATTGTTTGCTTTGTTCTGTTGTGTTCATGTGGCTAATTTCGGTAGATGTGGGGAAACAGCAGACCGAGTCTGCCATGTTGTCCGAGAAGCTATAGATATGTACGCCGTATTGCTTCGGTTCATTACAAAACAGCACATGTACGGTTAAATTATTTTTCCTCACGTGTTTGCCGTGTGCTTTGCTACTTAATTTTACTTTTTCTATATTTGTCGTTTTTATATCCTGTTTGTGACTGTGACTAACTAAGGATAAACCTAAAAACGCATTGTGTGTCTATCGTGTATGTTCACTCATCAAACTGACTCCGGTACAAATGTGTGCCATGTGAATATCATTTGGTTGTAGTTTTAATGGTGTTTTAATAACCTTTGTTTATCTGCAATATATATATATATATATATATATATATATATATATATATATATATATATATATATATATATATATATATATATATATATATATATATATATATATATATAATACACAAAGGTAGTCACACAGCAGAAAATTGCCATAGGGGAGTGAAGTGTTAGAGACCTCACCAAGGTAAGTCCAGCTTTTTTATGAGGTTGGTTGACCAGTTCCTTTCCCTGCTGGTTTTTGCTTTCCCTAACTCAAGAGCAGAGTCATGTACCCATTTACAGTTTGGTAGACTGGAGCGTGATGCTACCAGGTTTCGATTTAGGAACCCGGTAACTGTGTCACCAGAGGAAAGTGCTCTAACTGCTTAACCAATCGGCTGCTCTCTCACATACACACACATATGTATACATATACAGTATATACTATATATAGAAGTAATGCTCCATGTAACTCCAGGGAGGGGGGTCTACGATGAAACAAAGAAAGAATAAGCCTACTGTTCTTTCAAGCAGGTCGTACCAGGCGAATTATGTGAGCTGGCAACCTCACCATGCAAAAGGAACTCCTACAGAAACCACGGCTGCAGGATCATGTAACGGCTTGATGCAGACGTCCAGGCACGTGACCTGCTGCAGTCGTGGTTCCAACTGATGATCTGTTATTTTTTTCAAGTTTAATTTTGACTGAATAATGTAAATATGAATATGCTGTTACGTTACTTTACAATTATGACTTAAAACGCACATGAACATGAATGGATATAGCATACAAGGTAATAGACAGGAAGGGCAGTACGTTAGACGGGTTTATGTGCCCAATTCTCAACCTTCAGAAAATAAAGTTCGTGTGTTCCTGAGTTCTGCAACAATTTAAATCTTTAACCACTTCCTGTGCCCCACTTTCACTGTCTCATTTTTTTTTTAAATCTCAGCGCCCGGTAGTTCCCGGGGGTCTTTGAACAGACACATAAAGAACAGACACATAAAGAACAGACACATAAAGAACAAGCCTACTGGACCCTTAGGCGTGTCGTACAAATGAGGTTGTGCATTGGGATGGCAACCTCATCATGTCAAACAGATTAGCACATAAACCACAGCTGCAAGAATATGTAACTGTTTGTGGTGGCTCTATGCTCCGTAAGAAGCGCAAAGGATGACGATGATTTCTTCTATCTAGCCCTCACTTTTTGCCCTTACCCTGACGAAGGCCTTGTGGCCGTAACGTTGGCTATTTTCTTTGTCCTCGTAAGACGAATCACCTTTTTTCGATTTTTTTTTCATACCCATCCTTTGATTTCGTCTAGCATTATTGTCCCTTTTTTTTTGTTTTTGTTTTTTGCATCAATTTAATTCTTGACTTTCTCCCGTACGTACCTATTTACATTGTCCCGTATTCTTGCCTTATAGTTTTCTCCCCCTACCCCCCTGTTGTCAAAATGCCTTCTACTTGTCGAGGTGCCCATTAACGTAACAATGTAGATAATGTAAATAAAAATAAACACAAAACCAGAAACTGCCAGAACGTTCCTTGGCAACACATTCATAAATGTAACATCTTACCTCCAATAAATCAGGCAATGGTCCAGACAGGTGTTCTCTCACGTCAAACTGTGAAACTGTTTTTACATCCGATCTCACAGGTGCGGTTTTGTGGTCTGGTTTAAAACAAAAAGAAAGACAAAAGTTGTAGATGGAAATAACGGAAGAGACCACTTTATGAAATCCCAGAATTACCAACACTCCGACAAAACTCGGTATACTGGGAATTTCCCAATCTTATATCAGGGAATAGTGTCACATAACAATGAGATAAGTGTACGCTTTTGTAATATACAGTCTGTCGCCGACTTACGACGTCTGCGACTGACGACCGTTTGTACTGACGATGGTATTCCCATTAACTCTATTAATATTATCTTCGATTACTTTCGACTGTGAATTTTGAGCCATATTACTAGTAAATAACTATAGTCCGAGGCGGGAGTCGGACTTCTAAAATGTCAGGAGTCGGAGAATTTTTAGTCCGACTCCACAACCCTGGTCCTGTCACAGTTTACTCTCGCAGCGAGCCAGTGGCACCGTTCGGATGGTCCTGGTTCGAATTCCTCGAATGCCTATCACTTATGTTACTTTTCTAGCATTCTGCTCTCTTGTGCGTCTTCCCCCTTTCTTGCTTTTGTTAGAAATACAACGAAATTATTCGAACATGTATTTTATAAATCAGTTTCGCGTCTATGCCGCCCCTATCGCAATATCTATTAAGTTTTAAACGACGCTAATTTTTCCAGACGCGTGTGACGAAAGATTCTCTGGGCTGTTATAGAAGAACTAAGCTGTTGTTTCGTTGTGTCCTAATTTTATATTTTGTTAATCCCCATTCAATTTTACTTTACAGCTACTGGCATACCTCGCTCATACGACATGCTATGTTCCAGGGCACTGTCCTAAAGTGAACATTGATGTAAAGCGAAACATGGCCTTTTTTGCACTGCTGAAGCACATACAGGATTGGAATGGTCATGAATGTACATCACAAACCTAACTAATCAACTTAGAATTTAAACAAACAATGTCAAACAGTATTTTATTTATCTATAGCTGCAGTAATCTTCTGCTGGTAGCTGCGACTACCTAATTATTGAAGAAAGTCTGAAGGAGAGGTCACATCTTGAAGATGGCAGTCCATTCTTGGTAGCGCTTCCTTGCTGGAGATTCAGATGTACTTCTTGCAGATGCAAGTCCTTTTCGCTGCTCGTGTAGGACTTTCCATGGACATTTCAGTATGGCTTTGGGGTGATGTAGTTGCAACAGGACTTTCTGCTTATGTACTTGCGACAGGGCTTTGGGATGATATACTAGCAGTAGGGCTTTAAGGGGTGCTAACGTTTTCGTGAAGTACCTCTCTAGAGATGTTTAAATTGTCGCTCTTCTTTTCTTCTCTGAATAACAGGCATAGGAATTTAAAATTGGCAGGTTAACCTTGCAACTTCTTTCAAAATTGGAAAGCGTTCTCAAGTTCTTTGCAGGTTAGGCCTTTAGGCTCAGTGGTCACCTTTTCTACTGCAGAATCCTCTTCATCTCGCCGATATTCTTCAAGCTCCAAAAGATCTTCGTTGCTCAGGGGTTGCGCATCGGAATCCACAAGTTCCGCTATATCGTCTGCCTCCACTTCAAGTTCTAGCTGCCCAGCCTCTGCACAACATGTTTTTGTATTACATTAAATATTTATTTATTTCTACTTAGAAAAGGAAGCGGTTTCGAAAAAGTGTCATGTCGAAAAAGCGTCGTACGAGCGAGTCAAGCCGTTGTATCATGGAAATATGTTAATTGAAAACCGTCGTATGAGCGAAGCGTCGGAAATCGCATCGTCGTAAAGCGGGGTACGACTGTATATATTTACTTTACCGTATGTAAAAAAAAAAAATTTTTTTTAAACTTGGAAAAAACTGCCCCATAAACTTTAACACAACATGAAATCAAAGAGACAGAAAATTCAGTAACTCGCATATGGAAAAACCACCAACTCTCAGTTTTACATCCGTCATATGTTCACCCTATCTCATCTAATACGGTGTAACGCAAAACAAAACTTCTTGCATCTATCTGCAAAATTAAATACACGTAACACAACCACAGACTAGAATTATGTTCAATTATTGGCCAATGATGTCATAGACGGCCAGTTAGTGCTATTTTTATTACACATAAGGAAGGGAAACCCGAGGCCTGTAAACAGTAAATTAATATGAGACAAACATAGAGGTATGTTTTCAGGCACTCGTAAGAAATAAATAAGTAGAACACTAGACAACAGAAAAACAACAGACAATGAGTGGCTTACCCAGGATTCGAACCCTGGATCTTCCATGCGACAACCCCGCCTAGCTATGCAAGCGAATCACACTATCCTCCCTGCCATCTACGCATCACCAAAAACGATGCTTCGATGGCAGGTCATTAGTGCGAACCGCAAGACATAACACCGGAAGTTTACCATGGGCAGTTCAGCCTATTGAGGCAGCACTGGAGAAAATCAAGATGGGCAAAGCAGCAGGGCATGATGGTATAACACCAGAAATGGTTAAGTACATGGGAGCATCAGGCGACCTGTTACTCTTAAGGGTCCTACAGGCAGCATGGTGCAACAAGACCATACCAAAGGATTGGGAGATCGCCATCATAACACCAATTTTCAAAAAGGGTGACAATCGACAGTGTGGAAACCATAGAGGCATATCCCTTCTCAGTGTCCCTGGAAAAATCTACTCTAGAATCCTAGAGCAGAGACTCCGACGCCTAGCTGAGCCACAATTGGATGAGGTCCAGTGCGGATTCCGAGCAAACCGAAGTACTCAAGACCTAATCTTCACACTCAGACAGCTGAGTGAAAAGGCCCTTGAGTATAAGAGTGAGATCCATCTTTGTTTCATAGATCTGGAAAAGGCGTTTGACAGGGTCCCTTGGAGCAAACTTTGGGACTGTTTGGCAAGGAAGAATATTCCAGCACCTTTGATTCATGCTATACAGAGCTTCTACAAGTCTTGCAGAAATTATGTGAGGACAGCAAACCATAAGTCAGAAGAGTTCAGGACCACCATTGGTGTAAGACAAGGTGATATCCTGTCACCTTATCTTTTCATACTCCTTATGGACGATGTCATCAAGGCATGTAAGGAGAGAACAAGAAAGTATTCAGTGGGGTACTGGAAGATGAGACAGGTCTATATTTCAGAGCTGGCATTTGCTGATGATGTTGCCCTGATTGCTAAATCAGAGGCACATCTCCAATCCAACCTGCAAGTCTGGAAGGAAGAGCTGGAGAAGAGAGGGATGGTCATAAGCAGCTCTAAAACAAAATCCATGGTGATATCACGAGAAGAAAGAAGACATCAGATTAAGCTGGGAGAACAGGTCCTGGAGCAGGTCGACCACTTTAAATACCTCGGAGCTATCATAGACCGAAAGGGAGGCATCAAAGAAGAGTTGGCCACTCGAAAGGCAGCAGCTGGGAGACTTTTTCAGGCCATAAATCGAGGATTCCTCAGCAAGAGAGAGGTTGGTAAGAAAACGAAGATGGCTGTATACCGCTCCACCTATGTCCCAGTCTTGACATATGGATGCGAGTCATGGGCAATGACTACAACCCATAAAAGCCAGATCCAAACCTCAGAAATGAGGTATCTGAGGAAGGTGGTTGAAGTAACAAGAAGAGACATGGTACGCAACCAGACGATACGTCAAGGCCTAAAATGCCACCCCCTACAGACCCAAGTAGAACAGTCCCAACTAAGATGGTTTGGCCATGTCTGCAGAATGGGAGAAGATCGGCTACCACGACAAGCATGGGAAACAAAGAGCCAAGGATCCAGACCCCGAGGACGACCCAGAGTCCGCTGGGAGGACAACATTAGACAATCTTTGAAGGACCGAGGACTAGAATGGAACCAGGCCAGGAGGAAGACAGCCGATAGAATAGTCTGGCGCTCTCTCTTCCAAACCTCTACACCTCACGGTAGAAGGGGAACGACTAAGTAAGTAGTAAGACTCAATTTAATAGTATTGAGTTGGATCACACTAATTTCTGCAAGGGATGTTCACTGGAGCGTTTTACAACAACGTAATACATTTATATTTCTAAATTCTTAATGTAGATCATTTTTCCCCTTTTATTTATGTTAAATTACCAATTACTATTTAGAATGACGGGAGATCAATGCTCTGTTTTTGAAATAATATAAACATGTAGGGACACGACCAGTAAGAGTTTTATATAAATAAATTATTTTTACTGTGACAATTTCACTTTCATGTTTCTATATATATATATACACACGAGGGAAGGTCAAAAAGTAATGCCTCCTATTTTTTATGTATGTACGAGGGAAGGTCAAAAAGTAATCCCTCCTATTTTTTTATGTATGTAAATACTGCATCGGTGTGCAATTTGTAAATTTAGCAGGATTCCTCAAACACTCTTCTGCACTGTATAGCATTACCAACCTGTTTCAGTAACAGGTGGCACCACTGTCTTCTTCTTCTTCTTTGGCAAACGGGTGATCAGCCCGTTGTGCTGCCAAAGACGTTCGGTTAAAACAACGTTATGTCATACGAGGGACGGTCAAAAAGTAATGCCTCGTAATTTTTAATTTCATTCAATGGGCAAGAAAACAGATAAAATTCACATTGAAATGTAGCCCCAAGTCTGAACTTCAAAAATTTATTTCTCAATGTAGTCTCCGTTATTTGTTACAGTTTTTGTCCATCTTCTCACAAGGGCATGTATCCCCGCACGGTAAAAATTTGTGTCCTTTTTCCTAAACCACTATCGTACGGCGCGTTTAAGGGTCTCGGTGTCCTCAAAGTGATGTCCGCGAAGATCTTCTTTCAGTGGTCCAAACAGATGGAAGTCAGAAGGTGCAAGATCGGGACTGTAAGGGGATGTGGTAATAATGTCCAGCCAAATTCTGCAATCGCATCAATGGTGCGTTTAGCGGATTGTGGCGTGGCATTATCGTGCAACAGTAGTGCAGTTCTCTGATCTTTTAATGGGTAAAGTCGCCGAAGACAACCTCTGAGCTTCTTCAAAGTTTAAATGTAACGGTCTGCATACACCATGTTTCCCTGTTCCAAGAAGTCGAGAAGAATCACACCCTTCTCATCCCAAAACACGGAGGCCATAACTTTCCCTACAGATGGTGAACTTTTGAACTTCTTTCTTGTCGGCGATGTTGTGTGATGCCATTCCATTGACTGCCTCTTGGATTCTGGTTAAAAAAAAATGAACCCAAGTCTCATCACCTGTCACAATATTCGATAAAAACTCTTCTCCTACAGTTTCGTAACGGTGCAGGAGGTTGATGGCTATGGTTTTCCTTGTTTCTTTATGTCTGTCAACATTCTGGGTACCCACCGTGCACAAACTTTTGAATAACCCAGGTCTTTAATGATGTTCTGGACACTGCCTTTACTAATGGACAACATGGAAGAAAGTTCATCCAGTGTTACCCGACGGTCACCACGAATGATGCCATCAACTCGATGAATGTTGTGTAGAGTCACTGCGATAGACGGACGGCCAGTCCGCTTTGCGTCAGCCATTGAGGATTGACCTACTTCAGCTTCGTCACAACGATGTACCCAACGTCGGACAGTACTAACATCCACTGTTGAATCTCCATAAACATTCTTCAAACGTTCGTGGATGCGAATTGGGGTCTCGCCTTCAGCATTGAGGACTTCTACGAGTATTTAGTGTCAAATTTAAGTTTCCCAAATCCAGCCCCACACTCTCCGTAGTTGCTGACTGCAAATTTCACAGGAGTCGCTAGAGTCGGTGTTAAATTTGTCCTGGTTACAATAAGTTATCTATGCCTTCAGTTGGTTGGAGTAAGGTTCATGCGTGGTGATCGCCGATGTAGAATAAATAGAACATATACAGTTCATAGGTTGATTAGCCTCAGGTGGCAGAAACGCTAGGTTTAAGTTACACAAATGTTGCTGACATTATCTTGCGCCACAGCTGGATGATGATTTTTATATAAGTAAATCTGGTAATTATTCTGGCCCAGTTAATATTATAATTCAATGGTTCTATTCTGGTTTCTCTCATGAAAATGAGGAAAATTGGACCGCACAGGTCACAGCAAGAAGCTCATCTATATTAAATATTCTTGGATGCTTATAATATTATAAGTTTGTATGATCATAAGTTCATATGGCAATAAGAAAAGCCGCTAGTACTCAGGTTTTGACCAGCCTATATTTTAGGAAAGAAAATACAAACACTTAACCAAATTATCAATATCATATCTAACACGTGTTAAAATAGGACCTCTTCACCACTGTTATAAATTAGATTTAAAACACACGTGTCTAGCACGGCTGGAAAGTTAGCTATAAGTTATTTAATTAGCACAGAAAATCTCTGTGAAATATATATTGAAAACTTTAAACACACTAAATCACTTCAAGGCTAGTATATAAATTACCGCAATCAGAAAACTGAAACACTGCACGAAAATCTAATAATTTTCACTCTGTACGAGAAATTTTAAGATAACGAGCTAGTGAATCAGATAGATTTCTGGCAACTGATCATGGCTATCGGAGAGACAAGGTATATATTGATATGTTCCGTACTATCGTTCTTTAATGTGAAAGTCACACCTACTGCCAGACCCGAGACAATTTGTCGTTCTCTTCTTAAATCAAAGGTAATTTTACCACCTCTACCGCCTCTGCCTCTCTGGCTTGGCTTTCATCATCTCCGCTTTGCCGAATATCAGCTACGCAATTACTTTCACCTGAAAGTTTTACAATCTCAGGTCCGTCAGACTGAACATCGTGTGTTCCCCTGATCAAAGAATCTATTACGCCATGCTCCGCGCTTCGCTCTCTGTTTCACATAGGGCTTGATTGCCAGATGGCCCACGTGTTAATTACACTGGTGAATCCTTCGTTCATGTAGTAAAAAAATATATAAACTAGATGGGGAGGAGCAAAAGTGGATGATTACTGCTGCAATATTATCATCTGTGACACACACACACACACACACACACACACAAAATAAATATATATATATCGTACATAACTGTTCAGTATGTTTTATTGTTGTCTTTATTTATCTCATTTTCTTTCAATCTTTTTTTGTTTTCACATAACATTCCAGATTTGTCTTCTCATAATATGTCCAAAAAAGTAAATTGCTTCATTCTTAGAACAGTAATAAGCTTTATTTCCGCTTATTATACGATATCCTCGTTACTTAATTTAGCTGTCCGTGGTGTCCTTAATAAATACTCTTCTGTAAAAAAAAAAAAAAAAACAACCATATCTCACAAACGCACTCACACTCACTCATTCACTGACACACAAACTCACGCACTCACACTCACTACTCATTCTCTGACACACAAACTCACTCACACACACGTGCTCAAGCTACAGGTAAAGATAGAAAATGCGATAAATCTGAAGTTTATCAGGGTAAAGTGTGCACCGACACAACAACTGGGAAAAGTAACAATGTAATACTGTAATAATTTCCAGTTGTACCAACGTAATCTGCATTATTCCCAACCTCGGCTAAGTAAAGTGCATAAATGGTTGGAAAATACGTTTTTATCTACTGATCCAAACAACACTGTTTGTCTTTCTATGTGCCTGCATGTCTAATTATATGTTGTTAACACGACTTCTTCCATCTTTCGTTCACTTGTCTCTACAAAACACCTTATTTAATTCTTCTCTCCTCAATTCTCCACCCTTTTATTCCTTCAAATCTGAGCCATACATTTCTTGACCTGTCTTCTCAAATCAGGTCAGAGAAGTGATAAACACGAGCAGATGCTTGAAAGCAGATATCGCTGGGGACACAAATCTTAGATAGTTCCAAAAGTGATCGATCAATTCGAATACCCGCTGTATTATGGCATTGAGCACAAACAGCCCTGAAGAAAAATTATCGCTCAACTTCATCCAAATAAACTTACTCCTCCTTATTTCCACTGTCAGGTTTACGATCTGCTACAGTTATGAATAATCCTCCATATACTCACTGTTTGACTGAAAAGTCTGTAACAAACAACGAAAACATCCTGCTAGCTTTTCGGGAAAATACGCAAATTGCGTCACTGCACCGTGACAGGAAGGTTGAACACACATGAAAGGAGAACGCAATTAATGGGATATATACTGAGGAAACCTGTTCGTACTATTACAAGAGGAAACCTGTTGGCAGTTGTTGCCTACTTTCTTTCATGGTTACTGGTCTGTCGGGCTTACTGTCTGTGGCCGACGTATCTTGTGATTATAAGTTTTGCGAATGATTAGTGGGCCGGTATTGTGTTGGCATTTAATACTATAATGGGTCAAGACTGTGTGACCAAATCGAAGAGAAAGTAGAAGCTGGACTCGTAGGGTACAGTTGGCAACGAGACATCATTTAATGAGAACAGACGTGAATACGTTGACGAAGCGAGGCAGGCAATCATCATTTGAAATAGATGTTCAGAGTCAAATTATAATTCATGGCAGGAAAATATACGTCAATACAAATGATCAATATTGATGTTGACCGATCTCACTAACCGTCACCATCTCAAGGGCAACGGAAGCTCTGCGGCAACATGTCCGTATGATCTCAGTTTTCGTTACGAGGCAATCCATCTTATATAAAATGTCGGTGTTCTTCTCAAAAACAATTAAGATCCAATATAGTTTCCAGCAGGAATTTGGGCGCACTAGCAACACGCCATAGCTAGACGTGTTGAAGCTCTGCCAAAGACTTGCAAAGGAGAAATAAGTATCTAAGGCGATACCTTAAAGAGCCAATTCTGGCCAGTTATTCATGCCCCAACTAGGGAGATATATTAATACATTTGTGTGTGTCTTCCCACGACTTGGGACCAAGACACATAACATTATTCATCTGTAACGTCTGTCCACGACAATGTATTTTCGGATCTGTCTCAAGTATGTTTGCTGGATGGCAACAGATCACCGCGACAAACCGCGCCATACCCGTTTAAGAATGGTGCACGGTCGTACGCAAATAATTAAACATACAACTAACTTAGATGCACTCAAATATGCGTCTACAAAATACTAGATTCGCATGCGAGGATCTCAAACATTTTTTTTTTTTTTTTTTTCCTTAACCAGCGGCACTTTGGCTTTCAGCCCTTCGGAACAATGACATGTCATTGCGAGGCTGGGGAACCTGAGGACTTTCCTTTCAACCCGGTCAGGAGCTTCGCTCCTTCCCATCCACAGAGGGTTTATCACAGGAGCCGTTCAGGCTATTCAGTCAAATTTCCGGCCGTAAACATTTCTTCAAACGCCGACACCGGGGTTTGAACCATGAACACCTGGTCGCCAGTACAACGCCGAAGCCATTACACCAGCGCGGCTCCCATCTCAAACATTTAACTCCCACGCTATGAATATAACTTAACAGTAGTATTACAGGAGGAAACCTGTTGGTAGTATTACATGACAGTCTTTGTTCTCTAATCCTAGGGTATGAGCAGGGCCGTCTTAAAAGCATTGTAGGCCCTGGGCAAAGCAATGCACTGGGACCCTACCAGCCCTACCCACCCACGGGAATAAAAATGATGTCTTATGAACAATATGGCAGCATCTCAGTATGGGGCCCTAGAATCGTGGGGCCCTGGGCACTGTCCAGTGTGCCCATGCCTTAAGACGGCACAGGGTATGAGAGGTAGAGGAAGACCGACAATGCTCCCTCATGCATGTCGTAATAGGCAGCTAATTGTCACTGTGTACTGGGTTATCAACATTACGGAAAAGAAAGCTACTAAATATAGTGAGCATGAAAAATGGGAAAGTGGTCATTAGAGGCGTGTAAATTAGCAGTTATTGTGTGAGTAATTGCCAGCATTTCAGAAGTGAAGATTAAAATAGCCCAGACAAAAGCAGCATTCCATCAAATGAAAAGTATTTTACGCAACAACTTTTTGTCAACGGAAATAAGAAAGAGAGTTCCTGCAGTGTTAGATAGAGTCTGACTTCAGCCCAATTAGTTGAAACACAAGAAGCCCACATAGATTGTTTTACAGAAGAACGTTAAGGAATACCATGGTGTGGTGAATGGTGATGTATAATATCATGTCTGACTGAGATCTGTGAAGTTAACTTAGGTGTAATCATGTTCCAGAAGGTAATATCACCGCTTATGTGACTAATGTGTAATGAAGTGTATACATATAACTCCTTACTGAATATCTTAAAGAAGTCACTCGTAACTTTTCAATAACAATATGTATTCATTACTGGCATGAATGAATATGTGTCCTGATTCAACTACAAGGGAACCAGGAATCACAATCAATTTAAATTACAAGTTATGTACAGAATGTATTTAATATGAATATTGTAGTGACATATATTATTACAAATATTCTATGTGTGTCAGTTGTGTAGTAGTAAAATGAGGTAATACTGGTTTTGTTTTGTTCAAGCTCTGTTGGTATTTGTCATCATGACTTCAATAGTTTGTCTTTTGGGACTAGTATTGGAGATGTTCTCAGTTCCTGATATTAAGACAATTACATTCCCCTCTGAATGTTATTTTTATAAAGTCATTTCAAGATGAGGGGGCATAATGTTGAGCTCAGCTGGCCAAGTTAGCTTATCTGGCGTGATGGCGGCAGGAAAGGACTCCTCTGCTCGAATTCTCCTCTGGGCTCTGGAGACACCTCACTGATAGCTAAAAGGACCAAGGAGTATGCTGTCCGACACTGGATTCAGCAAAGCTCTGACCAGGTGCTGCTCAGTACCATCAAGACCACTGTCCCACAATTTCATGGAAATAAACACAGATACGTTGATTAGCAATGAATTCTGGCACAATTACTGGCACAAATTTCCATCTGCTTATGTTCCAGGCTTTATTTTAGCAAAATTGTGAGCTGGCTTCAACGCACTGATGCTTTATCAAGCTTATTTAAACAAGTGGTTTCGAACTAACGCTCCCAAGTGTGTATATCAGTGAGGCTGGCCAATGAGCCACGTTTCGACAAGTGTTTGAAAAAATGTTACCTTTTCCCGTCTCCCCTAACAACGAAAGATAGTATTTATAGCCCGACCAATCGTGGTTAGGCTTTCATTTGTTGCGCTCCAATCAATGTGGAGTTTACATGGTAGGCTAATTCTGTAACGTGAGGTTTTTTCAAACACGTTATAAAAAAAATTTTATGAGCAGAAATGATTCCATGCTGTCAGGCATCCTCACTATTTTATTTTGGGTATAATTTATTAATTCCTGGACTATTTGCGTAACGTTTTACATATTATTTGTCAGCAAGCCCTAAGGAACCCAAATATACCAATTTGAAAGAGCTACGTGGCTGCGTTCAAAATATGTATTTTCTACCTCCTGTTTCGAAGATGTGCTGTCTGGGTACTGTTATGTTTTCAACCGTAAACCCATCTAATGTTGTCTTTCCTAATAAGATTTTTTTATGATTTATAAACCTAACTCTGGGAAAGGGTAGTGTATTTTATCACTGTCCGTCTGAAAAACAATTAGTGCATGTAGACTTACACGCGTGATGGCAGCATTTGTGTATCGCGCGACGCGTGTTGCATGCGTTCCCGATTTTATTCACCTCTCTCTCTCTCTCTCTATATTTGAGTCCATCTGTTCGTTCGTTTTGGTAACGTAATATAATTAATGTTAGGATTAATTTAGGTCATTACGCAGGGCCTCTCAATGTTTTTCTTAGAAATGCAGCACACGTTTCATTGAAGAAAGCGGGTAATAATACAGTAAGCTTTTACTATCAACGTGAAAGCGTTACAATTTGCAGACGAAGCATAAAACAAGGGGGATTTCGAGTACAGTCATTGTGACAGCACTGTTCTTTACCATTCTTCTTCCTTTCTTTATTATATGTATTTATTAGGCTTTATATTTACTTGATAATTTATATATGTGGATTAGAATATTCCACGACACATGGTCAGCTAAAATTAGTCATGAAAATGTCTTGAAAAATGTCAATAAGCAAAGGAACCTTATTATTTATATCAGTAAGAAACAATCCACTTTCTTTGGACATGTTATGAGAAGAAAGAAGCTGGAGTATATTATGAGAACAGAAAAGTTTGAAGGGAAAAGAGATAGAAGAAGACAAATATAGAAGATTCTCGACAGTCTGGCATCATTGCATGGAAAGAGGTCAGTAACAGAAATGATCAATAGTACTGTAGACAGAAAGTTGTGTGTGGACACACATGATCACTTACGCCACGAGGCATGGTACACGAAGAAGACTGTCCATAAGAAAGTATCTTTGTCGCCTTTTTGTAACTGTGGCTGATGTAGGGTGCATCCCGAATCGTCTTATGTTTCTAGTGAATCGTCATTCATAAAAGTGACTATTCCACTCCGTTTCTTTAAAAATAATATACTGTTTCCCTTGTAGGAAGTGTACACCAAAACATTCATGTGCTCTTACTGCACCAAAACATTCATGTGCTCTTACTGCACTAAAACATTCTTGTGCTCTTACTGCACCAAAACATTAATGTGCTCTTACTGCACTAAAACATTCTTGTGCTCTTACTGCACCAAAACATTAATGTGCTCTTACTGCACTAAAACATTCATGTGCCCTTACTGCACCAAAACATTCATGTGCTCTTACTGCACCAAAACATTCTTGTGCTCTTACTGCACCAAAACATTCATGTGCTCTTACTGCACTAAAACATTCATGTGCTCTTACTGCACCAAAACATTAATGTGCTCTTACTGCACTAAAACATTCATGTGCCCTTACTGCACTAAAACATTAATGTGCTCCTACTGCACTAAAACATTAATGTGCTCTTACTGCACCAAAACATTCATGTGCTCTTACTGCACTAAAACATTCATGTGCCCTTACTGCACTAAAACATTAATGTGCTCTTACTGCACTAAAACATTCTTGTGCTCTTACTGCACCAAAACATTCATGTGCCCTTACTGCACCAAAACATTAATGTGCTCTTACTGCACTAAAACATTAATGTGCTCTTACTGCACCAAAACATTCATGTGCTCTTACTGCACTAAAACATTCATGTGCCCTTACTGCACCAAAACATTAATGTGCTCTTACTGCACTAAAACATTAATGTGCTCTTACTGCACTAAAACATTTATGTGCTCTTACTGCACCAAAACATTCATGTGCCCTTACTGCACCAAAACATTAATGTGCTCTTACTGCACTAAAACATTAATGTGCTCTTACTGCACTAAAACATTTATGTGCTCTTACTGCACCAAAACATTCATGTGCCCTTACTGCACCAAAACATTCATGTGCTCTTACTGCACTAAAACATTCTTGTGCTCTTACTGCACTAAAACATTTATGTGCTCTTACTGCACTAAAACATTCATGTGCCCTTACTGCACCAAAACATTAATGTGCTCTTACTGCACTAAAACATTCTTGTGCTCTTACTGCACTAAAACATTTATGTGCTCTTACTGCACCAAAACATTCATGTGCCCTTACTGCACCAAAACATTCATGTGCTCTTACTGCACCAAAACATTAATGTGCTCTTACTGCACTAAAACATTCATGTGCTCTTACTGCACTAAAACATTCATGTGCTCTTACTGCACTAAAACATTCATGTGCTCTTACTGC
This sequence comes from Oreohelix idahoensis, assembly GCA_024509875.1. NCBI lineage: Eukaryota > Metazoa > Mollusca > Gastropoda > Stylommatophora > Oreohelicidae > Oreohelix > Oreohelix idahoensis. The sequence goes on along the minus strand of JAMPIV010018580.1, from coordinate 143,454 downwards.
ACTAAAACATTCATGTGCTCTTACTGCACTAAAACATTCATGTGCTCTTACTGCACTAAAACATTCATGTGCTCTTACTGCACTAAAACATTCTTGTGCTCTTACTGCACTAAAACATTTATGTGCTCTTACTGCACTAAAACATTCATGTGCCCTTACTGCACCAAAACATTAATGTGCTCTTACTGCACTAAAACATTCTTGTGCTCTTACTGCACTAAAACATTTATGTGCTCTTACTGCACCAAAACATTCATGTGCCCTTACTGCACCAAAACATTCATGTGCTCTTACTGCACCAAAACATTAATGTACTCTTACTGCACTAAAACATTCATGTGCTCTTACTGCACTAAAACATTCATGTGCTCTTACTGCACTAAAACATTCATGTGCTCTTACTGCACTAAAACATTCATGTGCTCTTACTGCACTAAACCATTCATGTGGTCTTACTGCACTAAAACATTAATGTGCTCTTACTGCACCAAAACATTAATGTGCTCTTACTGCACCAAAACATTCATGTGCTCTTACTGCACTAAACCATTCATGTGCTCTTACTGCACTAAAACATTCTTGTGCTCTTACTGCACCAAAACATTCATGTGCTCTTACTGCACCAAAACATTCATGTGCTCTTACTGCACCAAAACATTCATGTGCTCTTACTGCACCAAAACATTCATGTGCTCTTACTGCACCAAAACATTCTTGTGCTCTTACTGCACCAAAACATTCATGTGCTCTTACTGCACCAAAACATTCATGTGCTCCTGCATCAGTGGTTTCTGTGGCAATTTATTTCACATGATGACGTGGCCAGTCTTATGAACAACCTCACATAAGTAGCTTCGAACGACACGCATGAGGGAGCAGTAATGCAAGCCAATCTTTATCCCCTTACAGAATCACGGGATTATATAGGACACATACAATGCAGCGCTAATATTATTTTTTACGGTGCAAAAGACATATTAACATAATTGACAGTGTCAGATAAATCAGATGATAGGAAACTCTATTCAGAGCGATACAACAGGAAGCAATCTGATCGTCAGAAGTGGTCCCCCCGTCGATCAAGTGTTTCGGCCCTTTATTCTCCTTTACACTCTAAGGGGGGTGGGCCCACCTGGACCATGACTATCTTCCAGACGAGATATAAAGTACCTTGTTAACATCGCCTACATACTCTTGTTCGTGTCGCTTACTCTCATGTAACCACATCTACTTGTCTGTATGGAGCTGAAGGTTTGTCTCAGGCTTCTTTCGTTGCTCTCATTTAAAAGGTAATGGTAGTCCCAAAGTATATATTGCCGTAGGGGAGTGAGGTGTTAGAGACTTCACTATACAAGGTCCAGCATCGAGAGGTGGGGGTGACCAGTTCCCTTCCTGGTTGCCTTTTCCTTCACTATTGTGACAGTATGGACTGTTACGTCGGATTAACACTAAGGTGCTGCCACTTAATTATAGTTAGGGTAAGAATACTTAGCAAGATTTAACACTAAGTATTTGAGCGTGTCTAGTTAGTGTAATAACACTAGTCACAAATCCTATGAGTGATTTAATTAAAGTGTTCAGGAATGACGTCATCGAACTTAGAGTAGAATTGCCCAGTAGTTAAGACGGAAGTGATGGTTTGAGAGAAGGGGGTTAAGTGAGTTGGTTTTAGGCACGAGACGTGCGAGGCAGTGATTTTGGGGTTTTGACCATCTTGTAAGTTCGATGGCTGTGTGTTATTTCTTGGGATGACTGGTTTGTATACCACAGAAGCACATGTATTTATGAACTATTATGAAGTTCTCAGAGGTTACAGACACTTAATAAAGGTGTTCATTCATATTTAATCCAGCTTGAACTTATTTCCTGAACGTCAGTAGGAAGTGTCGTTTGTTTACATCAGGTAATAGAGAAAAGAATGTTACCATATTTTCGACGATCATGCAGCCTAAAACATAAACACAGTTACGAGTCTCCAAAAGAATCACCTGGGTTATGTTCCTATTCTGTAATCACCATCTCTGGCAGTCGCCAGTAAAACAAACAGATGAGCATTGATAAAGATTCCACCCATTCTCACCCTGTCACACTAGACTTGATTTGTCACCGTGACCAAGCCCGGTCACATCTAACTTGATTTGGTGCCGTTCCCGTCCACTCCCCCGGCCACATAACTTGATTTGGTGCGTTGACCAGCTCGTAACTGCCTTTTTACGATGGATTCAGCTACTTGATTTGATGCCCGTGACCAGCTCCTAACTGTTTTTTTATGATGGATTCACCCATTCAACAGCTAGAGCATCAAGTATTTTTGTTGCAAAAGAAAAACACGTGCTTCAACAACAACTGTCACAGCAAACAAACAGCTGCTGGAAGGGCACACTGGAACAGTCTCAATAAAAGACACTGTCGAATTACAGTGAGAAACGTTATCAATGAAATCAAACAAGGAAAGATATTTGAAATAAATAATGTTACGAGTGACAAACAAAGATGTTTGATAACGACAGAAAATGGACTAAGAGCATATATAAAGCCAGTAACACAGTGGAGAAAAACCTTTAACAGACGTTATCATTCCTGTTCCACCGCTGAGGTTCATATCCCTCTTCCTGAACTGTACTCACGTATCCACTCCCGTGATGCTCGCTTGGATGAGTTACCCGCCGTTACTCCAGGCCCCTCTCATGCTTCGCCTCAGCATGATATTATTGTACCTCCTATTACTGCCGCAACTCCTGTCCATACTTCCCTTCCTCCCCCTGTTCACCTCTCTTCTGACCCCGCTTTTCTCCCCTCTGTTCACCTCTCTTCAGACCCCGCTTTTCCTCCCTCTGTTCACCTCCCTTCAGACCCCGCTTTTCCTCCCTCTGTTCATCTCTCTTCTGACCCCGCTTTTCCTCCTTATGGTTATTTTCCTCCGCCTCCCTCCGACCTTGATACAGAACATGAGACTGACTTTTCAGACTTTGAACCTTCTCTTCCTCCTTATGGTTATTTTCCTCCGCCTCCCTCCGACCTTGATACAGAACATGAGACTGACTTTTCAGATTTTGAACCTTCTCTTCCTCCTTATGGTTATTTTCCTCCACCTCCCTCCGACCTTGATACAGAACATGAGTCTGACTCTTCAGATGTTGAATCTTCTCTTTCTCCTTATGGTTATTTTCCTCCGCCTCCCTCCGACCTTGATACAGAACATGAGACTGACTCTTCAGATGTTGAACCTTCTCTTTCTCCTTATGGTTATTTTCCTCCGCCTCCCTCCGACCTTGATACAGTACAAGAAAAGTACCAGCTCGACATAGAATCAGAATTCAATTCGTCAAGTGGGGAGGATAGAGTTATGGGCCCCGACGAAATTGGATACAGGTCGGATGAGCTCCAGCATATAACGGACGACGAAGGCCGTAGAATTTATTGGCCGAAAAATAAGATTAGTGATCTTGACTCTTCCCCCGATTATTCTTCTTTTGATATTGGACCTGATGTTCCTCTTCCCTCTGCTCGTTTTCTCTTTAGACGTCGTCATCCAAAATTCATTTACGATTCTGTTCCCTTTCCTAAGCCCCTTCCCCAGCGGGCCGCCCATGTACGAACCCGTTTTCGTCACTCCCGTAGTCCATGCCATTGTTCCTACATCCCAACCTAAACAGTACGATCCTCGCCTGTTATTGTAAGCCATTGAAAGATTGGAAGCAATGAACATTTTTGCAAAGATGTTTACAAATTGAACTGCACTTACCTCCAGATGTCGTCTCCGGTCAGGTTGACATTTCCTGCCCTGCTATTATTTTTAGCATGAAGTCGACCCTGCTTCTCGTGTCTTCCGATGCAGGTCTCCTACACAATACCCCTCCTGCTGAATTGCTTGATCCTGATGCTACCTTGAAGTCCAATCGTTACGCATCCTTGAACATCTGGGTTACACACTTTACGCATTTCCAGTTCAGATAGGAAAGTCCAACAGCCGTTATTTATGGAGAGCTGTTACATTTTCGTCCGCAAGAAGACATTGCTGAATCTACCGGTACATGAACATTTCCCTTACAACATCCTTTCGACCACTGCTGATGGAGATCCACCAACTCAGACGATCTCTGCAGTCCTGATATATTGTAGTTGATGTAGTTCCCTTTTACACGCGTTAGCGTCATTATGTCACATTATTTTGACTAATGTAATATTTGACCATCTTTTGTGCCCCTATGATTTTTTTGTTTTTTTTTTGTTTTTGTTTTTTTTGCCATGTTTTTTTTATGTAAGATTTTGCCCAGATTTTTTAAGGTTTACATCGTTCTGTTGTACCAAATAAAAGTGATTAACTAATGTACATCTTCACCCGCCACTAATGTTGGCATCATTCACGATTTATTATGATGATGACACCATATTGCATTATGATTGTTTGAATTTTCGGTTATTGTTACACCGACACTCATATATGTGATTTAACTATTTGCCCATTTATATATTCTATACCATTGTCCGTTGATTACCATGTTTCCATTCCATTCATTGTTTCCGGTTATTGTTACACCGGCAAAGTCATTTTTTTAATGAGACTTACCCATTTTGCCCATACTTTGCCACCAAGTTTTGTGGTTCTATGTCCATTTGTTCCATTCATTTTTTTTTCATCACCCACTTCAGTGAAGTGTAGGGTGACAGCCATTTTGGGCATCCGCTATATTTTATGTGCACCCACCATATTTTTTTTGCCAGTTTTTTTTTCCTTGCGACGTTAACTCGCTTGTCATGTTATTTTATGTTTTATGATTCGCACAAGTGTGAGAGATATTGATGACTATAAACCCATAAAGCGTTTTGTTAGTTCGTTGATGATTGTTAGTTACTGTTCTATTTTGCCCATATTTTTTTGCCACTTATCAGTACTAATTGTAGCTACCATAACCTCCATAGTTTTTTTTTTCCCCATGTGTCCCTCGTTTATGTTATGTCCACCAGTCCCTACCCCTTCATGATCGATTTTTGTGTGTGAAACGTTAATGGTGTTATTTCATCCATTATTCCCATCTATTGTTTATTGTAGTCCTTCTGACATGATTTATGGTAGGATACATGAATCCCAATAATTTTGTTTTAGAGTTAGTAAATTTTTTTTCTAGGGAATAAAGTGTCTCCCTACGGGATACACTTTAGTGGCCCCGGGCGTATGTGACAGTATGGACTGTTACGTCGGATTAACACTAAGGTGCTGCCACTTAATTATAGTTAGGGTAAGAATACTTAGCAAGATTTAACACTAAGTATTTGAGCGTGTCTAGTTAGTGTAATAACACTAGTCACAAATCCTATGAGTGATTTAATTAAAGTGTTCAGGAATGACGTCATCGAACTTAGAGTAGAATTGCCCAGTAGTTAAGACGGAAGTGATGGTTTGAGAGAAGGGGGTTAAGTGAGTTGGTTTTAGGCACGAGACGTGCGAGGCAGTGATTTTGGGGTTTTGACCATCTTGTAAGTTCGATGGCTGTGTGTTATTTCTTGGGATGACTGGTTTGTATACCACAGAAGCACATGTATTTATGAACTATTATGAAGTTCTCAGAGGTTACAGACACTTAATAAAGGTGTTCATTCATATTTAATCCAGCTTGAACTTATTTCCTGAACGTCAGTAGGAAGTGTCGTTTGTTTACATCAGGTAATAGAGAAAAGAATGTTACCATATTTTCGACGATCATGCAGCCTAAAACATAAACACAGTTACGAGTCTCCAAAAGAATCACCTGGGTTATGTTCCTATTCTGTAATCACCATCTCTGGCAGTCGCCAGTAAAACAACAGATGAGCATTGATAAAAGATTCCACCCCATTCTCACCCTGTCACACTAGACTTGATTTGTCACCGTGACCAAGCCCGGTCACATCTAACTTGATTTGGTGCCGTTCCCGTCCACTCCCCCGGCCACATAACCTCACAAGCCAGGAACTCATTTACAGCTGGGTAGACTGGAGCGGGACGCCATCGTGTTTCAAACCCGGTACCTTTGCCACGAGTGGCCAGCGCTCTAACTAATCTGGTGTATTTCTCTTATAATGTTGGTAGCCTGTGTCATAGGAGGTCAAGGATGCCGTTGCATGCCCATTGAGGCATATTGGGAATATGGTGTTAGGCCCATATTTTCTTGAAGATCGGCACACTAGGGGTGATGTGGTCAGCATCACGCCGGCCGCCTTAACCTTCCCAGAGTTGCTCTGGTACCCAATTGGGGCTGGGTCGACCCAGGAGCCGTTTGCGGCCTAAAAAAATCCCACCTCATCTGGGGATCGAACCATAGATCACTGAGCTAGGAAGCCAGTGCACTATCCACTATGCTACCGCGGCTCCCTGTGTCATGCCCTCACATAATCACAAATTTTTCTCTCATAAAGTTGGCGGTATGTCTTAGGCTTCTGTCACTCCTCTCACATAATCATATCCTTTTCTCTCATAAAGTTGGCGGTATGTCTCAGGCTTCTGTCACTGTTCTCACATAATCATATCCTTTTCTCTCATAAAGTTGGCGGTATGTCTCAGGCTTCTGTCACTGTTCTCACATAATCATATCCTTTTCTGTCATAAAGTTGGAGGTATGTCTCAGGCTTCTGTCACTGTTCTCACATAATCATATCCTTTTCTCTCATAAAGTTGGCGGTATGTCTCAGGCTTCTGTCACTGTTCTCACATAATCATATCCTTTTCTCTCATAAAGTTGGCGGTATGTCTCAGGCTTCTGTCACTGTTCTCACATAATCATATCCTTTTCTGTCATAAAGTTGGCGGTATGTCTCAGGCTTCTGTCACTGTTCTCACATAATCGTATCATTTTCTCTCATAAAGTTGGTGGTATGTCTCAGGCTTCTGTCACTGTTCTCACATAATCATATCATTTTCTCTCATAAAGTTGGCGGTATGTCTCAGGCTTCTGTCACTGTTCTCACATAATCATATCATTTTCTCTCATAAAGTTGGCGGTATGTCTCAGGCTTCTGTCACTGCTCTCACATAATCATATCATTTTCTCTCATAAAGTTGGCGGTATGTCTCAGGCTTCTGTCACTGCTCTCACATAATCATATCATTTTCTCTCATAAAGTTGGCGGTATGTCTCAGGCTTCTGTCACTCTCTCACATAATCACATCCTTTTCTCTCATAAAGTTGGCGGTATGTCTCAGGCTTCTGTCACTGCTCTCACATAACCACACATTTTTCTCTTATAAAGTTGGCAGCCTGTCTCAGGCTTCTGTCATTGCTCTCACATAATCATACCCTTTTCTCTCACAAAGTTGGCGGAATGTCTCAGGCTACTGTCACTGCTCTCACATAATCATACCCATTTCTCTCACAAAGTTGGCGGTATGTCTCAGGCTACTCTCGTCTCATACAGTTTACCCATGCCGTAAATCTGCTCCTTCCGTAAAGCTTACATTCTTGACTGACGTTCACTTGCCTTCATCACACATTTTTACATTCTCCATTTTTAGCCCTCCCCGCTGCACTTACGAGCGCTGAATCCCCAGGATTAAAGGTACATTTTCCACGGTCCCATTGAAAACTCGCTAGCTAGCTTACAAACTTCATTTTAATTGCGAACTGTGTGGGATAGGAGAGTTATCTTTTCTTTGAAGTGAAATTAACTTTCTGTGAAATATCCGTTGATCTGAATGTTATACCGCTGTGTTGACGGAGTGCTAGGATGCAGATCGCCCGGCAGAGATAAAAGTTGCACATAGGCTGCATTTATTCCAAATACTCCAAAACCTGAACACATTTGATTTTATCATGGAAGATCTTTAGACTACAACTCACAAAAGCCTACTCCAAACTTCAGAAATGAGGTCTCCAAGGAAGGTGGCTGAAATAACAAGAAGAAACATGGTCCGCAACCAGCTGATAAGGCAAGGCCTTAAAACTCAGCCACTACAGACTCAAGTAGAACAGTCCCAACTGTCGTGAAACGAGTGTGTAAACCCACTATTTTGTTAAATCACTATGTCGAGATACAAATTTGCTTCAACCAATCAACGAGCACCGTTCACCAGTCTCTGATGCAGAATAAAATTAAACTTAAGCCCTGTTTTTCGGATGTCGGTCGCGGTCATCTTGTCACCCAATAAGGCGGAAAAAACAGAATAAAATTAGGCTGTACGGAGCATGGTACTAAACTGCAGACAACCAATCAGCTTGCCACGCCAGGAACCAACCAAAAGCTTTCCTTAAGCAGTAGAAGTTACCTCACCTGCCTATATATTCGGGCGAGATTTTATGCAAAAACACGCACACCAACACGAAGCCAGATAGACCGACTGAAGAAGAGAAGCTGTCAACCTTGATTTATTGCTTACCTGAGTGCATTGACCTGGAAGCCTGCTTCACTAGTCGAGTCAAAACCTGGCCTGTTTAAATCTTAGAGGGTAAGCATAATTACTATACTTGTAGGAAAATAGGCCTACAGCAGGTGTGTGTCATTTATACTACCTACACCTGTATATATTTAATATATTTTGGTTCACTATGAATGCATCAGGTTACTGATTGTATCTTGGGGAATTAGGTATAATGATTGTATTTCCTGATATGATTGATGAAGACGAAGACTAATAGGACTCATACTTCAATCTATTGTCTCAGATAACTCCAAACTGAAATATAACCAAAACAGTCCTTGTTAGGACTCAACCTATTGTTTCATATAACTTCAGTCTATAACTTCAATCTATTGTCTCATCTAACTCCAACCTGAAATATAACCAAACAGTCCTCGTCTCCTATAACTCCTATCATCAGAACACAACAATATTGTTTGGATATATGTTACCAACCAGTATAGCACTTGTCAGTATATGGGGAAGGACATTGGTGTATCACACCTAGGTGTACATATTATGAGATGTATTCATGTATTGAATTTATATTATTGATGTATTCATATATTGACTTTATATTATTGGATGTATTCAGGTATTGAATTTCTATTATTGGATGTATTCATGTATTAATTTGTCAGAAAGAATGTTTTGCAAGTAGACACCTGTCTTGTCTCGCTATTGCTAACTCATACTGAGCCATGTTGTCATTCATCCTACATGCAGACACCTGAGACACACGCTCATTTCACCCACACTAGAAATAGGTGGGCTTGATGACAGAAATTAGCCCCTATTTTTACTTGTTACAGGTTTTATTCGTGTCATCCAACCTGAGGTCGTATGTTCGAGTCAATCCAGCTGCCTGGAACTTCGCAGGAGCATAGAGATTGCACAGAAGCTACATCTTTAGTCCCCCTCAGTCTTGGGTGGGCTAAAGTAACGATCCTCAGCAGGTGTTGTGTGAACCAAACTAAGGAGAACAGAACGTTTTGAGAGATGAGTACACATTAGTACCATTTCTGTCAGCATTGTGAGCAAAGTAACTGTGAGTGACGAGAAAGCGAGTTAGCATAGCAAGAGAAAAAAAAATAACAGCATAGCTGATAAATTTTATATACTTAATTAACAGCACAGCTGATACATTTACTATAAGTGATTAACAACCCAGCTGATATAAATTTGTTTCCTATAATTGGAAGACTTGTAATATATATAAATATATGTGAATCATTTGTAAACTTACAAATCCATTACATTCCATTGTTTCAACATCCACCCTTCAGCACAAGAGTAGATAGTGTATATACTAAATAAATAATACGGAAATTGTATTTGAAGACTTGTCAATTTTATCATTGTTAAGTAAAATCTGTTTCCTTGTCTTAATATCACAGTTAGTTACACAGCGGAGGTGGCAATTTATGTCGGTCTCCTCTCTACTATTTTTTCGAGATCAGATCATTCACAGCCATAACTAATTTGTGATACCAGTAGTTCTCTCAGACACTGGGACTTCACCATTTTCTGCAGAAATTCTATTTCTGTAATTGTCAGTACTATACTGCACATAGAGCCAAATAAAAACCTCACGCCACACCAACTACGACGGATTGGCCATGTCTGCAGAATGGGAGAAGATCGTCTACCACAGGTATGGGAAACTAAAAGCCAGGGATCTGGACCTCCAGGACGATTCAGAGTCAGCTGGGAGGACAACATTAGGCAAGCTCTGAAGGACCGAGCCCTAGACTGGAACCAGGCCAGAAGGAAGACAGCGGATAGGATAGTATGGCGCTCCCTCCTCCAAACCTCTACATCTCACGGTAGAAGAGGGATGACGAGAGCTCAGTGTTTCTAGAGCAGACTCCCATAACTCCTGGGTTGCCTTAAGCTAGCGTTCGGCGACCTGTAAGGAGTTCAAGGAGGCTCAATGATCCTTAGGGAGCTTAAAGAAGATGAAGAAATGAAGACGTATTTGAATCAATTTATGTAAGAATGGTGGAACAGGTCTATCACTTTGGACATCACTGGCATATACGAGTGTAATACATTATGTAAGAATGGTGGTACAAGTCTATCACTTTGGACATCACTGGCATATACGAGTAGTATAATTTGACATTCAGCATCACTTGTCTCTCCCATCTCCTCCCTCCGTTTGACTTTATACCGTATAATTTACCATTCCAATTTGACATTTATTGTTAAAATACATAACAATTAAAAGTTACTGCAGAAGTTTGATATTTGTTTCTTACTCAGGTTACAAATTTACAGAAAAATAGATAATTGTTATGGTGCAGCGGGCACACATGAGACAATCATACAAACATCACGTGAGAGCAACAAGTAAATTGATAGTATCAGCGATGTTACGAAAATAATGATTGAAAACTCTAAACAGATTTTTAGATACTTTTTAGAGAGATTATTATTATTATTTTTTTTTTTAGAAACTACGAAATCTTCTAGTTTTAGGAAACATCAGATATAGTAGTTTGAATAAGGAACATAAAATAGGATGTACTAATATTCTAGTATTCGAACAGTAATAGTAGCAGTAGTAAGAGTAGTTGTAGTAGTAGTTGTAGTAGTAGTTGTAGTAGTTGTGGTAAGAGTAGTGTTAAGTCTTTTTTAAGTGAGCGAAACTTAACAGTTCTCAATGCCAAAGTCTAACTTGGTTGTATGCGCTATTTGTACGCATCTGTGTAAGTAATATAAGTTTGATTAATTACGTGCCAATTTTTGCACTAAAGAGCACAACTTGGTGCGATCGATTTGATTGTTGCCAAAGAGCGCTTACACGTCAGAGAGATGTAAAAAGCCGGTTGAAGCAGGCAGATGTCTTCCAACAGAATTCGTTGAAAGTCTTTGCCCAATGTCGTGGGAAGATTTTATAATTTTTATTGGAGATCCTATCTTCTAGTGATGAGGATTAGCCTTAGCCTAGTCTGGCTCGTTTCGTTGTATCTTGATATGATACCAGTATAGATCCTACGTACGATCTTGTCAGGACTTCGGAACGTCTCTGCATGACCTGCCGCTAGTGTGTAACAGATCCTCTACGGGGATAGTTTTGAATCACTACACTGTGAAATCTCCAGTGCAGATATCCGTCATTACTAATTACGTGTGGAATGAAATATGAGATGTGCAAGAAAAATATATAATACTCCCACCGTCCATCGGACTTCGGCAGTCATTGGAGGTCAATCAAGTTGACCAGTTATGATTATACATGATGTACGTTATTCAACATGATTGTGATAATCGTCTTCTATTCGTCAACAAAATAAATGTACCGTTCTTGATGTCAGCCATGATTCCTGTATACCTTATGTTCCAGTTGGTCAACCTTAAGACCACCTCATTAGCACGATGTTCGTTGTTTAACATTTGGTCTATTTTCACGACCCACAAGTTGTCGGCCACCTGTAAGCCCGACCAAAGCTGATCATATTTAAATCAGCAATCATATTAACATTGTCTAACCGTGCCACCCCTACTCACGCAAAAATAAGTCAATAACAAGTAGTAACAGTAGTAGTAGTAGTAGTTGTAGTAAGAGTAGTAACAGTAGTAGTATTAGTAGTAACAGTAGTAGTAGTAGTAGTTATAGTAACAATAGTAGTAGTAGTTGTAGTAGTAGTTGTTGTAGTAGTTGTAGTAGTAGTTGTAGTAATTGTAGTAGTAACAGTAGTAGTAGTAGTTGTAGTAACAGTAGAATTAGTAGTTGTAGTAGTAGTTGTAGTCACAATAGTAGTAGTAGTTGAAGTAACAGTAATAGTAGTAGTTGTAGTAACAGTAGTAGTAGTAGTTGTAGTAACAGTAGTAGTAGTAGTTGTAGTAACAGTAGTAGTAGTTGTAGTAACAGTAGTAGTAGTTGTAGTAATAGTAGTAGTAGTTGTAGTAACAGTAGAAGTAGTAGTTGTAGTAGTAGTTGCAGTAACAATAGTAGTAGTAGTTGTAATAGTAGTTGTAGTAACAGTAGTAGTTGTAGTAACAGTAGTAGTTGTTGTTGTAGTAACAGCAGAAGTAGTAGTTGTAGTAACAATAGTAGTAGTAATTGTAGTAACAGTAGTAGTAGTAGTAACAGTAGTAGTAGTTGTTGCAGTAACAGTAGTTGTAGTAACAGTAATAGTAGTAGTTGTAGTAACAGCAGTACAGTAGTAGTAGTTGTTGTAGTAACAGTAGTAGTTGTAGTAACAGTAGTAGTAGTTGAAGTAACAGTAGTAGTAGTAGTTGTAGTAACAGTAGTAGTAGTTGTAGCAACTGTAGTAGTAGTAGTAGTAGTAGTAGTAGTAACAGTAGTAGTAGTAGTTGTAGTAACAGTAGTAGTAGTAATAGTAGTTGTAGTTGTTGTAACAGTAGTAGTAGTTGTTGTAGTAACAGTAGTAGTAGTAGTAGTAGTAGTAGTAGTAGTAGTAGTAGTAGTAGTAGTAGTAGTAGTAGTAGTAACAGTAGTAGTAGTAGTAACAGTAGTAGTAGTTGTAGTAACAGTAATAGTAGTTGTAGTAACAATAATAGTAGTAACAGTAGTAGTAGTTGTTGTTGTATTAACAGTAGTAGTAGTTGTTGTAGTAACAGTAGTTGTAGTTGTTGTAGTAACAGTAGTTGTAGTAACAGTAGTAGTAGTTGTAGTAACAGTAATAGTAGTAGTTGTTGTTGTAGTAACAGTAGTAGTAGTTGTAGTAACAGTAGTAGTTGTAGTAACAGTAGTAGTAGTTGTAGTAACAGTAGTAGTTGTTGTTGCTGTAGTAACAGTAGTAGTAGTTGTAGTAACAGTAGTAGTTGTAGTAACAGTAGTAGTAGTTGTAGTAACAGTAGTAGTAGTTGTTGTAGTAACAGTAGTAGTAGTTGTAGTAACAGTAGTAGTAGTAGTTGTAGTAACAGTAGTAGTAGTAGTTGTAGTAACAGTAGTAGTAACAGTAGTAGTAGTTGTTGTAACAGTAGTAGTAGTTGTTGTAGTAACAGTAGTAGTAGTTGTTGTAGTAACAGTAGTAGTTGTAGTAACAGTAGTAGTGGTAGTTGTCGTAACAGTAATAGTAGTTGTAGTAACAATAGTAGTAGTAACAGTAGTAGTAGTTGTTGTTGTAGTAACAGTAGTAGTAGTAGTAGTAGTTGTAGTAACAGTAGTAGTAGTTGTTGTTGTAGTAACAGTAGTAGTAGTAGTTGTTGTAGTAATAGTAGTAGTAACAGTAGTAGTAGTAGTAATAGTAGTTGAAGTAACAGTAGTAGTAGTTGTTGTTGTAGTAGTTGTATTAACAGTAGTAGTAGTTGTAGTAACAGTAGTAGTTGTAGTTGTAGTAACAGTAGTAGTAGTAGTTGTAGTAACAGTAGTAGTAGTAGAAGTAGTAGTAGTCTTCCGCTGACTGGTTAAACGGGACAGAGTGAAAACTAGTGGAGAGTATTCTTGTGGTGTGTGGGACTCCACAGTGTATTTAGTTAGTAATAGTAGTGTTCAGGTGGTGGTGGCTATTACTTAGAGACCCCGCGCCCGTTATATTTCTTTAACCTTAGTTGTTTTCCGTGTAGATAGGGAAGAGAGCGTGGTAATTTGATAATTGTGTCATTCATTGAATTGTTCTTTTCTTCAGGTTGTGCGAACTCGCACGTTATTGTTGTTGTTGTTTTTTTTGGTTTTAATAAATTATAAAATGTGCACTGGATCAGTTTGTCTTTCACTATACTGTACCTGTATTCTTTAACTGTACAGTTGTGTCTGTGGCTAGTAATTAGTGTAAACTTTATCTCAGCTGAGCAAGAGGTGGTGAGACAGTTGCTATAAAACAAATCACAAGTGGCGAGGGAGAGTCAATCTAGGTTCTCACCCTTGAAGCTATAAGTCTTATCCTCCACAGTCACTTTAATTCTCATCTTAATCTATCTTCTCAGACTTTCCTCAAAACTGGTGCCTCGTCTCTTTACTCAGATAGACTCTTAAGCCATTTCGTGACAACGTACACATACACATAATGTATATCGCTAATGTCACAAATACTATACCGTACGAGACAGAGGGGGGCGGATAAAGCTTGTTATTTAACAGTAGAAAGATTAATAGCACTGGTTCACGCGTTACTCAGACTAACCCAGACAGCAAACAATAAAATAAGTACCTGCCTGTAAGTATATTTTACTAGTTTATCGAGTGTTCTGTGCTGGAAACGGAGAAAAAATAATACTTTGTGAGAAAGAAAAGAGATAATGTGCCTGTGAACGACTTAGGTCAGGTAAAAATCTATGCTTTGTTCTGCACGAGACAAAGACAGTATTGATAAATATGCCCTGTGTTGATCCCGGGGGTTTCTGAAGAGACAAAGACATTATACGACTATAGCACACTGAAGCATGTCGTAATAGGCGATTAACATGAGGTTGTGCATGGAACTGGCAACCTCATCATGTCAAACAGATTGCAACAGAAACCACTTCTGCACGAGCATGTGTATGATTGGTGCACGCGCTCTGCAAGGAAGCCAGCTACTGTAGTGGATCCAAGCTCTGTAAGGAATATAATAGAACATGACGACGATGATGATGATAATAGTGACAATATAACATCACCGTCTTCTTTTATTTAGCTCCTTATGTAGTACTAATGTAAAAGCCCGTCATAAGACGGGAATTAAATTCAAAAGTACCAATACCTAACGGCAATTTTACTTATTCAAAAGTATTAAAAAACACCACTGCGCATCACCACAGTACAGGAACTACGTAGCAGAAGCGAGGTTCCCAAGTTCTATAAATATTTTTGTGCACACCGTCATTTGCGCACTTTTCTTTGTCGAGTGTTACTATTTTCGGGAGAGTACATACAAGGGGAACAACACAATCAATGTTTAACTTTCAACCAAAGTAGCATCCCTTAGCGTTAGAGACAGAAAAAGCTAGGATTTTATATATATATATATATTGATGGACCCACCAATGTAGATGGCCCCCTTGAGGAAACCTACGCCAATGCTCAAACTTTCCTTGCAGTGGTTTCTGTAGCAATTTGTGTTACATGATGCGGTTGCCTTTCCCATGCATGATCTCATATCAATCGCCATTTATGACCTGCCTGACGAAGCAGTAGCCCTATTGATTATTTCTTTCATTAGAAATCCCAGGGAACTACAAGGAACAAAACAGGATTTAGACTAACTCTCTTGCTGTTGTTTGCGCTTACTTGACCATATCTCACTCCTACTTCCTGGCCTTTTTTTTGAGCAGTATATACGTTGTGACGTAGTTTACAGCTCAGCTGCGGTATCTGCGCATTTCCGCGTGATACATCCGACCTCAGCACGTAATTTTTACTGGTTTGCTTCCCTGCCACCTCACGCCTATATGTATGCTTTACTTCATGTCCATAAATTAGTACAGTGAGATGACTGCCTCAGTGCACGTTGTTTGAGCTTAGACTAACTCTAATGCGTCAGCTGGGACAAAAATGTGTGGGTGTGTCGCTGTCAACACTGAGGAGTGGTAATGACAGATGTCAACTAACACGGCCAAGCATTTACAAATGATTGTGTGAGTATATGAGTGACTTAATGAGCGAGTGAGCGAAGGTAGGCAGAGAGTGGGTTTTTTATGGTAATTATTGATGTCGTCTGGAAGGAAGAGATGGAGATGAGAGGAATGGTCATCAGCAGCTCCAAAACAAAAACCATGGTGATAACATGAGAGGAAAGAAGGCATCAGATTAAGCAGGGAAAACAGGTCCTGGAGCAAGTCAACCACTTTAAATACCTCGGAGCTGTCATACACTGGAAGGGAGGCATCAGAGAAGATTTGGTTACCCAGCAGCCGGGAGACGTTTTCAGGCCATAAATTGAGAATTCCTCAGCAAAAGAGAAGTTGGCTGTATACTGCTCTACCTATGTCCCAGTCTTAACGTATGGATACGGGTCATAGGCAATGACTACAACCCTCAAAAGCCAGATCCAAACCTCAGAAATGAGGTATCTAAGGAAGGGGGTTGAAGTAACAAGAATATACATGCTCCACAACCAGACGATACGTCAAGGCCTAAAAACTCAACCCCTGCAGACCCAAGTAGAACAGTCCCAACTAAGATGGTTTGGGCATGTCTGCAGAATGAGAGAAGATCATCTACCGCGACAAGTATGGGAAATCAAGAGCCAGGAATCCCGACCCCCAGGACGACCCAGCGTCCACTGGGAGGACAACATTAGACAATCTCTGAAGGACCGAGGACTAGAATGGAACCAGGCCAGGAGGAAGACAGCCGATAGGCTCTCTCTACCAAAACTCTACACCTCACGGTAGACGAGGAATGACTAAGTAAGTAAGATTATTGGTAACGCTGAGATTCTCTCGCCCAGGAGATCTGTGAAGAGACCACAGTAAGAATATGACTGCTGCATGCTCAGGTACGTCGTGCAAGGTGACTTATTTGAGGTTGTGAGTGGATTATTCCTCGTAATGGAAAAATTAAATGTCACAGAAACCAAACTGCTACAGCAGCTTGTGTCCCCTTGGTGCAGGCCTAAGACTAGGGAACTAGCTACACCGGAGGCTCCATGCTACGAAAGTTTTGAACACAAAGGAAATTGCTGATGATGAGATACTCTCCCGCTTGCACGCACGCTCATCAAACAAATAAACAAAAGAAAACTCCTCAGGCACGTGATGTCCACAAATAAACCATCAAGCACAGAAATAACCACAAATTTAAAACAGAAAACATGTGACTGTCCCAAGTAGTGTAACTCCCGGGGGTGGGGGGGGGGGGGGGGGGGGGCCTCTGATGAGACACAAATAAAAAATAACTAAAACTAACTCAGACAGTACGTAAATGTAACTAATATGAAGTTGTGCTTGTGGCTGGCAACTTCACCATATAAAACAAATTACTACATTAACCATCGGTGCGAGAGCCCAAGAATGTTTTAGTGCCGGCTTCTTGCAAGGCGACCAGCTGTAGTGGTGGCTTCATGGTCTATCAGGAGCGAAATGCAATGGGGGAAAGACGAAACTTATGAACATCTAAAATAAGAATCTTCAACTCAAATGTCAGGTCAGTCCTATTTTATTACTAAACCCAAATATCAGTTTTCTCAAATTTAAAATGTATATTACTCAAAATGATACACAACAACGGTAATTTTACAGAACAATAATATTAGGTTTACCAATGTTAAATTGTTGACTACACAAAAATCAACAATTTAAAAAAAAAAATGTCTTTAAAAATAACAATACATCACGCAAAGTGGTACAGATACACCTCCGAATTTTACGGCATTCTTGGTTCTTAAGCCTTGCCAGATTATCCGCTTTGCCGGACCAACAGAGGTCATGTAATAATATTTCCAAGGGTAAACGTCTGACCTAATTATTCAACATCCTCGTCTATAAAGCGCACAGACTACTACTTAAATTAAACACGAACTGGTGTGGATCTACTGTCCTGGTCAAGCAGGGGAACGCGTCACTGAGACATCTGCCCGACTAGCTTCGACAGCACCCATAGTAGGGACACTGGATATGGATAAGACAGAGATACTAAGGACAGTTAATGATCGCATGTTAGAGAACGACACTGTAGTCGATGAATCCACAATCCTAAGATTGCTAGAATTTAGCATCACACGTAAGACTAGCAGGGATGGACGTAAGACTAGCAGGGATGGACGTAAGACTAGCAGGGATGGACGTAAGACTAGCAGGGATGGACGTAAGATAGGATGTATCCGTCGTGTATACAGCCAGCGCGCTACAGGAACAATTAGCATTTGCTGAGGGAGGCTGAGCAGATTTGTGTTTGTCCTGAGTGCAATGATATCGATTCTGATCAACAAAAACAACAATAACAATAAATTAAACAAACATTCAATATAAACTCCATGATGCTTCTTAAAATTTTGAAGCGATCCCTCACTATAGCCACACTCATGTCCTATTTCAAGCTCGTTATGGAACAACTGGGCCTGTTTCATCAACATGTAACCCAACATATCTACTACATCACATGGGAATTATCGAAACCATTAGGTCATCACTCGATCATGCTTAGTTCTCTTACAATCTTTCAGTTTTTCCAACGCTCAATTTGCTCGTTGGAATCACTGTCTGTTTAGACCTTTCATATTTTGTCCATTTCCTTCTTTACATCGTTAACAGTTGACGAACTAATACCACTGATCAGCGGTAGGCAACTCAGGAACTGTAGGGATCTACTTAAGAAAGACTGAGCTTCTCTAATGATCTACCTTGATATTTTCATGTCTGCAGTGTGTGGCGGAAAATCAGTTTCATCTGTAAAATGAATGGTTTTTAAATGTCTCTCAGCATCACCTTTCTTGACACAAGTGATGGCTGCCTTGCACCTATACTCATGGGGGACAGCGGGCTTTCACAAGCTTTCGGGAGAAGGTTAATCCGAAATTTCCCTAGCTTAAAAATTCGTTTTCTCCCTCTTCACAAAACGATCTACCAGATTATTCCATGTGATCTACCGGTTGAACGTACTCGACTGGATGCCGACACCCTAACATAGATGTTACATAGCCTCCGTATGGAAACACTGATTTAATGTTTCAAAGATTTTTTTTTTTTTTAAATTAGAAGTTTCGCCTCGTTCAACGAAGCCTCAATGTAAAGGTAAAAATAAGTAAAGGATCCCGTTACACGCCCATTGAGGCATATTGGGGAAAATGGTGTAAGGCCCATATTTTCTTGATCATCGACACTCTAGGAGTGATGTGGTCAGCATCACGCCGGACGGCTTAACCTTCCCAGAGTTGCTCTGGTACCCAATTCATGAGGCTGGGTCGACCCCGAAGCCGTTTGCAGTATAAAAAAATCCCACCTCATATGGGAATCGAACCAGGGACCGCCGAGCTATATTATTGTTTTATTAGGGCGCATGTCCAAATACAAAGGACCCTGTGATTTGGTTATGACTATCTATTAAAATTGTTTCAACAGGTCTGCCTTACCCTGTACCGATATATACTGGTGTTTACTCTTGATACGACTACTAACACTTACATCTTTCTTATGAGCTATGACAAGGCATTACTTTAAGCACAATAAGCGAATAATAACACCGTAACACAAAAACAATAAGCTAATAATAACAATATGAAGCCAGATAAATTACCAGTACGCGCCTATAACAGCAAAAGTTATGGTTTCAATACACCGAGAAGACCAGGAGGCAGATGTACAGACAACACCACGGATGTCCTACAACAGGATATCCTACAACAACACTGGCTTAGAGCAGCCAATGTGATACAGTTGGTTCAAGAACAACAACACTGGCTTAGAGCAGCCAATGTGATACAGTTGGTTCAAGAACAACAACACTGGCTTAGAGCAGCCAATCATGATACAGTTGGTTCAAGAACAACAACACTGGCTTAGAGTAGCCAATCATGATACAGTTGGTTCAAGAACAACAACACTGGCTTAGAGCAGCCAATCGTGATACAGCTGGTTCAAGAACAACAACACTGGCTTGGAGCAGCCAATCATGATACAGTTGGTTCAGCATAAAAAAGGCGCAGCCATGTTGATGTTGTTTCCTGCAATGAGTTTAAACGATAATTCTGAAATGGGGAACCCTGAAACCTGGTTTAAAATTATCACATGCCTTAATTTTGATAGGCCTGGAAAAGTATCTTTTACTCAACTGATTGAGAGATTCCTCTAGCAAAGACAAACATCGTATCTTTGTTTTAATAAATAAATATTACACACATAAAGGTATGTTTCAGGCACTCGTGAGAAATAAAGAAGTAAGAAAACTAGACACACACAAGAAAACAAGCAACAGAAGTGAGAGGCTTACTGGAGAATCGAAACCAGGACCTTCCGAACAGCACCACCGCTTAACTACGGAAGCGAATCACACTATCCTTTCTACCAACTAGGCACCATTAATCGTTATTTGTTTATCTTACTTTTAGATGTTCAACTTCTCAGTGCTCTTATTCTGCTGTGGAAACGCATTCTGTTAAGAGTTTGACACCAAAATCAACCTGATAATTTTTTTTTTCTGTCCACTGACATCATTGTTCTCTGAAAACTTTGCTGGTGCAAGCATAGTTTTTGATACTGCAAATGGGGATTCGAGTTGTTCTGATGAAATCGACCATTCAATCTTTCAAAGTCAGTTACAATAGGCATCGTATGAAGTATTTTTTGTAGTCTTGCATTTCCTCTCACAGATGAGCTGTGATCTGTGAATCCAACTTTGCTTAGGCTAGCTCAGCGGAAGTGAAATAAACCTTTATCTCCTTCCATTTCATAATAATATTACAAGCAATCTGTCCTCGCACGAGCCATCTAGTTGATTAGAATTTTATTTTCAAATGGGGGCGGGGGAAGGGCGATTTGAGAAGGCTGGGATTACGTAGAAGTCGGTGCTTTTCCCTTTAACAATCCTGTGTATGATTTTCGTCCTCTTAACTTACTCTGACAAGCCCAGTGATGTATTTATGTCAAATAAATTCCAGTATTTGATGGTACTATGTACACTTCATGTTGAATACACAATGCACGTGAATGGCAGATAAATATGAGCTACACCCAGTGGGGAGAGATATCTTTCAAACAAGACCACACGGAGTTTTACAACCAATTATGGCTGATGCGCCATCTACAAATCTTGTAATTTTGTTTCTACATTAAACTGGGTAAGTTTTTTTTTTCTCCTAGCCTCTTTCCTCGGAATTAAACCAAGAAATCCAGTTAAACTGTATCTGTCCTATCATTTGAAAAATGAACCAGGACACAAACATGTCTTATGTGTATTGAAATGTCCGTAGCACGGCTGTTTGTGCCCTATACGTAGATTCATCTATAATGATAACATTGTTCTTTACCTTATTGTCATTAGTGTGAACACAGACAAGCAATTTTGTCTTAAAAGAAAAAAAAGCCAGAAAGAAAAGGCAGAAAGAAAATCGAATTTTCTGACACCAAACGATCTCAGAAAAAGCCGAATTTCTATAATCTGGCGCCAAAAAAAGCCACACTGCCAACCCTGCTGTGGAAAGTAAAAAGTAAGTAACAACAACGCGCATTCAGTGAATCACCACAAAAAACTGCATTGTAAACATGTTAAGTGAGCCAGCACTACACAAACACCGTTTTCCGGCAACCCTTTAAACTAATCTACCAATCTAGCTGTCGCGGTAATTTCAAGTGCCCTCCGTAACTGTGTACGTGTTAAAAGTGGCGCAGGATCATCCATTCCTAGAAAATCCGTGGTGTACCCACAATGCACTTCTCTTTATAACATCATCTGGTGCACGCTCTATATCAGCGGTAGGCAATTCAGGAGGTGTGTGGATCTACTTCAGAAACAATGAACTCTTTAAAGACCTACCATGATAAAATCATGTTTACAGAGTTAGGTGGATAATCAGTTTCAACTGTAAAATGAAAGTTTGTAAGTATATCTCAGCATTATGTCTCGACAACAAGTGATGGCTGTCTTGTACCTTTAATCATATGGGCACCGGGCTTTGACATACTTTCAGGAGCGGGTCAGTTAGAAATTTTCCTATCTTAAACATTCTTTCTTGGTTTTTACTCCGTCACCTAAAGATCTACCAACTCATTCAATGTGATCTATCGGTAAAGCCCGATCCACTGGTTGCCGATCCGTGCTCTATATTCTTGCCAGGACATGCATTCTCGTCGTAAACACAGAACGCGAGTCATATGGTTAATCTCCTGATAAATAAAAGACCTGATGTCCTACCGTTTTTCTGTGTAACTAGACGTCTGCTATGCCTTGTGTGGCTCCCGGAGGGTGAACAAATAAAGAATAAGCCTACTGTTCCTTCATGCATGTCGTAAGAGTGAATAACATGTTAATTATTCATCAGACATAAAGGTCTTCTATATTTGAACATGCGCCCTAATATAACCGACTAGGTTGAAAGGGATGCGCCTTGCCAAAACGAGGCAAAATTTTATTGAAAAAAAAAAACAAACTACATGTGACTGTGCATGAGGCTGGCAACATCATTATGCAAAATACAAGGTTACAGAAACCACTGCTACAAGACAACACCGGATCCTTTGATGGAGGCAAGTCAACCAGCTGTAGTAGTGAATGGATGCTGCATAATGAGCGAAAAAAGGGGGAGCAGAAATCGTCTTTACTCTTTTGATCAAATACCAACTTTTCTCACCTTACTTTTCTTCTATTCTCCGTTATTGCAACATCAATTTGTCTCCCCTACTGTTCTTCTATACCAGGGGTTCTTAACCCTTTTGTGCCACGGACTCCTTTGATTGTTCAGTAAAGGCTACGGACCCCTTTGATTGTCCGGGGAAGGTTAAGGGTCCCTATGATTGTCCCGTGAAGGCTACAGAACCCTTTATAGAAAAAATATATACACAGATGCATAACTAAAAAATGTTTGCACACAATTAATACATTTTATTACCAAGAAAAAATCGTTAAGCTTACATACAGTCACACTGACATATACACGAACAAAAAAAAAAAAACAATACGTAATAAGAATATATTTTTTTTAAAGCAAAAATGCATGATAATTTTTGGATAAAAAATTTTGGTAACAAATAATAATCAAGTTTTTAGGTTATGTATCCCCTACAATCCATTTATGAGCCTCGAGGTGTCCTTAGTACACAGGTTAAGAAACCCTGTTCTTTATACTTGCTTACTAACTTAGTCGTTCCTCTTCTGCCGTGAGGTGTAGAGATTTGTAAGAGAGAGCGCCATACTATTCTATAGGCTGTCTTTCTCCTGGCTTGGTTCCGTTCTAGTCCTCGGTCCTTCAAAGATTGTCTAATGTTGTCCTCCCAGCGGACTTTGGAAGGTCCTGGAGGTCTGGATCCCTGGCTCTTAGTTTCCCGTGCTTGCCGTGGTAGCCGATCTTCTCCCATTCTGCAGACATGGCCAAACCTTATCAGTTGGGACTGATCTACTTGGGTCTGCAGGGGTAGGGTTTTTAGGCCTTGACGTATCCTCCTTTATTCCAATATCAATTATTCTTCTATACTCTTCTTCTATACTCCTATATTCCAATATCACTTTTTCGTCCCTACTCTTCTTCTATACTCTGTTATTCCAATATCACTTTTTCTTCCCTACTCTTCTTCTATACTCTGTTATTCCAATATCAATTATTCTAACCTATTTTTCTTTTATACTCCCTTATTCCAATATCAATCTTCTCCCTTCTGCTCTTCTTCTCCTTTATTCCAACATAAATATTTATCCCTAACAATCTTATCTAGTCGTTTGTTAATATCAAAGTTTCTCCCCAAATAAATTTCGCTTTCTAAAAATCTAACTAATGATTGTCAATTCTTGAATGGTCGGGGGTCACAGCAAGAAAATCACATGATCTCTTTAGCTAAGGAAAGGTCTACCGAACCTGAATTTAATCTACAGAATCTATTCAGTGAAAGAATCGTCTCCACGACTTGATCTGGCTTGCTTCGACACGACCTTTCGTACTTCCCTTGGTTTGATTCGACACGACTTGATCTGTGCGGCGGGTGCAAACTTAGTGGTCTTTAAGCATGATGATTCTCAAAATGAGAAGTGTGGCCTCCAAGAAGCGGTCTAAAATTGTTAAGTCGGGCAATGAATGATAAAGAGGCGGTAATGAATGTCACTGCAAAAACTAGGGTCCAGGTTCGTCCCGTGTTTCCAAGAAAGCGGGAAGTTCTTGTAAACAACATCTTCTTGCTTCTTGTTGTCGTACAACACTCTGAAGAGACAAATAAAGAATATGCCTACTGCTTCATCATGCGTGTCGTACATGCCGACTAATATGAGGTTGTGCACGGCGCTGGCAACCTAATCATGTTAAGCTAACTGCCACAGAAACCACCGCTGTTAAGAGCATGTAGTGTGCGCGTCTGCCCCGGACAAAGAGCGCGTGATCGTAACGTTGGCCATTTTTTTTATCCTCTTGTCTTATATGACATACATAGAATGAGCCTGTTGCTAGCATTACAAGTCAGTCCTTGTTCTGGAATCCACAGAGTAAAAGAAGCAGAGGTAGCCTGAAAAAAAAACATGGTGAAGAAAACTGAAGACAGAAGTGAACATGATGAGAAAGACATAGAAAGAGCTTGGTCTGATGGCACGTGACAGGAGGGCTTAGTATACGTTTATTGAAGGCATATGCTTCTTGGTCAGCTAAAGAGTACCGAAGAAGAAGAAGAAGAAGAAGAAGAAGAAGAAGAAGAAGAAGAAGAAGAAGAAGAAGAAGAAGAAGAAGAAGAAAAAGAAGAAGAAGAAGAAGAAGAAGAAGAAAAAGAAGAAAACTGCGTGGCCAGTTATCATTATTCAGTAATTCATCATACTGGTTATTAAACTGAGAAAAGTCAATGAACCCATTCACCTAAAGAACAGAAAGTCGCTTCTTTAAGAATACATAGTAGGGGAAATAGTTCACAGGCAGGGAAAAATAATTCGTAGCGGGAACAAATTGTTCACAGTGGGGACAAAATAGTTCGTAGTAGGAATAACATAGTTCATAGTGGGAAAAAAATAGTTCACAGTGGGGAAAAAAAAAAAAAACTAGATCATAGCGGGGAAAAAACTTCAAAATCGGGATAAAATAGTTGACAGTGGAGAAAAAAATAGTAGATAGTGAGAAAAAAGTTCGTTCAATAAAGAAACTGAACTATACAGACCCAGTATTAAATCAATACCAAACGTTAAGTGAAATAAGAGACTGTGAAATCCAAAGGTTAAGAATGAAAGACGAGTACATTATTTCTTTCAAAACGCAGTTTTTTTTTTTTGTTCTTTTCCTTTTTTTTGGTCTGTTCCTAGTGTCACTTTGGAGCAGGCAGAAATGTGCACTTAATCGATGCCGCATATTAATCCAGGGACTGGCGTTATTAAAATAATATGTCCTATATTTCAAGTCGCTGTTTGTTTGAATCCTGGGTCACGTCTGGTTTTTCCTTTCTTACAGTGTTATAACGCGACAACGCGCGCCCTTTTCTGCGGGGAAAACTAAATCCAGCAGCCACTATACAAACACTTGTTAACTGCGGAACAGACGCGGAAGAATTAATGGTAGCTTATTATGTGGCGCGTAATGACCAAACAGCAGCGTGTATTTCCCGGGGGGGGGGGGGGGGGCGGCGGAGACAAAGCAAGAATAGGACTACTCCACCCCCTAAGGAATGACGGACCAGGCGGCTAACACGAGGCTGGCAACCTCATCATGTTAAACAAATGGCCACAGTCACCACGGCTGCAAGAGCATGTGAATGACTGGTGTAGGCTTCCTACAAGCCGACCAGCTACAGTGATACTGGTAGCTACAAGCTGAATGATGACCTCTCTCACTCCTTCTGTCCTCTCTTCCTACAAGCCGACCAGCTACAGTGACACTGGTAGCTCCAAGCTGAATGATGACCTCTCTCACTCCTTCTGTCCTCTCTTCCTACAAGCCGACCAGCTACAGTGATACTGGTAGCTATAAGCTGAATGATGACCTCTCTCACTCCTTCTGTCCTCTCTTCCTACAAGCCGACCAGCTACAGTGATACTGGTAGCTACAAGCTGAATGATGACCTCTCTCACTCCTTCTGTCCTCTCTTCCTACAAGCCGACCAGCTACAGTGGTACTGGTAGCTTCAAGCTGAATGATGACCTCTCTCACTCCTTCTGTCCTCTCTTCCTACAAGCCGACCAGCTACAGTGGTACTGGTAGCAACCAAGCTGAATGATGACCCCTCTCTCTCACACTCCTTCTGCTCTCTTTACGAAGCATGGAACCACCACTGTATTTGGTCCCCTTGCATCAAAGCACATACACTTCCAGAGGTGGTTTCTGTCGACATTTTTACACGATGATGTTGCCAGCCTCACGTACTACCAAACATTAGTTGCTTCTTACGACACTGCCTGAGTGGTAGGCATATTCTTGCTTTGTTTTCAGAGTGACTTCCCGGGGAACAAAGCAGGGCCGGCACATCAAAATCAGAGTTCGTTAGAAAAACAATCCACGCGTGGACTTAACCAATACAAATGACGTCCTTCAGCGACAATGTTGACCTTGTAATTACTTACAACAGCCCTTGGCCCATCTCTCTCTGCTGCTCCTCGCATGATCATCGTTCTCTGACACGTTCTTATTACGGTCTGTTAGGTCAACCCATAAACTCGTACATTAGCGACACGCAAGATTTATAGATCGGCGAGATTTACTTCCAAAACCTAACTTACATTACAGAAAGGTCTGAGCGGAATGAAGATTCAAATCATAATTCTTATTCTGTTTATTTATTTATATTATTATTTTTTTTTGGTTTCTTCAAGTACCAAACCTGGTGTCGTAAGTTATCATGTCTTTTCATAACTTCCTGTCTCTTCATAACTTCCTGTCTCTTCATAACTACCTGTCTCTTCACAACTTCCTGTCTCTTCATAACTTCCTGTCTCTTCATAACTTCCTGTCTCTTTATAACTTCCTGTCTATTCATAACTTCCTGTCTCTTCATAACTTCCTGTCTCTTCATAACTTCCTGTCTCTTCATAACTTCCTGACTCTTCATAACTTCCTGTCTATTCATAACTTCCTGACTCTTCATAACTTCCTGACTCTTCATAACTTCTTGTCTATTCATAACTTCCTGTCTCTTCATAACTTCCTGTCTCTTCATAACTTCCTGACTCTTCATAACTTCCTGTCTCTTCATAACTTCCTGTCTCTTCATAACTTCCTGTCTCTTCATAACTTCCTGTCTCTTCATAACTTCCTGTCTCTTCATAATTTCCTGTCTATTCATAACTTCCTGACTCTTCATAACTTCCTGACTCTTCATAACTTCCTGTCTCTTCATAACTTCCTGTCTATTCATAACTTCCTGTCTCTTCATAACTTCCTGACTCTTCATACCTTCCTGTCTACTCATAACTTCCTGTCTCTTCATAACTTCCTGACTCTTCATAACTTCCTGACTCTTCATAACTTCCTGTCTCTTCATAACTTCCTGTCTATTCATAACTTCCTGTCTCTTCATAACTTCCTGACTCTTCATAACTTCCTGTCTCTTCATAACTTCCTGTCTCTTCATAACTACCTGTCTCTCCATAACTTCCTGTCTCCTAAGACAATTTATCAGTTCTGTTGCTGATTTCTTCATAAGCCAATTTGTCCTGTATTTTTTCTCTCGTTGTCACCTTCTATCTCCTTGTCCCTCCCATCTCCATGTCCCTCCCATCTCCTTGTCCCTTCCATCTCCTTGTCCCTCCCATCTCCTTGTCCCTTCCATCTCCTTGTCCCTCCCATCTCCTTGTCCTTCCCATCTCCTTTTCCCTCCCATCTTTCCTGTTGACACATTCCAGCTTTCTTCTTCTCATAACATGCCCAAATAAAGTGGTTAGTGGCCTTGTTATGTGAGTAAACAGTTTCCTTGTTATGTGAGTAAACAGTTTCCTTGTTATGTGAGTAAACAGTTTCCTTGTTATGTGAGTAAACAGTTTCCTTGTTATGTGAGTAAACAGTTTCCTTGTTATGTGAGTAAACAGTTTCCTTGTTATGTGAGTAAACAGTTTCCTTGTTATGTGAGTAAACATTTTCTTTGCTTTGTGAGTAAACAGTTTCCTTGTTATGTGAGTAAACAGTTTCCTTGTTATGTGAGTAAACAGTTTCTTTGTTATGTGAGTAAACAGTTTCCTTGTTATATGAGTACACAGTTTCCTTGTTATGTGAGTAAACAGTTTCCTTGTTATGTGAGTAAACAGTTTCCTTGTTATGTGAGTAAACAGTTTCATTGTTATGTGAGTAAACAGTTTCCTTGTTATGTGAGTAAACAGTTTCCTTGTTACGTGAGTAAACAGTTTCCTTGTTATGTGAGTAAACAGTTTCCTTGTTATGTGAGTAAACAGTTTCATTGTTATGTGAGTAAACAGTTTCCTTGTTATCTGAGTAAACAGTTTCCTTGTTATGTGAGTAAACAGTTTCATTGTTATGTGAGTAAACAGTTTCCTTGTTATGTGAGTAAACAGTTTCCTTGTTACGTGAGTAAACAGTTTCCTTGTTATCTGAGTAAACAGTTTCCTTGTTATGTGAGTAAACAGTTTCATTGTTATGTGAGTAAACAGTTTCCTTGTTATGTGAGTAAACAGTTTCCTTGTTACGTGAGTAAACAGTTTCATTGTTATGTGAGTAAACAGTTTCCTTGTTATGTGAGTAAACAGTTTCCTTGTTATGTGAGTAAACAGTTTCCTTGTTATGTGAGTAAACAGTTTCCTTGTTATGTGAGTAAACAGTTTCCTTGTTATGTGAGTAAACAGTTTCCTTGTTATGTGAGTAAACAGTTTCCTTGTTATGTGAGTAAACATTTTCTTTGCTTTGTGAGTAAACAGTTTCCTTGTTATGTGAGTAAACAGTTTCCTTGTTATGTGAGTAAACAGTTTCTTTGTTATGTGAGTAAACAGTTTCCTTGTTATATGAGTACACAGTTTCCTTGTTATGTGAGTAAACAGTTTCCTTGTTATCTGAGTAAACAGTTTCCTTGTTATGTGAGTAAACAGTTTCATTGTTATGTGAGTAAACAGTTTCCTTGTTATGTGAGTAAACAGTTTCCTTGTTACGTGAGTAAACAGTTTCCTTGTTATGTGAGAAAACAGTTTCCTTGTTATGTGAGTAAACAGTTTCCTTGTTATGTGAGTAAACAGTTTCCTTGTTATGTGAGTAAACAGTTTCCTTGTTATCTTCTTCTTCTTCCTCGTTCGCCCTGAAAAGGACGGTGGTTGCGTTGTGTCTGTTTGCGCCTAAGCTGTGATATCTGCACCTTTCGGTCGACACATCCGACTTCTGCACGGCATTTTTTAGGGACCGGGTTTGCCTTCCCATTTCGATCCGTACTCGCTCAGCCAGATTGCACTGCTGCAGACTGTTTCCAGGACCACCACGTGGAGGTGGAGTACGGTCTTGACCAGCTCTGGTTCGCTGATCCTGATGCAAGCAGTCAAGCTATGAGTCGCTGACTGCATTCACTATTGCTGCATCTTGGGGTCCCGTTTCCTTGTTATGTGAGTAAACCGTTTCCTTGTTATGTGAGTAAACAGTTTCCTTGTTATGTGAGAAAACAGTTTCGTTGTTATATGAGTAAACAGTTTACTTGTTATGTGAGTAAACCGTTTCTTTGTTATGTGAGTAAACAGTTTCCTTGTTATGTGAGTAAACAGTTTCCTTGTTATGTGAGTAAACAGTTTCCTTGTTATGTGAGTAAACAGTTTCCTTTGCCCACTGACTTTACTTTCTGGACATCCTTATTACTACTTGTTAGCTGTTGATGATATTCTTAACGTTCTTATGTCAAACCCCATATCTTTGATCATCAAAGCTTTTCCTGCGTGTTTACTAATTGCCCATGACTCACTTCAGTTTCTTAGTATTGGCTCTATATAACACTGAAGATTATATGTTCTTACTAAATCATAACTAACATGATAACAATGAAAGAGTAGACAGAAGCTACGGATCAAAGTTAAAGAGAAAGACACGGAGATAAGCTGTTCAAAACTCCAATAATATACGCTAAGAAAGTACAGAATCACAAACAACCGGCAATAAGAAACGGCACAGATTACAAAGGGGAAAAGGATACTTTATGACAAAAGAACTATACTGGGTAATTTACCGGCAAAACAATATTACATATAATAATACTTCTAAATTGTTACAAGTATGAAGAATAAATGTGCGTGTGTGTTTAAGTGCGTGTGTGGGTGTGTAATTTCTGTGATGCCTCAAAACAAGACAAAATAATTTTTAAAACAACTATCCACGTGGTTCATACATATTTTTTTTTACCGAAGATCGATCGCATGTGTTGTTGTTGTTGTTGAAGAACTGGGATTCTGTTAATATCACAGACTGAAGCCTACCTCATTAAAAAAAGGTAGTCCCATAGGACATACTGCCGCAGGGGAGTGAGTGTCAGAGACTTCCTCATACTAGATTCCCCTGTTCTATGAGATGGTGTGACCAGTTCCCTTTCTCGTTGCCCTTTGCCTTCCCTAACTCTAGAGCATAGTCAAGTATCCATTTACAACTGGGTAGACTGGAGCGTGACGCTATCAGGCTTCGATCCGAAACCCAGTAACTTCGCCGCGAGTGAAGAGCGCTCTAACCACTTAGCCAATCGAACGCCCACCTCATACAAAGCAAGCGCGAAATAATTAGGCCTCATTACCGAAAGAGACCATGTAAGAAAATCAATATAGGACAACTGTTCATGAAACCAGTCGTGGGTGTGTTCCCGTCTGCTAACAGCAGATGGTTCCTATAAAATTAACACACTGTAGACACAAAACTTTGTTTACTGACATAATTTGGTACAGCCCAGTTATTGATCATACTGCACAAGAGATTTCGATAAGCAAACGAATAGCTTTAAACACTAATTTGAAACTGAAAGCGACAGCTATGAACAGCCTTCGGGTATCTGGCAACCATACACGTCAACAAATATTCTAACTGTATTCATTGGTTTAAAGAAAAACGTAACCGTTACGCACACATTTTACAGCAGGTCATCCAGCAGTCTCAAGGCATTTGTAATAATGTCTGTATCTTGGGACCTTGCGCTAATTAAAGCGAACACTGCCTCGAAATGGCTGTGCGTGGTATTCCCGGCAACAGGCCCTCCCAGTTCAAGTAGCGAGGCAGTTGATGCGTGTATGTTCTGATGACGCTCTCTGGCAAATCGATTAAAAAGCTTTTTATTTCCAATAGCGTATATCAATGTGCCTACCGGTGACACATGATGCTACGTTTAAAATGCTCACAGAGGTAACCATCATGTAAAAAGTATTGTCACAGAAACCACTGCTGTTAAAGTGCATGCATATGCTTGGTGAAGGCCTTCTGGAGACAATGCTGCAATACTGACTCCATGCTCCTAAAGGAGCGGAATGCAGGCGTTCTGGGAACAACAACATCGCTAACTCCACGCTCCGCCGTTGGGAGCGACAAGGAGACAGGAGGAGGCGGTGGCATTGCGCACGTTAAGAATCGCAAATTACGCGAGGAAAGATGGCACAAATCTGACTGCTTTTAACTTGTCAAATAATTTAATTTTTTTAAAGAAGGTAAATAATAATTACCTATAGCCAGACACTGACAGATTCGAAATACGCGCTTCCCTGTAATTACAATGTATTAATCTGAACACACAAAATACTGTAAGATATTACCTACAATTATCCATTCCTACTTAACTTTCACCAAACAGGTTATATTTCTCACGACCGACTTTTCCTTACGCAACAATTTTATCATACCGTTCCCACGGATTTCTTCATAATGATGTCAATTTATTTTTCTACTGTTTCAAGGACATATAGCCAACGACCGAACAAACAAGAGCAAGCCAGCGCGCGCGATAGAGAGAGAGAAAGAGATGTTTGGGTATATGGCCGCTTACACACGAGCGTTTCTTGACGCGCGTTTCTCTCGCGTGACGAATGAAAGAGTACGGATTTACAGACAGTCTCGCTCGGCTGAGCAGCCTGTAAATCCCTTACTCCTTCATTCGTCACGCGTGAGAAACGCGCGTCAAGAAACGCTCGTGTGTAAGCGGCCTAAACTGTAATGTTAGACGCAAGTCAGTAATTAAAAATTAAATAGTAAAACGATACCATAAACAGAGTTAATCAGGCACTTTAATCAAAATAATAAAAATAAGTAATAAAAAAACATCTTAACCAGGGAGGGGTAACATGGAAAGAAAGACGTTTTGAGAACTGTCCAGACATAACGACAAAAAAGTGTCTGTTATATTTGGAGATGCGCCCAAATATAATCGACTAGGTTGAACGGGGACGCGCCTCGAAAAACGTTATATTAAAAAAAAAAAAAAGTTAACAACTGTTTATTGGACTAATAATTACATAAACATCCCGTGTAAGTTCCTAGACGTTTCTTATGAGACAAATAAAGAATAGGCACACTGTCCCATCAGGCTTGTCGTAAACGGCGGCTAATATGAGACTGAGAATGGGCTGGCAACATCATTATGTCAAACATACGTCTACAAAAACCACCACTGCAAGAGCACGATAATATTTGGTGCAGGCTTCCTGTAAGGGGATCAGCTATTGTGGTGGCTCAATGCTCCATATGAAGTGAAACGGAACATGATGAGGGAACTACATAAACACTGTTAACTAATGTGGGACTAATGGACGGAACCAAACACCACGTACCGGGGGAACAAAAAATGGGAAGGAGACGCTGGCCTGTGATAGGAGACACATTGGAGAAATCAGCTGAAAGTATTACAAGGTAGTCCTTGTTCTAGAATTCAGCAGGTAAAAGAAATAGAGTGACAAAACACACGGAGAAGCAACTGGAGACAGATGAAAGCGATAAATAAGACATGGAAAGACAATGAGCGGATGGCACAGAACATGGCACAGAACATGGCACAGAACGCTGAGGAACTTTCATTTGCTAATTTTTAGAGAAATAAATAAAGTAAACAAAAAAAAAACAAAAACAAAAAACAAATAATAAAGTATGTGCAGATACAGTCAAAATCGTGACTAGTTGTAAGCAATTGCCTGAAGTTTGGGACAAACTGGTTTAGCGTACCAGAGACGAGATACAACTGACCTAGATGTACCTAAAGAAGCCAAGTCGATATGATATTTTGCCAAAAAGACAAGACCTCGGTTCACTGGCTGTAAATCTGCGGGTTTTTTTCTTTCTGGGTAGCTAAAATTAGACGTGACATCGGTATACTGTGTGCTGTTGATACAAATGTATTTTAATAAACGTTCAACGTCTAACGGTAACCGTTTGAATCATGTTTTTAAATTATTATTTTTTTAACGTACGCCCGCTATTACTCGACGCGAGAATCTCCGGTTAGTATATCTAACCTGAAACTGATTTTTACGTGAGTATCCTTTTTTTTCCTTGTACACTGACAGGTGTCCACTCGCCATTCCGGCAGATACTCGCCGTCTTCAGGGAGGATAGTGTGATTCGCTTGCATAGCTACGCGGGGTTGTCGCACGGAAGGTCCAGGGTTCGAATCCTGGGTAAGCCACTCATGCCTCTTGTTTTTCTGTTGTCTAGTGTTCTACTTCTTTATTTCCTACGAGTGCCTGATAACATACCTTTATGTTTGTCTCATATTAATTGAATTCGGATCACCCGATCGCCAGCGCAGTGTGGTAACCATTACACCAGTGTGGCTCCGTTTTTACATGAAATGTTTAAGAATATTATTTATGTCTATTTTAATTCATGGCATGAAATCAATAGAATCAAATACATAGGCACGTTAATAACACTAGATGGAAGAGTCATCTCAGAGGTGAATAGTAGAATTATCATAATTTTTCTTTGCGCCTCCTAAGGAGCATGCTGCCACCATTGCTGTCGGTCCCGCAGTAAGCCTGCACCAAGCAGGCACATCCTATTGCTGTTGTTTTTGTTTGACATGATGAGGTTGCCCAGACCCATGCACACATTCATTTTAGTTGCCTTATACGACATGCTTGAGCGTGCCGTAGTCCTATTCTTTCGTTGTCTCCTCAGAGACTCCCCGGGGAACAACACGGGGCGACAAGAAGAATAACTCAGGCACAAACGGCGTTCCATAACAAGTATTTTATACAGCAAATCGTATCAACGAAATAGATCTCTTCAGTGTTATGTACAGCCAATCCAAACCTACGGAAGTTAGTCATGGACAATTAGTAAACAAGCAGGAAGAGGCCTGGAGGCCATAAAGATGTGGTTTTACATAAACATGTTAAGAATATCATGGACATGTAACAAAATTAATGTCCGGAAAGAGGTCAGTGCACAAAGAAAGCATACTATTCACATCAGAAACATAGCAATCAATTTTCTTTGGGCATGTTATGGGAAGAATCCAGCTGGAATGTATTGTGACAACAGAAAAGACTGATGGAAAAAGAAATATAGGATGATAAGAAGAAAGACTGTGGACAGTGTGAAATCGTAGCATGGGAAGAAGTCAATTAAATAACAAGTAAATAGAAATGGAGAGAGGAAGTTGTGGAGACACATCATCACAAACGCCACCAAGTATTGTACTTGAAGAAGATTTCTGTCTGTATGAACGTTGTGATAACAATAACGACAATGGAATACACAACGGACGAGCAAACGTATTTTTGTGTGTGGAAAGAGTTGAGAATCTGGTACACATGTTCGTCTTACGCTCCTCCCTTCCTTTCTCCTTATATAACACTCATCAATGCCTTTCTCTCCATGTAGCACAGTGCCCTTCCTTTCTCTCCGCCGAACACTGTGCCCTTCCTTTCTCTCAGCCTAAATTTCTGCCCTTCCCTTCCTTTCTCTCAGCCTAAATTTCTGCCCTTCATTTCTCTCAGTCTAAATTTCTGCCCTCCTTTCTCTCTAATATTATGTCATTATTTTCCTCCATAAAACATTCTACCGTTCATTCTGCCCTTCCCTTCCCTTCCCTCCGTCTAACATTCTGCCCTTCCTTTATCTCCGTCTGACATTCACCCTTCCCCTCCCCCTGTCTAATACTCTGCCCTTCCTCCACCCTTCCCCTCCCCCCGTCTAATATTTTGCCCTTCCTATCTCTAACATTCTGCCCTTCCTTTATCTCCGTCTGACATTCACCCTTCCCCTCCCCCTGTCTAATATTCTGCCCTTCCTTCACCCTTCCCCTCCCCCCGTCTAATATTTTGCCCTTCCTATCTCTAACATTCTGCCCTTCCTTTATCTCCGTCTGACATTCACCCTTCCCCTCCCCCTGCCCAATATTCTGCCCTTACTTCACCCTTCCCCTCCCCCTGTCTAATATTCTGCCCTTCCTTCACCCTTCCTCTCCCTCTGTCTAATATTATGTCCTTCCTTCACCCTTCCCCTCCCCCGTCTAATATTCTGCCCCTTCCTATCTCTAACATTCTGCCCTTCCTTTTTCTCTAACATTACATCATTCTTTTTCTCCATATAACATTCTGCCCTTCCTTTGTCTCTGTTTAACATTCAGCCCTTCCCTCCTCTCCGTCTAACATTCTGCCCTTTCTTTATCTCATTCTAACATTCAAACTTCCTTCCCCCCTCTCCCTTCTAACATTCTGCCCTTCCTATCTCTAACATTCTGCCCGTCCTTTATCTCATTCTAACATTCACCCTTCTCTCCCCCCCGTCTAACATTCTTCCCTTCCTCTGTCTCTGTTTAACATTGTGCCCTTTCTTTGTCCATTTTTTTTACATTAATTCACCCTTCTCTTCCTCACTCTAACATTCTGTCCTTCTTGTCTCTCAATATAACATTCTGCCCTTCCTTTCTATCGTCTAACATTCTGCCCTACCTTTATCTCCGTCTAATATTCTGCCCTACGTTTATCTCCGTCTAACATTCTACCCTTTATCTCCGCATAGCATTCTGCGTTTTCTTTCTCTACCCCAACTTTCTGCCCTTCCTCTCTCTCCGTCTAACATTCTGCCCTTTCTTTCTCTCCATCTAACATTTTGCCGTTCCTTCATCTCCATCTAACAATCGACCCTTCTCATCTCTCTGTCAAATATTCAGCCCTTCCAATCTCGTATCGGTTTCACTGTATCTTTCCCAGGCGTGGGAAGTTTAGGCATTAACATGTAGTAACAGACAGGGAGATAGACAGACGGACATAATAGAAAGATTTAACATTTCTTGAACTGTGACTGATGACGGGTAATCCCGAAACGCCTCGTGTTTCTCAGTGTACTTTTCATTTGTAAAACTGGCTCCAATACCATTTTATTTAACTTCCTACGTAGTAATGGACAGAGATAAATAGACAGGCGGGCAGACAGACAATTAGATAGATTGACGGGCGGATTGACTGCAGAAACATACAGACAGGCAGATAGACAGACAGATGGAGATAGGTAAGCAGGCAGGCAGGCAGGCAGATAGATAGATAGATAGATAGATAGATAGATAGATAGATAGATAGATAGATAGATAGATAGATAGATAGATAGATAGATAGATAGATAGATAGATAGATAGATTAGGGTGGCAATGATACTCTTAAAATTTAAACAGAGATAACATGCGACCGAACTATCTAGTTGCCTGCCTGAGCCCGTTAACACGTGCCCACGCTATACGTTCGACATCACGATACACCCTGACTTCGCAAGTATCCACTGTCGTGTGTTTGCGCGCGCATATTTCAAAATCGGAATCGAGGTACACGGAATCACAAATTCACAATGTGTACACACAAAACTGGGTCGCTACTTTCTGCAGACCCACGCGGGTGATCCCATGACTGTTTAAACAAAGAAGCAGCCACAGTCTAAAAAATGCACTTGATAGGAATGTTAAAGTTAGTATGTATGCGGTGGGAGGCGACTAATATGAGATTATGCAAACTCATCGTGTAAGACAAATTGCCACATAAACGATCGCTGTAAGAGCTAGCTGCGGGCTACTTGCAAGGGGATCAGCTGCCGTGGAGGAAACATGCTCCGTAAGGAGAGCAATGGAAAACGATGCTGATCATTATGACTACTGTATATCAACAGAAATCAAGTCCAATATAAAACAGGAATCTTCAACTCAAACATCAAGTCAGTCATGTTATATGGCTCTCAAAGATCAAGTCAGTCATGTTATATGGCTCTCAAACATCAAGTCAGTCATGTTATATGGCTCTCAAACATCAAGTCAGTCATGTTATATGGCTCTCAAACATCAAGTCAGTCATGTTATATGGCTCTCAAAAATTAAGTCAATCATGTTATATAGCTCTCAAACATCAAGTCAATCATGTTATATGATTCTCAAACACGGAGACAAACAAAAATAAAAACCAAAAAGTTCCAGTTTCATGAATGGGTGCTGGCGTAGAATAGAATGGTTGAAGTGGAATGACGAGGCTACCAATGTGGGACTGATGACAGAACCAGACAAGTGTTAGTAGAACAAGAGATGACAGAACCAGACAAGCGTTAGTAGAACAAGAGATGACAGAACCAGACACGTATTAGTAGAACAAGAGATGACAGAACCAGACAAGCGTTAGTGGAGCAAGAGATGACAGAACCAGACAAGTGTTAGTAGAACAAGAGATGACAGAACCAGACAAGTGTTATTAGAACAAGAGATGACAGAACCAGACAAGCGTTAGTAGAACAAGAGATGACAGAACCAGACAAGCGTTAGTAGAACAAGAGATGACAGAACCAGACAAGTGTTAGTAGAACAAAAGATGACAGAACAAGACAAGTGTTAGTGGAACAAGAGATGACAGAACAAGACAAGCGTTAGTGGAACAAGAGATGACAGAACCAGACAAGTGTTAGTGGAACAAGAGATGACAGAACCAGACAAGCGTTAGTAGAACAAGAGATGACAGAACCAGACAAGTGTTAGTAGAACAAGAGATGACAGAACCAGGCAAGTGTTAGTGGAACAAGAGATGACAGAACCAGACAAGTGTTAGTGGAACAAGAGATGACAGAACCAGACAAGCGTTAGTAGAACAAGAGATGACAGAACCAGACAAGTGTTAGTGGAACAAGAGATGACAGAACCAGACAAGCGTTAGTAGAACAAGAGATGACAGAACCAGACAAGCGTTAGTAGAACAAGAGATGATAGAACCAGACAAGTGTTAGTAGAACAAGAGATGACAGAACCAGACAAGCGTTAGTGGAACAAGAGATGACAGAACCAGACAAGTGTTAGTAGAACAAGAGATGACAGAACCAGACAAGTGTTAGTAGAACAAAAGATGAGAAGAAGACGCTGGCGATGGATAAGACACATACTGAGGAAACCTGTTGATTGTAGTATGAAGGATTGACAATAAGATGACTGGACAATAAGATAAGTAAACAATAAGATGAATTGATAGTTAGGTGGATTGACAATAACATTACTGGACAATAAGATGAATAAACAATAAGATGAATTGATAGTAAGGTGGATTGACAATAAGATGACTGGACAATAAGATGACTGAACAATAAGATGAATTGATAGGTGGATTGACAATAAGATGACTGGACAATAAGATAAATAAACAATAAGATGAATTGATAGTAAGGTGGATTGACAATAAGATGAATAAACAATAAGATGAATTGATAGTTAGGTGGATTGACAATAAGATGACTGGACAATAAGATGAATAAACAATAAGATGAATAGACAGTAAGATGTACTGACAATAAGATGAAAGGGCAGAAAGATTGGTTTGACAATGACTGGACAGAAATATGAACGAACAATAAGACGTAAGAGATCAAGCCTCACCTCAACCACCTGTCGCCGGTGATATCCATTCTGTTATTGACTTGTTAAATTCTACTATGTCAAACTGTCTAGTATCTTCTCACTCTGTCGTACTTTATGTCTTATATTCTGTCGACCTGTGCTATTTATCACACTATATTCTGTCGACCTGTGCTGTTTATCACACTATATTCTAGCAGTCCTCTTCTCCTACCATGTGCAGAGAAAGTGTTTGGGTTTAAGGACCATCTTCATTGCACACGGACAACTGCATCAGTACTCCGATCTCATCCCTTAGATCACACAAGGAGGATCTCAGCACAGTGCAGAAACTCTGTAGCAGCGGCGAGGATCCTAATATGTATATACAGGAGTCACACATTCAACAAATATTTTGGTGGTGGGTAGGTTTGCGTATTTTTTTAAAATTTTGCCAGGGAAGCGGCCGTATGGCCTACTCATTACGATTTCTAACTGCCGAAGGATTTTTACGTACGCAACGTGCACACAGGACCTCCTGTGTTTTTTTTTTCGCCCTTATCCGAGAAGGTTAGGCACCTGATCTCCCTTCCCATGAGATAAGGGGGGGGGAGGGGGAGTATGACATAATTAGGAACCACTGATTCTGAAAAACATTTTCCTGTAGGCTACTGAAAACCGAACCCGGTACCTTTAGAATTCGAGGCGGACGCCATACCTCTTAACCACTCCGCCCCCCCCCCCCCCCCCACCCCAAAGTGATGCTTCCTTCTAATATGAGTAACTTTGATTAGCGTCATGGCTTCTGTCAGGACATCCTCATTGCTCTCTCTGTAGTTGTCCAATGTATTCTTGGGCTTGTTTGTTCATTAACCGTCCTGCTTCCATATTTCAGGATTGGCTCTACATAACAGTGAAGTGTCCAGGTGAAATGAAAAATAGTGGGTCGCGGGTTCGATACTAGCCCCCTTTCCACCGCCAAATAAAAAACATTTAGAAATGTGGTAATAAGGAGTTAATGCTAGGTTGAAATGAAGGACAGTGAGCCATCTGTTCTATACAGTTTTAAAAAAAAAATAACTCAAAAACGCAGTAAAAAGGGGTAAAGGTTAGGAATCCTAAACCGAACCCTACAAATAATCCTAACCCTAAAGACGTTGGCAACTTATTTGTATGACAACGAAGAATACGACAAAATTTTTAAAATTTCAACCGGATTAGGGTTACGGTTCGGGTTTATGGTTAGGTTTGGGATTCCTAACCCTGACCCCGTATTAGGCCTACTGCGTCTTTTTTAAATCGAACACACGGCACACGGCCAACTGCCGTTCATTTAAACCGGGTTAGAATTAGATTTATGAATCCTAAACCCTACCTAACCGTAATCCTAACCATAACCACATGAGTGACTTATTTAGATGGCACTGAAAACACATCCCACTATTCTTCAATTTAACCGAATGTTCTTTCTTACTGTTACTGACAAATATTTCTACTTAACACACATTTGTACTGTGTAGCCTACGTAATATGCAATACTACTTACCGGTGAAGGCAAATCCAAACTGGAGTGAAAAACGATAAAAACACCGTAATTCAACGTTTCCCACAAGATCACAATATTATTTCTTTAATGTATTCCTGCCAATACAATCTCTGGCTTCTCCGTGAACGTAAAACACGTAAAGATGTAAGACAACGCTGAATCTCTGGCGTGCAGGGAAGAAATAAAAACTTTTTTTTCCCACCGCTAGCGTAAACAAAAATAATTCCTCACTAAACCGGAATGCAACACAATATTACCGGCCCGCGGCTGAGGTGTTTGTATCCGCTTGTTCGCCTACTTTGAAAAATGACGTAGATTGTCTCTGCGATTTATCACATGAAGGCTTATGTCATCATTCTAGTTTATACAAATTTGAATGGATCCTACAAAGATTTCGTTCTTGAAGGAACTTATAGCACAGACATGGTCGACTGTTGACCAAACTAACTACTCGAAGCGGGTGTGCTGTCACAAATTTAACACCACTATCGTCGTGTTATCTATGGAATACCGCTTGAACATATGTTGTAAAATTAAGTTATAGATTACGATAACAGGTAAAGTCAGTGTTTCCCAAACTTGTTTCGGCTAACCGCACCCTTGACTCCCAGAGCACATTCCCAGCACCCCCTCCATTTCCCTACATTACATATAACACTATAAAGAGTGGAAGACAAGAGCCACAACTAATTAAACAGTGACAACTAATTGCTCTTATTTTTTTTTTAAATGTCTAATATATATGCCTACTTATTAATTACATTAAAAAAAAAACTTAATTACGTAATCCATCATAACACACTTTCACCAACAGTGTAAGACAGTACATTAGTAACCCACCACAACCTTTTTTTTTTTACCCTAACTGCTATGCAACATTTGAAAAGTATAATAAAACCGTGTTTACATTTAAGCGTTATATTAAGTAATATTGTTGAATTTAGCTTGACAAACCCTCAACCACCCACTTGCTACAGACACACCCCCCCCCCCCCGGTTGCTCGTCTTTCCCTTATCGCCTCCTTGGATCCGCGCAACTCCCATATGGGTCGATACCGTCCACTTTAAGAACCACGTTTAAAGCAGCGATAACACTGACTAACAAAAAAAACTTTTTTTTTCTTTCTCTAACATTTCTATGTTTTTCTGGTCAATTTTAATGCGCTGTTTTTAAATCTGCAAACCGTTTTTTCTCTATCAGGTCGGGATCTCTAGAAATACGCAATTGAAGTTTTTTAACAACGCATACAGTATTACAACATCATTCGTACAAGAAGTATAACAGTTATGTAGGCTTGAATTTCTTTGCAGTCGACTTTCGTCGGTGAATGGCATGTGGTACATCGCGATGAAGCATCCAACAATAATCGGCAAGCATGGTCACACTCCACCGTCCTTGATAACGTGACTCCATTACGGCGATATCTTGATGGAATCGTTCTCCATGTTCATCGCTGACTTCGCCAAGGTTGTCAGGGAAAAAGTCAAGATGCGAATCGAGCAACTGGATTTTGAGGGACATGTTACAGCCCATAATTCTGTATGCATCTATGCACTGCTTAACAATATGCAACATAGTCGACAGATTTGTGATTTCCCAGAAAGTTATCGACGATCGATTTGAATGCCATCCATGCGCGAAGTTCACTACCATGTAACAAGTTCTCGAATTGTTTGTCTGCAATAACTTTCCTAATCTGAGGTCCTACAAAGATACCTTCCTTTATCTTTGCATCGCTAACTTGCGGAAACTTTTCTCGAAGATAAGTGAAAGCTTTGCTCGTTTTATCTAACGCTTTTACAAAATTCTTCATGAGCTTCAACTTTATATGTAACAGTGGTAAAATGAAGCTGTCTTTGTTAACTAATGGCTCGTGTATTACATTTTTATGCCCGAGCTGCATACGATCCCGGATAGGCCACACCTTTCTTGCATAATGTTTCTGTCTGTTGCGGCTGTCCCATTCACATCAGAAGCAACACAATTTAGTATACCTAGTCTGCATGCCCGTGAGAATTGCAATGATCTTTAGGTCTCCACAAATCCGCCATTGGTAGTCATTGTACTTTATTTTTTCCAAACGTATAGCCATATTGTCATAAGTTTCTTTCATATGAACAGAGTAGGCGACTG
Source organism: Oreohelix idahoensis (assembly GCA_024509875.1). Classification (NCBI taxonomy): domain Eukaryota; kingdom Metazoa; phylum Mollusca; class Gastropoda; order Stylommatophora; family Oreohelicidae; genus Oreohelix; species Oreohelix idahoensis. The sequence continues at coordinate 101,175 of JAMPIV010018580.1, read as the reverse complement.
GAATTGATGAAAATAAATTTCTGTTATGCAATAACACGGCTTTTAAACTAGTCTTGGAAGAATCGATGAAAAATCGCCATTCGTTGACTATGTGCTCATGACCGTTTACATCTTTGCAATAGCAAATGTCATCATCCATCTCAAAGTATTGAACAAATTCTCTGTGTCTATGACGAAATTTAGATATCGGAGTATTGGGCGCTAAAAGATTCCATTCTTTGAGTCGCGAACCGAGTAATTCCGCTTGTCCTTTGGTAAGAGCGAGATCACATATTAGATCTGAAAGTTCTGAATGGTTAATTAAGTAAACACCATCATTCACCGGTATGTAATCTGAGTCAGAATTAGTTTCTAAAGCAGGTAAACTATCACTTTCTGATGGTTCATTCACGTCCAGCGGATATTGCTCTGGTGGTACTTGGATCGGACACATGATTGGATCATGAGGCACTGGTTTCGAAACCGATTCAATATTTGGATAAACCACAGACTTTCTAGTTTTAAAAGTGAAACCATGGATATTTGTCAAGCAGAAGTAACAATCAATAGTGTGATTTGTATGTTCACGCCATATTACTGGCACTCCAAAGGGCATCGACTTATGCTTCGGCGATTTTCGTAACCAACCTGCCAATGTATCGAACAAACTGCATTTGGCTTCCAAGATTTATTTGCATCATCAACTTTCGAATCGAAATAAAGTTCATATGCTTTCTTTGGTAATGGTGTAAAGTTTTTCTGGTCAACACGATCGGTAAAATATCCGCACACGTAACAGAACAGATCAGCCGAATTTCTACAACTTCTAGAAGCCATATTTCGCTCAGAATTATTTCAAAATACAGTAACTATTTGAAAAATCGCGTAACATATGTCATGCATCTTTTAGCAGTATAAAAAGTAGAATTATGTTGCTTTTTAATAATTTTTAATAAGTTATATAGTAAAAATGAAACGGAGCAAATAACGGTTTCCCAAAAATATATTTATTCACAAATATCTTAAGAACCCGATGTGATAGAGATAAACGGATTTCAGATTTGAAATCAGCGCAAGAAACTGACCTAAGAACACTTATTCTTATATAAGAAAGAAAAATGTTGTTTGTCAGTGTAATTAATATGCATTTACACCCCCCCTCCCCCGGTTTTTAAAAACTTTTTTTGGGGGGGCCCAATCTTGTCATGAAGCAATGCTGGGAGCTTAAGTTCTCACCCTTGGGCCAAGTCTGTTGTACTGACTGATGACGGACTTGTACTATTTCTAGATTGGCTATGTCCATCTAGCCTAGGGTGGCCATATTGTTCAACACAAAAAGGAGGACAAATGCCATTTTTTGGTCATAAAAAGGAGGACAAGAGAGTGTAGTGGTGTTTGATGGTATTGTATGATGGTGATATTACTAAATGTAATTGTATGAGGCCAGCTGTGAAGGCTCCTGAGATAAAATGTAGTTGAGAATTGTCAGAAGGCCTTTCTTGCTACCACTACGACCTCACACTTAATTTTTTTTTATGAATGTGGCTACGTAAAGTGTCTAGGGTTATGATATGTAGTGTGGTGTAATAGGTTATAGATATACCCACAGATATTTAACAAGACTAATAATATTAATAAATGTTAAAATACACTGAACTAACTCACGTGTGTAAAATTTTTTGATAGAATTACATTTATTTTGTTCTGGATCAATTTTTTAGGTTGACCAGAACTTAAAAGGATTTAGAGATTATGAAAGAAATGCATGGAATATTATATCATAAATGCAATAGTGTACATATATATGTACTATACTAGTTAGTTTTATTAAAATATTCTAGTAGTCATCTACTTGGGAGGATAGTTAATGTTTGTGCTGTTGGGGTGGCCTCATCACACCTGTCTATATTGACTACACAGTGTCCAGAAAATGGTGGGAATTTTTATGGGGATATTAGTAACTACCAAGCGTTGGTGAATGTCCAGCAGACCAGAGGCTCACTCATCTTGTAGTTGTAGCTCTGGTGCTGAAATCAGGTGGTCCCACCTCTCCGTGCTGGCGGGCAATAATGGTGGTCTCTGTCACAAGTACTGCACAGATACACTCGAGTAAAGTCACCAACTGAATAGACACTGCTTTGTTGACAACAGAAACTCACAGCTCTGCAATCAAAGTATGGGCCATGTGTCAAAATCTATTCTCTACCCACGTCTGGACACAACACTGACACAACAACCTGTGGTGAAGTGGGATGTTATAAATATTTATAGGGGACTTAGTGAACTGACTGACATCAGCTGTGAAGGTATCTATATCTAATAAGTGTAGTGTATTATAGATAACCTTACTTGCTACCACATATCTATATATCTCAGTCAGAAATTATTCTGGAATAGTGTGATGACTACGTTATGTGTCTAGGGTATGTGTATGGTGAAGTGTAAGTCACAACAACAGACAGATAAACAATTTAATTTATTCCACCACACTTGACAACACTGTGACACTCACATACATAAAACACTCTACAAGGATATCTTAAAGGAGTCACTGATAACTTTTCAAATAACAATATGTATTCATTGCTGTCATGAATGAATATGTGTCCTGATTCAAATACAAAGGGAACCAGGAATCACAATCAATTTTAATTACAAGTTATATGTACAGAATTTATCAATATGAATATTGTAGTGACATATATTATTAAAATTATCCTATGTGTGTCAGTGTTGTAGTAGTAATATGAGGTAATACTGGTTTTGTTTTGTTCAAGCTCTGTTGGTATTTGTCATCATGACTTCAATAGTTTGTCTTTATTGGAACTAGTATTGGAGATGTTCTCAGTTCCTGATATTAAAACAATTTAATTCCCCTCTTAATGTTATTTTTACAAGGTCATTTTAAGATGGGGTACATAATTTTGAGCTCAGCTGGCCACATCAGCTTATCTTGCGTGATGGCGGCAGGAAAAGACTCCTCTGCTCGATTCTCCCCTGGGCTCTGGAGACACCTCACTGATAGCTAAATGGACCAAGGAGTATGCTGTCCGACTCTGGATTCAGCAAAGCTCTGACCAGGTGCTGCTCAGTACCATCAAGACCACGGTCCCTGAAAACAAGAAGGATGTACCTTCTACTTCATAACTAATTTATACTCTCTTTTTACACTGAGCACAATACATCACAAACATTGAGTTCAGAGCGTTAGGCCAACTGTCAGCTTCATCTGAAATACTTTATACCAGCATTAACCTCCTTAATGGTTACTACGCCTCTGCACTTCCAGCATTATTTCTGTCTAATCAATAATCTAGGTGTCAGTGTACTGTTTGGCCATTCCATGCAGTTTTACTTTCCTCCGACACCTTCTGTTCAGGCTGGAGCATTATAGGCTTTACATCATGTTTGCTACTGAACTACACATATATACAGGCATAAATTAACAATTCACATTCAATTTTCATTAAAAGATACTGAATGTTTCAAGCTTACCACAATTCATGGAAACAAACACAGATACGTTGATTAGCAATGAATTCTGGCACAAAATACTGGCACAAATTCCCATCTGCTTATGTTCCAGGCTTTTATTTAGCAAAAATATGAGCTGGCTTCAACGCACTGTTGCTTTATCAAGCTTATTTGAACTAGTGGTCTCGAACTAACGCTCCTAAGTGATATATCAGCGAGTCTGGCCAATGGAGCCACGTTTCGACAAGTGTTTGAAAAATTTTTTACCTTCCTACGTCTCCCCTAACAACCAAGGATAGCATTTATAGTCCGACTAATCGTGTTTAGCCTTACATATCATTCCAGCCAATCAGTTCAAATGTAACTTGTGGCCCATTTCCCGTACAATGGTGGTTTAAAAAAATCTACCACTGAGCGATTCTGATTTTGGGTGTTGTCTGACAGCACCATCATTTTATTTTGGCTATAACTTGTTAATTCCTAGACTATTTGCGTAACGTTTTACATATTCTTTGTCAGCAAACCCTAAGGAACCCAAATATATAAATTTAAAACTAATATGCTGCGTTCAAAATATGCAATTCCTTCTACCTCCTGTTTCGAAGATGTGCTGTCTGGGTACTGTAATGTTTTCAAACGTAAACCCATCTATTGTTATCTTTCCTAATAAGCGTTTTTTGTGATTTTAAAACCTAACTCTGGGAAGGGTAGTGAATTTATCACTGTCCGTCCGAGAAAAAGTTAGTGCATGTAGTCTTACACGCGTGATGGCAGCATTTGTGTATCGCGCGACGCGTGTTTAGTGTTCGGCTTTCTGCCTCTCCCTTCTCGCTATCCTTTAGTCCATCTGTCTTTTGTTTTGGTAACATAGTGTAGAAAAAGACATGAATGGAATTTAAAATTTAGGTCAACTTGCATATTTCAAGGTTTTTCTTAGAAAGGCAGCACATTTTATTGTGTGTTTGGGAAACGCGTGTATGTTGCAGAAGGCCTTTAATATCAACGTGAAAGCGTTACAATTTGCCGACGAAGTAGAAAAGAAGGGGGATTTCGAGTACTGTCATTGTGACAGCACTGTTCTTTACCATTCTTCTTCCTTTATTTATTATATGTATTTATTAGGCTTTATATTTACTTAATAATTTATATATGTGGATTAGAATATTCCACGACACCTCCCCTCTTAAAACAGACATTATATGTCAGTCCTTTATTCTATATACACATAGAGAAATTTATTATTATTTCTGGGGTTTACGGTGATTCTCATCACACGGATGGCGGCTTAAAAAATCCTCTCCCAAATTGGTTTTTCCAGATATATACTCAATGCTAAAATTATATGGAGCCAAAAGTAAAGACCATCGGAGTAACCTGGAGTTCTCATGCTTAGCCTGTGCTAGAAACGATAAAGGTTTGTGATCTGTTTGCAACTTAAATGCCTTCCCATATAGATAAATATTGAATTTCTTTATTGCATATATTACTGCAAGACATTCTTTTTCGCTAGTTGAGTAGTTGATTTCAGCTTTATTCAACTTTCTGCTAGCATATGCCACTGGGCTTAATTCCCCATCCAATGCATCTGATTTCTGTAGTAGAGTTGCACCTAACCCAATATTACTTGCATCCGTCCTTACTATGAATTCTTGACTTAAGTCAGGTAATTTCAAAAGGGTTTACTTGTGAGCTTTTCCTTCAATTCTTGGTAAGTCATTTCACATTGTGGTGTCCATGTAATGCGATCTGGATGTCCTTTACGTGTCAATTCAGTTAACGGTGCACATATGGAATTAAAGTTATTGATATACTTCTGGTAGAAACCACATAATGAGACAAAGGATCTCACGTCCTTCTTGGTTTGTGGTCTCGGGGCTTTCTGTAGTTTCTCTAAATTCTTTGGGTCAGGGGTCATGTTTCCCTGATAAACTGTGTGTCCCAAAAATTCCAATTCTTTACATCCAACGCAACATTTGGTTGGTCGGGCTGTTAAATTTGCCTCCCTAAGTCGATCAAACAGCATGTTCAGAGAGTCAATGTGTTCCTCAAATGTTTCTGTTGCTATAAGGATATCATCCATAAAATTTGTTATACAGGGATTATTCAGAGGATCCAATAATTTTCTCATCATTCTAGAGAAGACACTAGGCGCATTCTTCAATCCAAATGGCAATCTATTAAACTCATAGTGTCCTTCTGAGGTACTAAAAGCTAGGTATGGTCTAACCTCAGGCTTTACTGGAATCTGATAGTATCCTTTACTCAGATCCACTTTTGAGAAATATTTAGCTTTATTTAGTCTGGCAAACAGCTGATTTGTATCCGGCAATGGATCCACCTGTCCTTCTGTAATAGCATTCAGTCTCCTGTAATCTATACAGAGTCTATGTTCTCCAGAGGGCTTCCTTAAGAGTACAACACCGGAACTATACGAAGACTCACTGTGCGAAATAATTCCTTCCTTCAACAGATAGTCTATCTCTTCCTTCAAAGCTTTCTCCTTAGCAAACGGAATCGAATATGGTTTCATACAGACAGGTGTGGGGTCTATCAGTTTCATATCATATTCCAATAGGTTTGTATGCCCTGGTCGGTCTGTTAACACCTCTGCATGATTATTTAGAACCTGTTGCACTCTCTCTTTCTGAGTTTTCGTTAAATGTGTACTGATTTTCACCTGTGCTGCTGTCTCACAGGGGTGTAATGGATATTCAAATGATGAAAGTGGTTCCTTTTTCATCTCCATGGCGATGGACAAGGTCAACAAGTGTGTCTCTTCCTGATGTTCTCTTTCCAAATATTTCTTCAGGAGATTCACATGATAGATTTTTTCTTTCCCCTTCTTATCTATCTTATAATTTGTTCTAGACACCTTCTCTAGAACTGTATATGGACCCTGCCATCCAATTTGTAACTTATTCTGACTCCCGGCAAAAGAAGCAGTACCTTCTCTCCCACAGCCAAATTTCTGTCTTTCGCCTTCCTGTTATAATAGGCAGCATGTTTCTTCCTGGCTTGTTTCAAATTTTCATTGGCAAGTTTCCAGCCAGTTTTTAAACGAGTGGTCAGCTCATTCACATATTGGTATGAAGATGTAATGTTTTCCTCTGCCTTTTCATCAGTCCACGTTCTTAACAAAGCTACATATGGACCTTTAATTGTGTGGACCTATTTGTCCATGCACCGGTATGGTCTCTTCCACTCGAAGCTTTATAGTGATGATTTTTCCTCCCAGAATTATCATTCACAAAACGACCGCTACCAATTTTTTTTTTGGGGCTTTCTCCCCACTTAAAATTCTTGATGAGAGATTTCCTCTCTACATCCTCTTCCTCCAGTTTGTTTAAGTCCGATTGAGGGATTTTCGGCTTATCCTGGGGTAAGACATCTTTTTGCACTCTCCGCATAGTGGCCATTGTAAAACAGTTAAGTGAAGCTTGTCCGTGAAAAGGGGCTTCCCATTCCATTTGGTCCACTTTATCAAATCTATTTTTCTTTTTATTATCAGGCCTAATTTTGCCCCGTGGCGTGTCCAGGTCCTGATCCATGTTCCCACTTGTGGGTGTTCCCTCATGTGCTATGCTACACCTTTCTACAAAATTCTCAATGTCCCATCTTGCTTTGGGCCAATAATAATTGTGAGCCACCTTTTGAATGATGGTACCTATCTTCTCATGGTCCCCATCTGGTTTCACATGTAGGCTCCTTATTAAGTCTGCCCTATATCTTTTAGGAAGTACCAGCTGTCCGTGACCTTTGGATCTAGCTCCAGTCTTCCTATACATCAACTTGTTTTTCATGTAAAAATCTCCCTTGCCTGGAGTTGTATGACAAGTTGACAATTTTCTGAAACAAGGCTTGAGTGTTTTATCCCCAGCCTGTGCCTTCCTCATCTCTTCTGGAGTGGTATCTAACATAATATCCTCCTCCTGTCTTGAGGTCGACCTGACCTGAAGGGTTGCCATATACACAGGTTTCCTTCTGCAACGGTCAGTGTCATGATTGTCCATCTGACAATTCTTACACCACCTTTTTCCTTGGTTGAAAGATTTTCTTTCATCATATTTCCTTTCATCGAATTGTGGGAATTTATTTTTATTTTCATACCGTGGCCTATCAAATTGGTGCTTACCTTTATTTTGATCCCTAGGATCAAATTTATTAAAGTTCTGTGGTGCCCTAAAGTTATCCACTTGTTTCTTTTTATTACCTGTTACCTCTGCTTGAGCTGCTTGATACCTTTCAGCAACATTTAGCAACTCACCCAGCCTCTCTGCACCTTGTTCCATGAGAAACTTTCTCAGGTCTGGAGCCATGGACTCTCTTAATTGCTCTATAAGGACCATTTCCTTAAGATCTTGGGTTTTCCCCAGAGAAGTCCATTTCTCCAAGTATGTCTCTATTCGTGCAGAGAACTGGTGATAGGTTTCACCTGACAGTAGTTTAGCATTCCTAAATTTTTTCCTATAAAATTCTGCATTCTTTTCATATCTTAACAAAAGAGCCTGCTTTAGCATGTCATAATTTTCCTGATCACCTCTGCTCATTTTTGCAAAAACTTCATAAGCTGCCCCACGAAGTCCCTGAGATAACTTTAAGCTCCACCTTTCTCTCTCTAACCCATACGTGGTAGCTAATAGTTCATACCTATTTAGGTAGCTCTCTATATCATCGTCTTTCTCAACAAAATGATCTAAATGAAAATTCATAGCTGAGGTTGAGGCTCCTTGGCTAGCAGTGGCATCAGAGGCAAAGGGACTGGCACCATTTTCAGGAGCATGGCCTTGAAACTCAAACTCCCTTAGTCGTAACTCATGTTCCCTTTGTAATCTCTTCTCCTCCTTTTCTGCTTCCCTTTCTGCAGCTAATCTCTTCTCTTCTCTTTCTGCAGCTAATTTCTTCTCTTCTCTTTCTGCAGCTAATTTCTTCTCTTCTCTTTCTGCAGCCTTCTTCTTTCCTTCGCTTCCTTTCTGCAGCTAATCTTTTGTCTTCTCTTTCTGCTTCCAATTTCTTAGCCTCAGCCTCAATCTGCAACCTCTTAATTTCCCTTTCAGCCTCTAACCTTCTTTCGGCTTCAAACCTTCTTTCTTCGCGTTCAATAAATTTGTCACATTCCGTAGTGACATAGGCAACCATAACTTGCCCATCTAATCCTAACTCTTTTGCAGTCTGAACAGCAGCAGATCGAAACTTGGCCAGGTCCGCCATTGTCTATCAGGTAAATTTATACAATGTCTAACCAACAATTCAATCTCTAAATATATCTAATGGACAACACAGGCACCGTGAGCTCAACCTTATTTAATTCCACCCAAGGATACCTTTTAATTCTTATATTCCCTGAAGTGAATTACCCCCAATATTTTTAATAGGGAAAGATTCAAAATCCCAAGAGCGAGACCCCAATATATGTGGTGAAGTGGGATGTTATAAATATTTATAGGGGACTTAGTGTACTGACTGAGATCAGCTGTGAAGGTATCTATATCTAATAAGAGTAGTGTATTATAGATAACCTTACTTGCTGCCACATATATATATATCTCAGTCAGAATTATTCTGGAATAGTGTGATGACTACGTTATATGTCTAGGGTATGTGTATGATGAAGTGTAAGTCATAACAACAACAGACAGATAAACAATTTAATTTATTCCACCACACTTGACAACACTGTGACACTCACATACATATAACACTCTACAAGGATATCTTAAAGGAGTCACTGATAACTTTTCAAATAACAATATGTATTCATTGCTGTCATGAATGAATATGTGTCCTGATTCAAATACAAAGGGAACCAGGAATCACAATCAATTTGAATTACAAGTTATATGTACAGAATTTATCAATATGAATATTGTAGTGACATATATTATTAAAAGTATCCTATGTGTGTCAGTTGTGTAGTAGTAATATGAGGTAATACTGGTTTTGTTTTGTTCAAGCTCTGTTGGTATTTGTCATCATGACTTCAATAGTTTGTCTTTATTTGAACTAGTATTGGAGATGTTCTCAGTTCCTGATATTAAAACAATTTAATTCCCCTCTTAATGTTATTTTTACAATGTCATTTTAAGATGGGGTACATAATGTTGAGCTCAGCTGGCCACATCAGCTTATCTTGCGTGATGGCGGCAGGAAAAGACTCCTCTGCTCGATTCTCCCCTGGGCTCTGGAGACACCTCACTGATAGCTAAATGGACCAAGGAGTATGCTGTCCGACTCTGGATTCAGCAAAGCTCTGACCAGGTGCTGCTCAATACCATCAAGACCACGGTCCCTGAAAACAAGAAGGATGTACCTTCTACTTCATAACTAATTTATACTCTCTTTTTACACTGAGCACAATACATCACAAACATTGAGTTCAGAGCGTTAGGCCAACTGTCAGCTTCATCTGAAATACTTTATACCAGTATTAACCTCCTTAATGGTTACTACGCCTCTGCACTTCCAGCATTATTTCTGTCTAATCAATAATCTAGGTGTCAGTGTACTGTTTGGCCATTCCATGCAGTTTTACTTTCCTCCGACACCTTCTGTTCAGGCTGGAGCATTATAGGCTTTACATCATGTTTGCTACTGAACTACACATATATACAGGCATAAATTAACAATTCACATTCAATTTTCATTAAAAGATACTGAATGTTTCAAGCTTACCACAATTCATGGAAACAAACACAGATACGTTGATTAGCAATGAATTCTGGCACAAATACTGGCACAAATTCCCATCTGCTTATGTTCCAGGCTTTTATTTAGCAAAATATGAGCTGGCTTCAACGCACTGTTGCTTTATCAAGCTTATTTGCACTAGTGGTCTCGAACTAACGCTCCTAAGTGAGTATATCAGCGAGTCTAGCCAATGGAGCCACGTTTCGACAAGTGTTTGAAAAAATTTTAACTTCCTACGTCTCCCCTAACAACCAAAGATAGTATTTATAGTCCGACCAATCGTGTTAGCCTTACATATCATTCCAGCCAATCAGTTCAAATGTAACTTGTGGCCCATTTCCCGTACAATGGTGGTTTAAAAAAATCTACCTCTTAGCGATTCTGATGTTTGGTGTTGTCTGACAGCACCATCATTTTATTTTTGCTATAACTTGTTAATTCCTAGACTATTTGCATAACGTTGTACATGTTCTTTGTCAGCAAACCCTAAGGAACCCAAATATATATATTTAATAGAGCTAATGGCTGCGTTCAAAATATGCAATTTCTTCTACCTCCTGTTTCGAAGATGTGCTGTCTGGGTACTGTAATGTTTTCAAACGTAAACCCATCTATTGTTATCTTTCCTAATAAGCGTTTTTTGTGATTTTAAAACCTAACTCTGGGAAGGGTAGTGAATTTATCACTGTCCGTCTGAAAAAAAGTTAGTGCATGTAGTCTTACACGCGTGATGGCAGCATTTGTGTATCGCGCGACGCGTGTTTAGTGTTCGGCTTTCTGCCTCTCCCTTCTCGCTATCCTTTAGTCCATCTGTCTTTTGTTTTTTGGTAACATAGTGTAGAAAAAGACATGAATGGAATTTAAAATTTAGGTCAACTTGCATATTTCAAGGTTTTTCTTAGAAAGGCAGCACATTTTATTGTGTGTTTGGGAAACGCGTGTATGTTGCAGAAGGCCTTTAATATCAACGTGAAAGCGTTACAATTTGCCGACGAAGTAGAAAAGAAGGGGGATTTCGAGTACTGTCATTGTGACAGCACTGTTCTTTACCATTCTCTTTTCTTTATTAGATTTATTTGTTAGGCTTTATATTTACTTGATAATTTATATATGTGGATTAGAATATTCCACGACACAACCACATCATACAGACAGGTCAGATCTCTCTGACCAAACAGCACATTTACTATGGTGGGTTTACATCAGATAGATCCTCCCAGACTATAGATTCTGAAAAATATTTATTAGTTGTCTGCCCTAAAAGAGGATAGGTAATATGTTTCATTATTCTCAACACTTGATCTGTCTTGCCTAACCCTTGCTGGAGTTTATGTACATTGTTGGTCCCTAGACCCTGACTTGGGCGGGGGGTCTAGAGCAAATCCCTACTTGTTTGTAAGGCTAGATTTCGATATGGCAGTATCAAATCACTCGAACATGAAACAATATTCAAAATATATAAGGAAATAATTTCAATCTTACCAGATTATGAATAAATAACACAGAATTGCTAGCAAAACTCAGCTGAGCTGCTGGCTATAGTATGGCGTCCCTAAACTTCTTTCACTTTCTTTCATATGGAAATCACCACACTTTAAAATCTGTGTCTATCACTGAACAACTATTGAGAAATGACCCCAAATCCGCGTCTAAGCGCCGACAATATGCTTGTCTGTGGCCAATCACTGCCTAGGTTTATTTGAATTCAAATTTCCTACCCTAAAGTCATTTCAGTCATGCTTCAGTCAAGTATGGATGTTTATCTGTTAGTCTGTCCGTCTCTACTTGTGTTTCTACAAAATGTACTTGATTTTTGAACCAACCTTTCTCTCCCCTCCAAAATTTTGTCGTTAAAAGTTATTTTTAGACACAGCCACCACCAATGTCCCTCTCTTCCATACTACGTAGATTTGAACACCTGCGTCTCAAGGTCGTGTTTTTTTTTGTGCAATTAGCGACACTTTTAGATTCAATACAGTCTGTCGATGATGTGAACAACACTGTCTTTTGTCATTATCTTCAATATTATCTATCCGTCTGTAAAATTAAGAACATATTAGTTCACTGCTCAGAATAGGCCATCCGGCCAGCTAATTTTTATATTCCTAACATTAATATTAAGAAAAAAGTACTTTTTAAATTTTGTAATATTCCAAACATCTGCGTTTAGCCGCTGAATTCAAATCAAGGGCTTGGTATCGCAAAAGCGTCCAATAAATGACTGTGGCGTAACATATCTATGGTCCCTTCTGTCGAGTTGCTTACTTTTTATGTCAACTTGGGAAACGTGACTTTTCTCCGTTTCCCCCCCAATTGCGTCTCCTTAGCCTTTCTAGTCTCACGCAATCTTTCCAGTCATATTTTTTTCCTTTTTGATCCGCCGTTCCCCTCCTGTCTAGCAAGTCAATTTTTATGGAGGATGATGACCCGCGGTCTAGGCGATCATGTACTATCGCAGCCTACGCATTATGTTTTTATCCTTAAATGTTATCTTTGGAGGTATTTTACCGTTGTATCTCTGTCAATTTCACTACACATCTCCCCACTTGAAAACATGCCTATGGCAAGTTCCAAAACCAGCGATACACATAGGTAAAATTACTCCTCACGTCTGCCACTACTCTAATTTTGATCACAGGGGTGCCGACTGAGGAAATCTGCACCGACATTCAATTTGCCTGGGATATATTGGATACTAAACTGATAAGGTTGAAGCAATAAAGACCACCTCAGCAATCTTGCGTTTTCATGCTTAGCCTGAGACAAGAACACGAGAGGCTGATGGTCCGTCTCCACCACAAAAGTCCTACCATACAGATAGATTTGAAACTTCTTTATTGCCCAGATTAATGCTAAACATTCTTTTTCGCTTGTGGAGTATCCTTGTTCCGCCTTATTCAATTTGCGGCTTGCATAAGCGACTGGTTTCAGTTCCCCATCAGGTGAAGATGATCTTTGCAACAAAGCCCCTCCTAGTCCTACATTACTTGCATCGGTTCTTAAGACAAAGTCCTGTGTCAAATCAGGCAGTTTGAGAATAGGCTTGCTAGTGAGTTTTTCCTTTAACTCTTGGAACGCTAGTTCACATTGTGCAGTCCAAATAATTTTATCTGGAAGTCCCTTGCGAGTCAGATCAGTCAGAGGAGCACAAATAGCGTTAAAATTTTTGATGTATTTCTGATAAAATCCGCATAACGACACGAATGATCGCACGTCCTTTTTTGTTTGCGGCCTAGGTGCTCTCTGCAGTTTTTCCAAGTTCTTAGGATCAGGGGTCATATTACCCTGATATACAGTGTGTCCCAAGAATTCTAACTCTTTGCATCCAATACAACATTTTGTTGGCCTAGCAGTTAAGTTCGCCTCCCGAAGTCTATCAAACAACATCTCCAGAGCTTCAATGTGTTCTTCAAATGTCTCTGTGGCGACGAGAATATCATCCATGAAATTCGTGATACATGGGTTATTCAGGGGATCCAACAATTTGCGCATCATCCTTGAAAACACACTCGGAGCATTTTTCAGTCCGAATGGTAGCATATTGAATTCATAATGTCCATCCGAAGTGCTAAAAGCCAAATAAGGTCTCACTTCAGGCTTCACTGGGATCTGGTAATAGCCTTTACTAAGATCCACCTTTGAAAAGTATTTTGCCTTGTTCAGTCTGGCAAATAACTGTTTTGTGTCTGGTAATGGATCCACTTGTCCTTCTGTGACAGCATTCAGTTTCCTGTAATCTATGCACAGTCTGTGTTCCCCAGACGGTTTTCTCAACAAAACGACACTAGAACTAAAAGATGATTCACTGTGCGAAATAATCCCCTCCTTCAACAAATACTCTATTTCTTCCTTCAATGCCTTCTCCTTCGCGAACGGAATAGAATAGGCTCTCATACAGATTGGGTTTGAGTCTACCAGTTTCATGTCATACTGTAGCAAATTTGTATGGCCTGGTTTATCTGTTAATACATCTGTATGTTCCTCCAGAACCTGTTGAACTCTCTCCCTCTGGTTTTTAGTCAGGTGCTTACTGACTTTTACCTGTGCTGCTGTTTCACAAGGATGTAATGGGTATTCATGTGAGGTGAGTGGTTCTTTTTGCATCTGGGTTGCAATAGCCAAGGTCAATAAGGGGGTGCTTTCCTGGAGTGGTCTGTCCAGATACTTCTTTAACAGGTTTACATGATAAACTTTTCCTTCCCCTTTTTGTCAATTTTATAGTTTGTTCTAGACACCTTCTCTAGAACCGTATATGGACCTTGCCAACCAATTTGTAATTTATTCTGGCTTCCGGGTAGTAGAAGCAGCACCTTCTCTCCGACTGCCAGTTCCCTGTCCTTTGCCTTCCTATTAAAATATGCTGCATGTTTCTTCCTGGCTTGTTTCAAATTATCATTTGCCAGTTTCCATCCAGCTTTCAAACGAGTGGTCAGTTCGTTCACGTATTGATACGATGAGGTAACAGTCTCTTCCGCCTTCTCATCTGTCCAGGTCCTTAATAAAGCTTCTAATGGACCTTTTATTGGCCTCCCAAATAGCAGAGTTGCGGGAGCCATCCCGGTTGAACTATGTGGTACCTCCCGGTACGCAAACAATGCGGCGGGCAGGAATTGATCCCACAGATCCGGTTTTTCGTGTGCCAGCTTTCTCAGGATAGAAATGAGAGTCCCGTTGAACCTCTCTACCTGGCCGTTCCCTTGTGGATGGTACGGACTACAATGAAAGTGTCTGGCTTGAAATAGCTTAAAAACTTCTTCCGTTAGTTTCCCCTTGAACTGAGAACCATTATCCGTCAAGATTTGATGCGGGAATCCTAATCGGGTAAATATTGTAAGTAGTGCCTCTGCTACATGTTTTGAATCAATTGATGGCAGGGCTACCGCCTCTCCCCACATAGAACAAGTGTCCACCAGAGTAAGGATGTAACTGTTCCTCCTCTTGGTCCGAGTGAGAGGTCCTACAATATCCACTGCAACCCTCTCAAAAGGTGTTCCCACTATGGGCATTTCCCCTAGAGTTGCAGGAGCAGTCCAGTGCTTTGGAGCTACCCTTTGACATTCTGGGCAGGATTTGACATATCTTTTTATATCCTCCGTTATCCCTGGCCAGAAGTAATGACAAGCTATACGCTGTCCTGTGGCGCTGATCCCCATGTGACCACTGAAGGGAATCGCATGCCCGAGTTCCATCACTTTATCTCTATATGAAGTGGGAAGAACCAGCTGGTTGTGACCATTTGTTCCAGTTCCGGCCTTCCTGTATAAGAGTTTGTTCTTCATGAAATATTCCCCCTTGCTCGGAGGTGTGTGGCATTTGGGCAATTTTTTAAAACAGGGCTTGAGTGTCCTATCCTCAGCCTGCGCCTTCCTCATCTCCTCTGGATGAGCATTTATAGGTTCACCTTCTTCCTCCTTCTTCTGTGACCTGGTCTGCACTGTCGCCATGATCACAGGTTTCTCGGGATTCCCCAAGAAGACGTATCTACACCCCAATATCAGAGGGTAGATTGGTTCATCTATCACTGCTGCTCTGATTTCTCCTTCCACATAGCGAGTTTTCACCGTTATCCTTGCGATGGGAAGTGTCATGAGTGGTATGTCCTTAGTCGCCCCTTGTATTTCCACTGTTTCTGTGGTATACTGACTTGGGTCCACTAGGCTAGACTTCACAACTGAATCATAATCCAAACCTGTATCATAAAGGCACCTTATGGTGACCCCATTACAAATAACATCCTCACAAACTGGGGGGTGATAAGGTTCCTGTTGTCCCTTAGGATTAACCTTTAATCTTTGCGTCCCCGACTTCATTGCAGCAATGTTTGAAGGTTTCCTTCTACAAAATTCGGTGTTATGGTTATCCTTCTTGCACCATTTACACCATCTTTTTCCTTGGTTCAACGGTTTTCTTTCATTGAACTTTTGGTCATTGAACTGTGAGTTTCTGTCGCGATAGTCATTTCTTGGCCGCTCAAAGTTTGTCCTACCTTTATTTCCCTGCTCTCTATTATCAAATTTATTAAATTGCTGTGGAGCTTTAAAATTGTCTATGTGCTTCTTTTTAGCACCACTTACCTCTGCCTGGGCTGCCTGATACCTCTCAGCAACATTTAAAATTTCCCCCAACTTCTCTGCACCTTGTTCCATGAGAAATTTTCTCATGTCTGGAGCCATGGACTCTCTCAATTGCTCAATCATGATCATTTCTTTAAGATCTTGGGTCTTCCCCAGAGCCGTCCATTTCTCCAAATAGGTTTCTAGTCTAGCAGAGAATTGGTGGTATGTCTCCCCAGACAACAGTTTGGCATTTCTAAATTTCTTACGATAAAATTCACCATTCTTCTCGTACCTTAATAACAAAGCCTGCTTTAACATGTCATAATTGTCTTGGTCTTCCCTGTTCATTTTGGCAAATACTTCATAAGAAGTACCTCTCAATCCCTGTGATAGCTTTAAACTCCACCTCTCTCTCTCTAACCCATATGTAGTAGCTAATAACTCAAAACGTCCTAGGTACCCCTCTATGTCATCGTCTTTTTCAACAAAATGGTCTAAATGAAACCCCATAGCTGAGTTTGAGGCTCCCAGACTGGGCGTAGCATCTGAGGCAAAAGGGCTGGCACCATTTTCAGGAGCCGGGCCTTGTAATTCCAGCTCCCTTAGTCGTAATTCGTGCTCCCTCTGCAACCTTCTATCTTCTGCCTCCCTTTCGGCAGTCAACCTTTTTTCTTCTGCCTCCCTTTGCTGTCGTTTTTCTTCTGCCTCCCTTTGCTGTCGTTTTTCTTCTGCCTCCCTTTGCTGTCGTTTTTCTTCTGCCTCAATCTGCAGCCTCTTGTCTCAGCCTCAATTTGTAACCTCTTTCTTCAGCTAACCTTTCAGCCTCTAATTTTCTTTCAGCCTCTTTTTCTAATCTCCTTTCTTCCCGTTCAATATATTTATCACATTCAGCCGTTACGTATTGAATTAAAATTTGACCATCCATTCCCATCTCCTTCGCGGTGAGCACAGCAGCTGATCTAAATTTTGCCAGCTCCGCCATACTTTTTAGACAATATAATAATATACAAGCTAAATCTCTAACCAGTAAATACACTAAGTACTTCTTATGACTATAGTCTAACTAATTCTAACTAACCAGTTAACTAATTAATTATTACTGGCTGTGAAGATTCACCAACTTTTATCTGCAGGGACACTTTTAATGTTAAAGGGAATTTTACAATTTATTTCCCTACTTTTATTTCTCCCACCAGGAGATCCTAATATTACTGTTGGGCTAATTATCCCTGGACAAGACCCCAATATATGTAGTGGTGTTTGATGGTATTGTATGATGGTGATATTACTAAATGTAATTGTATGAGGCCAGCTGTGAAGGCTCCTGAGATAAAATGTAGTTGAGAATTGTCAGAAGGCCTTTCTTGCTACCACTACGACCTCACACTTAATTTTTTTTTAATGAATGTGGCTACGTAAAGTGTCTAGGGTTATGATATGTAGTGTGGTGTAATAGGTTATAGATATACCCACAGATATTTAACAAGACTAATAATATTAATAAATGTTAAAATACACTGAACTAACTCACGTGTGTAAAATTTTTTGATAGAGTTATATTACATTTATTTTGTTCTGGATCAATTTTTTAGGTTGACCAGAACTTAAAAGGATTTAGAGATTATGAAAGAAATGCATGGAATATTATATCATAAATGCAATAGTGTACATATATATGTACTATACTAGTTAGTTTTATTAAAATGTTCTAGTAGTCATCTACTTGGGAGGATAGTTAATGTTTGTGCTGTTGGGGTGGCCTCATCACACCTGTCTATATTGACTACACAGTGTCCAGAAAATGGTGGGAATTTTTATGGGGATATTAGTAACTACCAAGCGTTGGTGAATGTCCAGCAGACCAGAGGCTCACTCATCTTGTAGTTGTAGCTCTGGTGCTGAAATCAGGTGGTCCCACCTCTCCGTGCTGGCGGGCAATAATGGTGGTCTCTGTCACAAGTACTGCACAGATACACTCGAGTAAAGTCACCAACTGAATAGACACTGCTTTGTTGACAACAGAAACTCACAGCTCTGCAATCAAAGTATGGGCCATGTGTCAAAATCTATTCTCTACCCACGTCTGGACACAACACTGACACAACAACCACATCATACAGACAGGTCAGATCTCTCTGACCAAACAGCACATTTACCATGGTGGTTTTACATCAGATAGATCCTCCCAGACTATAGATTCTGAAAAATATTTATTAGTTGTCTGCCCTAAAAGAGGATAGGTAATATGTTTCATTATTCTCAACACTTGATCTGTCTTGCCTAACCCTTGCTGGAGTTTATGTACATTGTTGGTCCCTAGACCCTGACTAGGGCGGGGGGTCTAGAGCAAATCCCTACTTGTTTGTAAGGCTAGATTTCGATATGGCAGTATCAAATCACTCGAACATGAAACAATATTCAAAATATATAAGGAAATAATTTCAATCTTACCAGATTATGAATAAATAACACAGAATTGCTAGCAAAACTCAGCTGAGCTGCTGGCTATAGTATGGCGTCCCTAAACTTCTTTCACTTTCTTTCATATGGAAATCACCACACTTTAAAATCTGTGTCTATCACTGAACAACTATTGAGAAATGACCCCAAATCCGCGTCTAAGCGCCGACAATATGCTTGTCTGTGGCCAATCACTGCCTAGGTTTATTTGAAATTCAAATTTCCTACCCTAAAGTCATTTCAGTCATGCTTCAGTCAAGTATGGATGTTTATCTGTTAGTCTGTCCGTCTATACTTGTGTTTCTAAAAAATGTACTTGATTTTTGAACCAACCTTTCTCTCCCCTCCAAAATTTTGTCGTGAAAAGTTATTTTTAGACACAGCCACCACCAATGTCCCTCTCTTCCATACTACGTAGATTTGAACACCTGCGTCTCGAGGTCGTGTTTTTTTGTGCAATTAGCGACACTTTTAGATTCAATACAGTCTGTCGATGATGTGAACAACACTGTCTTTTGTCATTATCTTCAATATTATCTATCCGTCTGTAAAATTAAGACCATATTAGTTCACTGCTCAGAATGGGCCATCCGGCCAGCTAATTTTTATATTCCTAACATTAATATTAAGAAAAAAGTACTTTTTAAATTTTGTAATATTTCGAACATCTGCGTTTAGCCGCTGAATTCAAATCAAGGGCTTGGTATTGCAAAAGCGTCCAATAAATGACTGTGGCGTATTATATCTATGGTCCCTTCTGTCGAGTTGCTTACTTTTTATGTCAACTTGGGAAACGTGACTTTTCTCCGTTTCCCCCCCAATTGCGTCTCCTTAGCCTTTCTAGTCTCACGCAATCTTTCCAGTCATATTTTTTTCCTTTTTGATCCGCCGTTCCCCTCCTGTCTAGCAAGTCAATTATTATGGAGGATGATGACCCGCGGTCTAGGCGATCATGTACTATTCGCAGCCTACGCATTATGTTTTTATCCTTAAATGTTATCTTTGGAGGTATTTTACCGTTGTATCTCTGTCAATTTCACTACAGAGAGGACACTATTTGTAAAAAGTAGGACGAAAAGTAGGACACTTTTGTTCAATAACTACAAGACGCTGAAACATATTTTTTTTTTAAACATTCAAACAATAAGCTAATAAAATCACATTGATTTTGTGCTTACTTACATTTTTCTGATGATAAAATCTTCATCAACAACGTTGGGCTACGTTTTAAATATGCATAGAAATCAGAGAATGAAAGCTCCTTGAAATTGTACTGCATAAGTAGAGTGCCTTTAATGGATTCTACACTCAAAATGTTCCTTTCTTTTGTCCATTGACCCTGCATAAGTGAAAAAAGTCTCTCAACATTGGCGTTGTGCCCAGGAATTGCAACAATAAATTGTGCAATTCTTACAAATTCTGAAATGCAGTTCAACATTTCTCGATTGTTCAAAATATTTAGTCAATTTCTGATGAGCCAGTAGCTGACTGAATTCTTCGTGACTGATATGACTTTCCACACATTTTTTTTTAAATTGTTCAGTTGGTCGAAGCATTTTGTGTCATCAATGAGAATGCCTTTATCATTTAGATATTGCAATGAGGCTTCCACATCTTTCCACACAGGTACTTCATTGCAAGGTCATCCAGGAAAAAATTGCTAAATCTTCTAATGGCTTTGTCCATTTGTCTAAATATTCAATGGAACTGGAATAAAGGAGCTTCACATCTTTATGAAAACTGTTACACAAATGATCAAGCTCCCCTCTGCTTCATACTCTTGTCGACCACTGGAAAAGCGCTGACATTTTTTTTTTTCAATTCATCCGTGAACACACACTTTCATTTTGGCATTTTGAGCGGGTATCTGTGACATAAATATAAAATATAATGCCATTAATCAATGGTACATTCGACGTTAAAGTTAAAATTATTTGTAAAATGCAACAGACGAGGTTTTAATTTTAACAAATCCATTACTATACTAGTAACTACTCGTGTATTTTTTTTATAATAAACAAATTGCAATAAATATAAAAGCAGTACGAACTAAGGTTAATATTATTTGTAATTTGCAATAGACAACGAAGTTATAAGTGACTAAATCCAGCCCCAAGTTCTTATTTGTGCCGTTTTGTCTGTTATATTATCCCTAACAAATCCAATAAACCTAAACAGCGTTTAACCTGGGTTAAAATATGATAGTAATCTATCATAAACTATCGAACAACATGACAACTTACGGAAGTGTTGTTGACAATTTGAGCGATCCGTCGATTTTGCGGAGATAAAAATTCTTAATTCTGACAGAATTTCTGTATTCAGAAATCGGATTCCAGTAAAGATTTTTCAAAATGGTGTCTTTCACGTGAGTAATTTACACAATCACATAAAAGCCGGATATTTCAACATTAAAAAAAAAATCCGACCGGACGCTCAGTTTGGGCGCGAAAAGCCGAGCAAATCCGGCCAAATCCGAACGTCTGGCCACCCTAATCTAGCCATCAGATTGGCAGAGTGGTTAGAGTGCTGTCTCTCACGGCAAAGATGGGATTCCTCCTGATTTAATCAAATGCTGTAAGAGCACGCTATTACATCCCCTGCATAGGATGCTGTGCCAGTGCTGGGAAGAGACAACTATTCCTCAAGACATGCGAGATGCCAAGATTGTAACACTGTATAAAAATAAAGGAGACAGAAGTGATTGCAATAACTACAGAGGCATCTCTCTTCTTAGTATTGTTGGTAAGGTTTTTGCCAAAGTCATCTTAATGCGACTACACAAGTTAGCTGAGCGCATATATCCAGAGGAACAGTGTGGATTCCGAGCTGGCAGATCAACAACAGACATGATCTTCTCTCTCCGCCAGCTTCAGGAAAAATCAAGAGAGCAGAAAAGACCATTATATATCGCCTTTATAGACCTCACAAAAGCATTCGACCTGGATAGTAGGGATGGACTCTTTAAAATCCTCCTGAAAATAGGCTGCCCTTCTAAAATGCTGGAAATGATAAAGTCATTCCATGACGGCATGAAGGGAACAGTCCAATATGCTGGAAGCACGTCACAGCCCTTTGATATACGAAGTGGCGTTAAACAAGGCTGTGTTCTGGCTCCGACCCTCTTCGGAATCTTCTTTGCCTTACTCTTGAAACATGCATTCAGAGATGCAACTGAAGGAATATGCCTTCACACTAGGTCAGATGGCCGTCTGTTTAATCTTTCAAGGCTGAAGGCAAAAACAAAAATAAAAAGGGTCACTATAAGAGACTTGTTGTTCGCTGATGATGCTGCAGTCGTCACTCAAAGCCAACAGGAGCTTCAGAGCTTGATGAATCGCTTCACTAAAGCATGCAAGGACTTTGGCCTCACAATAAGTCTAAAGAAAACGAATGTGCTGAGTCAGGATGTGGGTGCTGCACCAGTTATCACTATCGATAACTATGAATTGGCAGTGGTGCACCACTTCACATACCTAGGGTCTACCATCAATGACAAACTCTCACTGGATACAGAAATCGACAGCCGCATTGGCAAAGCTGCAGCCACCTTTGCCCGCCTCACATCGCGTGTTTGGGGAAACTCTAAACTCACAATGAAGACCAAAGCTGCGTGTCACGGAGTGCTCGAAGATTTTGTCTAGATTATGTTAAAATTCCTTACTTTTCTTTTTCTTCACATTTGTCTGTGTTCTCTACGGTAATATTTGCACCTGCGATCTGTGCTTTAGCTGTTTTTCAAGTCTTCATTAAAGGTCCTGTCATACGATCCCAAATTTTCAGATAGGCACTTAAAAGCATTTCTTTAAAGATGTCTATACGATTTATTCGCTTAGTGGAAACGACAGTGGTTCCCAGAGTATCTAATTTCAGTGTGCAGTGGTCAACTGGAGACCGGCACGATAAATCTTTTACGTGTCTTAGCATGAGACGGGACATAATTAACTTTTGGCTATCGTGGGAACGTTTAAAATGTAGCGGGTAAATCGAAATTAATTCTTTCTTTAACAAACTAGTTTTTTAGACTTCACTTGGTGTTAAGCAACTGTAAGAGAAAGACGCATTTCGTAGTCTTGTAAAGTAAAACTGTACATAGGGAGACTTGAGTTAAACACACCAAGTGCCCTCTCGTTTAAACTTAACAGACTAAAATCCCGGAGCGGGTATGTATTCGCTTTTTCCAGTAAATAGGAAATTAGCTCAAATATATAGATATGAAATATATTACTATCAGGGTGAAAGTCTAATGAAATATATTACTATCATGGTGAAAATCTAAGCGTATTATATAAACGGGTTTCCTTTACCATGTATGTATCATAAATGCTTACGAAAATTCATTTATTTTCACTGCTTGTATTTTAAAGCGATGTTATGTTACAATGTTTGTATCATTCATAATTTCAATGATCATTTTACTTTTCAATGTTTGTAACATTAATGTATGAGCATATTATTATGAATGCGGAAAGGAATGACCGGTGGAAAGCACAGGAGGATTCTCTAGCGGACCCTCATGTAACTTTGTCTGACAGGGGAGGAAGCAACAGTCTTGTTATGGTGTATGTACCTGGACTGGCCAGCTAATTCATTCACAGCAGACAGGAATGTTTAAGAATGGACCGACCTATTTTAGGAACGAGACGCATGCATGGATATCAACATGCCGACGCTGGACACTGCTTAAATTGTTTCTGTTGTAATCTGCATGTTGCAGCAGAAGAGTAGTTACACATGTATTTTTGTTTTGTCTAACAGATTTACGCAGTGCAAAGTCTTGTCTCGTATTGCTGAAAAGAGGTTACCTTTGGCCAGTGGCCATATAGTCCTCGTCCACCAGTCACAATAATTCCCTTCAATTATTTCAATTATTTCAATCATTTCAATCATTTCAATTACTGCAATTATTGCAACGATTCTCAACACCAGATATTACCCTTAACAACCATCACCCGTACCATACTCCACCCATTTTAACCCTCCATCCCACCTTTGGAAGCAAATTCGTTATCTGTGGATATCGCATCAACTGTGGATACGTTACACCTTTCTTGGATTTATAAAATCGTGTTCAGATTATGTGCCCTTTGTGGATAACTTATTCGAACAGTGAAGTCGTTACCCCAATCTTGGATTTATAAAATCGGGTTCAGATTCTGTGCTCTTTGTGGATACCTTCTTCGAACAGTGAAGTTAATTTCAAGCATTGGATTACGATATATTTTTCCAAGAGAACCCCAGGATATAAGTTGTTTCCAACATTCACACCAAAGGAACAAAGGAACAAACATTCATTTACACACAAACAGTATTTCACATATTTTCCAGCAAAAGCCTATCAGGCCTGCCGAGAACTTTACTAACACAATTCATTCATAATCCGTGTTTTCACTATTTGTGTAATAATTTTTTCTTCTTTAAAATCATCAAATTGTTGTGAGTTTGTTTTCTCGTGATAATCTTTATTATTATGTGCTGTAAAATCTTTATTGATTTATTTACATTTCTAAATTGAAATAAATTGAGTTAACCTCGATAGGATTGTTCGTTCAGTTCAGACTACCAAATCCTCAATCTAACTTTACTTCTTTACCCTACTATTTGTGAGTGACACAGTGTGTGCAAAAGAGTAATATTGTCGCCAGAGAAAACAAGAAGAGCTGTGTGTGTGGTTTTCTTAGTGAAGAACTCACTGACTCAGCCTGTGCCTTCTGCCTATCTCTCTTGCGCATCACTATCACACTTCCGTGTGCACTATTGTTCCTCAACATATACAGCTGTCAAGCTTTATCTACTATTAATTATATTTTCATGCGACAATTATTGGGAATCTCGTCCTTGGATTTGAATTTCTGGATTCTTATTTCACAGTGACTACAGGGAATCTTGTCTTTAAATTGTTCTGCAGAAACTGTAAGGAATCTTGAACTATTAGTCTATACTGTGGACTATAATTTTATAACGCCCTAGACAACGACACTTCTGGTAGTATCTGAACAGAACAATTATAATTTTAAAGTAACAGAACGTTGCTGTCACTAATTTAATTCAGGGTTTTATAATTATGTTAAATAGTTAACTAAGGTAATTAAGTGGTATATTTAACAGGCAGTAGAGTGTGTATGTGTGTGAGATATTGAAGGGAATTGTTTATACTTGAGTATTACTCAAGTGATGAGACCTTAATTCAGCAGAAATAAGGAATTGTCAAAAAATCCAATTATACTAGCATCTGTAAAGGGATACATTACGTCAGTAGACTTAATAGTATTACCTCGAGCTTCTGTAAATTGATCAGTGGTTTATTATTACAATACTTCATAGAATTATTAGTAATAACTGGAAACTAGTGCAGCGTATACTGAGAGATTGAACTACCTACCCAGCGATCTAAAATGAACGCAGTAGCTGAACTGAGAGCTAGATTTATCCAATATCTGACAGATCACAAAGTGACCGATTCCATAAAAATTATAAGATGTCTAGATACATGGATAAGTGACTCTTATTTGGAAGGCGAGGAAAGAGGTTACTCGAGAAAGTTAATTGCGAAACATGTCTTAGAACAGGCAGAACTTTTCACGAGAACAGAGATAGAAATGATAGAGAGTGATGAAAAATGGACTCGCGACTGGAACGAGAAGGAAGCCAAGTGGAAAGAAGAGGCCATAAGCAGTGAAGCAGCTTATGAGAAGGAACAGCTGGAAGCTCAACTTTACCTTAAGTTGAAGACGCCGCCACTGGAAACTCAAAACTCGCCAAGAGATTTGAAACCCATGACTAGTCATGAGGCCACGGAATCCCAGAGCCCCACTCCCAGGTCAGATGAACCATTATTTCAAGAGGAAGCACCCTCTGCTCCACAGGAAGCGCAACTTAGTACTCAGAGCCCATGGTTAGGCAAAGCAGAGAGGCGGACATCGAACTCGATAAGTCATGACCCCTTTTTGAAGGTACCTACGCACATAAATGCTGGTAGTATGAGGAAAAGTACCCTCTCGTCAGGAACACGTCAGAAGAGGAATTCCCAAGACACCCCGAACATCTATAATAATCAACAACATGCCTTCGCTCAATCTCAGAAAGCACACAAAGACCGATTTAATAACCACAACAAAAGCGCTCAGGACTACAAAAACAATAGAAACATGGTAAACCTTCAAGAAAGGAAAAACCGAAGGAATGGAGACTGTAAAGAAACGTCTAAGAAGACAGATAACTTCAGTAACGGCCCCATCCCGCGATTAATGTCATCTGGGCAACAAAAGGACAGAGAGCTTAATAGTAGCCCAGAGGAACCTCTCATTGTTGACATTTACGGAGTGAACGACAAGGGAAGTTACATAGTTCTAGGAGAACTAAAACAGCCTTTAATGGTACACGCGGAACCACGCAAAGGTCTGATAAAACATGTGACTCATAGAGACACAATGGTCGTAGACCAGGTTCAAGAGGAAACTTCTTTACCTGTCACTTTATCCACTGGAATGTTGGAAAAGTGTAAACCGGCAAAAACTTGCCATATCACTGGGTTTAACCCAGCATCAAAAACCCCACCCCTTCTCTGTGAGAGAGAAGCGAATATGACACCCAGCGAACGTAGTTCACAGGCGCCAGGTGGACAACCCTTCTGTGAAAACATCAAGCAAACGGAAATTTTAGCACCCCTACCAAATAATGGACCACGGGAACATAAAAACACGGATGAAAATGAGAGAGTTCATACTTCTGCTGAGAAGCCATTCTACAACAGTTTCCCTATTCCCAAGGAGACGATTAGTTTTACAGAAGGAGATGCATATTTTCAAATTAGAGGAGATACGCCAGGGTCATTGAAAGATCCAACCAACATTTTGCTTGAGAAAATCACAACAGTGATAGGAAAAGCCCAGGCTGAGATACAAGATACGCCTGTGGTTGAGAAGAGTATTGATAATGGGAATAACCAGCGAATAGACAGAAAGTGGAAGGGAGAGAATGACACCCGCATTAAACCCCCTATGCTCACAGCTATAAAGTTGATTTTCACCCACGAAAAACTGCCTCGTTCATACCTGAACGCCAGTTACCCTCAATCTTGGTGTGATTTATCAAGGAACAAGTTATTTGAAAACTTGGTATGTTTCGGAAACTTGAGTATTGGACGTTTTAACCCGCAATGGGAAACTTTCAATCCAGAAAGAAAGACAGGGAATATTGACCGCCTAGGCAGGTCAAACGTAGAAGCAGAGTTAAGGAGATACATGAGAAGTCCCCATTTCTTAAGGAAGAGACACAAGCAAGAATTTCGTTGTTACCGTGACAAAGGATGGTTTGCACGCCCATTCAAGCGGGCCACGGAACAATGGCAGACAAAGCGCAGTGAACTCACAACAGATAGTGCACTCTCTACACTAGTTCATATGAAATTTCTTTTGTATGAAGAGGTGAATGAGTACAGCATTTTGGCCGGACGAACGGGCCCAGAAGAAATTACGAAAGTTAGCTCATTGAGAACTCAGACCAGGGATTCTCAAAATGTAGAGCCATGGCCAAGTGGAGCGTTAGCAAGCGGACAGAGGTCGAGAGAATTGAAAAGTTGGGTGACAGAAGGAATTTATAATTTAGACAAAGACCTTCTCTCGTTGAATAGTTTGCAACTATTTTAAATTGGGGAGTTTCTGTCACGGAGTGCTCGAAGATTTTGTCTAGATTATGTTAAAATTCCTTACTTTTCTTTTCCTTCACATTTGTCTGTGTTCTCTACGGAAATATTTGCACCTGCGATCTGTGCTTTAGCTGTTTTTCAAGTCTTCATTAAAGGTCCTGTCATACGATCCCAAATTTTCAGATAGGCACTTAAAAGCATTTCTTTAAAGATGTCTATACGATTTATTCGCTTAGTGGAAACGACAGTGGTTCCCAGAGTATCTAATTTCAGTGTGCAGTGGTCAACTGGAGACCGGCACGATAAATCTTTTACGTGTCTTAGCATGAGACGGGACATAATTAACTTTTGGCTATCGTGGGAACGTTTAAAATGTAGCGGGTAAATCGAAATTAATTCTTTCTTTAACAAACTAGTTTTTTAGACTTCACTTGGTGTTAAGCAACTGTAAGAGAAAGACGCATTTCGTAGTCTTGTAAAGTAAAACTGTACATAGGGAGACTTGAGTTAAACACACCAAGTGCCCTCTCGTTTAAACTTAACAGACTAAAATCCCGGAGCGGGTATGTATTCGCTTTTTCCAGTAAATAGGAAATTAGCTCAAATATATAGATATGAAATATATTACTATCAGGGTGAAAGTCTAATGAAATATATTACTATCATGGTGAAAATCTAAGCGTATTATATAAACGGGTTTCCTTTACCATGTATGTATCATAAATGCTTACGAAAATTCATTTATTTTCACTGCTTGTATTTTAAAGCGATGTTATGTTACAATGTTTGTATCATTCATAATTTCAATGATCATTTTACTTTTCAATGTTTGTAACATTAATGTATGAGCATATTATTATGAATGCGGAAAGGAATGACCGGTGGAAAGCACAGGAGGATTCTCTAGCGGACCCTCATGTAACTTTGTCTGACAGGGGAGGAAGCAACAGTCTTGTTATGGTGTATGTACCTGGACTGGCCAGCTAATTCATTCACAGCAGACAGGAATGTTTAAGAATGGACCGACCTATTTTAGGAACGAGACGCATGCATGGATATCAACATGCCGACGCTGGACACTGCTTAAATTGTTTCTGTTGTAATCTGCATGTTGCAGCAGAAGAGTAGTTACACATGTATTTTTGTTTTGTCTAACAGATTTACGCAGTGCAAAGTCTTGTCTCGTATTGCTGAAAAGAGGTTACCTTTGGCCAGTGGCCATATAGTCCTCGTCCACCAGTCACAATAATTCCCTTCAATTATTTCAATTATTTCAATCATTTCAATCATTTCAATTACTGCAATTATTGCAACGATTCTCAACACCAGATATTACCCTTAACAACCATCACCCGTACCATACTCCACCCATTTTAACCCTCCATCCCACCTTTGGAAGCAAATTCGTTATCTGTGGATATCGCATCAACTGTGGATACGTTACACCTTTCTTGGATTTATAAAATCGTGTTCAGATTATGTGCCCTTTGTGGATAACTTATTCGAACAGTGAAGTCGTTACCCCAATCTTGGATTTATAAAATCGGGTTCAGATTCTGTGCTCTTTGTGGATACCTTCTTCGAACAGTGAAATTAATTTCAAGCATTGGATTACGATATATTTTTCCAAGAGAACCCCAGGATATAAGTTGTTTCCAACATTCACACCAAAGGAACAAAGGAACAAACATTCATTTACACACAAACAGTATTTCACATATTTTCCAGCAAAAACCTATCAGGCCTGCCGGGAACTTTACTAACACAATTCATTCATAATCCGTGTTTTCACTATTTGTGTAATAATTTTTTCTTCTTTAAAATCATCAAATTGTTGTGAGTTTGTTTTCTCGTGATAATCTTTATTATTATGTGCTGTAAAATCTTTATTGATTTATTTACATTTCTAAATTGAAATAAATTGAGTTAACCTCGATAGGATTGTTCGTTCAGTTCAGACTACCAAATCCTCAATCTTACTTTACTTCTTTACCCTACTATTTGTGAGTGACACAGTGTGTGCAAAAGAGTAATATTGTCGCCAGAGAAAACAAGAAGAGCTGTGTGTGTGGTTTTCTTAGTGAAGAACTCACTGACTCAGCCTGTGCCTTCTGCCTATCTCTCTTGCGCATCACTATCACACTTCCGTGTGCACTATTGTTCCTCAACATATACAGCTGTCAAGCTTTATCTACTATTAATTATATTTTCATGCGACACTGCGGTATATAATGCCTGCGTCACCAGCACACTCCTATATGGCAGCGAGACCTGGACGACCTATGCTAAGCAAGAAAGAAGGCTCAATACCTTCCATTTGCGGTGTCTACGCCGCATCCTCGGCATCTCGTGGAAAGATAAAGTGACAAATGTCGAGGTGTTGTCACGTGCTGGCCTTCAAAGTATGTATACGCTTCTTAGACAGCGCAGACTTCGCTGGCTTGGCCATGTTCGCCGCATGGAAGATGGTCGCATCCCAAAAGATATCTTCTACGGACAATTAGCAGATGGCAAGAGAACAGTTGGGCGACCACAGCTGAGGTTCAAAGATGTGTGCAAGAGAGATATGAGGGCACTGGACATGGATCCAGCAACATGGAAGGATGAAGCTGCCGATCGCACTAAGTGGCGATGCTATTTACGGCGCCACCTCAGATTGGGCGAAGAGAGGCTCACACAAGAAGCAGAGGTGAGGAGAAAACGTCGAAAGGAGCACCAGGAAAATAAGCAGCTGAGGGCTGTCACCTCAGGGGCGCATTCCCATAGTCAGTTATGACTGAAGGGGCTATTATTATTAGTGGTAATTGGTAAGTCACAACACTGACTTAAAAAAAAAATCTAGTTTAAATTTCTGTCAAGTTCTCCATAATCTGTAAAAATTCTTCCTAGGTACTAAACTCTGGAACCTGTTTAATTAAGCTTAAGGTTGTGGATCAGTATGTTAAGTGGACCTTTTGATATGACAATCTTCACATGTCTGTCTTTGAACGCTAATCTTCATGTTTTATCTTCTACGTGTGGAATTAAGTGCGTTTTGTAGTTTTAAAATTTGTTTGAACATAAATAACACATAAGGAAGGGAAACCCGAGGCCCGTAAACAGTAAATTAATATTAGTAAATTAATATTAGACAAACATAAAGGTATGTTTTCAGGCACTCGCAAGAAATAAAGAAGTAGAACACTTGGACAACAGAAAAACAACAGACGTGAGTGGCTTACCCAGGGTTCGAACCCCGTACCTTTGTTTACGCCTTCGTGCATGAGACTCTATAAAAAGTGACTCATTCGATGAATCGTATTCTTCATTTTGTGGGTTAAGTTCGTCTAAATAATGAAGGAATCTGATGTAAAACATTTATGGGAAAAAGAAAAATTAATAAGTAAATATACTTATTCCTTGTTCAAGTATTGTTGCGCAAATTTTTCTGCACTTGCTTCAAGGTTTATCTCTCATGTTTACACACACACACGCACGCGCACACACACACTCACACACATATATTTAAATGGCAATGTATGTCCCGGTGTTCCAATCAACATGCCTTATTATATTTTAATGAATTTTGGCAGAGTTTTTCTTGAGGTCCTGGGGTGTAATGCCATCATTTTATTTCTTATCGCGTGATTTTGTTTTTGGCAGATTAAAAAAAACAAAAAACTATTTACTATTTCGCTTTCTTATCACGTGATTTTGTTTTTGGCAGATAAAAAACAAAACTATTTACTATTTCGCTTATATTCGTATGTACAAGGTCCGTAACCATATTTAAACCCCGTGTATAGGAAAATAAAAATCAGAGGCACATCTCCAATCCAACCTGCAAGTCTGAGTCTGAAAGGAAGAGCTGGAGAAGAGAGGGATGGTCATAAGCAGCTCTAAAACAAAATCCATGGTGATATCACGAGAAGAAAGAAAACATCAGATTAAGCTGGGAGAACAGGTCCTGGAGCAGGTCGACCACTTTAAATACCTCGGAGCTATTATAGACCGAAAGGGAGGCATCAAAGAAGAGTTGGCCACTCGAAAAGCAGCAGCTGGGAGACTTTTTCAGGCCATAAATCGAGGATTCCTCAGCAAGAAAGAGGTTGGTAAGAAAACGAAGATGGCTGTATACCGCTCCACCTATGTCCCAGTCTTGACATATGGATGCGAGTCATGGGCAATGACTACAACCCATAAAAGCCAGATCCAAACCTCAGAAATGAGGTATCTGAGGAAGGTGGTTGAAGTAAGAAGAAGAGACATGGTACGCAACCAGACGATACGTCAAGGCCTTAAATCCTACCCCCTGCAGACCCAAGTAGAACAGTCCCAATTAAGATGGTGTGGCCATGTCTGCAGAATGGGAGAAGATCGGATACCACGACAAGCATGGGAAACAAAGAGCCAAGGATCCAGACCCCGAGGACGACCCAGAGTCCGCTGGGAGGACAACATTAGACAGTCTTTGAAGGATCGAGGACTAGAATGGAACCAGGCCAGGAGGAAGACAGCCGATAGGATAGTCTGGCGCTCTCTTTTCCAAACCTCTACACCTCACGGTAGAAGGGGAACGACTAAGTAAGTATAGGAAAATCAAGGTAATAATTCCAAATGATAAAAACATTAGTACATTTATGTCATTTGCTACTTTTTTTTTATTTTTTTGTTAACAAAGCAATTTAAATTATTTAATTATACACTTTTCATTTAAATCAAAATTTAAAAAAAAAAAAAGTTTTTTTTAGTATTTAAGTTTTTATTACTTTCGACATCAAGCTGTCGAGTCCTTTTTTAGGGCTAGTCCTTTTCAGGCTTCATACTAGCAGATGGATAATGTTAGTTCTTTTCAGGTATCAACACTGGTCGGGCTAGCAGTCATTTTCAGGACTAGTCTTTTTCAGGGCTACTTCATACTAGCTGATAGGTGCTAGTAGTCCTCTTCAGGGTTTAGAGTTTATCAACACAGCGCTTCAGTTAACAGAGTTCACTTATTTGTGAGTCGCAAATTGCGCTCCGATTATAACGAACGGACTTAAAGTCTAGGTTGATAGGCAAGTGTCTCACCACAAGAAGGCAAAACCAGCACACACACAAATATATATATATAAGGACGCCACTTAGATCAATTTTCAGTTTTCGGATTTTGCCCAAAGTAGCCTAAAATTCGCCCGAAGTATCCCAAGTCGCCCAAAATTCAAAATCTAGGTCTTTTGGTACCATGTAGGTTTTTTTTTCAAAATTCAGAGTGTCAACACTGCTTTTATCCAGACCATAAGGTCTTTTGTTTCCAGACATGTGCCCATTATAACCAACGGACCCTGTATCTAGATGTGAACGGGCGCTCTTCGCCAAAACGATGCAAAATTTTATTATTTTGTTTTAAATATCACAAGGACCAGTCCTTTTCAGAACTAGCAACGGGCTAGTTAGACCAAAAGGTCTTCTATAATTGGACATGTGAGTCCTAATATAACCGACGGAAGCTGTGTCTTTGTTAAATGTGGAGTTCCTCGTCAAAATGAGGCAACATTTTATTTTTAAAAAAAGGCATTTGTTCCTTACAGCGAGGTATGTTATAATTGATCCTTACAGCGAGGTATGTTATAATTGATCCTTACAGCGAGGTATGTTATAATTGATCCTTACAAGCGAGGTATGTTATAATTGATCCTTACAGCAAGGCATGTTATAATTGATCCTTACAGCGAGGTATGTTATAATTGATCCTTACAGCGAGGTATGTTATAATTGATCCTTACAGCGAGGTATGTTATAATTGATCCTTACAGCGAGGTATGTTATAATTGATCCTTACAGCGAGGTATGTTATAATTGATCCTTACAGCGAGGTATGTTATAATTGATCCTTACAGCGAGGTATGTTATAATTGATCCTTACAGCGAGGTATGTTATAATTGATCCTTACAGCGAGGTATGTTATAATTGATCCTTACAGCGAGGTATGTTATAATTGATCCTTACAGCGAGGTATGTTATAATTGATCCTTACAGCGAGGTATGTTATAATTGATCCTTACAGCGAGGTATGTTATAATTGATCCTTACCAATGACGGACCCAGTGTTAGGATGAACGAGCAGTGCTTCGAACAAAGAATGCAAAATTTAATTTAAAAAAAAAATTAAGTCTTTAATATTTTATAAGGTGCCCTAATATCTAGGTTGAACGGTGCGTGCCTCGGCCGTCAAGTTATTGTGTACCAGGGCGTGTTTAGTTTTGACGAACCCAGAGCTGGCTGGCAGGACATTAGACAATCTGTAAAGGACAGAGTATTAAATTTGAACCAGACCAGGAGAAAGACAGCTGATAGGATAGTGTAGTGCTCTCTCTGGCAAGACTCTACATCCCGGGGGTAGAAGGGGAACGACTTAGTGAGTAAGTAGGAAAGCTTTAGCAGCTAGCAGTGAGATACCTCTGTATGCGTCACACTCCCGTTTCTTACCCTTCTTTTTTACTATTATGGCTTTGTGCCAGTTTTCTGAGACTCGTCTTTCTGGCTATGCCACAGAAAAAGAGTATTTTCAGCCATTTGACTTCTGTCGCGCTCCACGCTTGAATAGCTTCGGTTGTTATTGCGTCCATGTCTGATGATTTATTTCGAGAACTGTTCTTTATAACTTCATCGATTTTATGAACGGCTGGGTAAACAAAAATATGTAATACGTATTTACTAGGATAAAGGACACAGAAAATGTCTAAGTTCAAGCCACAGGTCTTTCTTCAAGGACAATCGAGCAAAACCAGACGAGAATGTAAAAAAAACTAAGTTAAATACTTAAAAATGAATACAAATTATACAACCCATATATGGAAATATCCTATATCGCTGGCATCGATCCCAGTGTGTTTAATTTCATGAAGCAGAATATCAGGTACATGATGTTCGTCGTAGTTCGTGGAATAATTGACAAGTCGATTACATATGATCAAGACTGTGAGGCATACAGGTCCTAAAATCGTTTATCGATACCACTGTAAATAATTTTTTGGACTCTGCATTACTTTAGAATAAACAGTGTCAACGTCGAATAAATAGAAAATAATTCAAAGTAATATGTAGTATTTAGTTTTACTGATTGTTTTCCTTCCTATGATGTAGAGTCATGGGGACATTCAGTTTTTACTTTTCTGCGAGGTGGTTTACTTTTGACTAGGCAGTGGCTTTCAGCCTTTTTATACCGCAGCCCAATTTCACAGTTGACTCTTGTGCTGAGTTCTATGTCCAAATATCAGAAGAAAAAAAAACTTCTTGAACAGGCCCATAAATTTGATAAATATTCTGATGAATCTGAAATATAAACTTGACTATTGTGTATTTTTTAAAGGTGCGATTTTTCTAATTAAGTATGTTTGTAATTTAGAATTCTTTTTTAAAGTGGAAGTTGTGTTAGTTAATGTGTGTATTTTTATACCAGTATCTTATTTTAAGTGCAACATATAATATATAATAGATTTATTTGTGCTTTACCTTAATTTTTAACATGTCCCGTTTTTTTACAAAATGTCCCGGGTTTTTTAGGTAAAAATTTGGAAATGTCCCGGTTTTTAACAAAACATTATGGGAACCCTAGTGGTTACAAAAACTGACAAGTAAAACAAGTAAAACATAAAGGAATTCAGTCTAAGGTATGGCGCATAAAATTTTGAGTAATGGAAACTTAATGGACGAGTCCCATCGCAATGTTCCCAGCGAAACGTTTTTCGGTGGTGACCCACAGGTTGAGAATCACTAGACCCATATCGCATTTGTGTCTGTCTGTCTTTTTTTTTCTTTTTTTTCTTTCTTACTGTCTTTCTTTCTTTCTTTCTTAGTTTCTTTCTTTCCTATCTATCTATCTATCTATCTATCTATCTATCTATCTATCTATCTATCTATCTATCTATCTATCTATCTATCTATCTATCTATCTATCTATCTATCTATCTATCTATCTATCTATCTGTCTGTCTGTCTGTCTGTTTCTGTCTGTCTGTCTGTCTGTCTGTCTGTCTGTCTGTCTGTCTGTCTGTCTGTCTATCTGTCTGTCTGTCTATCTATCTATCTATCTATCTATCTATCTATCTATCTATCTATCTATCTATCTATCTATCTATCTATCTATCTATCTATCTATCTATCTATCTATCTATCCCACCCACCAGCTCACCCAGCTACCCATCCACCAACCTACCTACCTACCTAAATACCTACCTGCCTGCCTGCCTGGCTGTCTGTCTTTCTATCTATCTGTCTTTCTTTCTTTCTTAAATCTACTGACTATCACATGAAGCGTCGCAGGAACGTTGATTATTGGTTTCCGAACACCATATATGTGTCGAGACCCGGTGTGCTGTTATGTTGTGTTTCTGTAAGATATTTGTCAATCCCTCGATCCACTACAAATGACCGTTTTCTATTTCTGTTCTCTACTTTTCTGAGGGGGTGTGCCTCTGATTCTGGCTGATAGATCCTCACAAAGTATCCTAAAAAAATGATCCTGTTTCTGAATAAACTCCCTTCTCCGTTACTGTTCTAAACCATATCCAGCTTCTTGAATTTATCAGCATCATCATAATCATCATAATCATCATCATCTGCCATCCCAACATCGAAGGTCGGCTTCAATGGATGTCCATCTTCTGTCTCTTGTCTTGATATTACACTCTCATAGACTCTTTCTTGTCCATCTCTTGTCTTGATGGTACACTCTGATAGAATCTTTCTTGTCCATCTCTTGTCTTGATGGTGCACTCTGATAGAATCTTTCTTGTCCATCTCTTGTCTTGATGGTGCACTCTGATAGAATCTTTCTTGTCCATCTCTTGTCTTGATATTACACTCTGATAGAATCTTTCTTGTCCATCTCTTGTCTTGATATTACACTCTGATAGAATCTTTCTTGTCCATCTCTTGTCTTGATATTACACTCTGATAGACTCTGTCCTGTCCATCTCTTGTCTTGATATTACACTCTGATAGAATCTTTCTTGTCCATCTCTTGTCTTGATGGTGCACTCTGATAGAATCTTTCTTGTCCATCTCTTGTCTTGATATTACACTCTGATAGAATCTTTCTTGTCCATCTCTTGTCTTGATGGTGCACTCTGATAGAATCTTTCTTGTCCATCTCTTGTCTTGATATTACACTCTGATAGAATCTTTCTTGTCCATCTCTTGTCTTGATGGTGCACTCTGATAGAATCTTTCTTGTCCATCTCTTGTCTTGATGGTGCACTCTGATAGAATCTTTCTTGTCCATCTCTTGTCTTGATGGTGCACTCTGATAGAATCTTTCTTGTCCATCTCTTGTCTTGATGGTGCACTCTGATAGAATCTTTCTTGTCCATCTCTTGTCTTGATGTTGCACTCTGATAGAATCTTTTTTGTCCATCTCTTGTCTTGATGGTGCACTCTGATAGAATCTTTCTTGTCCATCTCTTGTCTTGATGGTGCACTCTGATAGAATCTTTCTTGTCCATCTCTTGTCTTGATGGTGCACTCTGATAGAATCTTTCTTGTCCATCTCTTGTCTTGATATTACACTCTGATAGAATCGTTCTTGTCCATCTCTTGTATTGATGGTGCACTCTGATAGAATCGTTCTTGTCCATCTCTTGTATTGATGGTGCACTCTGATAGAATCGTTCTTGTCCATCTCTTGTATTGATGGTGCACTCTGATAGAATCGTTCTTGTCCATCTCTTGTCTTGATATACACTCTGATAGAATCTTTCTTGTCCATCTCTTGTCTTGATGGTGCACTCTGATAGAATCTTCTTGTCCCATCTCTTGTCTTGATGGTGCACTGATAGAATCTTTCTTGTCCATCTCTTGTCTTGATGGTGCACTCTGATAGAATCTTTCTTGTCCATCTCTTGTCTTGATATTACACTCTGATAGAATCTTTCTTGTCCATCTCTTGTCTTGATATTACACTCTGATAGAATCTTTCTTGTCCATCTTTTGTCTTGATATTACACTCTGATAGAATCTTTCTTGTCCATCTCTTGTCTTGATATTACACTCTGATAGAATCTTTCTTGTCCATCTCTTGTCTTGATATTACACTCTGATAGAATCTTTCTTATCCATCTCTTGTCTTGATGGTACACTCTGATAGAATCTTTCTTGTCCATCTCTTTTCTTGATATTACACTCTGATAGAATCTTTCTTGTCCATCTCTTATCTTGATATTACACTCTGATAGAAACTTTCTTGTCCATCTCTTGTCTTGATGGTGCACTCTGATAGAATCTTTCTTGTCCATCTCTTGTCTTGATATTACACTCTGATAGAATCTTTCTTGTCCATCTCTTGTCTTGATATTACACTCTGATAGAATCTTTCTTGTCCATCTCTTGTCTTGATGGTACACTCTGATAGAATCTTTCTTGTCCATCTCTTGTCTTGATGGTGCACTCTGATAGAATCTTTCTTGTCCATCTCTTGTCTTGATGGTACACTCTGATAGAATCTTTCTTGTCCATCTCTTGTCTTGATGGTACACTCTGATAGAATCTTTCTTGTCCATCTCTTTTCTTGATATTACACTCTGATAGAATCTTTCTTGTCCATCTCTTGTCTTGATATTACACTCTGATAGAATCTTTCTTGTCCATCTCTTGTCTTGATGGTGCACTCTGATAGAATCTTTCTTGTCCATCTCTTGTCTTGATGGTACACTCTGATAGAATCTTTCTTGTCCATCTCTTGTCTTGATATTACACTCTGATAGAATCTTTCTTGTCCATCTCTTGTCTTGATGGTACACTCTGATAGAATCTTTCTTGTCCATCTCTTGTCTTGATGGTGCACTCTGATAGAATCTTTCTTGTCCATCTCTTGTCTTGATGGTACACTCTGATAGAATCTTTCTTGTCCATCTCTTGTCTTGATATTACACTCTGATAGAATCTTTCTTGTCCATCTCTTGTCTTGATATTACACTCTGATAGAATCTTTCTTGTCCATCTCTTGTCTTGATGGTGCACTCTGATAGAATCTTTCTTGTCCATCTCTTGTCTTGATATTACACTCTGATAGAATCTTTCTTGTCCATCTCTTGTCTTGATAGTACACTCTGATAGAATCTTTCTTGTCCATCTCTTGTCTTGATATTACACTCTGATAGAATCTTTCTTGTCCATCTCTTGTCTTGATATTACACTCTGATAGAATCTTTCTTGTCCATCTCTTGTCTTGATATTACACTCTGATAGAATCTTTCTTGTCCATCTCTTGTCTTGATGGTGCACTCTGATAGAATCTTTCTTGTCCATCTCTTGTCTTGATATTACACTCTGATAGAATCTTTCTTGTCCATCTCTTGTCTTGATGGTGCACTCTGATAGAATCTTTCTTGTCCATCTCTTGTCTTGATATTACACTCTGATAGAATCTTTCTTGTCCATCTCTTGTCTTGATGGTGCACTCTGATAGAATCTTTCTTGTCCATCTCTTGTCTTGATGGTGCACTCTGATAGAATCTTTCTTGTCCATCTCTTGTCTTGATGGTGCACTCTGATAGAATCTTTCTTGTCCATCTCTTGTCTTGATATTACACTCTGATAGAATCTTTCTTGTCCATCTCTTGTCTTGATGGTGCACTCTGATAGAATCTTTCTTGTCCATCTCTTGTCTTGATATTACACTCTGATAGAATCTTTCTTGTCCATCTCTTGTCTTGATGGTGCACTCTGATAGAATCTTTCTTGTCCATCTCTTGTCTTGATATTACACTCTGATAGAATCTTTCTTGTCCATCTCTTGTCTTGATATTACACTCTGATAGAATCTTTCTTGTCATCTCTGATATTACACTCTGATAGAATCTTTCTTGTCCATCTCTTGTCTTGATATTACACTCTGATAGAATCTTTCTTGTCCATCTCTTGTCTTGATGGTACACTCTGATAGAATCTTTCTTGTCCATCTCTTGTCTTGATGGTGCACTCTGATAGAATCTTTCTTGTCCATCTCTTGTCTTGATATTACACTCTGATAGAATCTTTCTTGTCCATCTCTTGTCTTGATGGTGCACTCTGATAGAATCTTTCTTGTCCATCTCTTGTCTTGATATTACACTCTGATAGAATCTTTCTTGTCCATCTCTTGTCTTGATGGTGCACTCTGATAGAATCTTTCTTGTCCATCTCTTGTCTTGATATTACACTCTGATAGAATCTTTCTTGTCCATCTCTTGTCTTGATGGTGCACTATGATAGAATCTTTCTTGTCCATCTCTTGTCTTGATATTACACTCTGATAGAATCTTTCTTGTCCATCTCTTGTCTTGATATTACACTCTGATAGAATCTTTCTTGTCCATCTCTTGTCTTGATATTACACTCTGATAGAATCTTTCTTGTCCATCTCTTGTCTTGATATTACACTCTGATAGAATCTTTCTTGTCCATCTCTTGTCTTGATGGTGCACTCTGATAGAATCTTTCTTGTCCATCTCTTGTCTTGATGGTACACTCTGATAGAATCTTTCTTGTCCATCTCTTGTCTTGATGGTACACTCTGATAGAATCTTTCTTGTCCATCTCTTGTCTTGATGGTGCACTCTGATAGAATCTTTCTTGTCCATCTCTTGTCTTGATATTACACTCTGATAGAATCTTTCTTGTCCATCTCTTGTCTTGATATTACACTCTGGAATCTTTCTTGTCCATCTCTTGTCTTGATGGTGCACTCTGATAGAATCTTTCTTGTCCATCTCTTGTCTTGATGGTGCACTCTGATAGAATCTTTCTTGTCCATCTCTTGTCTTGATGGTGCACTCTGATAGAATCTTTCTTGTCCATCTCTTGTCTTGATATTACACTCTGATAGAATCTTTCTTGTCCATCTCTTGTCTTGATGTTACACTCTGATAGAATCTTTCTTGTCCATCTCTTGTCTTGATATTACACTCTGATAGAATCTTTCTTGTCCATCTCTTGTCTTGATGGTGCACTCTGATAGAATCTTTCTTGTCCATCTCTTGTCTTGATGGTACACTCTGATAGAATCTTTCTTGTCCATCTCTTGTCTTGATATTACACTCTGATAGAATCTTTCTTGTCCATCTCTTGTCTTGATATTACACTCTGATAGAATCTTTCTTGTCCATCTCTTGTCTTGATATTACACTCTGATAGAATCTTTCTTGTCCATCTCTTGTCTTGATGGTACACTCTGATAGAATCTTTCTTGTCCATCTCTTGTCTTGATGGTGCACTCTGATAGAATCTTTCTTGTCCATCTCTTGTCTTGATATTACACTCTGATAGAATCTTTCTTGTCCATCTCTTGTCTTGATGGTGCACTCTGATAGAATCTTTCTTGTCCATCTCTTGTCTTGATATTACACTCTGATAGAATCTTTCTTGTCCATCTCTTGTCTTGATGGTGCACTCTGATAGAATCTTTCTTGTCCATCTCTTGTCTTGATATTACACTCTGATAGAATCTTTCTTGTCCATCTCTTGTCTTGATGGTACACTCTGATAGAATCTTTCTTGTCCATCTCTTGTCTTGATATTACACTCTGATAGAATCTTTCTTGTCCATCTCTTGTCTTGATATTACACTCTGATAGAATCTTTCTTGTCCATCTCTTGTCTTGATATTACACTCTGATAGAATCTTTCTTGTCCATCTCTTGTCTTGATATTACACTCTGATAGAATCTTTCTTGTCCATCTCTTGTCTTGATATTACACTCTGATAGAATCTTTCTTGTCCATCTCTTGTCTTGATGGTGCACTCTGATAGAATCTTTCTTGTCCATCTCTTGTCTTGATATTACACTCTGATAGAATCTTTCTTGTCCATCTCTTGTCTTGATGGTGCACTCTGATAGAATCTTTCTTGTCCATCTCTTGTCTTGATATTTTTGGTCCACACTCTGATAGAATCTTTCTTGTCCATCTCTTGTCTTGATGGTGCACTCTGATAGAATCTTTCTTGTCCATCTCTTGTCTTGATGGTACACTCTGATAGAATCTTTCTTGTCCATCTCTTGTCTTGATGGTACACTCTGATAGAATCTTTCTTGTCCATCTCTTGTCTTGATGGTACACTCTGATAGAATCTTTCTTGTCCATCTCTTGTCTTGATGGTGCACTCTGATAGAATCTTTCTTGTCCATCTCTTGTCTTGATGGTGCACTCTGATAGAATCTTTCTTGTCCATCTCTTGTCTTGATATTACACTCTGATAGAATCTTTCTTGTCCATCTCTTGTCTTGGTGGTACACTCTGATAGAATCTTTCTTGTCCATCTCTTGTCTTGATGGTGCACTCTGATAGAATCTTTCTTGTCCATCTCTTGTCTTGATATTACACTCTGATAGAATCTTTCTTGTCCATCTCTTGTCTTGATGGTGCACTCTGATAGAATCTTTCTTGTCCATCTCTTGTCTTGATATTACACTCTGATAGAATCTTTCTTGTCCATCTCTTGTCTTGATATTACACTCTGATAGAATCTTTCTTGTCCATCTCTTGTCTTGATATTACACTCTGATAGAATCTTTCTTGTCCATCTCTTGTCTTGATGGTACACTCTGATAGAATCTTTCTTGTCCATCTCTTGTCTTGATATTACACTCTGATAGAATCTTTCTTGTCCATCTCTTGTCTTGATGGTACACTCTGATAGAATCTTTCTTGTCCATCTCTTGTCTTGATATTACACTCTGATAGAATCTTTCTTGTCCATCTCTTGTCTTGATGGTGCACTCTGATAGAATCTTTCTTGTCCATCTCTTGTCTTGATATTACACTCTGATAGAATCTTTCTTGTCCATCTCTTGTCTTGATGGTACACTCTGATAGAATCTTTCTTGTCCATCTCTTGTCTTGATATTACACTCTGATAGAATCTTTCTTGTCCATCTCTTGTCTTGATATTACACTCTGATAGAATCTTTCTTGTCCATCTCTTGTCTTGATGGTGCACTCTGATAGAATCTTTCTTGTCCATCTCTTGTCTTGATATTACACTCTGATAGAATCTTTCTTGTCCATCTCTTGTCTTGATATTACACTCTGATAGAATCTTTCTTGTCCATCTCTTGTCTTGATATTACACTCTGATAGAATCTTTCTTGTCCATCTCTTGTCTTGATGGTGCACTCTGATAGAATCTTTCTTGTCCATCTCTTGTCTTGATGGTGCACTCTGATAGAATCTTTCTTGTCCATCTCTTGTCTTGATATTACACTCTGATAGAATCTTTCTTGTCCATCTCTTGTCTTGATATTACACTCTGATAGAATCTTTCTTGTCCATCTCTTGTCTTGATGGTGCACTCTGATAGAATCTTTCTTGTCCATCTCTTGTCTTAGAATCTTTCTTGTCCATCTCTTGTCTTGATATTACACTCTGATAGAATCTTTCTTGTCCATCTCTTGTCTTGATATTACACTCTGATAGAATCTTTCTTGTCCATCTCTTGTCTTGATGGTGCACTCTGATCTTGATATTACACTCTGATAGAATCTTTCTTGTCCATCTCTTGTCTTGATGGTGCACTCTGATAGAATCTTTCTTGTCCATCTCTTGTCTTGATATTACACTCTGATAGAATCTTTCTTGTCCATCTCTTGTCTTGATGGTGCACTCTGATAGAATCTTTCTTGTCCATCTCTTGTCTTGATATTACACTCTGATAGAAT
This sequence comes from Oreohelix idahoensis, assembly GCA_024509875.1. Lineage (NCBI taxonomy): Eukaryota > Metazoa > Mollusca > Gastropoda > Stylommatophora > Oreohelicidae > Oreohelix > Oreohelix idahoensis. The sequence continues at coordinate 58,221 of JAMPIV010018580.1, read as the reverse complement.
CTTTCTTGTCCATCTCTTGTCTTGATGGTGCACTCTGATAGAATCTTTCTTGTCCATCTCTTGTCTTGATGGTGCACTCTGATAGAATCTTTCTTGTCCATCTCTTGTCTTGATGGTGCACTCTGATAGAATCTTTCTTGTCCATCTCTTGTCTTGATATTACACTCTGATAGAATCTTTCTTGTCCATCTCTTGTCTTGATATTACACTCTGATAGAATCTTTCTTGTCCATCTCTTGTCTTGATATTACACTCTGATAGAATCTTTCTTGTCCATCTCTTGTCTTGATGGTGCACTCTGATAGAATCTTTCTTGTCCATCTCTTGTCTTGATATTACACTCTGATAGAATCTTTCTTGTCCATCTCTTGTCTTGATGGTACACTCTGATAGAATCTTTCTTGTCCATCTCTTGTCTTGATATTACACTCTGATAGAATCTTTCTTGTCCATCTCTTGTCTTGATGGTGCACTCTGATAGAATCTTTCTTGTCCATCTCTTGTCTTGATGGTACACTCTGATAGAATCTTTCTTGTCCATCTCTTTGTCTTGATGGTGCACTCTGATAGAATCTTTCTTGTCCATCTCTTGTCTTGATATTACACTCTGATAGAATCTTTCTTGTCCATCTCTTGTCTTGATGGTGCACTCTGATAGAATCTTTCTTGTCCATCTCTTGTCTTGATATTACACTCTGATAGAATCTTTCTTGTCCATCTCTTGTCTTGATGGTGCACTCTGATAGAATCTTTCTTGTCCATCTCTTGTCTTGATATTACACTCTGATAGAATCTTTCTTGTCCATCTCTTGTCTTGATGGTGCACTCTGATAGAATCTTTCTTGTCCATCTCTTGTCTTGATATTACACTCTGATAGAATCTTTCTTGTCCATCTCTTGTCTTGATATTACACTCTGATAGAATCTTTCTTGTCCATCTCTTGTCTTGATATTACACTCTGATAGAATCTTTCTTGTCCATCTCTTGTCTTGATATTACACTCTGATAGAATCTTTCTTGTCCATCTCTTGTCTTGATATTACACTCTGATAGAATCTTTCTTGTCCATCTCTTGTCTTGATGGTTCACTCTGATAGAATCTTTCTTGTCCATCTCTTGTCTTGATATTACACTCTGATAGAATCTTTCTTGTCCATCTCTTGTCTTGATGGTGCACTCTGATAGAATCTTTCTTGTCCATCTCTTGTCTTGATATTACACTCTGATAGAATCTTTCTTGTCCATCTCTTGTCTTGATGGTTGACTCTGATAGAATCTTTCTTGTCCATCTCTTGTCTTGATGGTGCACTCTGATAGAATCTTTCTTGTCCATCTCTTGTCTTGATGGTGCACTCTGATAGAATCTTTCTTGTCCATCTCTTGTCTTGATGGTGCACTCTGATAGAATCTTTCTTGTCCATCTCTTGTCTTGATATTACACTCTGATAGAATCTTTCTTGTCCATCTCTTGTCTTGATGGTGCACTCTGATAGAATCTTTCTTGTCCATCTCTTGTCTTGATATTACACTCTGATAGAATCTTTCTTGTCCATCTCTTGTCTTGATGGTGCACTCTGATAGAATCTTTCTTGTCCATCTCTTGTCTTGATATTACACTCTGATAGAATCTTTCTTGTCCATCTCTTGTCTTGATGGTGCACTCTGATAGAATCTTTCTTGTCCATCTCTTGTCTTGATATTACACTCTGATAGAATCTTTCTTGTCCATCTCTTGTCTTGATATTACACTCTGATAGAATCTTTCTTGTCCATCTCTTGTCTTGATATTACACTCTGATAGAATCTTTCTTGTCCATCTCTTGTCTTGATGGTGCACTCTGATAGAATCTTTCTTGTCCATCTCTTGTCTTGATATTACACTCTGATAGAATCTTTCTTGTCCATCTCTCTTGTCTTGATATTACACTCTGATAGAATCTTTCTTTTTCTTGTCCATCTCTTGTCTTGATATTACACTCTGATAGAATCTTTCTTGTCCATCTCTTGTCTTGATGGTGCACTCTGATAGAATCTTTCTTGTCCATCTCTTGTCTTGATGGTGCACTCTGATAGAATCTTTCTTGTCCATCTCTTGTCTTGATGGTGCACTCTGATAGAATCTTTCTTGTCCATCTCTTGTCTTGATATTACACTCTGATAGAATCTTTCTTGTCCATCTCTTGTCTTGATATTAGAATACACTCTGATAGAATCTTTCTTGTCCATCTCTTTGTCTTGATGGTGCTTGTTCATCTACACTCTGATAGAATCTTTCTTGTCCATCTCTTGTCTTGATCACTCTGATAGAATCTTTCTTGTCCATCTCTTGTCTTGATATTACACTCTGATAGAATCTTTCTTGTCCATCTCTTGTCTTGATGGTGCACTCTGATAGAATCTTTCTTGTCCATCTCTTGTCTTGATGGTGCACTCTGATAGAATCTTTCTTGTCCATCTCTTGTCTTGATGGTGCACTCTGATAGAATCTTTCTTGTCCATCTCTTGTCTTGATGGTGCACTCTGATAGAATCTTTCTTGTCCATCTCTTGTCTTGATATTACACTCTGATAGAATCTTTCTTGTCCATCTCTTGTCTTGATGGTGCACTCTGATAGAATCTTTCTTGTCCATCTCTTGTCTTGATGGTGCACTCTGATAGACTCTTTCTTGTCCATCTCTTGTCTTGATGGTGCACTCTGATAGAATCTTTCTTGTCCATCTCTTGTCTTGATGGTGCACTCTGATAGAATCTTTCTTGTCCATCTCTTGTCTTGATATTACACTCTGATAGAATCTTTCTTGTCCATCTCTTGTCTTGATGGTACACTCTGATAGAATCTTTCTTGTCCATCTCTTGTCTTGATGGTGCACTCTGATAGAATCTTTCTTGTCCATCTCTTGTCTTGATGGTGCACTCTGATAGAATCTTTCTTGTCCATCTCTTGTCTTGATGGTACACTCTGATAGAATCTTTCTTGTCCATCTCTTGTCTTGATATTACACTCTGATAGAATCTTTCTTGTCCATCTCTTGTCTTGATATTACACTCTGATAGAATCTTTCTTGTCCATCTCTTGTCTTGATGGTACACTCTGATAGAATCTTTCTTGTCCATCTCTTGTCTTGATATTACACTCTGATAGAATCTTTCTTGTCCATTCTCTTGTCTTGATGGTACACTCTGATAGAATCTTTCTTGTCCATCTCTTGTCTTGACTGGTGCACTCTGATAGAATCTTTCTTGTCCATCTCTTGTCTTGATATTACACTCTGATAGAATCTTTCTTGTCCATCTCTTGTCTTGATGGTTACACTCTGATAGAATCTTTCTTGTCCATCTCTTGTCTTGATATTACACTCTGATAGAATCTTTCTTGTCCATCTCTTGTCTTGATGGTACACTCTGATAGAATCTTTCTTGTCCATCTCTTGTCTTGATGGTGCACTCTGATAGAATCTTTCTTGTCCATCTCTTGTCTTGATTCCATCTCCTGTCTTGATATTACACTCTGATAGAATCTTTCTTGTCCATCTCTTGTCTTGATGGTACACTCTGATAGAATCTTTCTTGTCCATCTCTTGTCTTGATATTACACTCTGATAGAATCTTTCTTGTCCATCTCTTGTCTTGATATTACACTCTGATAGAATCTTTCTTGTCCATCTCTTGTCTTGATGGTGCACTCTGATAGAATCTTTCTTGTCCATCTCTTGTCTTGATGGTGCACTCTGATAGAATCTTTCTTGTCCATCTCTTGTCTTGATATTACACTCTGATAGAATCTTTCTTGTCCATCTCTTGTCTTGATGGTACACTCTGATAGAATCTTTCTTGTCCATCTCTTGTCTAGAATCTTTCTTGTCCATCTCTTGTCTTGATATTACACTCTGATAGAATCTTTCTTGTCCATCTCTTGTCTTGATGGTACACTCTGATAGAATCTTTCTTGTCCATCTCTTGTCTTGATGGTACACTCTGATAGAATCTTTCTTGTCCATCTCTTGTCTTGATATTACACTCTGATAGAATCTTTCTTGTCCATCTCTTGTCTTGATGGTACACTCTGATAGAATCTTTCTTGTCCATCTCTTGTCTTGTATTACACTTGATAGAATCTTTCTCTTGTCCACTCTGATAGAAGAATCTTTCTTGTCCATCTCTTGTCTTGATATTACACTCTGATAGAATCTTTCTTGTCCATCTCTTGTCTTGATATTACACTCTGATAGAATCTTTCTTGTCCATCTCTTGTCTTGATGGTACACTCTGATAGAATCTTTCTTGTCCATCTCTTGTCTTGATATTACACTCTGATAGAATCTTTCTTGTCCATCTCTTGTCTTGATATTACACTCTGATAGAATCTTTCTTGTCCATCTCTTGTCTTGATGGTACACTCTGATAGAATCTTTCTTGTCCATCTCTTGTCTTGATATTACACTCTGATAGAATCTTTCTTGTCCATCTCTTGTCTTGATATTACACTCTGATAGAATCTTTCTTGTCCATCTCTTGTCTTGATGGTACACTCTGATAGAATCTTTCTTGTCCATCTCTTGTCTTGATGGTGCACTCTGATAGAATCTTTCTTGTCCATCTCTTGTCTTGATATTACACTCTGATAGAATCTTTCTTGTCCATCTCTTGTCTTGATGGTGCACTCTGATAGAATCTTTCTTGTCCATCTCTTGTCTTGATATTACACTCTGATAGAATCTTTCTTGTCCATCTCTTGTCTTGATGTTACACTCTGATAGAATCTTTCTTGTCCATCTCTTGTCTTGATATTACACTCTGATAGAATCTTTCTTGTCCATCTCTTGTCTTGATGGTGCACTCTGATAGAATCTTTCTTGTCCATCTCTTGTCTTGATATTACACTCTGATAGAATCTTTCTTGTCCATCTCTTGTCTTGATGGTACACTCTGATAGAATCTTTCTTGTCCATCTCTTGTCTTGATGGTGCACTCTGATAGAATCTTTCTTGTCCATCTCTTGTCTTGATGGTACACTCTGATAGAATCTTTCTTGTCCATCTCTTGTCTTGATCACTTGATAGAATCTTTCTTGTCCATCTCTTGTCTTGATATTACACTCTGATAGAATCTTTCTTGTCCATCTCTTGTCTTGATGGTTACACTCTGATAGAATCTTTCTTGTCCATCTCTTGTCTTGATATTACACTCTGATAGATATTACACTCTGATAGAATCTTTCTTTTCCATCTCTTGTCTTGTTATTACACTCTGATAGAATCTTTCTTGTCCATCTCTTGTCTTGATGGTACACTCTGATAGAATCTTTCTTGTCCATCTCTTGTCTTGATATTACACTCTGATAGAATCTTTCTTGTCCATCTCTTGTCTTGATGGTGCACTCTGATAGAATCTTTCTTGTCCATCTCTTGTCTTGATATTACACTCTGATAGAATCTTTCTTGTCCATCTCTTGTCTTGATGGTTACACTCTGATAGAATCTTTCTTGTCCATCTCTTGTCTTGATATTACACTCTGATAGAATCTTTCTTGTCCATCTCTTGTCTTGATGGTGCACTCTGATAGAATCTTTCTTGTCCATCTCTTGTCTTGATTACACTCTGATAGAATCTTTCTTGTCCATCTCTTGTCTTGATGGTGCACTCTGATAGAATCTTTCTTGTCCATCTCTTGTCTTGATATTACACTCTGATAGAATCTTTCTTGTCCATCTCTTGTCTTGATGGTGCACTCTGATAGAATCTTTCTTGTCCATCTCTTGTCTTGATATTACACTCTGATAGAATCTTTCTTGTCCATCTCTTGTCTTGATGGTGCACTCTGATAGAATCTTTCTTGTCCATCTCTTGTCTTGATATTACACTCTGATAGAATCTTTCTTGTCCATCTCTTGTCTTGATATTACACTCTGATAGAATCTTTCTTGTCCATCTCTTGTCTTGATATTACACTCTGATAGAATCTTTCTTGTCCATCTCTTGTCTTGATGGTACACTCTGATAGAATCTTTCTTGTCCATCTCTTGTCTTGATGGTACACTCTGATAGAATCTTTCTTGTCCATCTCTTGTCTTGATGGTGCACTCTGATAGAATCTTTCTTGTCCATCTCTTGTCTTGATATTACACTCTGATAGAATCTTTCTTGTCCATCTCTTGTCTTGATGGTGCACTCTGATAGAATCTTTCTTGTCCATCTCTTGTCTTGATATTACACTCTGATAGAATCTTTCTTGTCCATCTCTTGTCTTGATGGTGCACTCTGATAGAATCTTTCTTGTCCATCTCTTGTCTTGATATTACACTCTGATAGAATCTTTCTTGTCCATCTCTTGTCTTGATATTACACTCTGATAGAATCTTTCTTGTCCATCTCTTGTCTTGATATTACACTCTGATAGAATCTTTCTTGTCCATCTCTTGTCTTGATATTACACTCTGATAGAATCTTTCTTGTCCATCTCTTGTCTTGATATTACACTCTGATAGAATCTTTCTTGTCCCTTGTCCATCTCTTGTCTTGATATTACACTCTGATAGAATCTTTCTTGTCCATCTCTTGTCTTGATGGTGCACTCTGATAGAATCTTTCTTGTCCATCTCTTGTCTTGATATTACACTCTGATAGAATCTTTCTTGTCCATCTCTTGTCTTGATGGTGCACTCTGATAGAATCTTTCTTGTCCATCTCTTGTCTTGATATTACACTCTGATAGAATCTTTCTTGTCCATCTCTTGTCTTGATGGTGCACTCTGATAGAATCTTTCTTGTCCATCTCTTGTCTTGATATTACACTCTGATAGAATCTTTCTTGTCCATCTCTTGTCTTGATAGTGCACTCTGATAGAATCTTTCTTGTCCATCTCTTGTCTTGATATTACACTCTGATAGAATCTTTCTTGTCCATCTCTTGTCTTGATATTACACTCTGATAGAATCTTTCTTGTCCATCTCTTGTCTTGATGATACACTCTGATAGAATCTTTCTTGTCCATCTCTTGTCTTGATATTACACTCTGATAGAATCTTTCTTGTCCATCTCTTGTCTTGATATTACACTCTGATAGAATCTTTCTTGTCCATCTCTTGTCTTGATGGTGCACTCTGATAGAATCTTTCTTGTCCATCTCTTGTCTTGATATTACACTCTGATAGAATCTTTCTTGTCCATCTCTTGTCTTGATATTACACTCTGATAGAATCTTTCTTGTCCATCTCTTGTCTTGATATTACACTCTGATAGAATCTTTCTTGTCCATCTCTTGTCTTGATATTACACTCTGATAGAATCTTTCTTGTCCATCTCTTGTCTTGATGGTGCACTCTGATAGAATCTTTCTTGTCCATCTCTTGTCTTGATATTGCACTCTGATAGAATCTTTCTTGTCCATCTCTTGTCTTGATGATAGTCTTTCTTGTCACTCTGATAGAATCTTTCTTGTCCATCTCTTGTCTTGATGGTGCACTCTGATAGACTCTGTCCTGTCCATCTCTTGTCTTGATATTACACTCTGATAGAATCTTTCTTGTCCATCTCTTGTCTTGATGGTACACTCTGATAGAATCTTTCTTGTCCATCTCTTGTCTTGATATTACACTCTGATAGAATCTTTCTTGTCCATCTCTTGTCTTGATGGTGCACTCTGATAGAATCTTTCTTGTCCATCTCTTGTCTTGATAGTGCACTCTGATAGAATCTTTCTTGTCCATCTCTTGTCTTGATGGTGCACTCTGATAGAATCTTTCTTGTCCATCTCTTGTCTTGATAGTGCACTCTGATAGAATCTTTCTTGTCCATCTCTTGTCTTGATAGTGCACTCTGATAGAATCTTTCTTGTCCATCTCTTGTCTTGATAGTGCACTCTGATAGAATCTTTCTTGTCCATCTCTTGTCTTGATGGTGCACTCTGATAGAATCTTTCTTGTCCATCTCTTGTCTTGATGGTGCACTCTGATAGAATCTTTCTTGTCCATCTCTTGTCTTGATGGTGCACTCTGATAGAATCTTTCTTGTCCATCTCTTGTCTTGATGGTGCACTCTGATAGAATCTTTCTTGTCCATCTCTTGTCTTGATATTACACTCTGATAGAATCTTTCTTGTCCATCTCTTATCTTGATATTACACTCTGATAGAATCTTTCTTGTCCATCTCTTGTCTTGATGGTGCACTCTGATAGAATCTTTCTTGTCCATCTCTTGTCTTGATATTACACTCTGATAGAATCTTTCTTGTCCATCTCTTGTCTTGATGGTGCACTCTGATAGAATCTTTCTTGTCCATCTCTTGTCTTGATATTACACTCTGATAGAATCTTTCTTGTCCATCTCTTGTCTTGACATTACACTCTGATAGAATCTTTCTTGTCCATCTCTTGTCTTGATATTACACTCTGATAGAATCTTTCTTGTCCATCTCTTGTCTTGATATTACACTCTAATAGAATCTTTCTTGTCCATCTCTTGTCTTGATATTACACTCTGATAGAATCTTTCTTGTCCATCTCTTGTCTTGATATTACACTCTGATAGAATCTTTCTTGTCCATCTCTTGTCTTGATGGTGCACTCTGATAGACTCTGTCCTGTCCATCTCTTGTCTTGATATTACACTCTGATAGAATCTTTCTTGTCCATCTCTTGTCTTGATATTACACTCTGATAGAATCTTTCTTGTCCATCTCTTGTCTTGATATTACACTCTGATAGAATCTTTCTTGTCCATCTCTTGTCTTGATATTACACTCTGATAGAATCTTTCTTGTCCATCTCTTGTCTTGATGGTGCACTCTGATAGACTCTGTCCTGTCCATCTCTTGTCTTGATATTACACTCTGATAGAATCTTTCTTGTCCATCTCTTGTCTTGATAGTGCACTCTGATAGACTCTGTCCTGTCCATCTCTTGTCTTGATATTACACTCTGATAGAATCTTTCTTGTCCATCTCTTGTCTTGATATTACACTCTGATAGACTCTGTCCTGTCCATCTCTTGTCTTGATATTACACTCTGATAGAATCTTTCTTGTCCATCTCTTGTCTTGATGGTGCACTCTGATAGAATCTTTCTTGTCCATCTCTTGTCTTGATATTACACTCTGATAGAATCTTTCTTGTCCATCTCTTGTCTTGATATTACACTCTGATAGAATCTTTCTTGTCCATCTCTTGTCTTGATATTACACTCTGATAGAATCTTTCTTGTCCATCTCTTGTCTTGATGGTGCACTCTGATAGACTCTGTCCTGTCCATCTCTTGTCTTGATATTACACTCTGATAGAATCTTTCTTGTCCATCTCTTGTCTTCATATTACACTCTGATAAATCTTTCTTGTCCATCTCTTGTCTTGATATTACACTCTGATAGAATCTTTCTTGTCCATCTCTTGTCTTGATATTACACTCTGATAGAATCTTTCTTGTCCATCTCTTGTCTTGATGGTACACTCTGATAGAATCTTTCTTGTCCATCTCTTGTCTTGATGGTAGACTCTGATAGAATCTTTCTAGTCCATCTCTTGTCTTGATGATACACTCTGATAGAATCTTTCTTGTCCATCTCTTGTCTTGATATTACACTCTGATAGAATCTTTCTTGTCCATCTCTTGTCTTGATGGTACACTCTGATAGAATCTTTCTTGTCCATCTCTTGTCTTGATGATACACTCTGATAGAATCTTTCTTGTCCATCTCTTGTCTTGATATTACACTCTGATAGAATCTTTCTTGTCCATCTCTTGTCTTGATGGTACACTCTGATAGAATCTTTCTTGTCCATCTCTTGTCTTGATATTACACTCTGATAGAATCTTTCTTGTCCATCTCTTGTCTTGATATTACACTCTGATAGACTCTGTCCTGTCCATCTCTTGTCTTGGTGGTGCACTCTGATAGAATCTTTCTTGTCCATCTTTTGTCTTGATGGTGCACTCTGATAGACTCTGTCCTGTCCATCTCTTGTTTTGGTGGTACACTCTGATAGAATCTTTCTTGTCCATCTCTTGTCTTGATATTACACTCTGATAGACTCTGTCCTGTCCATCTCTTGTCTTGGTGGTGCACTCTGATAGAATCTTTCTTGTCCATCTCTTGTCTTGATGGTGCACTCTGATAGACTCTGTCCTGTCCATCTCTTGTCTTGGTGGTACACTCTGATAGAATCTTTCTTGTCCATCTCTTGTCTTGATATTACACTCTGATAGACTCTGTCCTGTCCATCTCTTGTCTTGGTGGTGCACTCTGATAGAATCTTTCTTGTCCATCTCTTGTCTTGATATTACACTCTGATAGACTCTGTCCTGTCCATCTCTTGTCTTGGTGGTACACTCTGATAGAATCTTTCCTGTCCATCTCTTGTCTTGGTGGTACACTCTGATAGAATCTGTCTTGTCCATCTCTTGTCTTGGTGGTGCACTCTGATATGTTCTGTCCTGTCCATCTCTTGTCTTGCTCTAACGACTCTGTCAACTGGACATTTAGAATACTTAATTATAAACCAGACCACATGACCTTGTGTGTTTGGACATAGCCTAATTGTAATTGATGGCCTTTGTGTCTAGGGTGAACGTAGCGTCGCCTCTGTTTTACCGGGGCCTGAAAGAGCAGCAATTAGTAGTAACAATGTAACCTACAAAGCTTTCCGTAAATGTGACAAAGCAGCTTTAGATATGATGCCAAGCGTTGGATAGTTCATCCACTAATAGGGAACGTACTGATGACTCTGGATAACTGTGTGCTGATCTCATGGCCTCACGTGCCGGCGACGCATCTTTCAAATCTCTACCCTGTCAAATGTCGATATATAGATATGAGATAAAGTATATATATATATATATATATATATATATATATATATATATATATATATATATATATATATATATATATATATATATATATATATATATATATATATATAAAATGTTCTGGTGCCGTTCCTCTGGGCCCACCAGCTTCAATAGGCATGCTACATGGACAACTGCTTGACCTACTTATCCAAGTACCTAATATCGCGCCTTCCGAGACTTCGTCTTGGACCCGCGCTCCCATAGTCAGCAATGACTGGATGGGAGACTACTACCCTCTCCTGTGGAAACTGCGGTGAAAAAAACCCCTGCAAATATGGACGTCAACCAACTGCGCTTGAAGAAACACTACTGCAAGATATAGAATCATATTTAGATTTTAGCAGCAATATAGGACAAGAAATACATAGAGATATTGACCATACATCCAATAATAAATTAAACCTTACAGTGTCTTCCGCATTTGCGAGTCTTCCAAGTCAAACATTGTCCACTTAAGAGGTCTCTCTGTCCTACCGTCTGCTTTCTTAATCAATCAATCAATCAATCAATCAATCAATCAATCAATACCCTTTAGCTCCCCAGGGAGCATAGGCCTTCAACAAACACATGGCAAGCCTTCCTGTCCTGTGCCAGCCACTCAAGTTCTTTCCATGTTTTCCTTATCATTTTCACCTCTGCACCCAGCTCTCTTCTCCATGTGTTTTTTGGTCTATCTCTGCCTCTCTTTCCCTGTGGATTCCAGAACAAGGACTGCCTTGTAATGCTATCAACACGTTTCCTCAATGTGTGTCCTTTCCATCGCCAGCGTCTTCTTCTCAGCTCTTGTTCCACTGGCACTTCTCTGGTTCTTGTCATCAATTCCACATTTGTGACTTTGTCATACCATTTCAGTCCTTCTATTCTACGCAAGCACTCGTTTATAAAAGGCTGTAGCTTTGTAATTGTTGTTTTTGCTGCTCTATATGTCTCAGAGCCATACAATAGTACTGACTTAACATGTGAGTTGAAGATTCTTATTATCGTGTTGGACTTGATTTCTCTTGTTCTCCATATGTTTCCTAATGCAATGAAAGCTCCTCTTGCTTTTTGTATTCTTATTTTAATATCATTGTCTGTCCCTCAAACTTTGTCTATATTGCTACCAAGATGTGTGTATGATTCTACATCCTTTGGTGGTGTTTCTTCAAGTTCAATCTTGTTATAATTTCTTGCATTTATTCTCATAATCTTTGTCTTTTCCCTTCGTATTTTCAGGCCCACTTGTTGTGACGTGTCATCGAGAATTTTCATTTTCTCTTGCACCTGATTATGGTTATGGGACAGAAGAGCGAAGTCATCTGCAAAATCCAGATCATCAAGCTGTTTAGTCAGATTTAGGATAAGAACGGGAGTGAGACGGGGATGCCTCTTGTCTCCATTTATTTTCTTACTAGCAATAGATTGTGTTATGAAAACATCGACATCACACAACAGAAATGGAATCCAGTGGAATCTTTTTTCTTAAGCTATTCTAAAATAAATTTTTGAAGGGAACGTTACTGCAGTCAAAGAAGTTTCTTATTGCTAGGAATCTTTATTTCTCTAGATACCTGACACGTTCTTGTTGGTAAGGTAAAGGATTTCGTTACACGCCCATAGTGGAATATTGAGAATATGGTGTTAGGCCTGTATTTTCTTGACCATCGGCATACCAGGAGTGATGTGGTCAGCATCACACCGACGCCTTACCCTTCCCAGAGTTGCTCTGGTACCCAGTTCATGAGGCTGGGTCGACCCCGGTGCCGTTTGCCGTCTAAAAAATCCCACCTTAACTGTGGATCGAACCACGGACCATCGAGCTAGGAAGCCAGTGCTCTTCCGTTCTTGGTGGAGTCTTGAACAATTTATAAACAGGTCTGACTTTCAGGCTTCCAATCCCACCCTGCTGTACATTCCTCATTTATTATTCTTTTAATTAAGCTTTTGATCTCTGTTTTACTCATCCCCACATTTATTTAGTTTAAATTATTTCTACTTTTCTTAGCTTCTTTATCTGCCTTTTCATTTCCTTCTATGCCAACATGTGAAAGTATTGAAGTTATTAGAACGGAACATCATCTGGAGTACCTTATAGATAAGTATTTGTCAGTAATATCTCTTTTGCTATATCAGGTCTACAGCATTCTCGTAAGTTTCTTATAGCATGAGTAGTTGAAAGTGAGTCTGTTAATATTGTCAGTTTATGAGGAGGGTTGTTAGAGAAGATTTCTAGAGCTTTCAGAATTGCAACCATCTCTCCTGTGAAAATAGATGTATGATCTTTTATACTATACCCTTTCACCATTTACCACATGGGAACATAAATCCCTATCCATAATTTGTTATCTTCTCCTTTAGATGTATCTGTGTACACTGTGTTACCGTTCTTTAATAGTTGTTGAATATATTTCCTGGCTTTGTTTTCGATAGTTGTTGAATATATTTCCTGGCCTTGTTTTTGATAGTTGTTGAATATATTTCCTGGCCTTGTTTTTGATAGTTGTTGAATATATTTCCTGGCCTTGTTTTTGATAGTTGTTGAATATATTTCCTGGCCTTGTTTTTGATAGTTGTTGAATATATTTCCTGGCTTTGTTTTTGATAGTTGTTGAATATATTTCCTGGCCTTGTTTTTGATAGTTGTTGAATATATTTCCTGGCCTTGTTTTTGATAGTTGTTGAATATATTTCCTGGCTTTGTTTTTGATAGTTGTTGAATATATTTCCTGGCTTTGTTTTTGATAGTTGTTGAATATATTTCCTGACTTTGTTTTTGATAGTTGTTGAATATATTTCCTGACTTTTTTTTTTGATAGTTGTTGAATATATTTCCTGGCTTTGTTTTTGATAGTTGTTGAATATATTTCCTGGCTTTGTTTTTGATAGTTGTTGAATATATTTCCTGGCTTTGTTTTTGATAGTTGTTGAATATATTTCCTGGCTTTGTTTTTGATAGTTGTTGAATATATTTCCTGGCTTTGTTTTTGATAGTTGTTGAATATATTTCCTGGCTTTGTTTTTGATAGTTGTTGAATATATTTCCTGGCTTTGTTTTTGATAGTTGTTGAATATATTTCCTGGCTTTGTTTTTGATAGTTGTTGAATATATTTCCTGGCTTTGTTTTTGATAGTTGTTGAATATATTTCCTGGCTTTGTTTTTGTGTTTTGGTTTGTTATATTTAATTTGTGTTGATTAAATATTTCTTGACTGTTGACAGTGTAATTAATGTTTTGGTTTGTTATATTTAATTTGTGTTGATTAAATATTTCTTGACTGTTTGACAGTGTAATTAATGTTTTGGTTTGTTATATTTAATTTGTGTTGATTAAATATTTCTTGACTGTTGACAGTGTAATTAATGTTTTGGTTTGTTATATTTAATTTGTGTTGATTAAATATTTCTTGACTGTTGACAGTGTAATTAATGTTTTGGTTTGTTATATTTAATTTGTGTTGATTAAATATTTCTTGACTGTTGACAGTGTAATTAATGTTTTGGTTTGTTATATTTAATTTGTGTTGATTAAATATTTTTTGACTTTTTGACAGTGTAATTAATGTTTTGGTTTGTTATATTTAATTTGTGTTGATTAAATATTTCTTGACTGTTGACAGTGTAATTAATGTTTTGGTTTGTTATATTTAATTTGTGTTGATTAAATATTTCTTGACTGTTGACAGTGTAATTAATGTTTTGGTTTGTTATATTTAATTTGTGTTGATTAAATATTTCTTGACTGTTGACAGTGTAATTAATGTTTTGGTTTGTTATATTTAATTTGTGTTGATTAAATATTTCTTGACTGTTGACAGTGTAATTAATGTTTTGGTTTGTTATATTTAATTTGTGTTGATTAAATATTTCTTGACTGTTGACAGTGTAATTAATGTTTTGGTTTGTTATATTTAATTTGTGTTGATTAAATATTTCTTGACTGTTGACAGTGTAATTAATGTTTTGGTTTGTTATATTTAATTTGTGTTGATTAAATATTTCTTGACTGTTGACAGTGTAATTAATGTTTTGGTTTGTTATATTTAATTTGTGTTGATTAAATATTTCTTGACTGTTGACAGTGTAATTAATGTTTTGGTTTGTTATATTTAATTTGTGTTGATTAAATATTTCTTGACTGTTGACAGTGTAATTAATGTTTTGGTTTGTTATATTTAATTTGTGTTGATTAAATATTTCTTGACTGTTGACAGTGTAATTAATGTTTTGGTTTGTTATATTTAATTTGTGTTGATTAAATATTTCTTGACTGTTGACAGTGTAATTAATGTTTTGGTTTGTTATATTTAATTTGTGTTGATTAAATATTTCTTGACTGTTGACAGTGTAATTAATGTTTTGGTTTGTTATATTTAATTTGTGTTGATTAAATATTTCTTGACTGTTGACAGTGTAATTAATGTTTTGGTTTGTTATATTTAATTTGTGTTGATTAAATATTTCTTGACTGTTGACAGTGTAATTAATGTTTTGGTTTGTTATATTTAATTTGTGTTGATTAAATATTTCTTGACTGTTGACAGTGTAATTAATGTTTTGGTTTGTTATATTTAATTTGTGTTGATTAAATATTTCTTGACTGTTGACAGTGTAATTAATGTTTTGGTTTGTTATATTTAATTTGTGTTGATTAAATATTTCTTGACTGTTGACAGTGTAATTAATGTTTTGGTTTGTTATATTTAATTTGTGTTGATTAAATATTTCTTGACTGTTGACAGTGTAATTAATGTTTTGGTTTGTTATATTTAATTTGTGTTGATTAAATATTTCTTGACTGTTTGACAGTGTAATTAATGTTTTGGTTTGTTATATTTAATTTGTGTTGATTAAATATTTCTTGACTGTTTGACAGTGTAATTAATGTTTTGGTTTGTTATATTTAATTTGTGTTGATTAAATATTTCTTGACTGTTGACAGTGTAATTAATGTTTGGTTTGTTATATTTAATTTGTGTTGATTAAATATTTCTTGACTGTTGACAGTGTAATTAATGTTTTGGTTTGTTATATTTAATTTGTGTTGATTAAATATTTCTTGACTGTTTGACAGTGTAATTAATGTTTTGGTTTGTTATATTTAATTTGTGTTGATTAAATATTTCTTGACTGTTTGACAGTGTAATTAATGTTTTGGTTTGTTATATTTAATTTGTGTTGATTAAATATTTCTTGACTGTTGACAGTGTAATTAATGTTTTGGTTTGTTATATTTAATTTGTGTTGATTAAATATTTCTTGACTGTTGACAGTGTAATTAATGTTTTGGTTTGTTATATTTAATTTGTGTTGATTAAATATTTCTTGACTGTTTGACAGTGTAATTAATGTTTTGGTTTGTTATATTTAATTTGTGTTGATTAAATATTTCTTGACTGTTGACAGTGTAATTAATGTTTTTTGATTTGTTGAAAATATTTCTTGACTTTGTGTAATTAATTTTTTTGGTTTGTTATAATTAATATTTCCTGATTAAATATTTCTTGACTGTTGACAGTGTAATTAATGTTTTGGTTTGTTATATTTAATTTGTGTTGATTAAATATTTCTTGACTGTTGACAGTGTAATTAATGTTTTGGTTTGTTATATTTAATTTATTTTTGTTTGTGTTGATTAAATATTTCTTGACTGTTTTTGACAGTGTAATTAATGTTTTGGTTTGTTATATTTAATTTTGTTGATTAAATATTTCTTGACTGTTTGACAGTTGTTGAATATAATTTTTGGTTTTTATATTTAATTTGTGTTGATTATATATATTTCCTGGCTGTTTTTGACAGTGTAATTAATGTTTTGGTTTTTTATATTTAATTTGTGTTGATTAAATATCTTGATATATTTAATTTGTTTTTGATAGTTTGTTGAATAATATTTCCTGGCTTTGTTTTTGATAGTTGTTGAATATATTTCCTGGCTTTGTTTTTGGTTTTGTTGATATATTTCCTGTTGTTTTTGATTAAATATTTCTTATATTTCCTGGCTTTGTTTTTGATAGTTGTTGAATATATTTCCTGGCTTTGTTTTTGATAGTTGTTGAATATATTTCCTGGCTTTGTTTTTGATAGTTGTTGAATATATTTCCTGGCTTTGTTTTTGATAGTTGTTGAATATATTTCCTGGTTTGTTTTTTGATAGTTGTTGAATATATTTCCTGGCTTTGTTTTTGATAGTTGTTGAATATATTTCCTGGCTTTGTTTTTGATAGTTGTTGAATATATTTCCTGGCTTTGTTTTTTGTTGTTGTTTGAATATTTTTCCTGGCTTGTTTTTTGTTGGTGTTTGAATATATTTCCTGGCTGTTGTTTTTTCTTAGTTGTTGACAGTGTAATATATTTCCTGGCTTTGTTTTTGATAGTTGTTGAATATATTTCCTGGCTTTGTTTTTGATAGTTGTTGAATATATTTCCTGGCTTTGTTTTTGATAGTTGTTGAATATATTTCCTGGCTTTGTTTTTGATAGTTGTTGAATATATTTCCTGGCTTTGTTTTTTGATAGTTGTTGAATATATTTCCTGGCTTTGTTTTTGATAGTTGTTGAATATATTTCCTGACTTTGTTTTTGATAGTTGTTGAATATATTTTCTGGCTTTGTTTTTGATAGTTGTTGAATATATTTCCTGGCTTGTTTATTTATTTGTGTTGATAAATATTTCCTGGCTTGTTTTGATATTTGTTGAATATATTTCCTGGCTTTGTTTTTTGCTAGTTGTTGAATATATTTCCTGGCTTTGTTTTTGATAGTTGTTGAATATATTTCCTGGCTTTGTTTTTGATAGTTGTTGAATATATTTCCTGGCTTTGTTTTTGATAGTTGTTGAATATATTTCCTGACTTTGACAGTTATGTTTTTGATAGTTGTTGAATATATTTCCTGGCTTTGTTTTTTATAGTTGTTTGAATATATTTCCTGGCTTTGTTTTTGATAGTTGTTGAATATAATTTTTGGTTTGTTTTATTTAGTTGTGTTGATATATTTTTCCTGGCTTTGTTTTTGATAGTTGTTGAATATATTTCCTGGCTTTGTTTTTGATAGTTGTTGAATATATTTCCTGACATTGTTTTTGATAGTTGTTGAATAATATTTTCTGGTTTGTTTTTGATAGTGTGTTGAATATATTTCCTGGCTTTGTTTTTGATAGTTTTGTTTTGAATATATTTCCTGGCTTTGTGTTTTGATAGTTGTTGAATATATTTCCTGGTTTGTTTTTGATAGTTGTTGAATATATTTCCTGACTTTGTTTTTG
The DNA here is from genome assembly GCA_024509875.1 of Oreohelix idahoensis. Classification (NCBI taxonomy): domain Eukaryota; kingdom Metazoa; phylum Mollusca; class Gastropoda; order Stylommatophora; family Oreohelicidae; genus Oreohelix; species Oreohelix idahoensis. The sequence goes on along the minus strand of JAMPIV010018580.1, from coordinate 40,134 downwards.
ATAGTTGTTGAATATATTTCCTGACTTTGTTTTTGATAGTTGTTGAATATATTTCCTGACTTTGTTTTTGATAGTTGTTGAATATATTTCCTGGCTTTGTTTTTGATAGTTGTTGAATATATTTCCTGGCTTTGTTTTTGATAGTTGTTGAATATATTTCCTGGCTATATTTCCTGGCTTTGTTTTTGATAGTTGTTGAATATATTTCCTGGCTTTGTTTTTGATAGTTGTTGAATATATTTCCTGGCTTTGTTTTTGATAGTTGTTGAATATATTTCCTGACTTTGTTTTTGATTTTGTTTGTTGAGTTGTTTTTGAAGTTGTTGAATATATTTCCTGGCTTTGTTTTTGATAGTTGTTGAATATATTTCCTGGCTTTGTTTTTGATAGTTGTTGAATATATTTCCTGGCTTTGTTTTTTGTTGGTTGTTGAATATATTTCCTGGCTTTGTTTTTGATAGTTGTTGAATATATTTCCTGGTTTGTTTTTGATAGTTGTTGAATATATTTTCTGACTTTGTTTTTGACAGTTGTTGAATATATTTCCTGACTTTGTTTTTGATAGTTGTTGAATATATTTCCTGGCTTTGTTTTTGATAGTTGTTGAATATAATTTCCTGACTTTGTTTGTTTATTTGTTTGAATATATTTCCTGGCTTTGTTTTTGATAGTGTGTTGAATATATTTCCTGGCTTTGTTTTTTGTTAGTTGTGTTGAATATATTTCCTGACTTTGTTTTTGATAGTTTTGTTGAATATATTTCCTGACTTTGTTTTTGATAGTTGTTGAATATATTTTCCTGGCTTTGTTTTTGATAGTTGTTGATTAAATATTTCTGGCTTGTTTTTGAAGTTGTTGAATTATACTTCCTGGCTTTGTTTTTGATAGTTGTTGAATATATTTCCTGGCTTTGTTTTTGATAGTTGTTGAATATATTTCCTGGCCTTGTTTTTGATAGTTGTTGAATATATTTCCTGGCCTTGTTTTTGATAGTTGTTGAATATATTTCCTGACTTTGTTTTTGATAGTTGTTGAATATATTTCCTGGCTTTGTTTTTGATAGTTGTTGAATATATTTCCTGGCTTTGTTTTTGATAGTTGTTGAATATATTTCCTGGCTTTGTTTTTGATAGTTGTTGAATATATTTCCTGGCTTTGTTTTTGATAGTTGTTGAATATATTTCCTGGCTTTGTTTTTGATAGTTGTTGAATATATTTCCTGGCTTTGTTTTTGATAGTTGTTGAATATATTTCCTGACTTTGTTTTTGATAGTTGTTGAATATATTTCCTGGCTTTGTTTTTGATAGTTGTTGAATATATTTCCTGGCTTTGTTTTTGATAGTTGTTGAATATATTTCCTGGCTTTGTTTTTGATAGTTGTTGAATAAATATTTCCTGACTTTGTTTTTGATAGTTTTGAATAATTTCCTGGCTTTGTTTTTGATAGTTGTTGAATATATTTCCTGGCCTTGTTTTTGATAGTTGTTGAATATATTTCCTGGCTTTGTTTTTGATAGTTGTTGAATATATTTCCTGGCTTTGTTTTTGATAGTTGTTGAATATATTTCCTGACTTTGTTTTTGATAGTTGTTGAATATATTTCCTGACTTTGTTTTTGATAGTTGTTGAATATATTTCCTGACTTTGTTTTTGATAGTTGTTGAATATATTTCCTGACTTTGTTTTTGATAGTTGTTGAATATATTTCCTGGCTTTGTTTTTTGATAGTTGTTGAATATATTTCCTGACTTTGTTTTTGATAGTTGTTGAATATATTTCCTGGCTTTGTTTTTGATAGTTGTTGAATATATTTCCTGGCCTTGTTTTTGATAGTTGTTGAATATATTTCCTGGCTTTGTTTTTGATAGTTGTTGAATATATTTCCTGGCTTTGTTTTTGATAGTTGTTGAATATATTTCCTGACTTTGTTTTTGATAGTTGTTGAATATATTTCCTGACTTTGTTTTTGATAGTTGTTGAATATACTTCCTGACTTTGTTTTTGATAGTTGTTGAATATATTTCCTGACTTTGTTTTTGATAGTTGTTGAATATATTTCCTGGCTTTGTTTTTGATAGTTGTTGAATATATTTCCTGACTTTGTTTTTGATAGTTGTTGAATATATTTCCTGACTTTGTTTTTGATAGTTGTTGAATATATTTCCTGACTTTGTTTTTGATAGTTGTTGAATATATTTCCTGGCTTTGTTTTTGATAGTTGTTGAATATATTTCCTGACTTTGTTTTTGATAGTTGTTGAATATATTTCCTGACTTTGTTTTTGATAGTTGTTGAATATATTTCCTGGCTTTGTTTTTGATAGTTGTTGAATATATTTCCTGGCTTTGTTTTTGATAGTTGTTGAATATATTTCCTGGCTTTGTTTTTGATAGTTGTTGAATATATTTCCTGGCTTTGTTTTTGATAGTTGTTGAATATATTTCCTGGCTTTGTTTTTGATAGTTGTTGAATATATTTCCTGACTTTGTTTGTGATAGTTGCTGAATATATTTCCTGACTTTGTTTTTGATAGTTGTTGAATATATTTCCTGACTTTGTTTTTGATAGTTGTTGAATATATTTCCTGACTTTGTTTTTGATAGTTGCGAAAACAATATCCCAGGCCTAACGGTCTTTTATATTTGGACATGCGCCCTAATATAACCGACTAAGTTGAACGGCACGCGCCTCGCCAAAACGAGGCAAAACGTTATTAAAAAAAAAGAAAAAAGAAAAGGAGTTGCTTTATGCCTGCCAGATGGGGTAGTCTGTATCTTGTTTCTTGAGCTCCCATGGTGGTTCCCGCTGGCTTGTATATACTACTGTTATTAATTGATGCATTTAGGGCATCAAAGTGTACTAGTTCCTCCATGCATTTGCAACCTGTCGGGTATCTAGTAGTATTCATGAACCTGTTCTGAGTTGTTAATTTATACCTAGTGAATGCTGGAAAAGCTGGATGAGTGTTGCCCAACACAAATTTGGTCACATGATTTTGTCTGAGCGAAAATATTTCGTTATAACGTTAGTCGTAATTCCTTTGTGCTTTTTTTGTGGAGTCAAAGGGATGCAACCTTGATTATTAAAATCTTAGTATGGAACACTTACATTACGTCCCATCTTAGGGTCCACATGACTTAGGGTGGCCATACTTTGAATTGTGTTTTGTTTTTATAAATAAATCTTTAAATTGTCATTCTCCACGGGTCCTATAAACCATAGTTGTGTGGGTTTCGTGAGAATTACCTCAGCTAATAACGCACTTTTTTGGTTGTGCGAAATTGGCTGAGCGTCCTTTCACGATGTACTGTCACAGCAAGGCGATGGCGCCATTTGTTTGGTCCTAGGTTCGATTCCCGGTAAGCCTAACTTTTATTTTTTTTTCTGTTGTCTGGTGACATCTTTTATGTCCAACGAGTACCTGTTAATTACCTTTATTTATGTTTTGTTTTTAAGAAGAGTGTTTCCCACATTAGAATAATTTTATTTGGTAGACTAAAGCAAGTGTCCGATTGGTTAAGTGGTTAGAGCACTTGCCTCTCGACGACAGAATAATCGGGTTCCGTGATCGAAACCTTTCTGTCTACGCAGCTGTAAATGAGTACCTGACTGAGGGCAGGCAAAGTCATCTAGGAAAGGAACTGGGCCTCTAACATTTCCCTGCCATATGACAGTATCTGCTATGAGACACGTTTTACCTGTTAATTCGTGAGTAGAATCAGGTACCTATTTATTGCTGGGTAGACAAGAGCGTGACTATACCAGGTTTCTATCCCGGAACCCGGTAACCTTGTCGCCGAAAGGACAACTTAGCCCATTGGACGCTCTCGTTAGTGTAAAGGCAGACAAGATAAAGTTAGTCCCATAGCAGAAACTACCCGAGAGGAGTGAAGTGTTAGAGACAATACACCAGAACTGGTTAAACATTTAATGAGATGTGGGTGACTTGTTCCCTTCCTCGTTGTCTTTGCCTTTGCATTCCCTAACTCAAGAATGGGTACTCATTTACAGCCATTTCAGCTCCTGTACAACATAAAGCCAAGACCTTCTGTTTTGTGCCATCAATTAAAACTCTTTCCATGTCTCTTTTATTCTTTTAAAGTCTCTTCTCCGTGTGTTCTTGGGACCCCTCTACTTTTTTCTTTTTTGCATTAGGGATTGCGCCACATGGAACATCGCCATGCGATCGGCAGCCTCATACTCCTAGGTTACTGGATTTACGCCCAGTGTCTTCAAGTCTCTCCCGCACACATCCTCGAACCCCAGCCACGGTCGCCTGGCTGTTCTTTTACCATCTGCCAGTTGCCAGTAGAAGATATCTTTGAGGATGCGACTATCTTCCATGCGGCAGACATGACCATGCCAGCGTAGTCTGAGCTGCTTAAGCAGTGTAAACATGCTTTGAAGGACAGCATGTGACAACACCTCGACATTTACTGCTTTTTTCATCCACGAGATATCAATGATATGACGTAGACACCGTAACTGAAACATAAAAACAGACATAATTATATAAAAGTGGATTTGTGGAGCGTTCGGTGATCCTAAAGTATACCAGCACAGCTCCTGGGTTGCCTACCGCTGGCCTAGACACAAAGTCCATCTGTTATATTAGGGCACATGTTCAAATATAAAAGGCCTTGTGGTCTGCCATAAAGGTCTATTGTTGTTTCTACCCGCCATTTCAATGAGTCAGAATCAAGTTGAGGTGTTTTCAAAGAGAAATGTCGGCATCATTTGCATATTTAGTCTCATATTTTTCAAATAATACCTGTTGTTATTTGCAACAGGAAACAATACGGGCATACAGCAAATTATTTTTATAAACAGTACTACACATAATTCTACTATGTCTCAAGAGTTTACCGTCTGGTTGGTATAGTTCACGAGTTTCCTATCTTGTTGCTATAGATCATGCGTTTACCATCTCGTTGCTATAGATCACGCGTTTACCATCTCGTTGCTATAGATCATGCGTTTACGCTATAGATCATGAGTTTAACATCTCGTTTCTATAGATCATGAGTTTACCATCTCGTTGCTATAGATCATGAGTTTAACATCTCCTTGCTATAGATCATGAGTTTACTGTCTGGGTGTTATAGCTCATGAGTTTACTGTCTGGTTGTTAAAGCTCATGAGTTTACTGTTTGGTTATTGAGGCTCATAAATTTACTGTCTGGGTGTTATATCTCATGAGTTTACTGTCTGGTTGTTATATCTCATGAATTTACTGTCTGGTTATTGAAGCTCATGGTTGTTATAGCTCATGAATTTGCTTTCTGGTTGTTGTAGCTCATGAGTTTCCTGTCTGGTTGTTATATCTCATGAGTATACTGTCTGGATATTGAAGCTCATGAGTTTACTGTCTGGTTGTTATAGCTCATGAGTTTACTGTCTCGTTATTATAGCTCATGAGTTTACCGTCTGGTTGTTATAGCTCATGAGTTTACTGTCTGGTTATTGAAGCTCATGAGTTTATTATCTGGTTATTATAGCTCATGAGTTTACTGTCTGGTTGTTATAGCTCATGCGTTTACTGTTTGGTTATTGAAACTCATGAGTTTTCTGTCTGGTTATTTTAGCTCATGAGTTTACTGTGGTTATTGAAGCTCATGAATTTCCTGTCTGGTTGTTTTAGCTCATGAGTTTACTGTCTGGTTGTTATAGCTCATGGGTTTACTGTCTGGGTAGCTAACTCTTCTTTGTTTGCAGACCGAGGTAGAATGTATTCCGTTTTAAGACTGAGCTGGAAATAAGGATGGACATTTGTGCAATGCTGGAATTATGTATGTCACGGCGCTATTTCGCAGTGCATCGTTTGTACGAAAAGTTAGCCGGGCAACACTGGGTATAGAAAAACCGGCGAGTCAGGTGACTACCGGAAGCCGGTAATTCAGGCGCGAAGTTGGTCAGTGAGATTGTAGCCAGTGTCCGAGTAGGGCTGAGATATTTTTCCCGTTACCAGCACGTAGCTGTGAAGTTAATGTTATGGACTTTGGGTTTTGAGAGCTTGCCATATTCGGTCTAGGTGGATTGTTATGTGATTAGTCTAGTACAGTGTAGTGTCTAGTTTGTTGTCACGAAGTGTAAATCGCCTTCTCTCTCTTCTTAAATCTTTTATCATACCAGTTCTCTTTCATCTAGAAAATTCACCGCTCGTCTAAAATCAGAAATTCCTTTCTCTTTGTTCTACGTTTTACTGGCCAGGTCTTTCAGACTTCGCTGTGAACTTTTAACCGCCACTTTTAGCACACGGGTAAGGCAGTCATTGGGTTATGTGACACCTCAGCAACCAGCAAGGAGTTCTGCTTTATCGCCTGGTATCAAAATGCCACGTACCGGCCAGTTTGTGTGTGGGTTTGGGGATGGAACGAAATGTCAAAAATAGTTCAGGCCCCCACCCTTAACGCAGGCAAACTAAAGCCAACAAACAGAACCCTGGAGGAAAATTGGCGCGATTCTGGTAAAGGCATTCTCTCGCTAGCCGGCAGACTGACCGGGACAAAATGGTTGCTCCAAAAAAATACAAAGGGGCCCGGTCATATTAAACAGCAGTGGTTATGAGCGCAGTGAGTAGATCTAATATTGTTATATAAATAACATGAATAATAATCATACATTTATCTGCAGCATATCATGTCAGTATCTTTTTGTTTTTCACTGTGACAGAAATTAATGTCCTTGATTTTGTACAGGAGGCAACAGCATTATGTATACTGAAGGTTTCATCTATGAACTACCCTTGTCCTGTTTTATACTGAATGATTTCTACTAATTCTACTGTATGATTTCAGCCATGATTATCCTTGTCATATTTTAATCCTGAACTGATTTCTGCAAATATCCTTATTATATTTTAATGTGTGTATGTGTTATGATGGTATTTTCAGGGTATATGACTGTTTATAACATAACCATAAAACTATGTAATATGTTGACTGACTTGTAAGCCAATGGTTCTCAAGGCTGAGACCAGGAACACACCTTAATAGCTTTAATGCTCAAGTAGCAAAAATGTAATTCTGTGGTTCTCGAGCCTTGGCAGCAAGGACAACCCAAGAGATTTTACGGCAGCACGGGAGACTATAATCCAGTGGTTCTCAAACCATTTGTACCACTGACCCTCAAATTGATTTTATTGCTCTATGGGTACAAGGTAGACCAGTGGTTCTCAAACTTTTGATGACCACAGCCCCATACTTCACAGTTAGTGAAGCTAACAGCCCATATGTTGAAAATCCCTGCGGTAGACAAGCTGGAAGCCGGATGTAGGTTGAGATCCACCTGTATGCTTATAATGTCAGTTATGCTATGGTATTTCATAGATAATAGATTGCACTTTGTTATTGATTTTAGCTATGAATGTTCGTTAGATTTATGATGGACGATTAGCGTCCAGCAGATATGGAAAAGGACTTCTCTGGCAAGATTACTAATGGAGCTTCAATTGTTTGTCAATCCAGTCCTACCGGGTTGTCATACCAGGAGACCTAAGCATATGCAGTGTTCTCAAGGGCAGACATACTCCATCCCAGTTGGTGATGAGCCCTGTGTCAAGACAGAGGAAGCAACCTGCCATCCTCTGAAACCATAAAAATAACTTGCTGGACCTGGAGTGCTGGGACAGATTGAACCCCCTGGCAACAAGACAACATAAATTCAGCAGCATCTGAGATGAGTAGTTTAACATGCCAGCAGAACCACTACATAATATTCCCTTTGTCCTAATATGACAAATTCATTCTGACATGGTTCAGAACCATTCATAGATTAGGGAACATATAGTTGTACATTTGAATATAATGTGAGATTCTATCTTCATTTTTGTAAACTTTACATAACAGAGTCTGTTGTTATTTTTCTTGTAATATTTAATTGGGTTGTATAGTTTTAGTAACATTCTTTTAAGAAAGTGTTCTAGTGGACTAATTTCCGAGCAGAGACAGTGCATTCAACCTGCAGTCTGGAAGATTTTCCTCAAGATATTAGTTTTTCTTAGTCTTCCATCAAGTCTGTCGTACACTTTCTCCCGCAAAAGAAACCATTTCGCTACAATTGTACAACTGTCAGGCCGTTAATTTATAAGTTGACAACGATTTGAGTATTTCTTTGCCACAGTTTTGCCGCTCCAGGTGAGCGATAGTCATTGCAGTGTTTTTCAGTGTAAGTCATAGTGTTATGTATGATACTGATAGATTAAGTTGTTGAGGCAAGCTACATTGGCATTTCTGTATTGTACAAGGTATTTCATGCGTATTGGCCGTGTGAGGCTTTATTGTTATTGTGCATAGCATTAAAGGGAAGAACCTGTAGAAGGTGTTGATTACTCATGTCAGCCATTGTTTGTGTGGTCATAAACGAGCTTATAATTGTTATTACAAATCCACACTGCAGTGGTGCAACACAGTGGAGTGTTATCCACGATAAGTGTTCTGACAATACTATTAATATAAGTTGTCCACGAGGAAGTTGTTAATTTATGGATGAAAGTAGACAATGAGGGTGGAGGTTACACAATCTATTTTGTTCCGACATCGTTAATGAAATAAGCGATCTTGACTCGAGTATTTTTCATGTGACGTCACATATCATAAACCTCTCCTCTCTTCCCCTATCGTCACACTTCTTCACATGGTTATGACCCCATCCCCCCTCACCCTCACTGCGTTACGTGTTACATGGACGACCCTACAGTTTGAAAGTGTCTGAGAGTTTAAACATCGATGATAGAGACAACAAAATATTTCAGAACAAGCCAAGAAAAGAATATGCATTCTGTTTCTTAAAAGATTCATAAGACTCATATAATGTTAGGTAATGAATGGCCTGGCAAAGTCATAATGTAACACAGCTTGCTACAGTAACCACTACCCCCCATTGTAGTTCCCGGGGCTCTCTAAGGGGGCCACTAAAAAGTAGGGCAACTGCTTCCTCAGGTGTTTTGTGTGAGAGGCGCTATGTGGTTGTGTAAGAGGCGCTATGGGGTTGTGTAAGAGGCGCTATGAGATAGTGTGACAGGGGTGATGTATGCCTTTGGTTGAAGACTGGTCCTAAGGCACCATATAGTAAGCCTGTAACCGTCCCAGTGTTTCTTATTTACTTGTAGAACTGGGGCACGGCACAATATAGTAATCTCATGTGGCCGCCTATGGTGTTTTATATGGTATGTTATGTGGCAGTGAGGGAATCATTTTGCACGTACCACTTTTACTTATTCCTTGGCAGAGAGTAGGTTTGGTTTACTAGCTTAACTGCTAGAGATTTTTATTCATCTCCTTTTATTTTGGGGTTACCAGGTTCGAATTGTTTCTTCTCTTCAGATGTAAGAGTTGCAAAATAACAGGGATAGATCAGTTTCTTGACTTATCATTCAAACTCTTCAATTACCTCCTCAACAGCGTTCATTTTATACAGGAACAACTTTTAATGACCTTCATTTTTGAAATCTGATTTAAATCAACAACAAGGTCTTGGACAATTGCATAATTACAGTAATGTACAAAGTCAAGTATTATATCTGCATCATTTCATTGGTGCTAAATTTCCTTTGCACCTTTTCTTAATATTCATTTTGATTAAGGCTTAACTCTTTGTGTCTACCATGTTCGTATTTTGGATGAGTAGCTTCCGTCCTTGACAACATAATCTCAGCAAGGTTTTAGTCTCTTTTTCCAAAGCTTTCTTCTTTTTCTTCTTTGTATTCCATATGTTTAATGTTTCTCAATGCCAGGGGCATTCTTTCTCAGCATGGTTTTAATACATAGGATTCGGTATCGCTTAGATCGAATCCTCAAACATAACTCTGTTGCAGTTATGACCGTGAGCTCTATCAAAATGCATTAATTTGTAATTGATACTTACAAATGTTTTGAAATCATACACAAATCACACAACATCCTGGAATACACTTCTGCTAAATAAGTGTGAAGTTGATTTCCTCAACTAAGAATTACACTGAGCTGGACTAGACGCGTCCTTTCGGCATCGCTCCAATTTTCTAACTGCTAAATGGCGTCGCTTTCTGATTCTTGCCGGGAAAAATCTGAGCTCTATGATTGGTTAGGGTAATCACATGACTACTTATGGCATCTACGAAGCGAAGCTAGCCTAAATAAAATTTATGTCATTGTTTTATTTTTATGCTTTGTTTCTCATAAGATATTAATTTATATGTTAATCTGTGCTTCTTCCGTCTTTGGTGGAATATAGCCTGTTTCCGAAGAAATCACGGTATACACGGCTACATACAGATCCCGGGGCCCTGCAAATGTATCCCGTAGGGAGACATTTGTATACTATCAATATCCAAAAATATCCCAAAAATTTTCTAAGTTAAAAAAAATTTTCAAAAAATTTAAAGTCCAAATATTTTCTAAGTCCAAAATTGTTTCGGAAAAATTTAATCTAATTCCTACACTGGGGTCCTATGTCTATGTGAGATCGACTTCTATATAAAAAAAAACTTAGTAGTGGACAACAACTTCAAAAAGTTTAAACTATCCAGCATCTCTCAACATTTTTCACCAAATTTTCTAATTGGCAACACTGACCAACAAAATATTCCTAACATCCATCTAACACATAGGGTGTTGCTGTCGTTTTTTGACGGTTTCATAAGACGTAAATCTATTTAATACTTTTGACGAACGAAGGTAGAGAACTGTCTGTTAACTCCCTGGGACAGGTTGATTTGGGGTTATCTTCCCTGTGTTTATTCTTTGTGGTTGATCTGTCTTAAGACGGGGGGGGGGGGGGTAGCTGTTCTCAGATCTGTTCTGTCTACGCATGCGCTAGTTTTTAGCCCGAACCGAGAAGACTTCCGTCTGGGAGTGATGAGCTGGTTTCTGACCGGACAAGATGTCCGTTGTTTCTTCTCTGCATTATGCCAGTAAAGAGTTATTATTATGAAACCCGCATGATGGCGGTAGGTTCCGGCATAGATGATGATGCCTGCCTTTGAAGAATACACAGTTGTTTATCACTTATTATAGGCCCGACATTTCGGCCGATATCTTGAGCAGAAGAAGTGTCTGGCGTGAGAAGCCATGTGAAGTCTTGACTGTTGTTAAACAAATTCATAGACTTTGATATTATTAAGCAACTATATTTGTTACAAGACCACCTGACGCGTTTAGTCAGGGGCCCTGAGCTACCGTATGAAAGAATGTACTTTATCAAGCCAGCGTTATTAGCATCATACATACGAGCTATGCAGGATTGATGATACTCGATATTCATAATCATTACTACACATGAAATGTCCATTTTCCTTGTTCTACTGACTGTGTTGTCCGTCAACGTACTGTCGCCATAATAAATGTTGAAGAGAAAGTCATCTGCAATAACCACATCTATGACTTCTACGTGTGGGAGTGAGTTTGTGTGTCCTTGAATAAGAGCCTATACGACTTCGTGTTCTCGATCTGCTGATTACACACACCATTACTCACTACAACATCTTACAACTTGTTCGACACACCTGAGAAACATGTATGCTGTTTATTGTGTGAGTGACTGCTTTACACCTTGGAAGCGCCTCACGCTGGTGACCTAGATTCACGACGACATTACACTGTGCAGGTAATAAACAGTCGGCAAAACAGTATTTTACATCTAGTGCCCAGTTTGATGGGGCTATGCTAATCAGCTCTTTACATAGGGTCGTCACTGAAAAATGTGACGAGTGGCAACACTGGGAAATATGAGCAATAATATATCTCCTTGTCATAACTCAGTGTCATTTTATTCAGAAATATAGTTGAAAACATTCTATTAGACATGGTGGGGGAAGAATGTTATATATTCTCCGTTTCTTTTATTTGCTGCATGTCATAAGTCTCCGAGCGGTTCAAACAAATCATTTTGACTCTTGGTTTTCCAATACGTTTTGGGCCTAACTTATTTACTGATTATGCATTCCAATTATATTCCAGTATAAGGTATTCCAAATATCCACATCATCTTTGCAATGACGATCCAATTGTATAAGTCAGTTAATTCATCCGTGGTGATTCATCATGTTTTCGCATGCACATTATTAGATATGGGAAACAATTTCAGATATGTATAAAAACATTTTCAAACCAATTCATTTTGACAAACAATTATTATGTACACATTAAAAATGATTGAAAAATCTCATGCCTTGTCCCTATTTATTTGTATCTGAAATTTTCTTCCTGTCTTGGATTTTCTCTAAGTGATATGTGTAGCTATTTTTTTTTTCAAAGTATCCAACACTGTAGAAATTATTATTATTATTATTTTTTTTTTTCAATGTCTGTGGCCAGTATCCATATAAGTTATGCGTCTAGTAGTGATCCTGTTTATTAAGAATTTGGTTATGTCCAATCACTGATAGATTTATTTTTATTTATCCTCTGTCAAGACAATCTTCCTGGTATTCCTGACCATTATGTATTTATGTTATCCTAAGGCATCCTTGTATACAGTTTACTATTTTCTTTTTCCAATAGTCTAATTTGTCAGTTATGGTGCTTTAGATCATTTATTTTATGGGGATCCTGTCTAGTCCTCCTGTTATCTCGAGACATACATCATTAGTGATCCTTATGAACTATATCTATCAATACTTCTCAACAACGCATCAAACAATCACATTTAAAACCATCAACTCAAACGTCTTAATTTGGTAACAATATACAACAAAAATGTTATTTTACAGTTTTTTGCATTTTGTCAACACCAGTTCTGCCTTCGTAGGTCGAAGGTTTGTCAGAACCATGTGGTGTTTATTACATCTGCTGACTACAGCCAGATGGGTAACTTATTCAAAATCTCCTAAGTCATTGGTAGGTGTGGGGCATGAGGGTATATGTATTTTGGTATCCATGACTCGTCTACATGTATTTCCAATCTAGGTATTCTTTATTTTTTTTAATATATCCACCGTATATCTGTGACACGTCTGTCCGTGGGATAACATTATTCAGCCTCTGTATCATAAAGGCGATCAGACCTTAGTCTGTCAAAATTCATCAGTGATATATGACCCTCCGGTATATCTTTTTTTTTTTTTTTTTAAGTCTATTGAAAGATCATAGTATCACCAGTATTGTGAAATTGGTTAGTCAGTATCTAGTGGTAAACAATTGTTATACATCTTTACAACAATATTCCTATAACAAACATTGGGTAAAAATCCTCGTATATGGCTGTATTGTTTGTCCATTATTTTCTGGGTGCATCAGCATTCAATTATTTTTTTTTATTTAATCTCCATTATGTCCTTAATACCTTTGGTTCCATAGGATTATCATAATCCATTTGTCTCTTGTCCAATGATAATCCATACTCATATGGTTCTCATATACAGCAATCATATTGCTCCAATTTGTTCTATGTCCATAGAATCCACAAAGTTTTCCATTTTATACTGTCTTATTTCGTACCCACGAAAGACTAAAATTATTCATTATCCCATACGAATGTGGGGCATTTATGCATAAACCGCATAACAAAGCATCAGTTGTGTCAACATAAAGTTTCACCATAATAGAAAATGGCATCTTCATCATTAATAAACAGTTGCTTCTTGCTCTCATGTGCCATCAGTGGTATCATCCGGTAATGGGGGTGTTCAATCTGGTGTCAGCATATACAAATGTTTATACAGTATCAACAGAATACTGTTGGGGTGTCATCTGCATAGCTGTCATGTGCAGATATTATGCTTACAGGGGGTTTGACTGGCAGAGGCAGGATGAACAAAAGCTAGTTGTTCCCTCTGATGTGTTGATTTATTTCTCTCTTTTCTTCTATGTCAGCTGCTAATATCAGGGCAGTCAATGTTATTTGGCATTGGCTTATCATCCTTTTCATTTATCACATGTAAAACAATTGTGTATTGAAAACTGTCAAATCAAACAATAGGGCTGTAGCAAGTCAAAAAGGAATGTGTTGTCAGGGGGAGAGGCATGATAGATAGGGGAAATTGAAAGATCTCCTGATTATGGGGAACATAGCATGACAAATATGGGTATGAATTTGTGACTAAATACAGATGTCATAATGGAATCAGTGTGATGGACTAAGGTGATAGGTAATAGGTGAGTTAAGATAATTGGGAACAAAGAGATATTAGTATCAGGTAAGAAGAAAATTTACTCGTGCAATGTGCCTGCATGAAGATGCACTAAGATGTTGTAACTGTCTTTTTCTTCTTGTTGATGTGATCACTGGCCCAAGACAGTATACATGTTGTTAGATGTGTAGTGCGAGCGTATGATGAATTGAGTGTGGGTGCGAATGAAGACGCGAATGTGTTTAGGCTCGTATAGATGTAGATCCTGCAGCCCATACTCTCACATGCAGTAATCAAGGATGCTTTGACACTGCAGGCATGTTTCAAGACATTTATTGACGGGAACACACATAATATCAACAGGAACAGTCAGTGTAACAAGGTCATGCTGACCTGACATCGATAGGTATACATTTGGCATTCAAAAAGGTAAACATCAGAATAGACGTGCATGGTCAATAGCAAAGTTCTTCAGTAATGACAGTTCGTAGCGTCGCCCTTGGCGTCTCTGACTAAACGCGTCAGATGCCTTAGTCACTTTGACACACAGGTGCAACTTGGCATTCCCCGCCAATTGCACATATCAGGCTGTAGTATAATAGCCGAAAGCACAGGCCTCGTTCTGACGTCGGCCGTGTACTTCTGTTAAATAGGTTATCATCAACCCTGCAGTAATACTTATTGTAGATATGAACTCCGCCAATCTGCGGCTCCCACAATATATCTTCGTCACTGGATTTCTGGACAATATAAGACTAACAGTCTTGGATGGCTACCTCGAGCACAAATATATAAGTTCTGAAATGGCGGATCCGTGAACTGCTGTTCACCCTAGGTAATCCTTTACATGTTCTGCCACCGAAAAGCGTAATAATGCATAAAGGTCGGTATTACCTGGCAAATGAATCCTCAGAACAACACAAGGAATTCTGTCGTCATCCCGACGCACAGAGATTCACTGGGGAAAACTGCCATAGCAGTTACTTCGAAGATTCTCCCCGAAAAACAATGGACTCTTGGTCCCTTCAGAAAAACAGGACCTCCCCGGCTTCCCGGAAGTATATCTCACTCCCGCTTAAAAAAAACCTTCCCATAGGCCTACGCCGAACTGTCAACCTCTGACCCTACAGGTCAAACACAATGAATGAATAAACAAGGGAAGACAACCCCTAATCAACCTGACATCGCAGGTAAAGACACAATTATTCTTATGATACAAACATAAGCAAATAACTTGACAGATGACTCCGTCGAAAATGACAGCAACATTACTACCACCCCCCTGTAAAAAAAAAATGCAATTTTTTTTTTTTTAATATGTTCATGAGCAAGATAGCACCAGTATCACTTCTGTGCTCATGCAAACAATGAACCTAATATCAGGTACAATAGAAGAGGGTACAAACCATCTCCCAACATAGGAGAAAATATTTCCTTTAAGCCAAACAAACTAAGGGATACCATTCAAGAAACCTAAGTTGCTGGCAATACCAATCATATATCAAACATTACTAAATAATATAATCATAGCAATATACAAATGTCAATGCTATTTTAGCAACATATCACTGATGGATGGACAAAATGAAATTTGTTAAATTATCTAAACATCATCCAAATACATTTGTATTACAACATATTATGATATTAACGACAGACCTAAGTCTGAAAATATATCAGGAAAAACTAGGACACAAGATTTAACTGGAATCATGTGGGCATCTAGACAATATGTCCGCCATCACATTATCCGAACCACGGATAGCTCGCACCGTGAAATGGAAAGGCTGAAGAGCAATAGCATAACGAGTAGATCTCGAGCTCTTCAAATCCTTACTTTGCATAGCCGTAAGAGCTTTTTTGTCGGTTTCCATAAAGAGATGCGCGCCCAGAAGGAACCTTTGTAGCTTAAGAATGGACCAAACCATAGCCAACAATTCACGGTCCAAAACCGAGTAATTCCTTTCTGCCGCATTCAGCTTCCTAGAAATATACATTACAGGATGCAGAGTTCCTGAATATTCCTGCATTAGTGCCGCTCCAATGCCAGTGGAAGAGGCATCACTACGAAGGACAAAAGTCTTATCAATCGTCGGTAGTCTTAAGATAGGATGAGATGAGAACAAATTCTTAACCTGATCCAATGAAGATTGGCATTCTTGGGACCAACGCACCATATTAGGAGAACCTTTTTTCAATAACGTTGAAAGTGGTGCCATAATGGAGGACAGATTCTCAATGAATCTTCCATAGAATTGTATCAATCCCAAGAGACTACGCACTTGCTTTTTTGTCTTCGGAACCGAGATATTTAATATCTTTGAAATGTTTTGGTCCTCTGTCTTCAACAGACCATGACCAACTCGATGACCTAGGAAGGAAATTTCACTAAACCCAACAAAAGCTTTAGAGGGTTTAGCAGTCAATCTATGCTCACGTAGAGTAGATAGCAATTCCTTTAGACCCACATAGTGTTCTTCCCAAGTATCGCTGAAAAGACAGATGTCGTCTAAATATGCAATGACATCTGCACGATCTGATAGAATTCGTCGCATCATGCGTACGAAAGTCGCTGGGGCGTTCATAAGCCCGAAAGGCATAAAATTCCATTGAAACAGACCCCTAGGTGTCGAAAAAGCAGTGAGAGGTTTGGCGTGTTCCGTCAGTGGGACTTGCCAATAACCTTTCGACAAGTCTAGTTTAGTAAAGAATTTAGCTTTAGAAAGTCTAATAAGTAGATCATCTAATAACGGCATAGGTTCAGCATCGAACTTCGTAACTTGATTTAATTTGCGATAATCAACGCAAAGACGTATGTTATTGTCTTTCTTTCGAACAATAACTATCGACGAAGAATAAGCTGAAGTGGATGGTTCAATTATTTGTAGTTGAATCATTTCATCCAATTCTTTCTCGACTTGTGCTTGAAAATGAATAGGTATTGGGTATGGTCTTACTCTGATCGGATTACGATCAGTAAGTATGATGTCATGTTCTATGACATCTGTGTGTCCAGGAATGTCGGTAAGGACATCCTGATATGATTTTAACGTAGAGGATACTTGACGCTGTTCCTCAAAAGACAAGTTGGAAGAGACTGTAACGTCTCTTCACGATTCCGTTGAAGTAAGTGGAATCGTAGGAAGAGGTAAGTTCACGTCAGAAAAAATAGTTTCCTCATCCTGTATAACAGACAGGGATGAGATGTGACCATGTTGAACTGGAGAGTCGTCCGTCGCCTAGAAAATAGGCTGTAAATAGTCTGGACGTTCAATAAACTCTGTTAGCATATTTATATGGAAGGTTTTATGCCTTCCATCCACATCGACAATATAGTCGACATCAGAAATTTTCGAGACTATAGTGTATGGACCCTTCCAAGAAATGAGAAGTCTATTCTCTCTTGAGGGCAGTAAGACATATGCTTTGTCTCCAGGACAAAGTTGACGTAGGCGTCTTTTCTTATTAGCAAATCGCCTAGCTTTTTCTTTCGCAAATTCGGAAGATGAAGTTGCTAACCTGCACGATTCGATAATCTTTTCTCTAAGAGCTATAACATATTCATATGACGATTGTGTATCATCGTCAATATTATCGGAAGTTATCAAATCGTGTAACAAGGACATTGGCCCGCGCGGTTGCGCGCCAAAGACAAGTTCGAAAGGAGAAAACCCTGTATGCTCGTTGGGAACCTCTCTATAGGCAAAGAGGACTGCAGGTAAAACCCTGTCCCAATCTTCAGGATGATCCTCCGTTATCTTGCCAAGTAAGTTCTTTAGTGTCCTGTTAAGACGTTCTACCAATCCATTGGACATTGGATGATAAATACTACTGAGAGACCTTTTAATGTCTAGCGTAGCCATTACCTGAGACATAACGTCCGAAATTAACTGAGTGCCGTGATCCGACAGTATTTCTCCGGGGAATCCCAGACGAGAAAATACGAGCCAAAGAGCATCAGCGATATCGACAGTTGATATGCTCTTCAGAGGAATAGCCTCTGGCCAACGCGTGCACATGTCCACGCAAGTGAGGATAAATTGGTGTCCTCTGGCTGACTTAATTTTGAACGGACCAATGATGTCTATAGCCATTTTTTGAAACGGCCGAATCGGAATATCTGCAGCCTGAATAGGAGCAGCATGTCTCGGACCCCTAGACTTGACCTCTTGACAAATTTTGCAAGATCGGCAATAAATTCGGATGTCTTTATTCACGAATGGCCAAAAGAATGACGCAAGGACTCTAGTTTTAGTTCTGGAAAAAACCCATGTGTCCAGCACACTGAGAATCGTGTGCATGCCGAAGAATTAAGGCTCTCATACACTTAGGCACAAGAATTTGCGAATGCATAGACTTGTCCGAGTGTTGTACCATTCGTACCAATATACCATTCTTCATAGTAATATACGATTTGTGATTCGTATTTTGATTGGGATCCCCTTTCTTTGCAAGAAGGAAGTATTTCTTCAAAGAAGGATCCTCTTCTTGACGTTTAACAAACGAGTCATGGGAAATCACCAAGTGCTCGTCTTGGCTATCAACTTCATTACTATTATCAGATGAAGTCGGGGGATTAAGAGCTTGAGCTCTTGTCACCACTGCATTGACCGTTTGAATGTTTCTTTCTTCCCAACTAGCAATTTGTTGCGGGGTGCATTCCTTAACCCCATGAATACGACCGATTATAAGATCCGCAATAGGATTAGGAAGAAGACATGCATGGACATCTCCTGTGAAGAAAGGAGTGTCAATCCTAATAATAGCAGTAGGATAACTTTCCATAGTACCACCAAATGTAACACATTTGATTGTTTTTCCAGTGGCACAGCAAGGATCTATCAGAGACTCCTTAACCCCGACGGTAGTAAATCCCGAATCGAAAAGTACTGAGACTAGCCTATCATTTATTAGACCTTTATCTAAGATGAGAGATCCTCTCCCATCATGCGCAACTGTAGCAGGTAGAGCAGGAAGAGGGTGACCACAACTTAGCGTAGATACAGTCGATGAATCGAACAATGTTAAGCATTGGGGGCATTCAGTTGCTCTCCCAAAATCGAAAGCACAACCAGTGATAGCCCTAGAGTTACCACTATCATTTACTGTATTACAGGCTCCATCAAACTCTTGTTGCGCAGAGTTTGCCTGTTGGTAAGGTCTTTTCTTGTTAAACCTAGGTCTACCTCGATTATCATTTCCCCTGTAATTATTTTGACTATCATTTCCCCTGTAATTATTTCGACTATCATTTCCCCTGTAATTGTTATCATATTGCCTATTGTAATCATCATTCCGGTTTGAATCCCGGTTTCTAAATTCACCATCGTCATAATCTTGACGTCGAGAATGATTACCTCGAAAATTTGAATAATTATTATTTGGATAGCCTTTGCGAAAGTGTCTCAAATTATTACCACTAAAATTACGAGAACTACCATCTTGTCTCCACTGCATAGACGAAGAACCATCATGTGTTGGATTACTCCGCTTCTGAGTGTAATTTTGATTACTTCCCCTATTCCAATTTTGTTGAGCACCCTGAAATTTTTTTTTTGAAATTAGGGCCATATGGTGTTGCCGAAGCAGCTGGCAACCCTTCTTTCACTTTAGAATTGCTAACTGTAGCATGGGGATGTGCTGTGGCATACTGACAACAATATTCCTCCATTTCTTTTAAGTTTTTAGGCTTACGCTCATGAAGGAATGCAAGAAAAGAATCATTAACAGATGACAAAACCTTATCTCGCAATAATAAGTCCATTAGACCTTCATATGTTTTCTCAATCTGAGACAACTCAACCCATCGTGTAAATGTACGACGTATCTTTGTAACAAAATCAGAGAAATCTACTCCATTTTCTGGCAACATTGTCCTAAAACGAAGACGATAGTCTTCTTGTTTTAGTTGATATTTTTTTAGTAATGCTGCCCTGACAACATCATAATTAGTCCTCTCATGTTCGTCTATTGTCATAAGAGTAGTCACTGTGTCACCTGTAAAAAATGGCATCAGTTGTTCAACATATTTTTCCTTTTTTATGTTATGCGTATCGCACAAAAATTGGAATCTATCTAGATAATCTGCTACGTCATCCTTTAAAGGATTGAAATGAGGCAATTTAATCCTACTAACAAACTCCCTTGTCGTACTCGAAGTTGTTTGCTGAGCACCCGTACTCGCCAATTTCAATTTCTCTAACTCCAAAGTTGCGAGTTTTTCATCAAGTTCCATCTTCTGTTTTCTTTCCTCATGTTCCATTTTTCTGATTTCAGCCTCAGCTTTCCTCTCCTCTGCAGCAGCTTGAGCTTTCCTCTCCTCTGCAGCAGCTTGAGCTTTCCTCTCCTCTGCAGCAGCTTCTTTGTCTAATCTCTTCTGTTCAGCTTCAAATCTCCTTTCCTCCACCTGCATCTGCAATTTCTTTTGTTCAGCAGCCATATCAGCTTCTCTGTCTAGCCTTTTTTGTTCCGCCGCAGCTTCTCTTTCTAATCTTTTCTCTTCAGCCTGAGCTTTTTTCTCTTCAGCCTGAGCTTTTTTCTCTTCTGCAGCTAATGCTTTGTCATACTGAGCAACAGCCCATTGTTCTAACTGTTGACCAGTTTTATCAAGGGCTCTCCCTTGTGTAATAAAGTAGTCCAATGTAGACATCTTGTCTAATGAGATCAGAAACCTGAAAAAAAATTAAATAAATTACCTTATCCCACTTCAATGGGAGACAAGTCTGAAATGCTAGACTTGTATACTCACTTCACTTTATTTTACAGTCTTAGTCTTAGACAAAGACTTTGTATGTTCCTCTTGTTTATAATGTACCCAAAAAATCACTTGAGTACTTGTGGAAAAAAAAAATTCCCTTATATCCCACTCACTATGGGCACAAGTCTTTTTTATAAAGAACTTGAATATGTATTTCACCTTGTCTCAATCTTTGTAGATAACAAGTCTTTTATCAAAGAACTTGTATAAATATCTTATATAATAATATTTTATTAAGAAACTCTATATGAAGAGTCTACCTTATCAATATTATCAAAACATGACCAAGTATGTGTATGTAGACTGTGCATGACAGTAATGTAGTACAACCAAAAAAAAAATACAAAGACAAAAATACAAAACAATACAAATGGCAACACTGTTTTAACCAAAAATGTGTAGAGAAATACACAAGAAAGGAGAGACCTACAGAATACAAACAAAACAAATCGACAATCAAAACTGAAAAACAGACAAAATATTACAAAAACAACGTTAAGTACAATTACATCACAGCTAACATCAATAGCGACCAATTGTCACTAGCAAATTTCCAAATTAAGAAAATTTGCACCTATAGAACGCTTACAGTAAGCCTCGATCAAGTGGCATATTTACCGTAAGACCCACCAACCGAAAAACCCGCAGAAAAATACACAAAAACAGCAGAAGTAACATAATATAGCAATCAATTTCAATGTGTTGCAGAACAAGTTCAGTCACAGCTGAAACTAAAATAAATTCCTTGCTCCTTGCGAACACAGAAACGAAATGTCAAACGCGCACTGAACGTCAAATCCACTGTAACATAAAGTGGTATTCACGAACCAAAGTTACTATGACCTTCTCAAATTAGGGCTTGCACATTGAATGTTTACTATTTCCACGTACTGTTTACAGACACTTGACCTCCAACAATGTAGCTTGAATGCTCTGACCTAGAAAAGTCTGTTGTTGAATGAAACGTGTAACAACCAGCAGTACTGTTTACAATAGGAACCCGCCTTCTATGCAGTTATGGTCCACGTAGCAAATGCCTAGTAGTTAACTTCAGTACATGTCTTGTTATGCTTTATGTAGCATTATAATATAAATGCTCGTACTGTTTATTTGTGGCAACCGTTGATGACCTATATCTGTCCTGTTGTAGCCAAAACTTGCAAGTGTAGAATTAGCGCTGTGTGTTACGGCTGTCCCGTGTGTAGCTTAGACCCACAGATCAGAAGTGTAATGTGTACTTGTCCTTCTTGTAACTTTCTCGACAAAACTGGAGACATCATACATGTAACAGCCAACCAGGAATGTAAATTTCTGGATCCATAAATGTCAACAATAATGTCAAATGCTCGCTCTGTTCTTTTTAAACCCACAGATCTGGTCCATCAGAAATGTAAGTTTCTAGGCCACATTGGCGACAAGAAATGTATCATAAGAGCCCACGTAACTGGTCCACCAGAAATGTAACTGTCTTTTTTTTCTTGTTGATGTGATCACTGGCCCAAGACAGTATACATGTTGTTAGATGTGTAGTGCGAGCGTATGATGAATTGAGTGTGGGTGCGAATGAAGACGCGAATGTGTTTAGGCTCGTATAGATGTAGATCCTGCAACCCATACTCTCACATGCAGTAATCAAGGATGCTTTGACACTGCAGGCATGTTTCAAGACATTTATTGACGGGAACACACATAATATCAACAGGAACAGTCAGTGTAACAAGGTCATGCTGACCTGACATCGATAGGTATACATTTGGCATTCAAAAAGGTAAACATCAGAATAGACGTGCATGGTCAATAGCAAAGTTCTTCAGTAATGACAGTTCGTAGCGTCGCCCTTGGCGTCTCTGACTAAACGCGTCAGATGCCTTAGTCACTTTGACACACAGGTGCAACTTGGCATTCCCCGCCAATTGCACATATCAGGCTGTAGTATAATAGCCGAAAGCACAGGCCTCGTTCTGACGTCGGCCGTGTACTTCTGTTAAATAGGTTATCATCAACCCTGCAGTAATACTTATTGTAGATATGAACTCCGCCAATCTGCGGCTCCCACAATATATCTTCGTCACTGGATTTCTGGACAATATAAGACTAACAGTCTTGGATGGCTACCTCGAGCACAAATATATAAGTTCTGAAATGGCGGATCCGTGAACTGCTGTTCACCCTAGGTAATCCTTTACATGTTCTGCCACCGAAAAGCGTAATAATGCATAAAGGTCGGTATTACCTGGCAAATGAATCCTCAGAACAACACAAGGAATTCTGTCGTCATCCCGACGCACAGAGATTCACTGGGGAAAACTGCCATAGCAGTTACTTCGAAGATTCTCCCCGAAAAACAATGGACTCTTGGTCCCTTCAGAAAAACAGGACCTCCCCGGCTTCCCGGAAGTATATCTCACTCCCGCTTAAAAAACCTTCCCATAGGCCTACGCCGAACTGTCAACCTCTGACCCTACAGGTCAAACACAATGAATGAATAAACAAGGGAAGACAACCCCTAATCAACCTGACATCGCAGGTAAAGACACAATTATTCTTATGATACAAACATAAGCAAATAACTTGACAGATGACTCCGTCGAAAATGACAGCAACAGATGTATGGAAAAGAAATCACTGGGCTCTGGAACTGTAAGAATAAGAAGTCTAGTGATTGAAGCATGGAATATGATCAGTTACAAAAGTATAGATCAAGGTTACAACAGAATCAGTGTGATACATGTGTTATAAATGGTGTTAGCTAAATAAACATTCAACGTCTGTATACATGATAAGGGTGGATTTGAGCTGAAGTGGTAACTTGCCACCCTTATCGACACCTGGTATTAAAGTGTAAGCTGTAGGTGTCTTCTCTGATTTAGGATGTTGCTGTGTATGTGGTAGTGGAACAGTTCACAGGGTTATCACACAGGCAACATGACGTGTAGAGTCATAGAAAGGGTAACTTCGTTGTATAAGTTTCTTCCATTTATTGCACGCCACAAAACAGTCATGATACTTATGACATCAACATAGTTAACGAGTTCAGCAAGATGATATGGCACATTGAAAACAATTTCTGTAGTCAGCAATGACAGCTGTTGTATATATGCGTCATAAGACATCACAGTTCAATAGATTCAGAAATTCATAAATCATAGAGTTCTAGTTCGTGAAGCTGTATAAATAATAATAATTTCTATAACTTCTGCAACAGTGTCAGCTACAGATCTTCAATGTTCATAAACAATAATAAATGCTCCCATTCTGATGCTAGCAGATCAGTTGTATACAATAAGTCCGTTCACTGTCTGCACGTGAATAGCATACATGGGCTACAGGTCAGCTCGACCTTTATAATGTTCCTAAGTCTAACCATCTGACTTGGACGTGATCTCTGATATAACGAATCCTGGAACACAGACAATAGTCTTGTTGGTCTAGAGCGACCCATATATATTTAACTAGTTCAGGTATAAAGCTACCGGTGACTTAATCCTAGTCAAAGTACCTCTCCATTTTGAATCACACAGGCGAGCAAATAGGCGACAAAATGACGAACCTCTAGATGTTAGCATAAAGTTCGATACAAGAGGAATTACCTTATTTCGGAAAATCAACCATGAACATATGCCTCCAGGCAGGCGTGAATAATACTGGGAAATAGTCTAGTTAGCTAACTAACTCACAACGACAATGTATTTCCCTCAGAGAATCACAAGACGCAGGTCGCGTCTGCTCGCTTCTTAAACCATTTCTCAACTGCCCAACTGGGCGGAACACACAGAACGAACTCCCAGCTTTTGACATGCGCAGAACGACAATCTCTGAGTTGCCGTTCACAATAAGACGATTCTAAGAACATTCGAGATAAAAGTCTTATAGAATCGCGCCTTTTATGGTCATGAAAAGAAGCGTTAAGAAAGGTTTCAGACATCTACCATAGTTGACTGGTACTACCAAATAAGGAGATGTGGTCACGCTTCGTTCAAGAAATTATAGACCGAACGTGTCTCTATACAAGAGAAGGCAAACTCCTAAAAAATTGTAGTTTCGATAACTCGGATTATGTCCCTTTGACCATAGAAAACATAATACACACTTCAGTCAAAAAAATGATCATACATATGAAAAATGTTTATACAAACGAAAAATAATAATGATCCGTGCGTAACATTACCGCACCCTCCCTGGAAAAAAAAAAATGAAACTTTTTTTTTTTTAAATCCTGGAGCCGGAAAAAATCTAGGCTCCTAACGCACGTATGATGCGTGGATATATACCTAACAAATTAGCTCAACGCATGGAGCGACACTGAGATCATATCTCAGATCCTTAGAGAAAAAATTTATCTAAGTATACGCTGATATATTCCAGGAAGGTGCCACCAACACACGCCACAATGATGGCAACAACATAATGACAATCAAATTATTCTCATACCAATATATGAAATTAAATATATTATGTGTTATCATACAATGTGTTGCAAATAGCGGTGTAATTTACTAATATACCGCACTATATTATTACATTATATAAAGTAACAGTAATTAATAAGTAATACATGTGTTGATCTACGTTGACATAAAACATTCAATAGAAGAAGATGTGGACATCATCCGCTCCCAATGTAGGACAGGACTTGATATCCTCAAAGTTCCACAATGGACATAAACTCGCAGACTTCAATGATGTGCTGCGAAAATATCAATAACACAAATCTTAAAGACAACTGGTAAATTTCTTAATACAATCCTGAAAATAATTTATTTAAATGTGGCCGAGTGATCTTTTGGCCCGTATATCACTAACTAAGCCTTCTTAGATAATTACATGGTACAATGTTATAAATTTCCCTCAAAAAAAAAAAGTGAGACAAAATCTACTAACATGTCATTATAACATTGGACTGTATATCAGGAAATATATATATATGACAGAAGAATCATGTGGAATCGTGTGGACATCTGGACAGAATGTCTGCCATTACATTATCCGAACCACGGATAGCTCGAACCGAGAAATGAAATGGTTGAAGAGCTATGGCATAACGAGTGGACCTCGAGCTCTTCAAGTTTTTGCTCTGAATAGCAGTAAGCGCTTTCTGGTCGGTTTCCACAATGAAATGTGCGCCTAGAAGAAATCTTTGTAACTTCAGAATAGACCATACCATAGCCAATAACTCACGGTCTAAAACCGAGTAATTCTTTTCTGCAGCGTTTAATTTCCTAGAGATATACATCACCGGATGCAAAGTATCAGAATACTCCTGCATTAGTGCTGCCCCAATCCCTGTTGACGAGGCGTCACTTCGAAGAACAAAAGTCTTCTCAATAGTAGGTAACTTAAGAATAGGTGGAGATGAAAATAGGGCTTTAACCTGGTCCAATGAGGATTGACATTCTTTAGACCAGCGGATCAGATTAGGCGACCCTTTCTTCAATAAAGTAGAAAGCGGTGCCATAATGGAGGACAGATTCGGAATGAATCGTCCGTAGAATTGAATCAAACCTAATAGACTCCTTACTTGTTTCTTCGTCTTAGGGACCGAAATGTTAAGTATTTTTGAAACATTGTGGTCCTCTGTCTTTAAAAGACCATGACCAACCCGATGACCTAGGAAAGAAATCTCGCTAAATCCTATAAAGGCTTTAGAGGGTTTTGCAGTCAAGTTATACTCGCGAAGAGTAGACAGTAATTCGTATAAACCCAAATAATGATCTTCCCAAGAATCACTGAATAGACAGATATCATCTAGGTATGCTATGACATCTGTACGATATGCGAGAATTCGCCGCATCATGCGTACGAATGTAGCAGGGGCGTTCATAAGACCAAAAGGCATGAAATTCCATTGGAATAAACCCCTAGGTGTAGAAAAAGCTGTAAAAGGTTTGGCACGTTCAGTTAGCGGGACTTGCCAATAACCTTTAGACAAATCTAGTTTGGTAAAGAATCTAGAATTAGAAAGTTTATTGAGTAGCTCTTCTAATGAAGGCATAGGTTCAGCATCGAACTTCGTAACTTGGTTCAATTTGCGATAATCTACGCAAATGCGAATGTTATTATCCTTCTTTCGAACAATAACCATAGACGAAGAGTATGCTGAAGTGGATGGTTCAATGATTTCCAAACGTATCATTTCATCCAATTCTTTTTCGACTTGAGACTGGAAATGGATAGGTATTGGATATGGTCTGACTCTGATAGGATTGTGATCAGTTAGCACAATGTCATGTTCTATGACATGTGTGTGTCCCGGGATGTCTGTAAGAACATCCTGAAATGTTTGCAACATCGAAGAAACTTGTCGATGTTCCTCAGCGGAAAGATTTGGAGAAACGGTCACGTTTTTCCAAGATTCCGTAGAATAAAGTGGGACCATAGAAAGAGGAAGATTGACATCAGAAAAAGTAGTTTCCTCATCCTGTATAACTGACAGAGATGAGTACTGACCATGAGTTGCTTGTGAATTGTCCGTAGCCTGGAAAATAGGCTGCAAATAGTCAGGTCTTTCATAAAATTCCGTGAGCATATTTATGTGGAAAGTTTTATGCTTTCCATCAATATCGACAACATAGTCAACATCAGAAATTTTGGAGACTATTGCATATGGACCTTTCCATGCAATTAGAAGTCTGTTCTCCCTTGAAGGAAGTAGAACGAGAGCTTTGTCACCTGGACAAAGTTGTCGTAGACATCTATTCTTATTTGCAAACTGCCTTGCCTTTTCTTTAGCAAATTCTGAAGACGAAGTTGCTAGTTTGCATGCCTCGATGATCTTTTGCCTAAGAGCAATGACGTACTCATAAGAAGATTGAGTCTCATCGCTAATATTATCGGCAGTGATTAGATCGTGAAGTAAAGACATAGGGCCGCGCGGTTGCGCGCCAAAGACAAGTTCAAAAGGGGAAAACCCCGTATGTTCATTGGGGACCTCTCTATACGCAAAGAGAGCCGCGGGTAAGACCCTGTCCCAATCCTGAGGATGATCCTCAGTTATTTTACCAAGTAAAGTTTTCAGAGTCCTATTTAAACGTTCGACCAACCCATTAGACATTGGGTGATAGATACTGCTGAGAGACCTTTTAATGTGTAGCATAGACATTACCTGTGACATAGTGTCTGATATAAGTTGGGTGCCATGGTCTGACAATATTTCTCCGGGAAAACCCAAGCGAGAAAATATCAGCCAAAGAGCGTCTGCGATATCAGCAGTTGAGATGCTCTTGAGAGGTATTGCCTCTGGCCAACGTGTGCACATATCGACACATGTAAGGATAAATTGATGTCCTCTAGCCGACTTAATTCTAAAAGGACCGATAATATCTATTGCCATTTTTTTAAAAGGGCGAATAGGAATGTCAGCAGCCTGGATAGGCGCAGCATGTCGTGGTCCTTTAGATTTGACCTCCTGACATACTTTGCAAGAGCGACAGTACATTCGTATGTCCTTGCTCACAAATGGCCAAAAGAAAGCCGCAAGAACCCTCGACTTTGTACGGGAAAAACCCATATGTCCAGCACATTGCGAGTCATGAGCATGTTGCAATATTTGCAATCTCATGCTCTTAGGCACAAGAATTTGTGAATGAGTGGACGTAGTCGAGTCTTGTACCATACGTACAAGTACGCCGTTCTTCATAGAAATCCAAGATTTCCTATTAGTGTTCTGATTAGGATCACCTTTTTTTGCTAGAATGAAGAATTTTTGTAAAGAAGGATCTTCTTCTTGCAATTTGATAAATGAGTCACGTGTAATAGTCAAGTGACTATCTTGGTCATTTACTTCATCATTATTAGTTAATGAAGTTTGAGGTGGATCCAGAGCATGTGCTCTTGTGACCACCGCATTGGTAGCTTCAATGTTTTGCTCTTCCCAAACAGCAATCTGCTGTGGGGTACATTCCCTAACTCCGTGAATACGACCAATAATAAGGTCCGCAATAGGGTTTGGAAGTAGACACGCGTGGACCTCTCCCGTGAAGAAAGGAGTAGCAATGTGTATTATAGCAGTAGGATACTTTTCTAACGTGCCACCAAATGTGACACATTTGATGACTTTTCCTGTAGCACAGGATGGATCTACAAGAGATTGCCTAACGCCGACAGTAGTACATCCAGAATCAAACAACACTGAGACTGGATTACTATTTACTAGCCCCTTATGTAATATAAGAGAACCTCTCCCATCATGAGCAACATTAGCAGGAAGAGCGGGCAAAGGATGACCACAGCTTAGAGTACTAACGGTTTTCGGATCAAATAAAGTACTGCATTGGATACATTTATTTGCCCTACCAAAATCAAAAGATGAGCATCCGATAGCATTATGGTCTTTATCATTATTAACCTGTTTATCTGCTCCCTGAGATTCTTGTTGAACAGAGTTTGTCTGTTGATATCTTTTTCTCTTATGTTGCGATCTACCGCGACCATTATTGCCTCTGCAATTATCATTAAAGTCCCTACTGTAATTTTTATCCTGGTTTGAGTTCCAGTTTCCATAACTGTCATTACTATCTCTATGCTGTTGAGAACCTCTATTATCTTGGTATTGAGGTCTCTGCATAAAATATTTCCCTCTATACCGATTACCTTTGTGAAAATTTCTAAAGTTAACCGGAGTAGAATAACGTGTAGTATTCGGTTGTCTCCAGTTCTGGGAAGAAGAATCACCCTGGAATTGATCACTATGGTTCTGGGCATAATTACGATTACTCTTTTTATTGAAATTTTTCTGGCTACCCTGAAATTTACGCATAAAATTTGGGCCATAAGGTGCTGCCGAAGCAACTGGCAGACCTTCTTTCACCTTAGAGTTACTAATGGTTATGTGCGGATGCGCAGTAACATACTGGCTACAGTATTCTTCCATTTCTTTTATGTTTTTAGGCTTACGCTCATGAAGAAAAGATAGAAAAGCTTCATTAACAGAAGACATAACCTTATCTCTAAGTAGTAAATCCATAAGAGCTTCAAATGTATTTTCTGTCTTAGACAACTCAACCCATCGTAAAAAAGTAAGACGGATGCCTGAGATGAATTCAGAGAATTCAACTCCAGTTTCTGGTAACATGGTTTTAAATTTAAGACGATATCCGTCCTCGTTAAGTTGGTACTTCTTTAACAATGCCGCCCTGACAACCTCATAGTTGTTTTTGTCAGGCACATCTACCATACTCAACAAAGTCAAAGCATCACCTCTAAGTATCTTGGACAGATGATACACATATAATGTTTTATCTATATTATGCACATTACATGCACTTTCAAATCTATCTAGATAAAATGTTATATCATCGATTGAGGGATTAAATGCTGGTAGATTAAGCTTGAAATCCTTAGCATTAGTCTTATTTGACACCTTATTTGCATCATTAGCATTACCAGTGTTCAATAACTTTAACTTCTCTAACTCTAAAGCTAAGACTTTTTCATCATGTTCCATTTTTGCTTTTCTCTCATCAGCCTCTCTTTGTAACCTTCTTTCTTCAGCCTCAGCCTGTAACTTTCTTTCTTCAGCCTGGGCCTGTAACTTTTTTTCTTCAGCCTCTATTTCAAGTCTCTTATTTTCAGCTTCTTTTTCAAGTCTCTTATTTTCAGCTTCTTTTTCAAGTCTCTTATTTTCAGCTTCTTTTTCAAGTCTCTTATTTTCAGCTTCTTTTTCAAGTCTCTTATTTTCAGCTTCTTTTTCAAGTCTCTTATTTTCAGCTTCAGCCTGAAACCTCTTCTCCTGAAATTCTGCTTCTCTTTTTTGTTTTTCCATTTCCATTTGAAATCTTTTTTCCTCCACCTGCATCTGCAGTTTCTTTTGTTCTATTTCAGCCTCTATTCTCTTTTGTTCAGTTTGTTCTTTCATTTTCTTTTCTTCCGACTTCAATGCCTTGGCATATTGAACAGTCGCAAATTCTTCTAATTTATCACCTGTCTTCCCAAGGGCTTTACCCTGCTCAATAAAGTACTCAAATGTAGACATGATGTCTAAAATGTGAGTACAGAACCTGAAATAATTAATTATCTTATTTCAATGTTAAATAGCAACAAGACTTAATAAAGTGCTTGTATAATCTCTATGTTGAACCCAATCTCTGTGGGAAACAGGAGTTGACACCAACTTGTATTATCAAATGTATAATAATATCACAAGTCACTTCTTAATCATCAGTGCACTACCCAAATCAGTGCATAACCATCAGTTATTTATCATAACTGCACTACAATAGTGCATAAGCAAAAAACACCAGTTAGTTATGATAAGTGCACTATAGACCAATAGTGCATGAGCATATATTAACAATAGTGAAAGCTAACTATGCAAGAACTATGTAAACAATAACAAGACAATGTAAACAATAACAAAGGTCACCAACAATGTAAACAATAACAAAGATCAAAGTCAATGTAAACAACAACAAAGATCAGAGTCAATGTAAACAACAACAAAGATCAGAGTCAATGTAAACAATAACAAAGATCAGAGTCAATGTAAACAATCAACAAAGATCAAAGTCAATGTAAACAACAACAAAGATCAAACAATACGAAAACATTCGCATAAGTCAAATACACAAACAGCAAAACTAAAAAGAAATATGCGAAGATATGACTAACAAATGACGCTACAGTGTATACACAAAAATATACGTAAAGAACTGAATAATAGCAAAGGGGAGACCTACAAATACAAACAATCGAAATCGAAACTAAAAAACACAAAGAAAGAGAGAAAAGAAAAAAAGAAAAAAAATATATATATATACAAGAAACAAAAAATAAAGCACAACTCGTCACAACTAAACAGATATAGCAACGATTGTCGCTAGCAAATTTCACTGTAGGAAATTCGCACAGTCCCTAACGAAAACGCTAACAGTAGAACCTCTGTGACGTGGTATCTTCTACTGCAAGACACCGCCCAACCGAGAAAACCCGCTGAAATATAAACATATAAATATACAAATAACAAATAACATATAACATATAAACATGTATCATGAAAACAATAGGAGAAAGTGTGAAAGTACAGAAGGCTCAGTTAGAACATAAGGGCACAGTTCACAAACAAAACAGGCCACTTAACTTCTATAAATCCAGCGTCAGCACGGTGCAGAACAGGATGTAATCAGCATTCTGAGGATAATGATCCAACGTTGATTAACTTCTGCTCCCATAAACAGCCATGACGAAGGAAAAGAGCTTCTAATACTGCAACAGTTGTTACGGCACTTGACCTTCTGAATCTTCTAAATTGATTTAACCGGCACTTGACCTTCTGAACCCGCAACAGTACCCCTGAGACCGGAACAGTTGTTACGGCACTTGTCCTTCTTTTCACCAGATCAGGAAATCCATTCGCTCGGTACTTGTCCTTCTAATTTTACATAAACTTCAATATTGCCGAGCAGCGCCGGGTAGTTTCAAAATCAGCAACTGTCAGAAAATCCGGATACTTTCAATAAAATTTCTTGTAAGGTGGTAGTTGATGCTGTAGTTGTATCTAGTATGTTGATGATGTCTGGGTTTGCTGACCCCCTTGATAGCTGGAATCAGAGTGAACCAACCTATGGCCACCAAAAATGATATGGTGCGCCAAAATATCAGATGATAGAACCAGCTCTGGCCACCAAAAATGATAAGGGTGGATTTGAGCTGAAGTGGTAACTTGCCACCCTTATCGACACCTGGTATTAAAGTGTAAGATGTAGGTGTCTTCTCTGATTTAGGATGTTGCTGTGTATGTGGTAGTGGAACAGTTCACAGGGTTATCACACAGGCAACATGACGTGTAGAGTCATAGAAAGGGTAACTTCGTTGTATAAGTTTCTTCCATTTATTGCACGCCACAAAACAGTCATGATACTTATGACATCAACATAGTTAACGAGTTCAGCAAGATGATATGGCACATTGAAAACAATTTCTGTAGTCAGCAATGACAGCTGTTGTATATATGCGTCATAAGACATCACAGTTCAATAGATTCAGAAATTCATAAATCATAGAGTTCTAGTTCGTGAAGCTGTATAAATAATAATAATTTCTATAACTTCTGCAACAGTGTCAGCTACAGATCTTCAATGTTCATAAACAATAATAAATGCTCCCATTCTGATGCTAGCAGATCAGTTGTATACAATAAGTCCGTTCACTGTCTGCACGTGAATAGCATACATGGGCTACAGGTCAGCTCGACCTTTATAATGTTCCTAAGTCTAACCATCTGACTTGGACGTGATCTCTGATATAACGAATCCTGGAACACAGACAATAGTCTTGTTGGTCTAGAGCGACCCATATATATTTAACTAGTTCAGGTATAAAGCTACCGGTGACTTAATCCTAGTCAAAGTACCTCTCCATTTTGAATCACACAGGCGAGCAAATAGGCGACAAAATGACGAACCTCTAGATGTTAGCATAAAGTTCGATACAAGAGGAATTACCTTATTTCGGAAAATCAACCATGAACATATGCCTCCAGGCAGGCGTGAATAATACTGGGAAATAGTCTAGTTAGCTAACTAACTCACAACGACAATGTATTTCCCTCAGAGAATCACAAGACGCAGGTCGCGTCTGCTCGCTTCTTAAACCATTTCTCAACTGCCCAACTGGGCGGAACACACAGAACGAACTCCCAGCTTTTGACATGCGCAGAACGACAATCTCTGAGTTGCCGTTCACAATAAGACGATTCTAAGAACATTCGAGATAAAAGTCTTATAGAATCGCGCCTTTTATGGTCATGAAAAGAAGCGTTAAGAAAGGTTTCAGACATCTACCATAGTTGACTGGTACTACCAAATAAGGAGATGTGGTCACGCTTCGTTCAAGAAATTATAGACCGAACGTGTCTCTATACAAGAGAAGGCAAACTCCTAAAAAATTGTAGTTTCGATAACTCGGATTATGTCCCTTTGACCATAGAAAACATAATACACACTTCAGTCAAAAAAATGATCATACATATGAAAAATGTTTATACAAACGAAAAATAATAATGATCCGTGCGTAACAGTACATAATCAATAAAATTCATAATCTATATCATCTGTGGGCTGTTCTTGCGATCTTCTGGTCTTCAATAATATCACGTCTGGGGAATAGTTTTCTGGTTAGGCTTTTACATCTCATACTGGAACTAAGTCATCTTGATTTAAACTGGGTCAGTAACTTGCTCAGTCTGAAAATAGAGTAGCCTACATTTAGAAACGTTAGTACATAAGATTTTCACAATTGCGGTGACCGTGCATGGATGGGCATGCACATGAAACACTTGGGCGTGTTTTAGAATAGCTTTGTGAATTCTTTCGCGAGGTCCTTCATTTTTTCTGTCATCTTTTCTGCCATCTCCAACATTGTAATGTCTCGACTGGTTAGGCGAGCATCGTATTGAGTGACTATGGGTACAGCATGTGATACGATATTGGCTGATTGTTGGGGCCCTGAGGACATTGGTGAAGACGGTGATGATTGAAATGGAGCTTGGGGTTGATGTGGCTGGGACATCTTGGTGTGGTTTAGAAACGTGTGTACGTTTCGCCTTGATTATTCGCCTGACATCCTTTTGTGTCAATTCTATGAACTTGGTGACAGGAAGCGATTTCTTGGATTCAGGGGGATACAGGCATTTGACACTGGAACTGACCGTAGGTACAGTATTTGACTCACTGTTGATGGTGACAGGTTGGTGGTAAACTGGAGAAAACGTCAATTGCTGTACTGTAGCTGGAAGTGACATGACTGGCGGGTGTGGCAGTTCTACAAATGTAGCAACAGGAGGCGATTCATGAGACTCAGGAAAAAACGACTTAACTGTGGTGTGGACTTGTAATGGTGGGGTGCTGAATATCGATTCGATACCGCTATCTGAGTCCGATACCCATGACATTGTGTCGTCATCATTTTGAGTAGAAATT
Source organism: Oreohelix idahoensis (assembly GCA_024509875.1). NCBI lineage: Eukaryota > Metazoa > Mollusca > Gastropoda > Stylommatophora > Oreohelicidae > Oreohelix > Oreohelix idahoensis. The sequence continues at coordinate 5,416 of JAMPIV010018580.1, read as the reverse complement.
TTTTGAATGGCTGACCGTTGTACTGTTTTTTGTGGGTTGCAAATTTTCCTTGGCGTGTTAGTGTCCGTCTGTGTGGCGACGCAGACCATGTTAGGTTCAACCGTTTTACTAGTGTTATTCGTCTTGGTCAGATTATTATATTCAGAATTACTTTTCTCAACTGTATTCTTGTCTCTCTTGACGTCTTTGTTATTTCGTGGTGATAACGCTACAGTGTTTATCTCTGTCAGTGTTCTGGTACGAATCATTTTGGTGTTGTTTGTCGTTGGTACTTGTTTTGTTGGCTTTCCTGGTGTTATAGGACCGATGTGTGCTCTCCATCCGTCGTCTGTTGTTATGAGGCAAACTTGTCCGTTCTTGGACGTTACGTTTTTGAATTCCCATAACTTTCTTACTGTCATTCTTTGATCTCGTTTATTCAATGTGTTCCAGTGTGTGTTAGCTGTTGTCGTGCGCATTGTCTCGTTGTCATTATACCTGCTCGATGGTAGTATATGTGGCCTGCTTTCTGTTTCTCTGTGGCGATAGTAGGGAGGTGTTTGTCTCATGGGGGCATGGGATTTGGTGTGACGGGGGTTCCAACGGGGAACAGTGTGGATCGGATACCTCCGTTTCTGCCATACGTTATGTGGTTTTTCGTATGTCTGGTAATCAATAATGCGTCTATCTCTGTCAAGCTGAGGACGACCTTTAAGTTGATATATGTTGTTTCTACTGCCAACACTGTAACTTCGCCTATCCGCGTATGTTACTCTACGATGGGGTGAACAACTGTCATCATCTTCCTCTGGGATGCAGGATTTTCTGTTTCCTTCATGTGAAGGGATTTCGCTTTGTCTGTGTACGTTCTTATAGGTATAGTAACCTCCCGTTGTAGGGCTGTACAACATTTCTTTCTTTTCAGTATAACATGCATTTGGTTTCTGTAGGCCTACAGCATAATAGCCTCTAGTATGCAAGCCATATAATATTTATATGGGGCAATGGGATGTGTGTCTACTTTTGGATAACCTCCTGGCAGACAGTATTCATTTCTCTTGTTTAAATTGGGCGGGTGGCGCGGGACGTGTTTGTTGTGCATTGTCCAGGTATTTTCATAGCTAAAACTATAGCTGTATTGGCTGGCCTGCCTATACCCCTGTTGTAGCTGCATTTTCTAGTCTTATTTATTCCGTGTTAATCGTGGTTTCCTTATGCACTGGGGTTGATTATAGTGGTTGTTGCTGTTGTTCAACATTAAGCTGTTGGAAATTTTGTAGTAAATTTTCCATCTTCGTGATTCTCCGTTTGACTTATAGTGGTTTATGATCTCTGGTTACTTGCTTTTCAAGAGAAGTGGTCACGGGCACCATATAGTATTATCGAATGTAACAAAGTCTTAGATAAATGCAATATTTCATTGGTGCTAAATTTCCTTTGCACCTTTTCTTAATATTCATTTTGATTAAGGCTTAACTCTTTGTGTCTACCATGTTCGTATTTTGGATGAGTAGCTTCCGTCCTTGACAACATAATCTCAGCAAGGTTTTAGTCTCTTTTTCCAAAGCTTTCTTCTTTTTCTTCTTTGTATTCCATATGTTTAATGTTTCTCAATGCCAGGGGCATTCTTTCTCAGCATGGTTTTAATACATAGGATTCGGTATCGCTTAGATCGAATCATCGAACATAACTCTGTTGCAGTTATGACCGTGAGCTCTATCAAAATGCATTAATTTGTAATTGATACTTACAAATGTTTTGAAATCATACACAAATCACACAACATCCTGGAATACACTTCTGCTAAATAAGTGTGAAGTTGATTTCCTCAACTAAGAATTACACTGAGCTGGACTAGACGCGTCCTTTCTGCATCGCTCCAATTTTCTAACTGCTAAATGGCGTCGCTTTCTGATTCTTGCCGGAGAAAATCTGAGCTCTATGATTGGTTAGGGTAATCACATGACTACTTATGGCATCTACGAAGCGAAGCTAGCATAAATAAAATTTATGTCATTGTTTTATTTTTATCCTGTTTCTCATAAGATATTAATTTATATGTTAATCTGTGCTTCTTCCGTCTTTGGTGGAATATAGCCTGTTTCTGAAGAAATCACGGTATACACGGCTACAATAGTGTAAGAGGCGCTATGAGGTTGTGTAAGAGGTGCTATGAGGCTAGCGACTTCATCGTGTAAAACAGATTGTTACAGAAATCCCCACTGCAAGAGAACATGAATGCTTTGGTGCCAGCTTACTATAAGAGGACAAAGTAACAGTGTTGCTCCATGTTCCGTATGTAGTGAAAAGGTGAATGATGATGATGATGATGATGATGACAGTAACAATGGATAAAACGGCACATAAGTGTTTTAGTTCAGGGTTTCTGTGATACAACGGCACATAAGTGTTTTAGTTCAGGGTTTCTGTGATACAACGGCACATAAGTGTTTTAGTTCAGGGTTTCTGTGATACAACGGCACATAAGTGTTTTAGTTCAGGGTGTCTGTGATACAACGGTACATAAGTGTTTTAGTTCAGGGTTTCTAAGATACTACGGCACATAAGTGTTGTAGTTCATGGTTTTTGTGATACAACGGCACATACGTGTTTTAGTTCAGGGTTTATGTGATACAACGGCACGTAAGTGTTTTGGGCCAGGCCTTCTGTGATACAACGGCACATAAGTGTTTTGGGTCAGGCTTTCTGTGATACAACGGCACATAAGTGTTTTGGGTCAGGCCTTCTGTAATATAACAGCACATAAGTGTTTTGGGTCGCGGTTTATGTGTTACAACAGCACATAAATGTTTTGGGTCAGGGTTTATGTGATACAACGGCACATAAGTGTTTTGGGCCAGGCCTTCTGTGATACAACGGCACATAAGTGTTTTGGGTCGCGGTTTATGTGTTACAACAGCACATAAATGTTTTGGGTCAGGGTTTATGTGATACAACGGCACATAAGTATTTTGGGTCAGGCTTCATGTGATACAACGGGACATAAGTATTTTGGGTTAGAATTTCTGTGATACAATGACACATAAGTGTTTTGGGTCAGGCCTTCTGTGATACAACGACACATAAGTGTTTTGGGTCAGGTTTTCTGTGATAAAGCGACACATAAGTGTTTTGGGTCAGGCCTTCAGTGATACAACGGTACATAAGTGTTTTAGTTCAGAATGTCTGTGATACAACGGCACATAAGTGTTTTAGTTCAGGGTTTCTGTGATACAACGGCACATAAGTGTTTTAGTTCAGGGTTTCTGTGATACAACGGCACATAAGTGTTTTAGTTCAGGGTTTCTGTGATACAACGGCACATAAGTGTTTTAGTTCAGGGTGTCTGTGATACAACGGTACATAAGTGTTTTAGTTCAGGGTTTCTGAGATACTACGGCACATAAGTGTTGTAGTTCATGGTTTCTGTGATACAACGGCACAAACGTGTTTTAGTTCAGGATTTCTGTGATACAACGGCACATAAGTGTTTTAGTTCAGGGTTTATGTGATACAACGGCACGTAAGTGTTTTGGGTCAGGCCTTCTGTGATACAACGGCACATAAGTGTTTTGGGTCAGGGTTTATGTGATACAACGTCACATACGTGTTTTGGGTCAGGGTTTATGTGATACAACGGCACATACATGTTTTGGGTCAGGCTTTCTGTGATACAACGACACATAAGTGTTTTGGATCAGGCTTTATGTGATACAACGGCACATAAGTGTTTTGGGTCGGGGTTTATGTGTTACTTCTTCTTCTTTGATCCTTAGCCGCCGACCGTCAAAGCAGTCAGTGGCCATCACGCCTAGTGGCGTCTTGTAGGGCAACAACAAATTGATTCCACTTTGCTCGGTCGGTGGCCATCCTTCGTACAGTGCCCCAACTCTGGTTCATTCTTTGTATCTCAGCCTCCACAGTCCTCCGCCAGGTTGTTTTTGGTCGGCCTCTTTTTCGTTTTCCTTCAGGAGTCCAAAGCATAGCTGTTCTTGTGATGGCATCGGGGTCTCTTCTGGGGACATGACCAACCCAGTTCCAGCGTCTGCCAGCTATGATGGTGTGCATGCCCTCTTGCTTGCTACGAGTAAGCAGATCTTGGTTAGTGATGGTATTCGGCCAAAAGATTCGGTGAATTTTTCTTAGGCATGTTGTGTGAAAAGAGGACAATTTCGACATTTCCTTCTTTGTAACTCTCCAGCATTCCGCACCATAGAGAAGCACAGAAAGCACACAGCTCTGATATAATCTTAATTTTGTGCTTGTGCTGTATTGGGAGGACTTCCAGATGTTGTTTAGGCTAAAGAAGGCTGTTCTTGCCTTATTCATTCTGATGTTGATGTCTTTGCCTGCCCCGCCGTCTGGTGTTACTATGCTTCCTAGGTATGTGAAGGTATCTGTCTGTACCAATTGCTTATTCCTTACTGATATGGGCTCAGGGTTGCTCACATTGAGCGTCATGACCTCAGACTTCTTTAAATTGATGTTCAAGCCCACCTGCTGGCTAAACTTATTAAGTCTATCCGTTTTTTCCTGGATGTGTTGATGTGAATGTACTAGTAGTGCAATGTCATCTGCATATTCCAGATCTTCCAATGTAGAAAATGTTGTCCATCTTATTCCTCTTGGACTGCCCTCTGTTGTCTGGAGCATCACCCAGTCTATGACTATTAAAAATAGAGTGGTTGATAAGGGGTATCCCTGTCGTACTCCTGTCTTTACCTCAAAGGTTAGGTTGCTCTGCCCAACACTGCACGTAAAGTTTGCATAGAGGCTTTTTATGATTGACACTATGCAGCTTGGAATTCCATAAGCCCTCAGTATTTTCCATAAACTGTCCCTATGTATGCTGTCAAAAGCCTTTTCAAAATCAACGAAATTAATGTAAAGCTGTCTTTGCCATTCTGAGCACTGCTCTATAATGTTCCTGAGAGTGAATATATGATCTACACATATAAGATATTAATTTATATGTTAATCTGTGCTTCTTCCGTCTTTGGTGGAATATAGCCTGTTTCCGAAGAAATCACGGTATACACGGCTACAATAGTGTAAGAGGCGCTATGAGGTTGTGTAAGAGGTGCTATGAGGTTAGCGACTTCATCGTGTAAAACAGATTGTTACAGAAATCCCCACTGCAAGAGAACATGAATGCTTTGGTGCCAGCTTACTATAAGAGGACAAAGTAACAGTGTTGCTCCATGTTCCGTAAGTAGTGAAAAGGTGAATGATGATGATGATGATGACAGTAACCATGGATAAAACGGCACATAAGTGTTTTAGTTCAGGGTTTCTGTGATACAACGGCACATAAGTGTTTTAGTTCAGGGTGTCTGTGATACAACGGCACATAAGTGTTTTAGTTCAGGGTTTCTGTGATACAACGGCACATAAGTGTTTTAGTTCAGGGTTTCTGTGATACAACGGCACATAAGTG